>OU342740.1:432798760-433998760 GCA_910589775.1 Avena eriantha | reverse complement strand
TTTGATGTATGAGGAGCTATCCTAACATATTATCTCTATCTAGGATATTTGAATCTTGTCGTATGGCGTTGCAATATTTCTATTTATTTTAGATGGAATGGCTCTGAGGACTGTTGTATGTGGCTTGCATACATACTCACTTGTGTATGTAGTTGATCCCTTCGCCTGCCGATTACGCCGCTCGTTCTTGTCCCGATGTTCTGAAAGTGGTTAGGACGGCCGAAAGGTCTACCGTGAGTGGCCCCGGGCCCCACCGTACTATTTTAACCACTTTCGCTCATCCAGGCATGTAACTAAGAGCGTAATTCACCGAGGTAGTTACAATTGGTATCAGAGCCATCCCGCCCTTTAGGGTCTCAGCCAAAATGGTCACTGTCAGTCTAGCAAATATTTTGGTAGCTATGTATACTAGGGAAAAAAACGTGAGAGTAGGACTGCTTCCATTTTTCTTCTTACCCACCCACCCACCCTTTTCTGGTAAGGAAGTGTAACGTTTTCAATCCTCTTCTAAAATTCAAACTAGGATTCACGTGTTCTGGGTTCCGTAGTACCATAGATTGTGTGTGTGTGTGTGCGTGTGAATTCTTTGTCTATCTGTTACATCCAAATGTTATCTCTATCTGCCTTTTGGTTATCAACTGTTGGTACATTCCATACCGACAGGCCTTTGCAAACCGACGCGATCTATCCGATTCGTTGTATACCGGTGCGATCTGTCTTACTCTTTGTTATCCGACAATATCTTGTTTGGGGTGTTCATTTCCGTAGTTACTAATCTTTAGGTTCATCTTAAAAAGAAGGTGTTGGGATATGTGTTTTACTTATTCATGTGCGGAGTAATGATTTGAGTGCGGGATGGAGTCGCAACCATACCACTACTTTTATCATTCGCTCTTGTATAATGAATTAGTAGAGTTACTAATCTTGATTCGTTAAGTGGTTTTGCGCATATAGTGGTATTTTAATGCCGAAATTTGCAGAAAATTTTTCTTTGCTAGTTTGTGTACCACACTCCTTGTTCAGTCGTGTGCGATATGCTTAATATCTTCTAGGTGCCTTGAACTTTGTTGATATTTTAATATCATCTCAGTGAATTGTATCCTTTAATCTTGGTTAATTCCATTTTGGTACTATTTTGGATTATTATCATTCTCCATTATAGTACTGACTTGTGTTTTATATCAATCACAGGATGACACCACCACGTCGTTCTGAGGAGGACATACCACCTGAACTGGGGGCTGCTTTGGCAAGTATTGCAAATGCCTTGGGCACTATGCAGCAGAACCAGCAGCGCTTCGAAGAAAGCGTGAGGAGGAATGAGTTTGTTCCGCTACCTCCACCACCCAAGCGAGGAGACATCAAGAGTTTTCTCAAGTTCAACCCACACCAATTTGAGGTGTCTGATCAGCCACTTGATGCGGATGATTGGCTGCGTGAAATATCAAGGTTGCTGATGACTACGGATGTTCCTGAGCAAGAATGGGTCAAATGTGCCACTCACCTTCTGAAGGGAGATGCGGCTCTGTGGTGGGAAAATTACCTCAAGGCAGACCTCTCTAGTTTTCAGCCTACTTGGGAGCAATTCACTGCGGCTTTCAAAGAGCAATATATGTCAGAAATTGTCATGGAAAGGATGAAGGAAGTGTTTCTCAACCTCAAGCAGGGCACTGACAATGTCAATACCTATATCAGGAACTTCATGAACCTTTCTCGGTATGGTGGCGATGAGATCTCTGATGACAAGAAGAAGCAAAAGAGGTTTAGGCAAGGCCTCAATGCATCCATCAAATATGCAATCACTCATGCAAGGCCGGCGTCTTTTCTGGAACTCCAACATACAGCTCTGCAGGAAGAAGCAAGTAGGCAAGTGTTTGAGGAGTCAAAGAAACATAGCCGCGATGTAGCAAGCTCTTCTACTATGACAGCTCCTTCTAAGCGCCGCGTGTGGGTTCCTAACACTCCACCGTCGCTCCCGGCTCCACCAAGACCGTCAAGCTACGCGGCAAGGCCACCAAACTCCTTCACTGCGGCTCCTAGGGGCTACAACCACAACTACCCTGGAGCGCCTGGCGGAGTCCCTGGCTACGCTGCTCCATGTCCACCTGGTGCTTGCTACACTTGTGGAAACACTGGGCATCAGCACTGGAATTGTCCAATGAACAACAAAGCTCTTCCTCCACCACCTCCAAGACATGTGGCAAGTTCTCCTATGGTTCGTGCACCTCCACCTCGGGCTCTCAACATCAACACCAAGCCCGGGTCTACGGTTGCTCGTGCCAACTGTGTCAACGTCGCTCAAGCTGAGCATGCACCTGGAGTTGTGATGGGTATGCTTCCTGTTAACTCGGTTCATGCACGAGTTTTGTTTGATTCGGGTGCATCTCATTCTTTTGTTTCTCACAAGTTTGCAAATGAGAATGAGTTTGCAATGGATCCTCTCCCCAAGCGTTTAATGGTCCTTTCTCCTGGAGCAACAATGGCATCTTCTAAAATCAGCCATAACAATCAAATTGAGATTGGTGGTTCTTCCTTTCTGGCTTCCTTAATTATTCTGGGCAATTCTGACATTGATGTTATCTTGCGCATGGATTGGTTAACAGCAAATGCAGCTGTCATTGATTGTGCTGAACGTTCGGTTCCTCTGAAAATTCCTAAAGGTCATATAGTCTATTCTCCAAGTCTGACTCCTGCAATTCAGCTTTTCTCTTTGGCGGCTCTGAATGATGATGCTATGGAAGGTATTCAGAGTGTTCCGGTAGTCTGTGAGTTCCCAGATGTTTTTCCTAAAGAGTTGCCAGGTATGCCTCCGGATCGTGAGGTTGAGTTTGTGATTGAACTTGAACCTAGTACCGCTCCTATCTCCAAGCGGCCTTATAAAATGGGTCCTGCTGAGTTGGCTGAACTCAAGCGTCAGCTGGATGAACAAGAGAAGTTGGGTTTCATTCAGCACAGTACTTCTTCTTGGGGTAGCCCTACCATCTTTGTGAAGAAGCGAGACAAGACTGATAGACTTTGTGTTGACTATCGGGCACTCAATGCTAAAACCATCAAGAATAAGTATCCCCTTCCGCGGATTAATGATCTCTTCGATCAGCTAGCAGGAGCTGTGGTATTCTCTAACCTTGATTTGAGAAGTGGATATCATCAAATCAAGATTCGCAAGGAAGATGTTCCTAAAACAGCTTTCACCACCCGCTATGGCCTGTACGAGTACACGGTCATGTCTTTCGGTCTCACCAATGCACCTACCACCTTCTCGAGGCTTATGAACTCGGTTTTCATGGAGTATCTTGATAAGTTCGTTGTGGTCTATCTGGATGACATTCTAGTCTATTCTAAGTCTAAGGAAGAACATGAAGAACACCTTTGGTGTGTCCTAAACAAGCTTCGTGAGAACCACCTGTATGCAAAGTTCTCCAAGTGTGAATTATGGCTGCCTCAAGTCACCTACCTTGGTCACGTCATCTCTGCCAAGGGCATTGCCGTCAACCCAGAAACTATTAAGACAATTATGGACTGGCTTCCACCCATAAATGTCAAGGAAGTCCGGAGTTTCCTTGGTTTGGCTAGTTACTGTCGTCGCTTCGTTCAAAACTTCTCGAAGATTGCGAAGCCTCTTACCGATCTCCTCAAGAAAGGCAAGAAATACCTTTGGACTCCTGCATGTCAAGCAAGCTTTGAAACACTCAAAGAGAAGCTCACTTCCACACCAGTTTTAGTTCCTCCAGATACATCAAAGCCTTTCCAGATATTCTGTGATGCCTCCTTGCAAGGATTGGGTGCGGTCCTCATGCAAGAAAAACAAGTTGTTGCTTATGCCTCTCGATAGTTGAAGACGCATGAGATCAACTATCCTACACATGACCTCGAACTCGCAGCAGTTGTCTTTGCTTTGAAAGTATGGAGGCATTACTTGCTTGGCAACCGTTATGAGATCTTTTCCGATCACAAGAGTCTGAAGTATATCTTCACACGGCCTGATCTCAACCTTCGTCAGAGGAGGTGGATTGAAACAATCAATGATTTCGATTTGACCATCAACTACACTCCGAGCAAAGCTAATGTGATGGCCGATGCTCTCAGCCGAAAAGCTTATGTCAACAACCTCATGGTGGAAGAACAACAGCCTCTCTTGTGCGAGGAATTCCACAAGCTCAACCTTGAAATTGTGGATCAAGGGTATCTTCTGAACCTTCTGGCAACATCGCTCTTGGAAGAAAAAGTTTGCTCCATTCATCTTGGGGATCCTTACACTAAAAAGATCATCTCCAACATTTAGCTTCCGAAGTACGAGTCCTTCCACGTCGATGACCAAGGCACTCTTTTCTTTGAACACAGGATGTTTGTTCCGAACTACCCAGGTTTAAGAGAGCAAGTTCTCAAGGAGGCGCATGATTCTGTTCTTTCTATCCACCCTGCAGCACTAAAATGTACATGGACTTGAAAACACAATATTGGTGGCCTGGGTTGAAACGATATTGTGCCAAGTATGTCTCGGAGTGTGATGTCTGCCGCAGAGTTAAAGCGGTCCATCAGAAACCTTCTGGTCTCCTACAGCCATTGAAGCCTCCGGAATGGAAATGGGAGAAAGTAGAGATGGACTTCATCACTGGTTTTCCAAGGTCGCAAAAGGGCAACAATGCAATCTTTGTTGTCATCGACGGGCTTTCTAAAGTAGCTCACTTCTTTCCAGTCAAGGAAACAATTTCTGCAATTCAGTTGGCTGAGCTCTATATCAACAGAATTGTCTCTTTGTATGGGGTTCCTCTTGAGATCAGCTCAGACCGTGGAAGCATCTTCACTTCCAAGTTCTAGGGAAGTTTCCAAAATGCTTTGGGAACAAAATTAAACTTCAGCACAGCTTACCACCCTCAGTCGCAAGGACAAGTTGAAAGGATCAATCAGATTCTGGAAGATATGCTCCGTGCTTGCGTTATCTCTTTCGGCATGAAGTGGGAAGAATGTCTTCCTTATGCTGAATTCTCTTACAACAACAGCTTCCAGAAAAGTCTAAAGATGGCACCATTTGAGACTCTCTATGGTCGCAAATGCAGAACTCCGATTGGTTGGTCGGGCGCAGGTGAAAGAATATTGTTTGGCCCCGACATTGTAACTCAAGCGGAGGAGAAGGTTCACATCATTCTTGAAAATCTGAAGATTGCTCAAAGTCGCCAGAAGAGCAATTATGATAGAAAGCACACGGACATGGAGTATGTCCCTGGTGATCTCGTTTACCTTCGTGTCACTCCCATGAGAGGCACGCACTGTTTTGGTATCAAAGGAAAGCTGGCTCCTAGATACATCGGTCCTTTCAAAATTCGTGGAAGAAGAGGAGAAGTTGCTTATGCTCTTGAGCTCCCCGAAAAACTCAAGGTCCATGACGTTTTCCATATCTCTCAACTCAAGAAGTGCTTCAAGGATCCCGGCAGGACCATGGACCATGAACTTATCAATCTCCAAGAAGATCTGTCTTATCAAGAACACCCCACAAAAATCCTTGAAGTCGCAGAAAGAAGGACTCGCAACAAGTCCATCAAGTTCTGCAAGGTGCAGTGGTCGCACCATTCCATTGATGAAGCCACTTGGGAACGTGAAGATAAGCTCCGTGCCAAGTATCCTACCCTCTTCGAGTCTTCTTCTTCTTCCTAGAATCTCGGGGCAAGATTCCTGTTTAGTGGGGGAGAGTTGTAGCATCCCAATTGTCTAACAATTGTAATACTACTTGGTCTAGTAATATAATGGCTACTTCCTACATATAATTGTTGCATCATAATTATATCATGCTCATGTCATCATGCCACCTTGCATTTGAGCATCATATAAAACCTTTTCCCTTTTGGTTCTTCTCTCATATGCACTATTAATTGTATTTGCCTTTTGATATATTGTATTTGGTTCTTGATAAATGCTTGATGCCCAAGTTAAGTTGGGGGCATATCTTTTGTTCCACTCCACCACCTTTCTTTGTCACCACCTTATAATTCCACCATTCTAATTACCATGGGCTTTTATTTTCTTTTGGCATTTAATCTAGCTCATGTGGGTTGGGTTGGATCCAATTCTACTTTCTTTTGCTTGGCCTTTATTCCACATTTTGGTAATGCATGGGAATCATGCCTTGTTAATTATTTTGTTTTCACAAGATTAAAACATGGCATTTAATGCCTTTGCATGGGCCATGCAACCATCACCACCATGTGTTCTCCTTTGGTTTTTATTTGATTTTTGAGTGGATCATCTTCTTGAGCTCTCTCTGTCTCTAAATCCTTCTCCACCTTGATCTTGTATCCTTGCCATGTGCATCAAGGTCTCCTTTCTTATCTACTCTCACAAGTGCATGTACCCATGTATGGTCATGTGAGATCATTTCCCTCACCACCTTTTTCTCTCATCTCTATCTCCATGTCATCACCACACACTTGGTGGAGCTTGTTATTAATCATGCTAAAACCCTACACCATGTCCTCTCCTTCCTCTCCTTCCCACCCTCCATCCATGTATGACCAAGTGTGACTATAACCAAACCCTAACACCCTACCCTCTCTCACTAATCTCTCACTCTAACCCTCTCTCCAAACCCTAGTATCTAACTAAACCCTAACCACATGCAAGCCCCCATGCCGAGGCTTCCCTCTCTCCCTCTCCCTGCCAGCAGGCCCCACTAGCCCTCTCTCTACAACCCTAAACCGAGCCTCACTCTAAGCCTAGCCCTAGCCGAAGCATGCCCTAGCTAACCCGACCCCTCTCTCCATTCTCTCTCTCTCTCGCTGCTCAGCAGGTCCCACACCGAGCCAGCCCCACAACCTCGCCGTCCCCACCTGGCAGCCCTACCCGTGCCTGCTCTGGCCTCCCACACCGAGCACATGCTCGAGAAGGACAAAGGGGCACCGAAGCCACCTTTTTGCTTGCACCCCGAGCCCCACGGTCTCTCCTCTCTCCCTCTCGCTTTTACCTCCTTCCTCACGCCTCCTAGCCTCGCCCAGATCCATCCCCAGGGCCTTGCCCTCCCCCTTTTCTTCTCCACCAATGCCACCTTCTTCTCTGTTTCGCCGGCGTCCACCGTCGACCCTCACCTCCACCTACCTGTTCTAGCCGGCGGCGTGGCGTGTTGGACGTCGAGGAGGGCCAAGCCGTTCCCCTGCATCACCCGGAGCATGCCAACGAGGGGGAGGAGCCCCACATCGGCCACAGTACGTCGATGCCCGCCGAAACCCTAGCTCCTCGTCGGCCATCTGCTTCCTCGTCGCTCCGACGAACCCCAGGCCGATCCACCTCCATCAACCTCCCCTCGGTGAGTCCCTCGTCCTAACGGACATCTCCGTTGTCGCTGTCGCTGTCTGCGCTCACCAGAGTTTTCGCCGAACGCCCTCCGTGCACGGCAGCCGCTACCGTCTGCTCGTCGACGTGCCTCGCAGAGGCTTAGCTAGGCCCCGTCCGCCCTTCCGACACCATCCCATACCCAGCCGCACTGGCTCCACACCTCAACGCGGGCGCCCCACGTCGCGTGTTCGAATCCCCGCCCCGCCACGCCGCGCGCCGTGCACGTCCGTCAGATCTGTTAGACCAAGGAGAAGATCCATAGTAGCCTCGCCCCTTTTGCACATACCCCCCTGCGTCTTTTGCCAGCTCAACCCGCGGTACAGCGAGCCCCACCGGTCAGCCTCCCTGTCCTTTTTACAAAAATGCACCCGCAGTTTTTGCACAGTCAACCCGCGCTCCAGGCCGTCCCCACCTGTCAGCCCGTGCGGGCTCGGCCACTAGCACGTGGGCCCATAACCCACCGGTCCCACCTGTCCACCGCATGGGCTAGCACAGCTCGCGGTGAGGAAACTTTCTGCGCGCTGCGTCGCCCAGTCAGGCCGGTCCCACCCGTCAGCGACTGGGGCTGGAGAAGGGCTGGGTAACAAAAGTATTTCCGTTTATCTGTTTTAATAAAACAAATTCAAAAATGTTTAAATACCAAGTCAAATCTGATTTTAAATAACTTTTAAATTATAAATCCAAATAATACAAATGATATATGTTTTTGTATCAGAAAAACGTGAGTTATGCCGTTCAAAATATTATTTGAGCACTTTAAAATTTCGAGATGATTAAAATTACAAATAAAACGCCCTTTTCTTAATAAATTAATAACTTTAATTCTATAACTCCAAACTTAACAAATAATATGTCTAAATCGATCAGCGCGACGAGCTCGTTCTATCTATGCATTCCTTGTTCTGATTTGAAGCATGCATCATGTCATTATTAAAAATCAGAACTGTTTATGACAATAAAACTTGGCTAAATAATTAATAAAATGCTTTATTCTTGTACCACACCTCACCCTTGCCATGCTACTTTAATGCCATGTAAATTGTGCATCATTCATCATGGCATGCTTGTTTGCTTGTCGCATTTCAATTCCTATGCTTGTGCACTTTATTTATGTTGGCCCTTGTTTGTTTGGTTCTTCTTCGAATAGACGCCCAGCAGGAGAATTACCAGGAATCACAGGAGTTCTACCCAGATCCATCTCTCGCTTCAACTAAGCTGCCAGGCAAGCACTACCACATGCTTGCATACATATAGTACCTATTGCCTCTATCTTATTCTTGCATCATTGAGTCGCGATTGCATTAAATTGAACCCCAAGTACTGCATAGCCTTTACTTTTAAACCCTACCGAAGCTTGTTCCTCCATCCCATGAGCCATTACTACAGGAGTTGTTTGAGCCATGCGAGTCGTAGAAAAGCATGTGTAGGGTATATGAGTGTCTGATGAATAACGAGGTACCTCAACAACCTAATTTAAGTAGTAATGGGATAACTAATGAAAGAGGCACCGGTGAGCAATATTTGCTATTTGGTTTTTTATGCTCACTTGTGTCCCGTAGGACCCCGAGTACTTGATTCCTGTTCCTTGACTATTCGCACTATCCACATCCAGGAGGCCTTATGGACCCTCCTGAGCCAGAGCTTGATTCATTCTTATTTCTTAGGGCCACAAAGTAGTTTGGGGCTTTATTAGTATCCTGTACTTATGTCATGCTTTACTGTTTTATTTAAGATTGTGCGTGGAGCCCCTGTACTATTTTGGATGCGGAGTGATTTCGCGGTATCGACAAGCCCAGTCACACTTTCGGGTTCCCAGTCGTTTACAGCCATTAACGCAAACCTTGGGTCCGTCTCGGAGCCGGCCAACTTCGTTGCGGGTAGCTTAATGGGGTGGCCCCCTGAAATATTTTTGAATCCTGTGATCGCTTTATCGTGAATGCCTCGTTGGGTTTTGATTTGGTTTTTCCGAGGTTGATCGAGTGTGTGTTGCTATTTGTGCACCCCTGGAGGGTAAATCATTCTGAAAGCCGTGTCCGCGGTTATGGACGACTTGGAGCACAGTTTCTCGATCATAGACAAGTATAACTAAAGTACCGCTTTTAATTTGACTAAATACCTGACTAGTAAATGGTGCAATACTCATGGAATGGTTAATAAAACTGCCAACAGATGGGGGTTGTTCGTCCACTTCCTCGTTGGTAAGCGAGGAGGAGGTTGGATCTGTTAATTATACTGTTATAACTGTTGTTCTTAATTCACGGACATCCGTCTATCATTGGTTAGGCGGATGATTAGCGAGTATCTATAGAATTGTTAGTTATTATCTTTTGCTGCAATTGCGTCACCCTAGGTTTTGTCCCCTTTAGAGGCATAAAGACTTGTTGAGTACCCCTAGGGTCTCACACGATAAATTGTTTGATTCAGATGAACAAGTGTACTCGCAAGATGGATACTGGGTGGAGGAGACGGATGATGTTGGCAACGATCACACGGTGTAGAGATTCCAGGAACAGGGATCCGTGAGATCTGTGGGCGGGATGTGTTTATTTATGTGGCATCTTATGCCGATTTTCTTCTTATCCGTACTCGGATCTTGTTTTCCGCTTCCGCCTGATACTCTGATGTTTGATGTATGAGGAGCTATCCTAACATATTATCTCTATTTAGGATATTTGAATCTTGCCGTATGGCGTTGCAATATTTCTATTTCTTTTAGATGGAATGGCTCTGAGGACTGTTGTGTGGCTTGCATACATACTCACTTGTGTATGTAGTTGATCCCTTCGCCTGCCGATTACGCCGCTCGTTCTTGTCCCGATGTTCTGAAAGTGGTTAGGACGGCCGAAAGGTCTACCGTGAGTGGCCCTGGGCCCCACCGTACTATTTTAACCACTTTCTCTCATCCAGGCATGTAACTAAGAGCGTAATTCACCGAGGTAGTTACATAGGGGGCGCGCCACCAGGCGGTGTGGGCCCCCTGGTGCTCCACCGACCTTGCCCCTTCGCCTATAAAAGCCTCCCGGGATGAAAACCCTAAGTACCCGATCAGAAATCCACGAAAGAGTCTGTAGCCGCCGCCATCTCCATCCCTAGATCGGGGGGATCCGAAGCTCGTCCCGGCACCCTGCTAGAGGGGAGAGATCACCCTGGAGGCCTTCTTCATCACCATGCCTGCCTCTGGAGTGTTGCGAGAGTAGTTCACCCTTGGACTATGGGTCCATGCAGTAGCTAGATGGTTGGTTCTCCTCCTTTGTGCTATCATGTTTAGATCTTGTGAGCTCCACTCATGATCAAGATCATCTATTTGTAATCTTACATGTTGTGTTTGCGGGGATCCGATAGATATTGAGATACTATTTCAGATTGATTATTGATTTTATCACGTCTATGTTATTTGTGATCTTGCATGCTCTCCGTTGTTAGTAGCTATCTTGACCAAGTAGATGCTTGCACCTCCAAGAGGGAGTATTTATGCTCGATAGTGGGTTCATGCCTCTAGTAATCTGGGGAAGTGACAGAAATCTCTAAGGTTGTAGATGTGTTGTTGCTACTAGGGAGAAAACAACAATCCTTTGTCCATGGGGCAATCGTATTGTTTACTTTACACACTTTGCTTAATGCAATTATCTGTTGCTTGCAACTTAATACTGGAGGGGGTTCAGATGATAACCTAAAGGTGGATTATTATTCATAGATGTAGTTGGATTACGGTCTATATAATGTTGTAAGGCCTAATCAAATCTCGTAGGAATCAAGATGTCTAGTATATGCATTGTTATTCTTTATCAAATCTGTCAATTGCCCCACTGTAATTTGTTCACCCAACATGCTATTTATCTTAAGGAGAAACACCTCTAGTGAACTATGGACCCCAGTCCATTGTTTTACCATTGATATACCATTTATTGTTTACCGTTTACTGTTTATTTTCTGCAAGCAATTACTTTCATCCACACTATACGTTTTATCCTTTATTTTCAGAAAAACCAGTGAGATTGACAACCTCACTATAAGTTGGGGCAAAGTTCTGTGGTTGTGTTATGCGGGATTCCAAGTTGGTAGCAACACCTTGGAGTTGTTTCCTTGCTCCTACTGGTTCGATAACCTTGGTTTCATAACTGAGGGAAAACTTGCTACTTTGCTCATCATACCTTCCTCTTGGGGTTCCCAACGAGCTCGACATATTTTGAGCCATTAGCAGTCGACGTCACCGTCGATTGCACCTGCATCGTGGATCCCTCCACCTCTTTGAACCCTCAGCAAGTTAAACTCCACCTATTCATCAATCTATGGTTTGGATAGCAACATCAGTTGTGACTCCGATCTGGGCAATTAGCTCATGGAGATGACACCCTCGGATCTGATCTAGAAAGTTGTGGAAGCAACGTCTATCCCAACCGCTACCTATGCGCCGTTGTCAATGCCAATGCACCCGCGCAGAACCCGAGGACGGGAACGGTGGCATCCAGAACAACACCAATGATCGTCCGCAAGTCAATCTCACTAACGAGCAGTGGGAAAGGATCAAGCAAGCTCCAAAGGGGACTCCCCTACCAAAATACGTGTGATGGCAATAACTCCTTATGTACCAACTCGTTGGGAATCCAAGTGTAGAGTGTTATAGCAAGCGTCTTTTCCCCACAAGGGTGACTCGAGGGTTTAAATCAAATCTCAAGGAATTGGCGAAGAGTATCTTTTGCTTCTCCTCTTAAGCAATCTAATTTTTTTCTTGTGTCCCCAACTCCACCATGTGGTTGTCAAGGACAAGGTTTCATATTAGTAATATAAAATAATAATAACAATAATAGCAAGTAAAGTAAAATGAAGGCAATGATAAAAAGGTCATGTTGTGTTTTGTTTATGTTTGCAAGTAAAAAAAGTATTTTTGTATTTTTGAAATATTAAATTAAAGAAAATATAAATGATAATAGTAGTGTTGGAACGTTGTTTCTTATGATAAAAGTTGGACCGGGGTTTATGGGTTCACTTGTTTACTCTCTTCTTAAGTTGAAGTGGACATAAAACAATTCATCATCAACATAACATTGGTGAAACTTTAATATGTGTTTGATAAGCATTCATATGGGCATCACGTCCTAACATAGAGAGGGTTCACCTGTTTACTCTCTTTTTAAGTTGCAACACACCTCTCTTATACTCCTCTAGAAAGGGAAAACTCCAAGCAGTCTAGAATTAAGAATTAGAGCACAACCTTAAGTACTTTGACATGATGTTTGAATAAAAAATATGTTACCTTGACCAAACAAGATTATCAAGCTAGCACAACATAATTATAGCACATGAATTCGCTTAATCCCTAGTGAGGTAACAAAAGAAAGGTAAAAATCATAGTAGATCTTAAATTTGTTATCACTATTCAATCACTACCATCATGTTACTCTATCTAATACACATTTCCCCCACACATGCTCTTGCATACAAGTTGGAACAAAACAAGTAATTAAGAACAGGGTACATGATATGCATCTTGATGACCCACAAGTATAGGGGGTGTATCGCAGTATTTTCGATAAGTAAGAGTGTCGAACCCAACGAGGAGCATAAGGTGCTGGCTAGTGGTATGGATCAGGAATTCTCTGCAAATACTTAGCAAACGGATTTTTAGGGATTTTCGATAAAGCAAGTAAACAAAGTACGAGTAAATAAAAGACAGTAGGAATAAATGCAGCAAGTGGCCCAATCCTTTATGCAGCAAAGGACAAGCCGTATGTATTACTTAAGATGACCAAACGTTCTCGAGGACACATGGGAAGACTATCAAGTGCTTTCGCTTCATATAGTCGATTAATCTTTTTTAGCTTGTTAAGTGTTGTGTGGGTGAACCTGTGCTAATGTACCGCCCCATCCAAGACTAATACATCTTGTGATTAAACCCCTTGCAAACATCCGTAAGTACAAGAAATTAATTAAGGTAGAAACCTAACCACAGCTTTAAACTCTAAGACCCTTACGTCCCTTGTGCAATGGTTTCCTAACGGGGGTTCAGGTTTCCGTCACTCTGGCAACCCCTACGATTAGTAGCCAAATACACAATGCATTCCCCTAGGCCCATATAGGTGAAGTGTCATGTAGTCGACATTCACATCACACCACTAGAAGAAGTACACCACAACTTAAATAACAATCTATTGAATCTTTCTCAGCGCAACTCCACTACTAATAACAAGACTTCTCCCATGACCTCAAGAACAAAACAAACTACTCACAAGACATCATATGGATCATGATCAGAGATGGAATAATGATGTATAACAATCTGAACATAAACAATAATTCAATGGTTCACTCAATAGCATCAACTACAAAGAGTAATCAACACCAGGAAAGTTTCCCCTATGAACTATGCAAGATTCAACCCAATTGTTACATCAATATGGAGATGGTGATGAGGGTGCTGATGGTGATGATGGTGGTGATGATGATGATGATCCCGATGAAGTCTAGCTTGATTGTGGTGTTGATGGCGACGATCTCCCCTCTCCGGGAAGGAATTCCCTCGGCAGAAATCTATCTGCCGGAGAGATCTTTCTCTCTCGGTGTTTTCCGCCCCGCAGAGGCAGCGGAATCTTTCTATGGTCGCTCCCCGAGTCTTAGGGTTTCGGGAGGATGATATACGCTAGAGGGGAGAGGCTGGAGTGGGCCATGGCGGCCACACCACCTCCAGGCGCGGCCTAGGCCTGCCCGCGCCATGGGGTGGTGTGGGCCCCTGTGCCCCACCTCCACTCCATCTTCTGGCATCCTTAGTCTTCTAGAAAAATAGGATTTTCCGTATATTTTCCCGGATTTTCTGATCTTCGCGAATTTTGCCTCCAAATAGCACCTTTTCCATCAGAATCCTGACTGCAGCGGTCCATGCTCCAAAAGTCATCAACCATGCAAAAATAGATGAAATAGCATAAGTATCACCTCTCAATACGAAATATATCAATGAATAATAGTGAATTAAGACATAGAATAGTGATGCAAAATGGACGTATCAACTCCCCCAAGCTTAGACTTCGCTTGTCCCCAAGCGAAACTGAGCTCAATAAACATGACCTCAGGTTTATGGAGTGAAGAGTCGATAAAAAAATATGGACAAGAAGCATCACATTCATCAAAAGCATAGATCATAATAGAAGACAACTCACTATTATATAACTTAACTTGCAATGAGTAAAGGAAACACAATAAAGATACATAAAGTGAATCATAATTGGTAATGGCAAACTTAGCTCTTGGTCGAAGAATAGTTGATAATTTGCTGGAGTTCACAAATAGCTGGTTTTTCAATGATAGCTTTCAAAGTAGTAAACATCAAGAAAAGAGCAACGTGCAAAGCAAGGAACATAAGAAACATGATTGCATAAATCATCATATGAATGAATGAAACACATCAACTCAAAATACTTGCTGAGATAGAAGGGAATAGGTTTACTGACTCAACTACAAAGTAAAAGAAAGGCCCTTCATAGAGGGAAGTAGGGATTTCGAGTCTTATAAAGAGCTCCCAAAAATTATGATACTTACTAGCTTTTAGCTCTCATTGCCCCTATCATAGGCATCTTTAGGTGGTTAAGGTTAAAGTGACACAACTAAGAGGATATGCTTGACAAATTATAAGTTGAAATCCCAAGCCCCTTACTTATGAGTACCGATCCTCATGCTACTCAACTTCAGTCACGAGCAAGCTCTTGTCATTGTAAATACATGCATACCATTGAGAACCGCCAACGGGGTACCCCTTGCACATGACACAGGAGCTATCCCATAATCAAAATGACAAGGCAAGCAGACAGTGAGCAACTCAGCGATCTTTTTATTTGCTATTTGCATAGGTTTTTATTGAGGATGCTTCATAGAATGCTTACTATAGTTATGCTGCAAGTTTCCACCATGATTAGGCATGGCTTAGGCTAGCGGCCCAGGTGTTTCTCTAACACACATATAAACTCCATGATCTTACAAGTTCCACTTTTATTTCACACCGCCGGGATCCATAAGCAAAAGAACATGATATCAACTAGGTACAAGTACCAATGAAGTGTTGAAAGCGGTCCCCATGATACATGGTTCGGCTAACTTCAACTCATAAAACGCAAGCATATACGCAACAAAGAAGGACCCAATGGTTCAAGTTTATTAAATGCAAGAAAGTAGAGTGTGCCATCAAGTTCGTGAGAGCTTTAATCACTAATTTTCACATAACAAGTTTAATTTGGGAGGTAGATAAAACAGGAATTTACTTGGAATAGCAATAATGCTACTAGGTAGGTAAGGTGGATGCAAATGGCAAAGGTTTTGGTTTAAAGGAGTGGATGCACGAGAAGAATTCCCTCTCAGTACAGATTTTTGGCTAGCAAGGCTGGGTAGCAAGTACAAGAGTTGAAGGAAACAACCAAACATACAAATGATAAAGACAAACATGCAATCTTCCTTGAAAGCACAAAAGATCTTAACTAGAGAATACTAGACTTATGAGCAAATCAAGAAAGAAAGATGATGAATTTTTTTTTCTTTAAAGGTACTTTTATCTTTTTCATTCAACTCTCAAAAATAGTGTGCTACTGACTGAGCTAGGTTTGCCAAAACCAACTAAATTAACTCAATGATCCCAAAGTGATACCAATACTAACAACAAGATCAATCATATAACCACGAATTGAAAACTAATATAAGCTATGCAAAAGAGTGGATGATAGAACTTCTCATTAATATTCCATAACGGCAACTCACACCAAGGGATACAATCTAACGAGAGAGGGGACACTTCCATAATGCAAACCATCCTACATAATAACTCCTCTATATGATATGACTCTACTAATAAGGTAAAAAGATAGAAGATATGATACCGCGGCACTCCCCCAAGCTTGGAAATAACCAAGGGGATGCCAAACCTGATGACGAATTACTCCTTAGGTGGTGGTGGTGGTATCCTCTTGATGACCTCTTTGACCAGTTTCCCAAAGTCCTCAATCTCGAAGGTGAGAGTACGAATCAACTCCGAGTTGTGCTCAATACGGCCCATAATCATTTCAGTTTGTGGATCCCAGCTCTTGTGATTCTTTTTCCATTCTTCCCTCTTGGAGTCTTCTTTTGCTGCATGGTTATGGATAAAGGTATGGAAGGGATTCTTGGTGTGTGGAGGAAGTGACCTTGGAGCCAAACTGTGACGGGGAACTTTCCCGCCAGTCTGCATCCGCGCAGTGCTTCTAACCCTGGCAGGTTTCGTCACCACTCCAATGCTTGCAATGGTAGTGCTAGTGTGCGGATGTTGGCCTTGCTCCTCTTCACCTTCACTCTTGATCTCCTTCTCCTTCCCGGGGTCTTGGAGGACTTCGTCCATGGGCTCCTTACCTTTATCCTTGGCAGACACCATTGTGCTTCAAAGCTTCAAGAATAGTTCCTGGCAGAAACAGATCGGAACAAAAACACGACGAAAACACAATATACGGACCTCGGGGGATCTGGGGGTTATATATTATGAAGTTTCATATCAAAAGGAAGGTACTGGGAGAAAACGAGTCGGAGGCGGAGTCCGGGGTGGACTCACCACCTGGTGGCGTGGCCAAGGGTGGGCCCACGCCACAGGGTGGTGTGAGCCACCCTGGCTCCGTTTCCGTCTCTTTTTCGCTTCGTAGCTTTCCTTATTGACTGAAAACTGCAAAAATATAGTTGGATTGTATTTTCACGGAACTTTTCTTACCAGAACTGTTACCTAGTTGGAAACGGACTCTACAGGTCTCTGAATTTGGTATTTAGTGGACCCTTCCGGAGTCACCACTTGAATCATCAATATCTTCATCTTCATATACTTATTACTTGAGTCATAAAACCCTTCTCTTCCTTATTACACCATTATCTCCACTTCCTGGAAATTTCTTTCACACAAAACTTCACACAATTCTCATTAGCAACATTAGTATAAGTGAAGTGACAAAACCTTTTGAGTTCAACTTTCAACTAAAAACCATCAAAACAAAAGCTACTGTAGCAACTCCTTCCGAAAGCCCAAAAAGAATTCAAAAAGGAAATCGAACAAAGAAGCAAATGCAAGAGTGGCAAAATCTGTCAAAACAGACCAGCAGGTAAAGATCAAATTTTTATAAATCTTCTGTTGCTCAAATCAAAAAGTGCAAAACTAACGAAAGTTAAATAACAACCTGGGTCACAAGAACAAAAAATGACAGATCAATCGGACACACAGAGATCTCTCACGAATTTTTACAGTGAAACACAAAAATCTGTTTCGGGACAGCAACTTCCCCAAACATTACTTCTCTCTCATTAGAGGTTGATCTTGACACAAAAACCAAACAAAACGGATAAGGAGCGGTTATTACCAAAGTAATAACTTCCAAGACTCAAAGAAACAAAAACAAACTAAAAGCAAAAACAAATTGGGTTGTCTCCCATAAAGCTCTTTCTTTATAGCCATTAAGATGGGCATGCTAATTTTGAAGAAGCTCTCATAGGGATATGAATTGAAGCGAAAGAGAGCATTAAGAAGCAAAAACACCCACACATTTAAGTCTAACCCACTTCCTATGCAAGGGGATTTTGTAAACAAACAAGTTATTGAAACCAAAGGCAACTTGCATAAGAAGGCAAAAGAAGTGCAACATAAAAACTTTCAGCATAAAACGAGAAAACTTGATATTATTGAGATACATAAGAACACTTTTCCCTCTCTCATAGTAACTTTCCGTATCATGCATAAACTTAACAATATAGCTATCACAAGGACTATCATAGCAATGATCACTTGTTCTAACAGAAAACACAGGAATACTAGCTCTCATAACACTACTATGTGAAACAATATTAGAGGTATCCTTACAAAGGATAGTGTGTCCCCCTTTTTCATATTTAGTGACAAAGTCTTTCACACTTGCTATTATAGGTTCATCAACCTTTTGTTTATCAGGTTCAACAGCTTCATTCGTACTTTCATTAACCATACTAGCTATCATAGAATGTTCCTTTAACTTAACTGGAAAAAGGCATTTTCTCAATATAAGGTTCAGGTAAAACATGATTAGCAGTATAAACTTCAGTACTTCTTGCAGGAACACTCTTAGCAATATCTTTATAAGGTTCATGATACTTATTCCACTTCTTTTTAGGCACTTCAATATAAGAAGCAAAAGCCTTAAAATAAGAAGCAATAGCTTGAGAGTCTAGACCATAAGCATTTTTAATATTTTGAAAGTCATCGGTTCCCATAAAAGATTCAATGCATTCATAATCATAATTTATACCTGACTTTCTACCTTTGTCATTCTCCCAAGCTTCAGCATTTTCTTGAATACGGTCTAGAAGGTCCCATTTAGCTTCTTCTTCCATGCGAGTGAATGATCCAGCACAAGAAGCATCCAATAAATCTTTATCATGTAGAGGGAGCCTTGCATAAAAGTTGTTGATAATAATATTGTTGGGGAGCTCATGAATGGGACATTTGAGCATTAGTAACTTCAATCTCCCCCAAGCTTGAGCTGTATTCTCTCCATCAAGAGGCCAAAAGTTGTATATTTGATTCCGATCTTTATGAATCTCACTAGGAGGATAAAACTTTGAATAAAAGAGAGGCACTATTTCCTCCCGTTCCAGAGCTTGACCATTCTTCAGGAGCTTATACCATTCCTCAGCTCTTCCTTTCAGTGATAATGAGAATAACTTCTTCTTAACTTGATTTGTAGTAATACCTGCACACTTGAACAACCCGCATAATTCGTGTATAAAGAGTAAATGATCACCGGGATGGACAGTTCCATCCCCAACATAGTAGTTATCCATAACACGATCAATAATTCTTGTAGGTATTTTGAAAACATCTTTCTCAGCAGGTGGTGGCTTATCTACTACCTTAGTAGTGGCAGTAGCATTACCAAATAAGAAACTCAGTGAATTATCCATAACGAAAATAAAGCAACTAGCAGAAGTAAACAATACTCACAGTAGAAGTTTCCTTTACCAGTTCCACTCTCCAATAGCGCTTCACTCCCCGGCAACGGCGCCAGAAAATAGTCTTGATGACCCACAAGTATAGGGGGTGTATCGCAGTATTTTCGATAAGTAAGAGTGTCGAACCCAACGAGGAGCAGAAGGTGCTGGCTAGTGGTATGGATCAGGAATTCTCTGTAGATACTTAGCAAATGGATTTTTAGGGATTTTCGATAAAGCAAGTAAACAAAGTACGAGTAAATAAAAGACAGTAGGAATAAATGCAGCAAGTGGCCCAATCCTTTATGCAGCAAAGGACAAGCCGGATGTATTACTTAAGATGACCAAACGTTCTCGAGGACACATGGGAAGACTATCAAGTGCTTTCGTTTCATATAGTCGATTAATCTTCTTTAGCTTGCTAAGTGTTGTGTGGGAAACCTGTGCTAATGTACCGCCCCATCCAAGACTAATACATACTTGTGATTAAACCCCTTACAAACATCCATAAGTACAACAAAGTAATTAAGGTAGAAACCTAACCACAGCTTTAAACTCTAAGACCCTTACGTCCCTTGTGCAATGGTTTCCTAACAGGGGTTCAGGTTTCTGTCACTCCGGCAACCCCTACGATTAGTAGCCAAATACACAATGCATTCCCCTAGGACCATATAGGTGAAGTGTCATGTAGTCGACGTTCACATGACACCACTAGAAGAAGTACACCACAACTTAAATAACAATCTATTGAATCTTTCTCAACGCAACTCCACTACTAACAACAAGACTTCTCCCATGTCCTCAAGAACAAAACGAACTACTCACAAGACATCATATGGATCATGATCAGAGATGGAATAATGATGTATAATAATCTGAACATAAACAATAATTCAATGGTTCACTCAATAGCATCAACTACAAAGAGTAATCAACACTGGGAAAGTTTCCCCTATGAACTATGCAAGATTCAACCCAATTGTTACAGCAATATGGAGATGGTGATGAGGGTGCTGATGGTGGTGGTGATGATGATGATGATCCCGATGAAGTCCAGCTTGATGTGGTGTTGATGGCGATGATCTCCCCTCTCTGGGAAGGAATTCCCCCGGCAGAAATCTGTTTGCCGGAGAGATCTTTCTCTCTCGATGTTTTTCGCCCCGCAGAGGCAGCGGAATCTTTCTATGGTCGCTCCCCGAGTCTTAGGGTTTCGGGAGGATGATATACGCTAGAGGGGAGAAGCTGGAGTGGGCCAGGGCGGCCACACCACCTCCAGGCGTGGCCTAGGCCTGCCCGCGCCATGGGGTGGTGTGGCCCCCCTGTGGCCCACCTCCACTCCATCTTCTGGCATCCTTAGTCTTCCGGAAAAATAGGATTTTCCGTATATTTTCCCGGATTTTCTAATCTTCGCGAATTTTGCCTCCAAACAACACATTTTAAACCAGAATCCTGACTACAGCGGTCCATGCTCCAAAAGTCATCAACCATGCAAAAATAGATGAAATAGCATAAGTATCACCTCTTAATACGAAATATATCAATGAATAATAGTGAATTAAGACATAGAATAGTGATGCAAAATGGACGTATCACATCTATCAATACACCTTACACATAAATAGATTCCAATCTCATATATCAAATCAAATAATAAAGATCCACCACATTGGAATTACATATATGACCATAATCATGTTGGGCAGCTCATATGGTACTAGATCTATGAAGAACAAGAGAGAAATAGATCAAGCTACTGCAACAAACCTATAGTTTGGAGGTGGACTACTCCCTCTTCATCATGCTGATGATGTTGGAGATGTTGGAGAAGGTAGAGATCCCTCCGGTGGTGGCTCCAGCGGAGTTTCCCCTCCAATCTTCGCTGGTTCTATCTCCATTTTGGTGTTTCCGTGTTTCTGATGCGGTATCCTTGAGGATGCCCCGGGGGACCCTTTATATAGGAGTTTTAAAGTCAAACCAAGTCCGTGGGCGAAATATTGAAGCAAAACGGACGACCGAGGGCCAAAAGGCACCTAGTGGCGCGCCTAGTGGGGGAGGGCGCGCCACCTGGGCTCTTTTGGGCTTCCAGGCCCCTCTTGTGAGGTCCAAGCACTCCAGATCATCACTCTTAGTGAAATATTGTCTTTCCCATAATCTTATCTCCATTTGAATTTTTTTAGGTCCTTAAAAGATAAAAATACACAAAACAGGATTTTCCTGTCGTGCAGAGTTATAGCCAAAATAAAGGGGATTATTGGTAAATCCCAAAAAATCAATATAAGACATGGATATTATATTATATATGTTGAAAATATATGGGAATATGTATCAATGGAATACAAAGTTCGTGCATGCATTTTACATGCATCAACATCCCCAAGCTTAATCTATGCTCGTCCTCGAGCATGAAGGTGATAAAACTAACCATGGACTTTGGAGTTTGTTGCTATATTTTATGTTATACATTGTTACACAAAGTTTACAAGGTTCGATCTTTAAAGAATAGTAATAAAAAATGAGCTATAAAGTGATATCTCTTATACACTACGAACATACTTAACAATAAGTTGTTTTGTAATGAAATAAATGAAAGTACCATGAAAAATTAAGCATGCTTGGATGAACCTATGATATTATGGAAGACTATTTTGTTTCTTTTGACCTTTTGACACTTCTGTAATAGAAAGTAAGCAGGGAACATATGTGCTTGTCCTTCAATAATAGATATGTAGAAAATAAAGTTTTGAGATATGTAGATCAAGTCAATGGTAATCATAAGAGTGGGGTTCCAGGCATCTTTTTTGATAGAAGTAGGTACGGTTTATGTGGTTGACCCTTGATACATTGCAAATGTATCTATAATTTTTGATGTTCCATGTTGGTTTTATCCACTTTCTTGTGTTTTTTCCACACTTTGGAGTACTTTTCATATGATTTCTTGGACTAACCTATTAACAAGAGCTACAGTGCCAGCTACCTGTTTTCTGCTGTTTTTGGTTCCAGGAAAGTCAGAAAATGAATATTCTCGGAATTGGACGGGACAAAAGCCAAAGTGCCTATTTTTCGGAAGTCATCAGATGCTAGAGTACGAGACGGAGAGGGGCCAGGGGGCCACCACACCACCTGGCCGCACGGCCCAGCCTGGCCCGCGCCAGGGGGTGGTGAGGCCAGCCCTGGCACCCCTCGGTCTCCCCTTCCGACTATAAGATACCCTCGGGACGTAAACCCTAAGTGCCCGATCAAAAATCCACGAAAGAGTCGGTAGCCGCTGTCATCTCCAACCCTAGATCGGGAGGGATCTGAAGCTCTTCCCGGCACCCTGTCGGAGAGAGGAATTCACCTTGGAGGCCTTCTTCATCACCATGCAAGCCTCCGGTGTGATGCGTGAGTAGTTCATCCTTGGACTACGGAACCATGTAGTAGCTAGATGGCTAGTTCTCCTCCTTTGTGCTTTCATGTCTAGATCTTGTGAGCTCCGTTCATGATCAAGATCATCTATTTGTAATTCTGCATGTTGTGTTTACGGGGATCCGATGGATATTGAGATGCTATTTCAGATTGATTATTGATTATATCATGTCTTTGTTATTTGTGATCTTGCATGCTTTCCGTTGTTAGTAGCTATCTTGGCCAAGTAGATGCTAGCAACTCCAAGAGTTAGTATTTATGCTCGATAGTGGGTTCATGCCTCTGGTAATCTGGGGAAGTGATAGAAATCTCTAAGGTACTAGATGTGATGTTGCTACTAGGGAGAAAACAACAATCCTTTGTTCATAGAACAATCGTATTATTTACTTTACACGCAGTTCGTAAAGCAATAATCTGTTGCTTGCAACTTAATACTGGAGGGGGTTCGGATGATAACCTGAAGGTGGATTATTAGTCATAGATGCAGTTGGATGGCGGTCTATGTATAATATTGTAATGCCCAATCAAGTCTCAAAGGAGTCAAGATGATTAGTATATGCATGTATTGTTTTCTCGGTGTTTGTCAATTGCCCCGCTATAATTTGTTCACCCAGCATGTTATCTATCTAAGTAGAGCCACCTCTAGTGAACTATTGATCCCGGTCCTTGTCTTTTACATACAATTTATAAACTGTTTCTGCTCTGTGTTTACTTTCTGCAAACTATTACTTCTTTCCATTCGATACGTTTAATCCTTTGTTTTCCGCAAAATACAGTGAGATTGACAACCTCATCGCAAGTTGGGGACAAAGTTATGTGGTTGTGTTGTGCAGGTCTGCACCTTGCTACTAGCACCGGTAGTGCGGCCTGCCAAAGCTCAGCTAGTAACACCTTTGGGGTGTTTCCTTGCTCCTACTGGTTCGATTAAACCTTGGTTTCATAACTGAGGGACACTTGCTTCTGTGCATACCTTCCTCTTGGGGTTCCCAACGAGCTCTACATCAACCACGCACCAGCACTTTTCTAGGCGTCGTGCATTGAGCCATCAAGCATTTTTCTGGCACCGTTGCCGGGGAGTCAAGGACATCTTCACAAGGGGAGTCCCTCATAACTAATCTCTTTACTTTGTTATTTTTGTTTTGCTTAGTTTCTTTTTGATTTGTTTGCTTGTTTCGTAATCAAAAACACACACAAAATTAGTTTTACTAGTTTGCTTTCTTATTTGAAAAACACAAAAAAATTAGTTCCTATCTTGAGTTGCCACTGTGTCTAGCCTTGCTCCAATCACTATGTCACCCGAGGAAATGATTTTCACTTTTAAACAAGGAATGGAAGAGAGTTTCAAGGAAGCTTGGTCTAGAATCTCAGATCTACATGAAAAAACTGAGCCTAAAATGACTCAAAGTTTGTTCCTTAGCAGTTTTTACCTTGGGATTGCTCTTTGCTATAGATATGCTTTAGATGCTGTTGTGGGAGGAGATTTCCTCCAATGTAATGAGGATGATGCTATTAATGCTATAAAGAAATTGATCCTCACTTACAACATGCCTAGCCAAACTGATATTTCTTTTGCAAAAATATTTGCTAGGTTGAACACTCTTGAGACTAGCACTACTAGCTTAGAAACTTGCTATAATACGCTTAGGGAGCATCACAATTGTGTTCCAATAAATTCTGAACCATCAAAGTGGCTCCCTACAGTAAAGATTGAGATAAACACTGAAACTTTTCAAGCTCGCTGTGATAACATGTCTGAATTTTGTCTTATGCCCAAAGATATTTATGAATCTTTGAATACTTGGGGGCTTACTGAAGGAGGAAAAAAATACCTCTTGCTAAGAACACTACCATATTACCTCTTGGAATAGCTGAAGGAGTGTTTACAAAGATCCTTGGGAAAATGATTTCTACTGATTATCTTGTTATTGAATGTGCAGGAAAAGGACAAATTACACTTGGAAGGTCCCTATTAGAACTCCTTGGAGCAATAATAGATGTGGGAAAGGGGACCATGCACCTTTCTTCTCCACCAAACAATCATATTTTCCCCAAGGTTAAGAATAAAAGTAAGAGAGGTAAGGGCAAGAAATTTGGTCTTAATGTTTCTTCATTTGAGAACACTTGATTCTTTCTTTGCTTCTTATGCCTAACTTAAAGGCGTTAAAGAGAAGTACTTATTGGGAGATAACCCAAAAGTTTTAGATGAGTCTTGAAAGTTATTACTTCAGTAATAACCTCTCTTTATCCTTTTTATTTTCTTTTTGTGCCAAGAGTAACCTCTAATGAGAGAGAAGTAATGATTGGGGAAGTTACTGTCCCGAAACAGATTTATGTGCTTCACCATAAAAATTCGTGTAAAATCTCTGAACGTCTTTTTAAGGCGTAAAATTTTGTGCTTCTGCCCCAGGTTGTTATCTAACTTTTGTTAGTTCAACATTTTTTGATTTGAGCAACAGAAGGTCTTCGGAAAAAATTGTCTTTACCTGCTGGTCTGTTTTGACAGATTTCTGCCATTTTCTGCATTTGCTTCTTGTTGGTTCCTTTTTTAGTTCTTTTGGGGAATTGAGCTTTTTGAGGGAAGTGCTACAGTAGCTAGTGTTCTAATGGAAGTTTATTTAGTGTTGGAACTGAACCTTAAGACCTTTTATCTTGCGTGCACTAATGTTGCTAATAAAGATTGTGTGAAGTTTTGTATGAAGAAACATTTCAGGTGTATGGAAGGAATGAGTAATGAGATGAAGATGGACTAAAGCCCAAGCTTGGGGATTCCACGCATGTCACCCCAATAAATATCCAAGAAGTACAAGCGTCAAAGCTTGGAGATGCCCAAGGCATCCCCTTCTTCATCAATAAAAATCTCAGGTTTCTTCCAAACGCTTCATTTTTATTTTTTCATGCACAGTTATGTTGTTCTTGGAGCGTCTTATTTTTCATTTTCGTTTTGGTTTTTTGTTTGCTTTTGTTTGCTTAGTTTTCTGAATAAATTGGTTAGACCCCCCTCTTTCATACATTGGTTTGCAAATAGTTTGGTTTGGTTTGGAAAAGAGTAGGAAAGTTCATGCTTATGTGGTAAAAAGAGCTCGTTTTTGACTGTGGCCTATGCTTTGTCATGCCATGCTTGATATTGTTTTGGCTTTATGCTTAGTATTCTTTGTTGTAGCATGACTTGCTATAAACAATTAAGATTGCTTAATGTGCCTTCGATGAATCATGCGTTGTTTTAGCATATTAAAGCATAATATAGTGGTATTCTCCTTTGATGCTTTATTTGGGTTGACTTGGCGCATGATCACACCATGTTATGACTATCTCAAGTCACCATAGCCTTTATGATCCTTAAGTTTTCAACTTGTAGTATCACTTTATGCTTTGATCAATGATGTTTTGTCGCTCTGCATGATTATGGCCATTATTGCTCTCTTAGTTTGTCGCTCCCAGTCTTTTGCTAGCCTCCACAACAAAGTATGAGTTCCACCCATGCATCCAACTCCCTAAACCAAGTTATTCCAAAGAGTCCACCATACCTACCTACTAGCTTATGCTATTCCAAGTATATTCATGCTTTTGTTTACCTTCCAAATTAAACTTGTTATGAGAAAACTAGTGATTAAAGCTCTCACGAACTTGATGGCACACTTTACTTTACTTGCCCTTAATAAACTTGAACCATTGTGTCTTATATGTTGTATATGCTTGCACTTATTTGTTGGGAATTAGCAGAACCATGCTTTAATGGGGAACGCTTTCAACATTGCACTTGGTACTTGTACCTAGTTGATATCATGCTCTTTTGTATATGGATGTCGTCGGTGTGAAATGAAAGGGGAGCTTGTCAGTCCATGGAGTTATGTATATGTGTTAGAGAAACGCCTGGGCCGCTGGTCTAATTCATGCTGACATGGTGGAAACCTGCAGCGTAACCATAATGAGCTGTCTATGAAGCATTCTTCTTATAAAAAAGGGTCCTATATTGAGAAAAAAAAGAGAAAAGAGAAAAAAATGAGATTATGAAAAGAGGAAAGAGAGAAAAAAGCACCATATTCCCATGGTAAATAAGAAGAATGCTGAGATGCTCGTTGTCTGCTTGCCTTGTCATTTTGATATGGGGATTCTTCCGTATCATCGGGCAAGGGGTACCCCGTTGGCGGTTCTCAATGATACACATGTACTTACAATGACAAGAACTTACCGGTGACTAAACTTGAGTAGCATGAGGAGCGGCCCTCGTATACAAGAGACATGAGATTTCTGACTTATACTTCGTCAAGCATGTACACCATAGTTTGTTCACTTTAACCTTAATCACTTCAAGATGCTTATGATAGCGGCAATGAGAGCTAAAAACTACAAGTACCATAATTTTTGGAAGCTCTTTATGAGACTTGAATCCCTACTTCCTTTTACAAAAAGGCCTTTCTTCCACCATTATATTGAGTCCGCATCTTCTATCTTTATGCACCTACTTTGAGAGCATAGTGGCCATTCTTAGTTCTATGTGCATTGTCCCAAGACTAGTTGATTGATGCATAACTTGATATTGCTTGTTTTAAACTATTTGTATCTAGTCACTCTTATGAACTTTGAAGGTGTCCTATGCATTTATATTTGATACTCTATGAGGGACAAGCTGAATACTATTATGCTATGCTTTCTTTATGTGAAACAAACAAACGTCTTGCAAAGCATTGTTATTCATGAATCTTTTGTTTGTGCCTTTTTATGTTGCATCATAGTTTCTTTGTCTTATTGCTAGAACCTTGTCTTTCATGTTATGATTGAAGTACTATGATCCCAGCTTTGAATGTTTTGCAAATACTTTGATCAAGTCTTTGATGGTGCATGTCACCTCAAAAATTATTCTTTCTTTTTATCACTTACCTACTCGAGGACGAGCAGGAGTTAAGCTTGGGGATGTTGATACATTGCAAATGTATCTATAATTTATGATGTTCCAAGCTTGGTTTTATCCACTTTCTTGTGTTTTGTCCACACTTTGGAGTACTTTTCATATGATTTTTTGGACTAACCTATTAACAAGAGCCACAGTGCCAACTACCTATTTTCTGCTGTTTTTGTTTCCAGGAAAGTCAGAAAAAGAATATTCTTGGAATTGGACGGGACAAAAGCCAAAGTGCCTATTTTTTCGAAAGTCATCAGATGCCAGAGTACGAGACGGAGAGGGGCTAGGGGGCCACCACACCACCTGGCCGCGCGGCCCAGCCTGGCCCGCGCCAGGGGGTGGTGAGGCCAGCCCTAGCACCCCTCGGTCTCCCCTTCCGACTATAAGATACCCTCGGGACGTAAACCCTAAGTGCCTGATCAAAAATCCACGAAAGAGTCTGTAGCCGCCGTCATCTCCAACCCTAGATCGGGAGGGATCTGAAGCTCTTCCCGGCACCCTGTCGGAGTGAGGAATTCACCTTGGAGGCCTTCTTCATCACCATGCAAGCCTCCGGTGTGATGCGTGAGTAGTTCATCCTTGGACTACGGATCCATGTAGTAGCTAGATGGCTGGTTCTCCTCCTTTGTGCTTTCATGTCTAGATCTTGTGAGCTCCGTTCATGATCAAGATCATCTATTTGTAATTCTGCATGTTGTGTTTGCGGGGATCCGATGGATATTGAGATGCTATTTCAGATTGATTATTGATTCTATCATGTCTTTGTTATTTGTGATCTTGCATGCTTTCCGTTGTTAGTAGCTATCTTGGCCAAGTAGATGCTAGCAACTCCAAGAGTTGGTATTTATGCTCGATAGTGGGTTCATGCCTCTGGTAATCTGGGGAAGTGACAGAAATCTCTAAGGTACTAGATGTGTTGTTGCTACTAGGGAGAAAACAACAATCCTTTGTTCATAGAACAATCGTATTGTTTACTTTACACGCAGTTCGTAAAGCAATAATTTGTTGCTTGCAACTTAATACTGGAGGGGGTTCGGATGATAACCTGAAGGTGGATTATTAGTCATAGATGCAGTTGGATGGCGGTCTATGTATAATATTGTAATGCCCAATCAAGTCTCAAAGGAGTCAAGACGATTAGTATATGCATGTATTGTTTTCTCGGTGTTTGTCAATTACCCCGCTATAGTTTGTTCACCCAGCATGTTATCTATCTAAGTAGAGCCACCTCTAGTGAACTATTGATCCCGGTCCTTGTCTTTTACATACAATCTATAAACTATTTCTGCTTTGTGTTTACTTTCTACAAACTATTACTTCTTTCCATTCGATACATTCAATCCTTTGTTTTCTGCAAAACACGGTGAGATTGACAACCTCATCGCAAGTTGGGGACAAAGTTCTGTGGTTGTGTTGTGCAGGTCTTCACCTTGCTACTAGCGCCGGTAGTGCGTCCTGCCAAAGCTCAGCTAGTAACATCTTTGAGGTGTTTCCTTGCTCCTACTGGTTCGATTGAACCTTGGTTTCATAACTGAGAGAAACTTGCTTCTGTGCTCATCATACCTTCCTCTTGGGGTTCCCAACGAGCTCTACATCAACCACGCACCAGCACTTTTCTAGGCGTCGTGCATTGAGCCATCAACCCTTTGTAAGTTGAATGTCTCATGCCCCTTGACCATAAGTACATAGTTTCGCATGCTACTCAACTTAAGATCACAAGAGATTCGTCAGCATATGCATACAACTTCAAAAAAGGTGGTACTGAGATACCTCCTGCTCCTTTGTACGAGTGGTCGTTGCCCCCTGAGTTCCAAGTTAGACCATCCACACTCTAATGACAGGACAACATACTTAATGAACTTCTCAGCACTTTATTTACTCATTTCATAGCTTTTTAATTTTTTTATTGAGGATGTTTCATAGAGTATTCATATTGTAAACTTCCACCATGATGCATATCATGGCTTAGGTTGGTGGCCCAATGCTCTCTCTAACACATATGCATACTCGAAAAAACCGATTATTTCTACCTCATTTCATATCGGTAAGCATCCACAGCCAAAAGAACGTGACATCAACGAAAAGTAATGCAATTTTTGAAAGCTTTCCCCACGATGGCATGATTTGGCTAGCGAATAACTTATAAACTATCAAACGCATAACTTTCAGTTACCAATAGTCAATGTTTGCCCTTCTGTTTTATTTTAAACGGTTGCTTGCTTTAGTGGTTTTCACCGGCATCTTACTTTCTCATGAGCTTTGAACAAACAAGTAGATTATTTTGAAATACTTGAAGACATATCACATATATTATACTTGGAGTAGCAAGTGCCACATAGGTAGGTATGGTGTATGTTGTTGGATTTTAAGGTTTTTGGATATACAAGCCTTTGCTTGTTTGAGAATTTTCGGCTTTCAAAAAGAATTCTACAAGCATGCCAAAGTGTCCATAGTGCTAATCATTTCTTATAAAATAAAAGCTCCTTCAAAATAACCATCTATGCATCAGAATAAAAGATAACATTAAATAAGGCACTTGCAAATTGTCATTCATCAAAATATTCGAAACAAGTAACATTTAGCATAACTTGCATTTCACTTTTTGTTTTCACTCCCTTTTTATTTTAATAGCATACAACTCAATTTCTTTTTAATTTCAGTACCTCTTTCTTAGGCATGCAAAACATGTATCATGGTGGTCTCATTTATTTCAAAGGTAACATGAAAAACTAAATATAAAATATGGATATTACATTATATATGTTGCAAATATGTGGAAATATGTATAAATAAACTACAAAGTTCATGTCTGCATTCTACATGCATCAACGTGACTGCAAAAAACTGATGGCCTACCACTAGCTCCTTCAAATGGAGTTTCTTCGCCAACAGGCGCTGTAAGTCCAGCTCGACAAACACAAGCAGTTAGATGATGCCTCGAGTGCTTGTTGAGCGACACTATCTTCCATCGGTAGATCCTATTCACAAAACCACAACACCAGGGTGCACAAGAGATGCTCCCAAACGAACACATGGATGAGGAAGAAAGGAGGGAGGCCACTCGAAGCCTCGACTTTTTCTTTATGTTGGTGGATTCTTAGTGTTGGCGATATACTTTCTGGGTATACTGACTGTGACTCACTGACCAGGGTGGCCCACTTTCGGGTTAGAGCTCTATGCTTCACAGGCGGCCCTAGGAGAGAAGTTGGAAGCCCATCCAACTATGGGAAGACCCAGAAGATTTACCGACTTAGGCTTGTAGTGTTACTTGTAGCTCAAGATATACTATGTAACCGACTCTATATCGTAGCCGGATAGGACTCTCCTGTAACCCTAGGACCGGATGACTATGTAAGCCGTCCTAGGGATAGGCCTTTAGGGAACCAAGCATCATAACCTCAACTCGCACAGGCGAAACCTCTCTTGTAATCTGGCTCTGTCGTATTACTAGATTGCTAGAAGGAGTAGGATATGTCCACCGCAGGCAGATTTGAACCTGGGTAAAGCTTGTGTGCTCACCTTCCCGGAACACCATCGTCTCACACCGCATCTTTCTCCACGCCCCGAGGACCCCCTCATGGCGTACTTGTCATCAATCCGACGACACTTAGGGCAACATGATGCCTAAAACACCACAAAATGCGGTCATTGCAGCTACCATGTACCTACTGACCAACCAACCTCCGGCGGGGGATCCACGATCCATCATCCACATGTCTGCCATCGTCGGACTTGGTCTGGTGGAAGCAGCACTCGCGGAGAACCTGACAAGGAACCCAAGAAAGCACTCGCAACGAGAAGGAGCAACCGCAAGCTACCGCGAGACCATGATCCACTGCGACATCACCACATCCCACCGCGAAGGGAACGCGAATACGATGCCCATGATGAGGTCACACAACGTAAGGTCAACTAATCACGCGCAAAACGCGCATACTCCACCGAGTCAGACGAAGAGGACACCGAACTATGTGGTGGCAGATGCTTCAGCCGCGCCATCCGGTAGATGAAGATGTCAAAGGGTTCCAAACTACCCTCGGACAACCCAAAATTCGACGGGTTCGAGTAACCAAAAACCTGTCTCGACAACCATATGCAATCGGTCATGTGCCACACGGGGTCAAAAAACACCGCCATGCAGTGCCTAGCTTCAGAGCCTCCCGTCAAGCTCCATCCGCAGCTAGGAGGAGCTGGTTTACAGCTTAGTCCGGAACTTCAAAGCAACATATAAGCAACCTGCATCTATCGAGGAGCTCCGGGCGTGCACCCAACGATCTAGCGAATCCCTCCACTTATATATCCAGCGATGGTCCATAATAAAGAACTCCGCGGAGGACATCTTCAAAATATAAAAGTGAAAATTAGAAATAATGAATAAATTAACATGTAAAAGGAAAAAAAAGGAAAAAATGACATAATTAAAAAATATAAACAAAAAATAAAATAAAGAAATGAAAAAGTTGTTGGAAAAGGAAAGAATAATAGCAGAAAGAAAATGAATTGAAAAATGAACGTAGAATAGAAAAACCAAATAAATAGAAAATGGATTGGGATTGCATGGATTTGAAGTAACCAATCCTATTAGTCCTCTTTGCGAAAAAGCTTAGCACGTTCGTTTAGCTTAGCACAGAGTAATAACACAGACTGTTATAAATGTGGGTTTTATTCTTCGCAGGAAGCAGGAAATAAGAGAAGTTTTAAGTGAGTAAGCCTTTCTTTTAGAGGTTCACCGTACACTCATACATCACAGAAAGGTTACAACAAACACATGAACATGTGGCTTCATGCCGGTAGTTGGCGTTATGCCGGGAGTTGGGGAGGAGCTCGTCGGTCCGTACTCCTGCCGTGCCTTCTGGTGGTGTTCCCCCTTCTACTCCGACGGTCGGAGCTGTGGGTGGAGGGCTGCCATGGTGGCTCCAAGAATAAGGATCTGAGCCTCTTTCCCCTTGCGGTCCCTCCTCCGTTTCTCCCTCCCCTGTTGGCCGGCCGTGGCAGCGAGGGACGGAGGTGTGAGAACATGGTGGGGCGTCGGTGGGGAGGAGGCTGGGAAGCTTTCCCTGAGGCGGTGCTCGGGCGCGGCGCCGACGGGGAGTCGCAGTGCTTCTGTGTCGTGACTCCATGGAGGAGGAGGACAACGATTGCTTCGGCGACGAGCTTCCCCTAGAATAAGCGTCGGCCTGCTTCCTGTCTCACACATGGTGAAGCGGTGTGGGTCTCCCTCCTCTCGACCGGCCGTGGCGGCGAGGGAAAGGGGGGAGATCTTGCTGCTTTTGCTGATTGGGTGAGACACCTAGGGGATGGGGTTGTCAGCTCGAGATTCCCCTTGAGTGTCACCTCGCCAGCAAGAGGGCCGGTGCTATCTGCTCTCTAGGGTGTAATGGAGAGCTATGCCTCATAAGCTACGAAGAAGCAATGGAGTTGGGAAGCAATATTCTTGAGCAACACCTCGGTGGCGGGTGATAGCCGTCTGACATCCAAGGCCAGAACATGGCCTATCCTGAAGCCGACGAAGGGTCCCGACATGCATCAAACCTCCTCGGTGAGGCCTCTCTTGAGGTCGGCAACCGCATTTCTCGTCTGCACAGAAGCAAGTGGTCTTTTGGGTTTGACGGCGGTGAGCCTGACTTCTAGCTCAGCGATGGAGAAAGAGAAGGACTAGATTGCTATTTTCTATCTTTCAGTGAGGTCTTTTCTACTTTTTCAAGGATCTATGTTTTTTTTTCCATACTTTATGGGATCGTTTGTAATCAGTTGTACATCTACCGCTTGGATTTAGTGATTGCTTCCGGTCCCTTCGGACCTCCTTGTTAAAAAAACAAGCACATGAACCTGGAAAAAAACCGCTAGAAGACATGAGATAAGACAATTTTCTCCGTGTACAAATGCAGAAAGGCCTCCGAAAAAGACAAGACCACCGCATGACCAGAAAAAAATCGGACTGGGCCTTCTCAGCCAGATCACAAGCCCAACCCACCGAGTGGAGACGAGGCAGCCCCTAGCCCCTCTACTGCCGCACGCCACCGCCCATTCCAACGCCGGCGGGACTCCTTCGAGATGGCGACTACTCGCCGGGGAAGGGAGTCTCGCGAGTTCCACTGCCGCCGCTCGCAGGCCCGTCCGTTCGTCCATGGAGGCAGAGACTGCCGGCGTCAGCAGAAGCAGCGCAGATCCTCGCCGGCGCAGCGATTCTCACGAATTCCACCACGTCACCGCTCGCCTGCCGGCCAGCCATCCATGGCTGCGGAGACGGAAGGCGTCAGATTTACCAGCGCCGCGATGGAGGGGCGCAGAAGCAGCGAGTTCCGCTTCTTCCTGTCCTTCGACGTCAGCCTCACCCTCAAGGTACTCACGCATTCCCCTTCCTTCCCCCAAATATCTCCTCTAACCTCACCTTTCCTTTGAAGATGATCTCCGAGCATGAGCCTCACTTTTGTTTTAGAGATTGCGACTCATCATCGTTTGTTGTTACTACTTTCAAAACTCGGCTGCAAAATTATCTCACATCACTACCATTAGTAGGAAGGAAATATATCTTGTGATGGCAAGGGTTCAGCGTATTGATACTAACGTATTCACTGCCATGAATGGAGTGGATTTTGTGCGTCTGGTTACACTGAATGCCTATGGAAATGTTTACTTAGTTGTGATTTATCCATATGAACAAGAGATAAGCATCTGCCAGCAGATATGAGAATTCACGCAGCACGACGATACAAGTTTCTTTTCTAGGAAAACAGTAGTATGTACAAAGGGAGTATAGACATAGCGTAGAAGGGATTTAGAGTTGATTGCTTAGCCCTCACCAATTTCAAATATGGAAGAATTTGTCATGATTGTATTCGGCTTTGCTGAACTTTATCTTAGTTCAGATATTTGTAATTTGAATTAATTTATCTACGTCAGCATTTACCAGGTTTAGTAGAAGCTGAGAAAATGTTGCGCAGGAGAACATTCTATAAGGCAATGCAAAATCCAAATTAGAATTTTGATCAGCCACTCTGATGTACACTGATCATACCAATAACCAGCACAGGAGTAGCACTATACTATTATTGGACCGACAAACAACATGCTAGTGGCAGAAAACAAGGACAAGAGAGGTAAACAAAAATGAGTCCCACATTTCAGTTACGTAATACTCATCAAAACACCTTGATATGCACCTACAGTTCATGTTTCATTCTGCAGCAGAATGTATGTTACATGGAACCCCTAGATGTTAATTTGTTTTTTAGATTTTCCCCTAGATGTTAAATAGGATTTGCCCCACGGAGCAGCCAAATGGTTTGCTTCGGCTGCTCTTAGGTGTCATCGCCACAATTTTCGAACTGGGCTCTGTTTTCTAGACCCCTGAATCACAAGCCGAGCCCAGCCCAACCCAGCCATTCTGCATCTCTCACTCTCTCTGTTCTTCATCGCCGGGTGGAGATGCTCCGACCGCCGCGCGCCACCGACCCCTCCAACGCCGGCCGGACCGCCTCGTGCTGCGGCTTCTGGCGGGGTGGCGCTGCCGAGTACCTCAATTCGCCACCGCCGCTCGCCCGCTTCCTGTCCTTCAGTACGTCCATGGCAGCAACGGTGGCCACCGGCGTCAGCAGGACCAGTACGGCGGTGGCGGGCAACAATAGCGGCAGCGAGTTCCGCTCTCCCTGTCCTGTGACATTGACCTCCCACGTCCTCCACCACCACCGCTCAAGGTGATCATTCCCCTTCCCCTTCCCCCAAATCTCCACTCTCTTCTGACCTTCCTTTTCCCTTGCAATTTTTTTCACCTGTAGGTTCCTTAGCCTAGATAGCGTGGATTGGCCGGGCAAATTTGCCTTCACTGATGTGGACAAATCTGTTCCCTAGCCTAGTCGTCCAATTCTACTATTTCCAAACAGGGCGAGCTGTCTTCCAGTTCTAGGTTAACACTGGTTCACCGCCAAATGCCTGTATATGTGCCTTCGTACTGCAAGTATTACCATCTAGCAGGAAAAAATGGCATCTCATTTGAAACCTGTATCAGCCGCGTTCTTGACAGAATACGCCATCGTAATTAGTATCTTTTGAATAGTGTGTACCTTGTCTTGTAGCTTTTCCATGATCGAGATTGGCGTGATAGAAACAAAAAAATGTGCTTTGTGGATTTTCCCACTACAGTCCCTATGTTCTTCATGTGCTGTCTAGACATTCCAATTTCAATCAAGAATCTTATTATCAAATTCATGAGGCAGTGTCTGTGGAGAAAGAAAAATACTGATGTGCAAGCTAAAGGGTCAGCACTTTGCCTGGGAATTTTTTTGCAAGCCAAAGCAACAAGGTGGACTTGGTGTCCTAAATCTCCATGTTCAGAACACTGCCCTTCTGCTGGAGAACCTGCACAAATTCTATAACAAACTGGATATTCCCTGGGTCAAACTAATCTGGAACACCTATTATCATAATGGTTCTCTTCCTGGAAGAAACATGGAGGGTCTTTTTTGGTGGAGATCTCATTTAAAGCTAATTGACACCTACAAAAGTATGGCTCAATGCATCCCTGGGAATGGCTCTTCTCATGGTTTTAGAGGCGTTAAGGCGTCTTAAGGCGATCAGGGGGCGCTCTGACGTCTAGGCGACGCCTAGGCGGGTGCTTTGGACGCCTAGGCGCCTAAAGCGGGCGTTTTTCCAAGGCGGAGGAGGGGCGCCTGGACGCCTAGGCGACGCCTTTAAAACCATGGCTCTTCTGCACTGTTCTGGACTTACCTCTGGCATGATGAATGTCTACATAAAAAATTCCCACACCTGGTCTCTTTTGCTAAAAAGACAGAGATTTGTCTACACGAAGCAGTTCACACTGAGTTCCTTGAAGACCTTTTTTTCCTACCACTCTCACAGCAAGCCTTCAATGAGTTTGAACAATTGGAAACTCTATGTGACACTGCCTTAATCAGAGCTCAGCATGGCCTCCAGGATGAATGGACTTATATCTAGGGTAGCAAGCAATTCTCAACAAAGAAGGCCTACTTGACCCTGATGGGTTACCAAACTGCTCTTCCACACTTCTCCTGGATCTGGAACTCTTCATGCCAAGCCAAACACAAATTCTTCTTCTGGCTCCTTCATGACAGATTAAATACAAGGAATCTTCTTGGCAGGAATTTTTTTCAAATACCCTCTTACTCATGTGCTACCCTTGACTGTAGCCAGGAAGAAACTTTGGTCCATCTCTTCTGGACTTGCCCCTTTGCTGTTAAATGCTGGGATTTCATTTGCCCACAAAGGGAAAAGAACCTATTTGAAGCATTCTCTGAACTCAAAGTTAAACTACAAGTACCATTCTTCATGGAAATAATCATCCTAGCTACCTGGGATTTATGGATAGTAAGAAACAACAGAATCTTCAAGAACCAAAGACCTTGCTTCTCCAGCTGGAAAATTGTATACCTCCAAGAACTAAGACTTGTTAGTCACAGAATGAAGAAGAAGCATGCTGGGAACTTCAAAGAATGGCTCCAATCACAAACCAAGCTTCCTGTAATTTTATTTAATTTTTTCCTTTTGTAGCTCTCTGTAAAGACTCTCTTTTTATTTATATAAAAAAATTGCAGTGGGAGGACTGTCAGGTTTGTAAAGACTCTTTTTTTTATTTTCCTTTTCCTTTTGTAGCTTCCTGTCATTTTTGTAGTGCTCCCACTGTTTTACCCTCAAAAAAACATGTTTGAGGACTGTCAGGTAGATGGTGGTATTTGCCCTCTGATTCTCCAGGTGCCTAGCAGAATGTGTTGGTAGGCGACGGAACTGCAACTGAAGATAGTGAGAGAAAGTGGCCGTCGGGTTGGGTGGCGGTGGCAAGGTTAGCTCGAAGCGTCTGCTGGCTTCTTGTCTTTGGCACATGGATACCATTTGTTCTTAATTTTTTGATTACATAGAAAACATGAAAATTGTTTTATTGCTATTTTAACTTGTCAGCTTGGTTCCCTTTTTAAAAAAACCTTCTCGTGCACTGGTACTAGCAGGTTCTCTTCCCAAACAAGGTTTTCTCAAGGTCTTGGTTACTAAAAAATAACTGAGAACCTAAATATATTTATTTCAACTTAAAGGTCCGTTCTTATGCTGTAATCGTACTTGAAAGGGCTGATGATGAAGAATTGCAATGCTACCTACTCTAATTAGTGCAAGCCCTTTGCTCAAAGATCAGACAAGTCTGGCCTGGCACACTTTCTTGTAAACAGCGGTATGCTTTATCTTCTATGTTCATTGGACAATAAATGCGATCATGATCCATTTGCACTTGGTTATCATGATCAGCATTTCCTTTGTAACGTAGCTACTGGGTAGAAAACTCATACTGTGGCAAAGTTCATTATGCCAGACATAACTCACTGCTCAGTCATGTTCTATTATGAAGAATGTAAGAAATGTTCATAGTAGTGCACAAAAAAAAGTCGAGACATTGAGACTGTTGTTTTAGGAAGTTTTCTGTGAGCTTACTAACTTTGATGAGGTAAAACCTGTTACATCATTAACATGCTCATGTTTACTGCTTTTCAATGCTAGAAAACAAAAGCTCAGATTGATTAACCTGTCTCAGTTGATTTAGATGACTTATTCTGGTAAATCACCTACACTTGTCCTTACTGGTGTTGTGCCTCAAGAGCATATATTTTCAAGATGCTTTTAAAACGGTAAATGGGTTAACATTCAAGATAATTTTCAAGAAGGGAGATGACCATTTGGTAATTATTCGAGTCTGTTTTACATTTAGTGGAAATCATGTTGGCTTTTGTTCTAGTCTCGTATACCACTATCATGTATCACCATCTTTACGTATTGGGCCTTACGTCCTGAGTTAGTGATTACTCCAGTGTAATATTCTTGTGAAGCTAGCCAGTCTGTAGTTTCAGCCCTTACTAATTAACTTGCCACTTGAGCTTAATAAAATGAAACATAATGCATTATATGTGACTGCATTCTATAGGCTAGAATCTTCTTTGAAAGGCACAAAACTGTGTACACTCACTGTTCTAAATGAGGGGCACTGTCTGCTTATGCATTGGCCTTAGGTTGGGCACCCGTGACACACATGTAGCAGTGCTCCACTTGTGTTGTGTAGGCTCCTACATGATGATGTGATTTGACAGGGCTCTGCATTAGGCCGGGGTGCTGCATGTGATGTGCTGCATCCCCAAGACTAGGGTTGCAAGCGGCAGCCCGCATAAGCCCGCGAAACCATATGTTCAAACTAGACTAATTTTGTTGAAATGTTTTGAACTAGACTAACAACTTTTGCCTACGAAGCGGGGCAGATCGGGTGCCGACTCGCCACCCTACCCAAGACAAAAGCCGTTGCACACCAGCACCAAATACAACATATAGTCTCAGCATGCCTCTCCATCTCTGTTTCTTTGTGTGGTTCAAAATGTTGTAGTTGACAGTTAGGCTGTTTAATTTTTTCTGTCAGTTTAGGACTAATGGTTCCAAGTTTTTTTTTCTGTAATTACTTCAGTAGGCTGACAAATGGTACATTAAGCTGTGACCCAACCTATGTTCTAATAATTACAGTGTTTTAGGAATACAGTAGCACTTAAATTATTAAGAACAAACATGCATAGTAAAAAATTATATATAGGAGTAATTGTGCTCTTAAAAAATTTGGGTGACCTAATATTGATTTGAAAACGTAAGTTTTGCATGCAGATCATACCATTTTCTTGTTCCAAAATAGTCATTTCCTATTTGGCGTGGTTATAGAATTTTTTTCTGATTACTGTTCTTCAATGCTACAAAAACAAGGATCATGACATGTATCACCATCTTTACATACTAGGTCTTAACATAGGATTCCTATGACTAGTTTTACTGGTTGCAACACGAATATTGTAGACTACATTCATTTTGTTTTGAAAGTAGGTGTGGTCTTGCATTGCATGGACGTCTCAGTGGTGACACACATGGAGGACCCTAGTGTTCCCCCCCACTTGCGCGTCAGGTCAAGTGGTGATGCTTGCCAAGACCAGAGTCTTGCCTTTTCACATGATCATTAAAGTCTTGCAGTTGCATTAGTGAACTTCAACTTCTCTGTTGATCTCGATCATCAGAACTATTGCAAACACTCACTCTCTTGCTTCTGATGCAGTACTGCTTAGTGGCACTTCTAATGTAGTATGCTTTTATCTTCTATGTTCATTCGACAATAAATGTGATAATGATCCATGAGCACTTGGTTATCATGATCAACATTTTCTTTGCTACGGAGCTACTGCATAGAAAACTCATACTTCTGTTATGATCTTTTGTGAATTTCAGCTTTATCAAATATTAAAAGTGCTAGTTTTTCTCTGTTATGTGGTTGTTGAGCTTAATCATGCATATGCAAGACGATTTAGAATATACATGACATGCTTGAAGATTAAATGATGAAAGTATGTTTCCTCTTTTTTGGACATAGTGACTTCTTAACTCCCTGATATGTAAATTTCCATCATGTAACAGATGGTTGCTAGGGAGGATGAAGATGAAGATGAGTTTCAACTAACGAACTGTGGCAAAATTTATTATGCCAGCCATAACTCACTGCTCAATTATGTTCTATTATGAAGGATGCAAGAAATGTTCATGGTAGTGCATGAAAGAAAGTCCAGAAATTGAGATTGTTATTTTCGGAAGTTTTCTTTGAACTTACTAACTTTGCTGAGGTAAAACCTGTTACATCATTAACATGCTCATGTTTGCTGCTTTTCAATGCTATAAAACCAAAGCTCATATTGATTAACCTGTCTCATCAGTTGCTTTAGATGACTTATTCTGGTAAATCACCTACGCTTGTCCTTACTGGTGTTGTGCCTCAAGAGCATATATTTTCAAGATGCCTTTAAGACGGAACATTCAAGATAATTTTCAAGAAGAGAGATGACCATTTGGTAATTATTCGAGTCTTTTTTACATTTAGTGGAAATCATGTTGGCTTTTGTTCTAGTCTCGTATACCACTACCATGTATCACCATCTTTACATACTGGGCCTTACGTCCTGAGCTAGTGATTACTCTAATATAATATTCCTGTGAAGCCAGCCAGTCTGTTATTTCAGCCCTTGCTAACTTGCCACTTGAGCTTAATAAAATGAAACATAATGCAGTATATGTGACTGCATGCTGTAGACTTGAATCTTCTTTGAAAGGCACACAACTGTGTACAATCACTGTTCTAAATGAGGCCACTGTCTGCTTATGCATTGGCCTTAGGTTGGGCACCCGTGACACACATGTAGCAGTTCTCCACATGTATTGTGTAGGCTCCTACATAATGATGTGATTTGACAGGGCTCTGCAACAGGCCTGGGTGCTGCATGTGATGTGCAGCATTGCCAAGACAAAAGCCTTTGCACACCAGCACCAGACACCACATAAAGTCTTAGCACGCGTCTCTATCTCTATCTCTGCTTTCTGTGCGTGGTTCAGAATGTTGTAGTTTGGCTGTTTAATTCTGTTTGTCAGTTTAAGACTAATGGTTCCTAGTTTTTTTTCTATAATTACTTCAGTAGTCTGACTTTCAGCTGCGACCCAACCTATGTCCTAATAATTATACAGTATTTTAGCAACACAGTAGCACTAAAATTTTCACAACAAACATGCACAATAAACTTTTTATATATTGGAGTAATCGTGGTCTGGAAAATTTTGGATGACCTAATATTGATTTGAAAACGTAGGTTTTGCATGCAGATCATACCATTTCTTGTTCCAAAATAGTCATTTCCTATTCAGTGTGGTTATAAAATTTACTCTGATGATACTATTCTCCGATGCTAGAAAAACAAGGTTCTCTATCTTAGTTGCTCTAATTGACTTATTATCATCTATTCATGTCAGTGAATTCATTCACCATTAGCACCTACACCTGTCCTACTGTTGTTGTGCCTCAAGTGCCCTAAGTGCCTTGTGCCTTAATTACATTTATTTAAGACGGCAAATGAGACGGTTCTCAAAAGGGAGATGAGTGGTAATCATTATTTTCATACTGGGTCCTAACATATGATTCCTTTGTAGACTAGTCTTACTCGTTGCAACACAAATACTGTACTCCCTCCGACCCAAATTAACGGCCGCGCTCGTCTTTTTGCAAAAATGCCCCTATTGTTTTCCGACAAACAAACTCGACCTCCACCTCGTCTCCACTCTTCTTCCTCCGCCTTGTCTCCACCTCTCCAACTCGCCGCGCCTTCACCCTCGCCAGCTCGCCGTGCCTTCGCCCGCGCCGCGACCTCTACCACGCCGCGCCCTCCTCCCATGTTGCGACCTCCCTCGCGCCGTGCCCGCAGCGGGTGGCCCCCTCCCGATTTGGGGGAAAATCGATTCTTGTTGTGAGGCTGACGCGGTCGGAGATTTGGGGGTCCCCGGCGAGGAAACTCGATGCGGTCGGAGATTTGTGGGTCGGCGATTTGGGGGTCTCCGGTGAGGTAGACACGGCCGGTGAGGCAAATCGATGCGGCGGTGGCCCTGACTTCAACAAGCTATGCGACGGTGGAGGCTGGTCTATTCCCGCGTGTCCTCGTCAGCTGCAGGGGTGGTGGAGGCTAGTCCTAGTCCACACCGCTGCCGTCGCCCATCTACATCTTCTGTATTATGGCGTCGTCGACCTTGTCTCCTCCAGCTATAGGTACAGTTCTTGCTCTCTGGTCAGTGAGCTCCCTATCCCCTCTCCTCTACCATATATTCCTCACAAATCCGTGGATTTAGGTAGGGCAGGTTACCTGGTAGCAAATATGGTTCCTTGGTTCCCGAGCTAATTACCTTGCTAATGCTACTCGTACAGAGTAATTAGCTTGGTGACAAATCACACAAGGAAACCCAAAAATCAGCTCACGGTGGTTTGCAATTATTGGGCTAATTACTCTGTACGAGTGCTTGGCTCTACCACAAGGAAATACTCCCTCCGTCTCAAAATAAGTGACGTGGGTTTGTCTAGATTCGGATGTATCTAGACACGTTTTAGTATATAGGAACATCCGAATCTAGACAAACTCAAGTCACTTATTTTGGGACGGAGGGAGTACTTTTGATCAGCTCAGGAGGATGGGTACTTGGGACCAAATATTGACAGTACTAAGCTACTCCATGCTAATGTTGTTTTGTAGTTTCACAACATTCACTAAAAGTAGCACTAGAGGATAATTAGCTGATGCATACTCATGTCCTTTCTGTGATGAGGATTGGTACTAGAGGAAAAATAGTTGTAGACTGAATCCAACTAAAAATTTGACTGACCAAACTTCAGCTCTGTCCTTTCTGTAATGAGAATAGAATATGCAGATGATCTTGTTGTGCCTGGAACTGTGTATGCTATCACTTTATAAAGGCCAAGAATTCCTTCCTGTCCCGAGTGTGCATCTTCAGTTTTACCATTACATACTATCTCCCTCTACCCTTCAACCCAGATGCAATCAGCTGTTTTTATACTGTATATTGTTTTTTATTGAAAACTTTGCGATTGCAGCTAATTAACCATGGTATAATGTGATGGAGGGCATGAAGTCCAGCATACAACGGTTATTCCAGTTACCTACTGAAACGAAGAAGGAATTTGCTCAGGAGCGAGGACATCTGGAAGGGTATGGCCAGTTGTTTGTCGTCTCCGTGGATCAGAAGCTTGAATGGACTGACATCCTTTACCAGCCACCTGAGGACAGAAACATGAGGTTCTGGCCTGACCAGTCTACAAACTTCAGGTGCCAATGCGATTGTTCATTAGTGCATGCAGTTATCTCAATATTGCTCAAACATCTCATTACAATGAAATGTTCTTGTGCAAATTTATGGTATGAATATCCCCTTTTTAATCTTTTTAATTTACAATGAAAAATTCAGAGTAGAAAATTGTGTGACTACAAGACTAGGAAAATAATCTCCCATTCCAATGCTAATGTTCAATATCCCCCATTTCCATGCATTTATCTCTTGCAAACAAGGTAAACAAGCTAGGCATTTGTGCTAATGGAATTTATGTCTGATATCACTATTCAAAGATACATGTATACACTTGGTAACTAACCAGCTATAGCAGAGTTTTTGTTCATATCATCTTGCTCAATCCATTTGCTGTGTATGGAGTATGGAGTATGTTTAGTAAGTACTTCCAAATTTAGTTGCTTAGTAGTTACTGCAATGGTGATACTGCTAGACAAGAGAGGTACCATTCCAAAAGTTCAGATTAGTTGCTGTAAATTTAGTTCCTCTGGTACATGTGTAAACATTTTCTGCAAGTATTTTAGTTGCTGAAATATGACAGTAGTGAAGGCACCTAGATCTTGTATACTAGCAGGATGAGTGCCAAGGCATTTTTCTTTCATGGACTACTCCTGGCATTTTCCTTGCAGCACCAAGTTTAGCTCACTAATTCTGCTATAGCTGGAACTCCTGGCATTTTCCTTGTAGTACCAAGTTTAGCAATATCCTCTTTATCCTTGCAGTAACATTCAATATGCGAATATGCCTTTTTCCTTGCAGTACCAAGTTTAGCACATTCTCTTTTTTGTTTATTATTTGTGGCATATCAAACATAATTTTTTGTAATCAACATTTTGCTCAACCGTTTAATTCACCATATGTTTCTATTGTCAAAAAATGAAGTTATAGCCTGCAAGATTACTACCCGTTGAACATGCTGGCTACATCTCATAGCCTGCAACATTTTACAGGACATTAATACCTGGAGGTCGAAGAGGCTGTCAGGGTGCGATGATGCCTGTCTAGAGGCTGGTGATCAGGCCTGGAACGGCCATGGAGCAGGCCGGCCGGCGGAGCGGCGAAGGAAGCTCGAGGGACCTGCTGACTGGGAGGTCGACTATGGGGAACTGCCGACGAGAGAGCTCGAGGCGGATGAGGGTGCCAACGGGGAGGGGCACTGGAGCTGGACCGGCCTCCGCCTCCCCTGAAGACGACAGCCCTCCGCCTCGCTCGAGGACAACGATGGGGACCTGGAGCTCGACCGGCCTCCTCCCGCGAGGAGTGGCAGTGGGATCGCGGCCACCTCCCGCCAGGGATCGCGGCCACCGGAGATCGCGGGCGCTGGGGATCGCGCCTACCAGGGATCGCGGCCACCGGAGATCTCGGCTGCCTCCCGCCCAGGATCGTGTCTGCCAGGAATCGCGTGGTCGCCGGAGATCGCGTGCGGACGCGAAAATTTGAATCTTGAATATACGTTAATTTGTAACGTTTTGAAACAACCTGGGTTTGTTTGTAAATTTGTGTTTGTACATGGCGTGCGAACACTAATTCGGGCCGGAGGGAGTAGGCTATTTTCATTTTGTTTTCAAAGTGGGTCAGTGGGTGTGGTCTTGCATTGCCTGGTCGTCTCAGTGGTGGTGCAGTGTTTGACACACATGGAGGACCCAAGTGTTCTCCTCCACTTGCGTTTTAGGACAAGTGGTGATGCTTGCCTTTCACACGACCAAGTCTTGCAGTCATAGTACTGAACTTCAACTTTATCTAGACGTGTTCTAGATATGCATGTGTCTAGACGCATTTTAGTGTGTACATACATGCGAGTCTAGAAAAATTTGCGACAGCTAATATGGAGCATATGTAGTATTATTATTGGTCTAGGAAAAAATGATTCCTACCCCCAATGAAAATTTATAAGATTATTTTATTTATTTATAAATTGTATTTATAAGCGGAAATTCAGTTTTGGTCTCATGTGCATATGCCCCCTTTAGCTAATAAGGCCTCCCACGAGTCTCTGCATTTTTCTCCTAGAAATAAGGCCTCCCATGAGTCTCTGCATTTTTCTCCTAGAAATTGAAATCTTACACGGTCGTCACATGAATTGTAAAAGGTCACGAGAAATCTCCTCTGACCTAGTGCTCTGAATAGCAACAGGAAGCCCCAAGCACGAAGCCTTGTCCGACAAGCAACTAACACTGAGTAATTCAAGAAGCTGCATGGCGATTCAGTTTCATTTTTCAGCTGAGATACAGCTCACCGTCGGAAGGAAGAAAGAAGAACAGAGGAACAGTTCAGAGAAAAATTTGCCAAGAACTGAGTAATTCAAGAAACTGGTGTTTTCCCCTTTTATTCTCGTTTACAGCGATCGTGTGGAAGACTCGCTCTGGTTGTTGCAAACGGCTTGGCTGGAACACCTACCGTCGAAACTGAAAAGAGACACCTAACTGAAAAACAGGGTTTATGCCAATATAATTCAGCAACCGAACTGTACATGTTCACTTGCTTAGGTACTAGACTGGGATGTAATTCAGCAACCGAACTGTACCTGTTCACTTGCTTAGGTACTAGACTGGGATGAAACTGAATTGAAAGGTTTCGTGTGAGGAATCTTTAAGACTTGAGTAGTACTATATGATGGTAACAGGTACAAGCATGGCAACAATGATAACTGTACCTAGACTTGGTGATGGAGATGCGGAAAAGGGAGAGGGAGAGGAAGAGGATGAATTGCAGTGGGAGTGAGAACGAGCGAACGACACTGCAGAGATAAGAGAAGTGATCAGGTCTTCAGCTATCCAACGGTTCACACGGTCGGGATGGCTTCTTACCTTTTCGTTAGCTTGCATGTGTAGCGAAAATAACATGCGGATTTCGACAAATCCAAACCATTTATTTCCGACCGGAGAGAGTATGGTCTGTTACCAATCCTGGCCAACGGGCCGTGCCTGGGGCGGGCCGGCCCGCGGCACGCCGATTTGGCCCGGCACCAGCCCGGCACGGCACGTGGCTTGACGGGCCCGTGCCAGCCCGCGGCACGCGGGTGCCGTGCTGGGGCCGCCTCCTCGGGCACGCGGGCCAGGCCCGGCACGGCCCGCCTGGCCGGGCACGCGAGCGGCACGCGGGCCGGCCCGCTAGGCACGCCGGCGGCCCGCCACACAGGGGGAGCGGGGGGGGAGCGGCGGCGGGAATTTTGAATTCGGGGGGAGCGGGGGGGCGGGGTAGCCGTTTTTTGGCAGTTGGGAGGCTTTGGGCTAGGGTTTGGGGGCATTTTGGTCCCTTTTTTGAGTATTTTTAGGGTTTTAGGTCATTTGGAAGGCTATTTTGGTCCGAATTTCATCAAATTTTTGCTATAAAAAGGGCAGCGCACCCCTCTCAATCTCCACACCATCCAACACATCTCTCATGGCTAATCCCAACCAGTTTCTTTTCAATGCCAATGAGTTGGGGGTCGAGATTCCTCCCAACTTCAATACTTTTCCCTTCCGTGGCAACGACAACATCGACACCATGCAATTTCCATATACCCAATCCGATCATCCAACACCAACATACACACATTCTCCTGATACATCTAGTAGTGCTAGTGCTAGCCAAAATTCCACCACTTTTGGTAGCAAGCGGCGAAAAAAAAACCTCGGAGATCTGGCAGCACTATGAGGAAGAAGAATATGTTGATGGCGATGGTGTGACGAAGATGAGAGCTTGGTGCTTGCACCCGGGTTGCTCGAGCAAATTTGCTTTGCAGAAGGGAGGAGGCCATGGCCACATGAGGAGGCACTTGGCGACCCACGCCAAGCAAGATGGACAAGCCGCGGCGATCCAGAGCAGGATCAACTTCAACCCCGACGGCACTCCCCGAGGTATATTTGTCTATGATGCGACTCGTCAAAGAGAGGCTCTTGCAACATTAATTGCCGTGAATGATTTACCATTAGGATTTGGCGAGTCTCCTGGTTTTGTCAAATATATTAGAACTGCTCACACTCCTAGTTTTATACCTGTCTCTAGACAAACTACAACTAGGGACATGAAAAAGCTAGCCAAGGCAGGTCTTGCCGCCTTAAAAGAAGAATTAGGATCGTCCACTTTCTCAATCGCCATAACTTCTGATATTTGGAGTGGTCGTGCTAAGCAAGATTATATTACTGTTGTTGCTCATTATGTTAGCTCAAACTGGGAATTAAATAAAAGGATAATAGGATTTGAGTTAATTGATGTATCACATAATGGTGAGAACATTGCCCATGCTATACTTAAAGTTGTTAGTGAGTTTGGGCTTGCCGAAAAGATATTTGCAGTAACTTTGGATAATGCTTCTACAAATACTACTGCGATGAATACCCTCATTCCTACATTTGAAGTATATGCATCAAAATTTCTGCTTCATCAATGTTGTGCTTGTCATATAATTAATCTTATTGCTAAAAGTGCTTTAGATGATCTAGAACCATACATTGAGAGATTACGTATGGGAATATCATGGTTGAATGCTTCTAATACTAGACTTGGAAGCTATAGAAATTATTGTGCTGTTATTAATGTACCATGTCATGGTCTTCATCTAGACATGCCAGTCAGATGGAACTCTACATATCTAATGCTTCAGTTAGTTTTACGTGACAAGACTCAATTTTCCGCATTTGTTAGTGCACATTTTCCGCAAGAAGATGGGTATCATCTACTTGGTGATGATACTTGGCACATTGCTGAATCGATCTATAAGTTTCTGGCTACATTTAATGAATCAACTATTACTTTATCTGGGGTTTATTATCCTACATCTCATATGATTGTGCATCATATTTTAGAAATTTCCCAACACCTGAAAGAGTATGAAAATGATACCACTTTATTAGTAGCTGTCCATCACATGAAGGAAAAATTTCTCAAATATTGGAAAACTATACCTTTGCTCTATGCTATCGCATTTATTTTGGATCCTAGGGCTAAAATGGAAGGGTTTAGTGGTGTTCTATTGCTCTTAAGTTATACCGTAAATGTTAGCTATGATCAATATTCACTTGATATAAAGGATAAGCTGTAGGAAGTTTATAGTAAGTATGAGCTTAAGTATGGCGCAGCTTTGCTACACAGACCTCCGGCGGTACCAACAGCCGGTAGGGGTAAGAAAAAAGTGTGGGGAAAAATATTTGGTACTTCCACGACCACGCCGAGCTCTTCCACTGGAAGTTCCACACAAACTCCCATGGTTCAAGGTGGAGTTAGCAAAGTATCTCAACAGTCCAGTAGTTGCTACTAATGATGATGATGATGACGACTTCGATATACTACAGTGGTGGCAGGATAAAAGGTCAACATATCCGGTGCTTTCCATATTAGCACGGGATGTGCTATCGGTGCCCGTCTCAACGGTCTCATCGGAGTCTGCTTTTAGTCTAGCTGGCCGGATAATTGATGATAGAAGAACTAGTCTCACCCCAGAGATGGTGAAAACACTGATGTCTGTCAAAGATGGAGAACTAGCTAGACGAAGAGCCCAGCACACCACCGAGAACCCAGAACTAATAGCCTCGTTTGAAGCTATGCGGTGGACTGAAGACCAAGAAGAAACTTGATATAGGATTTTTTAATCTCTTTGTAATTTTTAATCTCTTCTGTAATTTTTTCTTCTTTTTAGAGCCAGCTGTACTCTTTTTCCTTCCCAGGGATGGAAGGTTTTGATGAGGCAGCTAATAATAAAGCCAATTTTTATCCCCATACAAACTTGTCTCCATATTGCCCTTTGCCCCAATGCCCCTTGGTCTCACTTCTTTCCCTTTAAATAGAGCAACCCACCCTCTCATTCTCCACACCACCCACCCCTCTCATTCTTCACACCACCCTCTCATTCTTCACACCACCACTCTCATTCTTCATAGTTCACACCACATGGCTGCTGACCCAAATCTCAACCAGTGGAACTTTGGAGCAAATCCACCAAGACCCCAAGCACCAAGAAGAATAAGTCGCATTTGGGAGCACTTCGATGAAGAAGTGTGTGAGGTAGATGGTGAACAAGTGAATAGAGCTAGGTGCAGAAGATGTGGCCATTTGTTCATATTGCGCCGCGGAGGTGGAACTGGTCACTTGCATAGGCATGTTTTGTCTCACCAGAGGCAAGACAGAGGGAACTAATTAGTCGATGTAATTTTTTTCTTTTCGAGCGGGTTGTACTCTTTTTCTTTACTAGGGATGTAAGGTTTTTTAATGAGGCAACATTAATATCACTTTTTATCCCATATGAAAATTTGTGTCATTTCACTATTTTTCTGCAATTTTTAGACATTTTTTAGCATTTTTTCGGACATATATCAAAGAAAAACAGGAAAAACGGGCCGTTTTCGGCCCCGCGGGCCACACGTGCCGCGGGCCAGCCCGCCAGACGCCGGGGCCGGGCTGGGGCCGCACAGCCAGGCACGCGGGCTGGCCCGGCACAGCACACGAGCTTGGCGGGCCGACAGGGGCCGTGCCGTGCCAGGCCCGTGTAGGCGGTGCCGGGCCTGGGCCGTGCCGGGCCGGCCCTGGCCAGGATTGTTTGTTACATTCATACACCATGTAGATTTTTTGACAAAGAGCATATATTAATATCTTGAAAATATCAATATACCCAGCATTTGCAACAGCGCATTGCACTAGTGGCCTTACGAATGCATACAACCAAAAAAAGAAAAAGAATTAAAAAAAGAAAAGTCTCACTACAGTGATCTATATCCTTGTAGCAGTAGTACTGACACACCAAGACAACACCAAAAGTCCATCTCCTCCAAAAGCGACATCTCCAAAAAGGAAACAATGCACATGTATCGTCGTCACCAGATAATAGATCTTAGGTTTTCACCCTGAAGGAAGTCCTCGCTCACAAAACAATACCTTGAACAAGGCTATTATCAGCCACAACCAATTAAGGCCAGATCTTGTATTTTCACCCTGAAAGATAAGACTTTGAACTTCTCACGTGTTGTCGTCCTCACTTACGATGCCGCTGCTCTAAGTCACGAATCACCAAGCCAATTCCTCATTAGCACAAAAACTCGAATTATCATTGCTAGTCCTCAGACCTTGGCTTACATGACATTCTCCACCAGCTGACTTCACCATGAAACGAGAAAGTCTCATGCCCCAAGATGGAAACAACTAGTAGAGATTCACATCGCTCCCTCTGAAACCAAACGATTAGAGAAAAACATGGGTGCGCACGATCGAATCCCACCCGAACCAGCAATCTCCAAGCATGAATCGCCTGGTGGAGTTCGTCGGTGGAGCCTTTCAAAACACGACACGCCAGCCAGATCGATGGGGATATGCATCCGGCGGATCATCATCTTGTTGTGAGTTGAACCCTAGGACCACCACCTTTATTCAAGCCGAGCTAGTAGCCCCCATGCCACCTGCTGGCACCCTGTTGGAATTGTGGCTCCGAACCTCACCGGTTAGGCCAACATCGAGGAAGAAGATGGCAGAACATGGGCGATCTTCCACCGGATCCGGCCTCCATCGCGCAGCGAGGAGCCTCCATCGCCGGTCAATGCACCGTCGTGGAAGACATCCACCACTACCCGCGTTCAACATGCGCCACCCTAGCGACGGCCCTCCTCGCGCATAGGAGACCGTCGGAGCTCGTCCGCCCTCGGCCCCATCTTTGACAGGATGGGTGTGGCCGCCACTGCTGACAAATACGGCTGCAGCGGCCATGGGGAGTAGATCAAAAGGTGGCTTACTAGGGTGGGAGAGGGGCCTCCGGAGTCGCCTCGTGTGAGGTGACCCGGGAGGGTGGGGAGGAGGGAGCCGAACGACAGTGAGCTGGTGGCGGCGCTGGTATCCTGGTAGTCGCTAGGGTAGGGAGCTGCGAGTACTCCCAGATGCGTTGTGGCTTCGCCGAACAAATCATGTGGAACGCAACGGTATGTTAAACGGGTTCTAAAATTGATTGCTTAGTCGTGACCACCAAGATGGCCTGCAAACCTTTTGTCTAGAGCCATGACAAACCATGTGCAATAGCTGGACGGCTCTCACCCTCCCGGTCTTCTTTCTCCTCCTCCTCCTCCTCCCTTGAGAGCATATATGTCGTCCCCAGATCCTCTCCCCTCTTCTCTAGCGACCTAGCCATCCGGAGATGGCGGGGGAAAGGAGGTCGGCCTCCTATGCATAGTAGTATGCCTAGGGTTGGTCTAGGTCTAGGTTTGTCCCATGTGGCGTCTGGCGTCATGTCGTCGAGGAGCTCATCATCGGATCTTGCTAGCGGTCTCCGGTGGTGCTGCTACTGGCTGTGGTGCTTCAATGGTTGGAGCTGATAGACAACGAGGGTCCATCTGCCTTCTATCTAAGCAAGCTCGAGTTGTGTGGTGGTCCAGATCTATCTGGTATAGATTTTCTGTGTTCTTCTGATGCCCATCAGGGTGATGGGAGACGAAGAGGATGGCGGTTTCTACCTTGTGCTAGAGAAGGGAGCAGGGAATTGAAGCCGCGACTATGGAGATTTTCTGTGTTCTTCTTCCTCGAGATCGTTGTGCCAAATTGGAGGTCTTCCGGCCTCGAGGTAGTTTGCTCTCGCCGCTTCACTCCAAGTGGCTATGTCCCCGATAGTGATGCGGTTGGCCGTGCTCGACTGCTCCGTCAAAAGATCGGTGGAATAGAAGCAAGAAGAAGGCATGGCCTTAATTGCGTTTCCATATTTTGGTACAGGGACTTGGGTGCAAAACTCAAGGGCCACGTTGTAATTTTCCTTTTCTTTTGGACCCTTTATGTAAATTGTAATCCACCAACGGTGATATAATGCAGCTATTGAGTCCTTCCAGACCCCTCTTTCTGTTATTCCCTCCGATCCAAATTAATTGACTAAGATTTGTTTAGATACGGATGTATCTTTGGATCAGTAAAATAAAAAGTGCGATGACTCTATTTACGGTCGGAATCTTTGTTGTTACTATAAGAGAAGAATTATTATTACAGTATGTAATCCCTTCGTCTAGAAATAACTGACTTGGGTTTGCCTAGATTTGAATGTAGCTAGTATACGTTGAAATGCCGTTCAGATATATTTGAATCTAGATAAAACCAGTAAGTTAATTGTGGACCGAGGGAGTATTATTTTTGAGCTGGAATAAGAGAAGAATTATTGTTGCATTGTAAGCCATGGATGGAAAGAAAGGTTTTCAATCGTTCATTGATCGACACGTAGGGTCTCTCATAAATCCCGACAATTAAACTCTGTACTGTGTGTCTATCGATCCGCCGGCATCCTCTTCCCCACTGGCCACACCACGATGGCGCCCTCAATCATCCACAAGCTGCAAGATCTCCATAAATCCCCCCGGCTCCCATTCGCCGGAGCAGAGCCAGCCGACAGCCCCGCCCACGCATTCCGCCACAGATTCATCGGAGTCGCCGCCCGCTAGAGCGTCGGCGCCGGCGAGGCTCTGAGGCAGCTGCCGCTGCACCGCCGGAGCTGACGTCCACGTCCACGCCTTGCTCGCCGCTGCTCCTCGGTGCTCAGTGGAGAGCTTGTCAAGGTAACCCATTGCTGCAAGATTGGATTTTGAGCTCCCATTGGTTCAGTTCAGGAGCAGATCTCAGTCTGTATCTCTGCACGCCTTAGCTCACACCAATAATTTCTACTAATACATGGGATTGCTTAGACCAGACACACGCACATATCAGTCTAGTCCCACAGTAGTGCTGACTCGCAAGCTAGCTAGCTCAAAAACTTATGTGACTCATCCACGGGAGCTTATCTGGAACCAAAATAATATGGCCATGTATTTAAACCATGTGTGTACCAAAAATTGACAATGACACATTCAGTATTAATCTACCTACTACTGCCCCTGTTCCTCGCAATTTTAAATACATGGCCGCTGCGTAGAATGTCACTTGGAGATCGATAAAATAAAAGGTTGATTGGGCCAAGGCGAGCTTATTTACCACAATTATGTTGTACTGGAACCTATCTCTCAATCTCATGCACTGGTAATTGGGATTCAGGGAAGTTCAGAGAAGACAATGAACACGAGAGTTTTGTGCAGTGTGCAACTACTGCTTTTCTGTTCTTTCTTTCTTTTTATTCGAGCGATTACAAAGCATGCCGTGAATCTCGCGATATCCCCTACTAGGCCGTGCCATCCCATGACCTGGAACACGCCCACGGCGATCCTAGGATTATGGAACAGATCGTACAGGCCACGACTCTGTCCACCTAAAATGACTGAACCAGAAAAAAAGGCCAAGTCTAAAACTCTGACAAAACTGAATGTCGTCAGTTAACTCTGAACTAGTTTATTCCCAACAAATTATTACAGAAATCATTGTACAGTCGCTATAAAAATGTTTTCATTGTAAAAAACTACATTTAGGTTTATAGAAATATTGATTCTTATAACACTGTAACTTTGGCTGCAGCTGCTGGCTTGTATTTTGAGTTGCTACGCCGGCCAGGCTCCCAGGCTGCTGCAGCACCAGAGCTGCCGTCCATGTGCCGGTGAGGACCTAGGTGCGTCGCTGGACCTGAGTGCTCTGGGGGAAGCTCCTGAAGGTAACTATGGCTGCAAGAATTGATTTTGAGCTGTGATTGGTTCAAGAACAGATCTCAATATGTATCTGTACACGTCTTAGCTCACACCATTCTCTTCTCCATTGATTCTGCAGTGAACCTGTGTTCTTCTGCGTGTGTTCTGCTGAGGGAGTTCCCCCTGGGCGAGCTTCGCAATGGCGGAGATTGTGGTCTCCATGGCGATCAGGCCGCTGGTGTCCATGCTGAGGGACAAGCCATACAGCTACCTCCTGGACCAGTACAACGTGATGGAGGGGATGGAGGAGCAGCACAAGACTCTCAAACGCAAGCTTCCGGCCATCCTTGACGTCATCACCGACGCCGAGGAGCAGGCCATGGCTCATAGGGAAGGTGCCAAAGCATGGCTCCAAGAGCTCAAGACAATGGCATATGAGGCGAACAATGTCTTTGACGAGTTCAAGTATGAAGCGCTCCGCCGTGAATCCAGGAAGAATGGGCACTACTGGAAGCTCGGCTGTGATGGAATTAAACTCTTCCCTAGTCACAACCGTATTGTGTTCCGTTACAAAATGGGTCGCAAGCTTTGCCGGATTCTGCAGGCCATTGAGGTTCTCGTAGAAGAGATGCATGCCTTTAGGTTCAAGTACCGACCACAGCCAACGGTGTCCAAGCAGTGGAGGCAGACAGATTATGTTATCCTTGGCTCACAAGAAATTGCCAGGAGATCCAGAGATAAATAGATGAAGTATATTGTTGATACACTACTTGGTCAAGCTAACCATGCAGATCTTGTAGTTGTTCCCATCGTTGGAATGGGGGGCCTTGGCAAGACCACATTAGCGCAGCTCATATACAACGAGCCTCAAATTCAGAAGCATTTCCAGTTGCTGCTCTGGGTCTGTGTCTCTGATACCTTTGATGTGAACTTCCTGGCTAAGAGTATAGTTGAAGCATCTCCCAAGAAGAATGAAGATACAGACAAACCACCACTGGATAGACTTCAGAAACTGGTCAGCGGGCAGAGGTATCTCCTTGTATTGGATGATGTTTGGAACAACAGAGAGTTCCATAAGTGGGATAGCCTGAAGGTATGTCTTCAACATGGTGGCACCGGTAGTGCAGTGTTGACAACAACTCGCGATAAACGAGTTGCTGAAATAATGAGTGCACATAAAACCTACCACCTCAATGATTTGAAGGATAGATTCTTAAAGGAAATTATTGAGGCTAAAGCATTCGGTTCAGAGAAAGAAAAACCCGCCAAGCTAGTCAAGATGGTTGATGAGATTGTGAAGAGATGTTCGGGCTCTCCTTTAGCTGCAACTGCATTGGGCTCTGTACTAAGGACCAAGATCAGCGTGAAAGAATGGAAGGCTGTATTATCTAGAAGTAGCATTTGCACTGAGGAAACTGGGATTTTGCCAATACTAAAGCTTAGCTACAACGACTTGCCATCACATATGAAGCAGTGTTTTGCTTTCTGTGCTGTATTTCCCAAGGATTACAAGATTGATGTGGACAAGCTGATCCAACTATGGATTGCAAATGGCTTTATCCCAGAACACAAGGAAGATAGTTTTGAAACCGTTGCAAAACAAATTTTCAGTGAGCTGGCCTCAAGGTCATTCTTTGTGGACATAGAGTCTGAAGACTATATACAGGATTATTCCAGAACTACATGCAAAATCCATGATCTCATGCATGATATTGCAATGTCTGTTATGGACAACGAATGTGTTGTTGCAAATGAAAAACCAAGTGACACCAAGTGGCTTCCAGATAGTGCAAATGAAAAACCAAGTGACACCAAATTGCTTCCAGATAGTGCTCGACATTTGTTTTGGTCATCTGAAGTAACAGAAGGTATACTGAATGATTCTATGGAGAAAAGGTCCCCTGCTATCCAAACACTACTATTGTTTAGATCTATGGAAAGACCATTGCAACATCTATCAAAATACAACTCTTTGCATGCCTTGAAGCTTCGTACAAGGGGAGAATCATTTCTAATGAAACCAAAGTATCTGCATCACCTGAGGTATCTTGATCTCTCAAACAGTCGTATCAAAGCACTTCCTGAAGATATAAGTATTCTATATAACCTGCAAACGTTGGACCTTTCGTACTGCTCTGATCTCCATCAACTTCCAAGCCAAATGAAGTATATGACTTCCCTTCGTCACCTCTACACTCATGGGTGTTCAAATTTGAAGAGCATGCCTCCAAAACTCGGAGAACTGACTAACCTGCAGACACTCACATATTTTGTTGCGGCAGTTAATAGCACTGATTATAGTGATGTTGCAGAGCTACAAAATTTAAACCTCGGTGGTCAGCTAGAGCTATGTCAGGTAGAGAATGTTACAGAAGCAAGGGCAAAAGTGGCAAATCTTGGAAACAAAAATGATCTCAAAGAACTGAGATTAAGATGGACTTCTGTTTGTGACAGTGAGGTGCTCACCAATTTCAAGCCTCATGATGGACTGGAGGTTCTGAGGATATATTCCTATGGTGGAAAGTGCATCGGTATGTTGCAAAACATGGTTGTGATCCATCTTTCCCATTGTGAAAGATTGCAATTTTTGTTCAGTGGCAGTGCATCCTTCACATTTCCCAAACTAAAGGCACTTAAACTAGAAACTCTGTTTGATTTTGAGGGATGGTGGGAAATAAATGAGGGGCCAGAAGAACAAGAAATATTTCCTGTGCTTGAGAAGTTGTTTATTAAGCGTTGTGGAAAGATAATAGCATTACCTGAAGCATCATTGCATGAACAACCATGTAGTGGAGGTTACAGATTGGCACGCTCACCATTTCCTGCCCTGAAGCTACTCCAATTGGAGGACTTGGACAGCTTTTGTAGATGGGAAGCTTCGGTTGAAGGGACTCACAGAGAAGACATATTGTTTCCTCAGCTTGAGAAACTATCAATTAAGAAATGCCCAGAGCTGATGGATCTACCTGAAGCACCAAAACTCAGTATATTAGAAATTAAAGATGGCAAGCAAGAGCTCTTCCATTGGGTAGACAGATATTTGTCTTCATTGACTGACCTGATACTGACGCTAGAAAACACAGAAATGACATCAGGGGCTGAGTGCACTTCAATGTTACCAGTAGACAGCAGGGAGAAATGGAACCAGAAATCCCCTCTTACAGTTTTGCAGTTAGGATGCTGCAACTCTTTCTTTGGATCAGGTGGACTAGAGCCGTGGGACTATTTTGTACATCGTGGAGTTTTGGAAATTGATAGATGTGATGTGCTCGTCCACTGGCCAGAGAAGGTGTTCAATAGCTTGGTATCCTTGAAGAGATTAGGATTCGAAAACTGCAATAATCTGACTGGATACGCACAAGCTCCTGTCCAGCCATCAACATCCAAAAGAAGTCAGCACCTGCCAGCTCTGGAGTATCTTTGGTTACAGAGTTGTGAAAGTTTGGTAGAGATGTTCAATGTCCCAGCATCTCTCAGGAGCATGGATATTTGGTACTGCAGTAAGCTCGAGTCTATATTCGGCAAGCAGCAGCTGGGCACGTCAGAGTTGGTTCAAGGGTCTTCTTGCAGTGAGCCAATCATGCCCACAGCTGTATCACAGCTGTCATCATCACCCGTGAATCACTTTTGCCCATGCCTCGAAGATCTACAGTTAATTGAATGTGATAGTCTATCAGGGGTTCTACATCTTCCACGGTCCTTAAAGACCATAGTTATTAAGAGATGCAGTAGTATTCAAGTCCTGTCATGCCAGCTGGATGGGCTCCCAAAACCAGAGGTCACTGCTTCCATAAATGCACCGGACCCATCAGCAGCAACAGCAGCAGGAGAGCATTCACTGCCTCCTTGTCTCACATCTTTATTTATAGAGTCCTGTGCTGGCATGTTGGGGGGCATTCTCCGTCTGCCCACATCCCTCAAGATACTGAGCATTAAAAACACAAGTGGGCTGTCATCGCTGGAGCCTGTGTTGGGCCAGCCCCTGTCATTGGAAAACCTTTGGCTTATTCGCTGCAGTGCCCTGGCATCCCTACCCAACGAGCCACAAGCATACGGGTCTCTTTGCGTTCTTCGAGTTAAGGACTGTCCTGCTATAAGGAAGCTCCCAAGATGCCTGCAGCAGCGACTGGGCAGCATTGAGGAAAAATATCTAGATGCCCAGTATGAAGTTACGCACGTATTTCTATCTATCTTTGCCATATTTCACCAACAAATGCAAGCATCCATCCCATCCCATGTACCACTGTCAACACGCCATCTTCCTTTAGCATTAATATTCAGGGTAGATGTTTAAAAAGGAGATCACATATCAAGTTACAAAAATGGACATGGCAGTAGGGGTTCAGATTTTGTACGTAAAAGCAAATGTGTTACATGGAGTGTTAACTAAAAAGTTAGATTGAGATATGACATGTGTAGTAAAGTAAGAACTGAGAGTTTTTTTTTAAAAGTTTTTTGGCCTAAAGTCCATCTTTTACTGTCATGTGGTATTAATTTTCACGTTACATTGGTTTCTACAAGTTTGTTCTGACATCATTTGTGATCTATACAGTAATGGCATTTAAACCAAAGACATGGACGGAAATTCCAAGACTGGTTCGCGAGCGGAAGGAGGCCAAGCAGAGGGCTGAGCAGAGAAGGCAGGCCAATCGCACAACTGAAGAACAGGAAGCTGAATAGCGTTGTCTAATCAAGCTAGGAAAATTAGGTGAAAACTACATATAGATAATGTATGTACGTTGCTATGTCGAGATTGTAGTCGGCTTTGTTGAACTCTACCTCTTATCTTCTTCAGATGCTTGTAATGTGAATTCATCTCCTTCAACATATCCCAGATTTAGTAGAAGTTGGGATTCCCACATTTGTGAGCTGTCTAGCTTCAGGGTCGTTTACTTAGTTGAGACATTGATTGTAACTTCTTCAAATTGCTTTCTATTTAAACTGGGATTTTATTTGCTTTGATGCTTGTGCAGCATAAGTACAAGCTGGGAATACTCTCGGAAAAAAAAGTACGATTAAGCTGGGAACATCTCACGCTTGTGAACAATGATTTGCCCTGTTTGACATGAGAGCTGAAAGTGTCAGCGTGACTTAACGCAGTGCACTGGTACAAGCTTGGGATTTGATGAACTTGATTGCTTAGCTCTCACCTATTTCAAATATGGAATGGTTTTCCATGATTTTCTTGAGCTCTGTTGGACTTTATATTGTTCAGATATCTGTGATGTGAATTGTTTTGTCTCCTTGGGTATTTCCCAGGTTTAGTAGAAGCTAGGATATCTGCTCACGTTATTAAAGCTACTATATGATCTACGTTCAAATGGGCAACAAACACGTACGGAGCTTCACAGCTAGAGCTAGAGCCAATTCAGGCATTTCGCAAGAGGAAAACTCAGACGTCAACCTGTAGATTAAAGGAAATTCAGACGAGCCGTCAACCTGTAGATTAAAGGAAATTCAGACGAGGCACAAATATCGAAGCGCCCCAGGATGGGCAAGGAAAATGGGAGCATTTTGATCAGACACCTGGCGTAGATGGTACCAATAACCAGCACAGGAGTAGTAGCCACGGCTGAAGCTAAAGGCACAATAGAGTAAACAAAAAAGAGTCCTAATTAACACCGCAGTTTGATTACATAGTATAGTACCCAGTTAAAACACCCCGATTAGTACTTGCGACTCAAGTTTCATTCTGCAGCAGAATGTATATATAACATGGAAACCCCCAAACTGAAGGACACTCACTAATCAGGCCTCGGCTAGACCGATTCACTGCAAAATCGATCTACAATGGTGTTTCAGGTGTCACAAAAATTCCAGGTTATTCAAAACCATCCGGACAAGGCAAAATCCAGGTGTGACAAACTTGCTACTCACTTACTTCGTCACAACGATGCCGCTGAGCCTCCTGAGTCCTGAGTGGCATCCTGAGTGGCATCCTGAGCTCCTTGTGATGCAGCGACAGATTGAGCTACAGTCATAGGCTAGTCGGGACTCAGGAAAGCACCCATGGCCGTTGAGTTCAGGTTTCAGTTCCGTCTAGTAAAACAGAGCAGGAGCCCACGACTTTGTCAAGATCGTCTAGCTCACGTCCGGTTTTTTTTGCTCCCCCTTTCACTTTTGAATAATAAAGGGAGAAGAAGCAGAAAAGCTGCTCCCTGCACAAAACCATGTGTTTCAGAGGAGAGTTCCTCTGCTCTGTTCATCCATCGCGTGTGTTGGTCAGATCCAGCGGCTAAAGTCCAATGCGTTGTGTACCCTCAGCGCCCCACACAAGAGAATTGCAGAGTATATAAGTTGACAATGCCTTTGGATATATACTTTGTGATGTCAATTTATTACCTTTCACATTTCCCAGAGTATATAAGTTGACAATGCCTTATGTTGTCTGACTCAATACTTTCAGTACAAGTTGGCGAAATCTCAGGTTTGAGAACACTAGCTGGCCCTGTTTCCAATGCCTTGTGCCCTGGAGCAGTCAGCACAAATACTCTGAGAATCGCAGAGTATAAGTTGACTTGCCAAATGTTTTGCGCAAGCTTTTGCTAGCCCATGAATCCAATTCCTTTGGACACTTTGTAATGTGAATTTATTACCTTTGACATTTCCCAGATTTAATACAAGCTTTGGATTCTCGCGTGTGTTTGAGCGTTGTTTACATAGTTTAGACATTGTCCTGTAGCTTGTTCAGATTACTTTCTCAACTGTGATGCTGTTGTCTGATTCAATACTTTCAGTACAAGTTGGCGAAATCTCAGGTTTCTGAACATTTGCTGGCCCTGTTTGATACGAGAACATGAAGTGTCGGTGATTCCAGGAGTTTAATTTGCAGTTCATGCGCATAATGAGCTGCTCTCATGTTTGAATGGTGTGGTGCTCATTTGGAACGTTCTTACACATTCTAGAACGAAATACTTATTATTAGAATAAACTAGGCACCGACACAACCTATCCTGCTTGGGTAGTAGAAGGATAACCGAGTCTACTCCTCGAAACAGGCTTTTGCTCCGCTATATTAATATAGCAACCAATCGATACAACAGTGTAACCATTGCTGGTACAAACAACACAAGTCAAGTCCAAACAGAAAAAAGAAAAAAGAAGAGAAAACAAAGCCGATATTGGCGGTTCGACGAAAACAGAGATAACTCGCAACCGCCGCGCCCTCCGGAGAAATACCACCACGCGCCTAGCAGTCCGAAGCGCCGCGTACCAAGCAACATCTCCAAGAAGGGAAGCGATGACAACGGCGACGCTGCTGCCCGGACTGGTCCTAAGGTTTCCCTCGGTACGATACGGGAGGTGGGGAAGAGGTACACTAGACGCCCTTCAGGAAGGACGGTGACACCCGCAGACGTTACTACGTCGGTGTCTAGACGACAAAGATTTCTACCGACGCCTAAAAACCATACTCCTAGACACTTTGTCCTGCTCTATCAAACTCGGCGCCCACCAACACATGCCACCACGGTCTTGCAGTTGCCACTATCGTCTCACCGTAACCCACGATGCGAGCTCGATAGGACTGAAAAGAGGAAACCTTGGCGAGGGTCGGCGGTACAACAACATGCAGGAGGGAACTGCCTCCACCATCGGAGGGCGGTGGCCGACCGGATGTAACCACAGGGACAAACCAGGCTCTCTCTGGCCCGACAAGCCGGTGAAACCCTGCCTCCGCACTGCAGCAAGGTGCCACCGGCCACGCCAACCCCGTCACTAGTCCATAGTCCTCTATCCCTCATGGGATCCGCCATCACCACCGATCCCTGCTGCCAAGCAGTAGATCTGTCATCGTCGTGTTCACTCGGGCTTGCCGGACCGCCACTGGCCTGAGGAACACCACCTGGGCCCACGAGGTCGAGGTGGGACGGACATGGTGAATACGGCACCTCCGTGTCGCCCATAGGTCACCCCGAGCAGGTGCACCGGGCGACCACCCGATCAAGGACGGAGCCGAATCAACATGTAGGTAGTAGAGGTGCAACAAGCACGATGGACAAGGCTCCTCCGTGTCACCCGCAAGTCGCAATCTTGCAGAACCCAAGCTGGGTCTGTAGGTCGGTCACCGGAAATAGGCCCGCTCGGCTCAAATCCGGCGCTCTAGCCGCAACGCAGCAGAGAAGTGCAGGGAACCGGGGAAAACTAGCCAGGAATAGCTCTAGCTGGGGTCAGCTGACCCAGATTGGGCCCAACCTAGCCCAAATATGGGCCCGCACCGCCCAACTCCCCCCATTCCATAGCACCTGCGGCCCGTACCGCCGGAGAGCCCCGCCCACAACCCCAGAATCGCTGCCGCCGCGTCACACCACCACCCTAGCCGAGCTCGAGTCGCCCCAATCCCCCTGCCACGCCACTACCCCCCGGCCCTCGCCTTCCTCCAAGGCCGGCCTCAGCCAACCAGGGTAGGCGCGTACCACCGTCGCGTAGCCCCCGCGCCGTAGCTTCCTCCCAAGCCATGGATGGATGTCGTTGCACCACTATGCGCCGCGCAACGCAGCGCCGACCCACACCAGCCCCGGCCAACCAAAGGGGTGAGAGAGCCCCGCCGCCACCGGCATCGACCAGGCTTGACCGGTTGCGTCCTCTGGCGGCGGCGAGGGAGAGGATGGAGGAGGGGGAGGGGGCCGGTGGTGTTAGGGTTCTCCCCGTCGCTCGCGGGAGCTGGCGGCTCGAATAACTGAATCTACACCAACCTGATTTTGTTTTGGAAGAGACTCTGAAGTTGCTCTCGTGCAATCAGTCAATATCCCTTGCAAACACTGGATCATTCGTGTTGCCGAGGGAGAAAAACTGGCCATCTGTCACCAAGGCCGGATAAAGCACAAGACACCACAGAATGGCCAAATCCAGAAGAGTTTATTGCTGTCCCTAACAAAAAAAAGAATGGAACATAGTAAGCCCAAGATAGAGCACCGGGCACCAAAATTCCAACTGGTCATCGTTCGCGACGATGCTGAGGTGCATCTGCCGCGCGCCCGTGGATGGGCCTGGTTCCCTACATGCTTGCGGGGCCAGGTTTGCCCCGGCCCTGGCGGCCTCCCTCCTCCGCCGCCGCTACCGACCTCAGGCCCCATGCCGACAAGATTCGGAGAAGAGGATGGCCCTTGCGCCCCAACAATTCTGCGCCGGCCTACCCCTCCTCCTCCTGAGCTACTGCTGGAGCTGGCTGTCCCGCAGGTCCAGGAGTTGGATATCTCGCAGGTTCAGGAGGTGGGAGATGGTGAAGATGCCCAACTGAGCTCCGCCTTCGTGTCGCCACAAGCCACTCTCTGTGTTGACGATGAACTCCATCTGGAGCCTGATGAAGAAGTGGTGACTGATGATCTGACGCCTGATCATGAGGTATTTCGGCAGGAAGCTTGCGCCGAGCCGCAAACCCCTGTTCATCAACCGTGCCCAAGCCTGGAGACTCAGGCTACCGCAACCCCTCTCTTCGTCCCTGTGCAGGTGCCGCTGATGGAAGCGCCGCGTTCCACGACTCCAAAGAGGCCAACTGCGAGAAGGAAGACGTTGGCAGGTGTCACGGGCTTTGCTGGGCTCCCTGTGCAGCGCGCCAGTCCACGTATCAAAGCAAAGCTCAGAGGCATGCCTATTGCAAGGATGGCGGAGAAGGTGCTCTGTCAGCGCCTCGGCATCATCGATGAAGGGTAGGAGGTAACTAAGGCGGCCATCGCAAAGTTCGTCGAGATGTTCGATGGAAGACTGCCTAACATCGCCATTGCCGCCCTCCGTGCACTCTTCCGGATGGATTGTGACTTCGCTACAGCTGTGGAGGACGCTCTGATTATGCATGGCGGGGAGGCTGCTGTTGACCCGCCTGGAGGACTGACGACTGCCCAGGACTGATCGAGTCCATGTCGGACTGATGTTGCTGCTTTCTATGTATCCTGAACCTTATGTGCTGCATCTGTTTGCAGCCTCCACTGCCTACGCTTGTTTTATTTCGCCTGTTTCCATCCGTGGAGGGATGTTCTCTTCTGCCCTGGCGAGGCATTTGCTTTGTAAGACTGAAGTTGCTATGCTAGCTAAGTACCGAGACGTTTCTCATGTTTTTAATGGCTGAGGTCCCTGTTAACTTTCTGAGCTGGAACCCAAGAGGTTTGAATGATCCTAGATGACGTGATGTGGTATGTGAGCTGATTGCCTCCACTTCCTGTCACATTGCTTGCTTGCAAGAGACGAAGCTGGCAGAGGTTGATGCTTTTACTGCAGCTCACTTGGGAGGATATAGGTTGAGAAATTTCACGCAACGGCCTGCCAGTGGCACTAGAGGTGGGATCCTGCTCCCGCCACTAGAGGTGGGATCCTGCTCCTTTGGGATGATTCCAAGGTGGAGGTTTCTGATGTGGTGGTTGGCATCTTCAGCTTATTGGCGTCTGTCAAAGTCATCGGGACCAATATTATTTTCAAGATCACAACTGTGTATGGGCCAACTAGATCTAATCTCAAAGATGCGTTTTTTGCTGAGCTCGTCGCCTCTAAGCCTCTGGCGGGAGACAAGTGGATAGTCTCCGGGGATTTCAACCAAATTTACCGTGCTCAAGACAAGAACAGGGCCAACTCTAACCGTAGTCGTATGGTGCGGTTCCGGAGCACTCTAAACGATTGCGACCTCAAATAAATCCATCTCCAAAATAGGAAGTTCACTTGGACGAACGAACAACAAGACCCGACCATGAGAAAGCTCGATACCTTCTTTTCTAATGAGGAATGGGATGTCTCTTTCTCCAATCATATCCTCCACGCCCTTTCGTCATCTTTGTCGGACCATTGCCCCTTGCTTCTTGCAAATGATGGTGGCCCCAAAAGGCCAAAGACCTTTCGCTTTGAGAATTTTTGGGTCAAGATGCCCGGGTTCAAAGATGTTGTCTCTAAGGCTTGGAATGTTTTTGTGCCTCATGTGGAGCCTTACCAACGCCTCTTCTTCAAGCTCAAGTATACCGGAAAAGGGCTTAAGTGTTGGAGTAGATCTCTCTTCTCCAAAGCAAGAGTGGAGCACCATATGGCCCTTGAAGTCATTCTTCGGTTGGACGTTGCCCAAGAAAATCGGCCCCTTAGCCATGAGGAGAAGGAGCTGCGCGCTAGGCTCAAGAGGAGAGTCGTTGGTCTCGTGGCTCTTGAAAGGGCTAGGAAATGGCAAGCCTTGAGAGTTAAATTCTTGAAGGATGGGGATGCAAACACTAGATTTTTCCATCTCCGGGTTAATGCTAGAAGAAGAAAGAACCTAATTCATAGATTGAAGCATAACAATGGGTGGGTCACCGAACATGAGCAAAAGAAGGACATCATCCATGATCACTTTAAAAAGATTATCAAGAAAGGACCTCCGCGAGCCATGGACTTTAACTGGTCCATTATTCCGACCACCCTTTGTGACTTGAGTGGCCTTGGGGTGCCTTTTTCGGAAGAAGAGGTCAAGACCACGGTAGACAATACCGCATGTGGCAAGGCCCCGGGCCCGGATGGCTTTACAGGGGCTTTCTTCAAAGCTTCTTGGGATACTATCAAAGGAGACATCATGGCGGTCATAAACAAGTTCTCTGTCCTTCGCACGAATGAGCTTCATTGGCTTAACTCCCCTAACATTGCTCTCATCCCGAAGAAAGATGGAGCCGAGGATATCTCTGATTTTAGGCCTATTAGCCTAATCCACGCCATTGCCAAGCTCATCTCCAAGATGATGGCCGCTAGACTTGCTCCACTCATGAACAAGCTTGTCTCCAACTCGCAAAGTGATTTCATCAAGACTAGAAGCATCCATGAAAACTTCCTCTATGTGAGGAACCTTGCAAGAAAACTTTATAAGGCAAAAACTCCGACGCTTCTCTTCAAGCTTGATATCAAAAAAGCCTTTGACTCGGTTCGTTGGGACTACTTGATGGATTTGCTTCAACATTTGGGCTTCCCAAGCAATTATAGAAGTTGGGTCTTGGCCCTTCTCTCCACCTCAACCTCGAGGGTTCTCTTGAATGGTATCACCGGTGACCCAATAAAGCACGAGAGGGGCCTTCGACAAGGGGACCCCCTTTCGCCTCTCCTTTTTGTGTTGGCTATTGATCCCCTACACCATCTACTCTCGAAAGCAACCGATCAAGGGCTTCTTCATAAAATCCGGGGGAGAACCCCAACTATGCGCACCTCTCTCTATGCCGATGACGCCGCTATCTTCGTCACCCCAAATAGAGAAGATATCAACTTCTTGGCTTCTACTTTGGAGAGCTTTGGAAACGTCACCGGGCTTGTTACAAATTGTGAGAAGAGCCAAGTTGCTCCTATTAGGTGTGATGGCATTGATCTTGATACCATCCTTCATGCTTTCCCGGCTTCTCGAGTAAACTTCCCAATAAAGTACCTTGGCCTCCCTTTGTCGGTTCATAGACTCAAGAGACTGCACTTTCAACCTTTGGAGGATAAGGTGGCCTCCAAGCTAACCCCTTGGGTTGGGAAGCATGTTAACATGGCCGGTAGATCTACTCTCGTCAAGGCGGTCCTCACTAGCATCATCATCTACTACATCACCGCCCTCGATGTTCCTTTAGAGGTCCTCATGAAGATTGATAGCATTCGAAGGGCATTCCTTTGGGCGGCTTGTGATAAGGTTACCGGCGGGAAATGTAAGGTGGCGTGGGAAAAGGTTTGCAAGCCAAAAGAACTTGGAGATCTTGGGATCATCAACCTCAACAAGTTTGCTTCCGCCCTTAGAATGAGGTGGCTTTGGTATGAATGGAAAGAGGAAGATAAGCCTTGGGTGGGGCTTGGAAATCCATGCACCCCACTTGACAAAGATCTCTTCGCGGCGGCTACTAAGGTCACTATTGGTAGTGGGACTAAGTCTCTTTTTTGGGAATCCTCTTGGTTGAATGGTTTGAGGCCAAAAGACGTTGCCCCCCTTATCTATGATCTCTCTAAGAAGAAGAAAAGCACCGTGGCCAAGGCCTTGACCGAGGACTCTTGGGTTACCCTACTCAAGTTGGTCTCTCCACACTCCACATTGCCCAATTCGCAAGTCTTTGGGAGATGCTTCAAGAGGTCCAAATTGAGCCCAACACTCCGGACACCATTGCTTGGAAGCTCTCTATCAATGAGGAGTATTCGGCTAGATCGGCATATCGGATGCAATTCTTAGGGCATACTACTACCTTGATGCCTTCATTGGTTTGGAAACAGTGGGCAACGCCAAAGTGCAAGCTTTTTACTTGGCTAATCTTGCAAAATAGAGTTTGGACGGCCGATAGATTAGAAAAAAGAGGGTGGCAAAACTGTGGGCTTTGCAACCAAGTGCAAGAAAACAGCGGATCACCTCTTTTTCAAGTGCCGCTTCACCATAAGGATTTGGGTGTGCTTGAAGGATTGGTTAGGCCTTCTCGAGCTTGAGCCAAGGGTGTTGATTCACTACTCAAGTGTCATGGAGTGGTGGAGCACGGCCATCAATAGAAGGGGGGTTGCTAGAAGGGCGTTGGCGTCGTTGGCAATGTTGGTGGTTTGGGAGGTTTGGAAGGAGAGGAACTCTCGGATTTTTAGGAATACTTTTTTCACTCCAAACATGTTGGTCGCTAAGATAAAAGAGGAGGCAAATTTGTAGACTACCGCGGGTGCTAAAGCGCTTTGTAATTTGATGCCGCGAGAGTAGTCTTTTCTTGTTTGTTTTGCTTTTGGCCTTGTCCAAAAGCGGGTTTGTAAGATCTTCTTTTAAACCTCTTCTTTATTAATGGAACCGGCAAGTCTTTGCCGCATGTTTCAAAAAAAAAAAAATTCCAACTGGGCATTGGGGACGAGGCAGACGTGTCGAAAGTCGAGACTTGAGAGACAAGGGTCAGACCCCACCTCCGCACCCCAATCCAACGCCGGCGGGCACCCTTCGTGAATCTTGATGACGGCTGCTCGCCGGCAAAGGGAGTCTCGCAAACTCCACCACCCACTCCAAGGCCGGGCGTCCATCGGTCCATGGAGGCGGAGGCGACCGCCGGCGTCAGCAGGAGCAGCGCGGGTTACTCGCCGCCGCAGCGATTCTCACCAATTCCACCACCACTTGCTCGCCGGACGTCCATGGCGTCGGATACGGCCGGCCTCAGCAGGACCAGCGGGGCGGCGGCGGTGGGCAACAACAGCAGCAGCAGCGAGTTCCGCTTATTTCTGTCCTGCGACATCAGCCTCACCACGGTCTCTCTGCAGTTTTCAACACAGAGCTGTCTTATTTTCATTCTCCATCTGAAGAATTTCCTGCAATTTGTTCTGAAAAAACATCATATCTCATACTGCAAATTGTAGTGGTTGGTTGCTATCTATCGTGAATTCTATATCATATGAAAGCTGCATCGAGCGTGTTGATGATGGATAATACAGTATCTTTTTTGCAAGAGGCCTTTCTGTGTTACTTACCTTTCTGGCTGGAAGCATGCCTTTTCCTATTCAGTCAGCTGTTCATCTGCTGAATCTAGCGTATTCACCATTTCATGGCTGTTTGTGTTTAAAAGTAATCCATGTGCTAACTTTTGGATCTGTCAATTCCACATTTTCTTGATCTAATTTCAAAAAGACCGGACAGCCTTTTGCAGAATATTGAGCCGCCAACTCCACATTTATCCTTTTTATCGCAGTACACGTTTGCCTGAAAGAAAGGGATATCGTAACTTATTTGTGATGTTCTTTGTAGGTTATTCAAATGTATCTTTAGCGGACCGGTTGCTCAAAATTGGAAAATATGGACTTGCACCTTACCCTATATCGAGTTTGTTCAACTGGACAAGATGAAGGGATCACTGAATTTGCTAATTCCAGCTTGCTTGCACAGGTAACTTGATATTGAGGACCATGGACGCTAGTAGCCAGTACTGAGTAATTTCCAAATGACACTTGTTATATTTTCTATCGTCTAAACTTATTCTGCGCATTCTAGCTTCAGTTCTCTAGTAGCTTACTTTTGTTAATTTAAGATAATTGTTTTATCAGAACATTGCAGTATTATAAGTTACCTACAAAAGTTCCATCCTGATAAAGATGGTCCTTTTAGTATAACTGCCCAATGTTTGGTACTTATATAAAAAGCTGTGCCAGTTTCTTTGTCATATTATTGGTGTTGGAGACATGTTGGTGTTAGCATTCTGGCTTGAAGTATCTGTAGGAATCCGGATAGCTAACCTTCTATGCTTAGAAACAAATGTACAGAAACTCTTCTTTTAGTTCACTGTAAATCTAGCAATCCTCAACCGTCAATCATCTAGTGCTGCACCTCCGAGACCATTCTATTTTGGCTATGAAGAAATTGAACTTATTGGCATTCCCTACTACATTCTTATTCTTCCTGATTAAGTTCAGCAATGAAAATGGTTATTTCCCATGCTTCATTTTGTAGGGATTTATAGTGGAACTAGGTGCTCATTATTTCTGAACATCATTCTGAATTATTAAAGCCTAGTCCTACATCATGTAGTTTGTTGAGTATGCTAGTGCTCCTCATTTTTGGAATTCTGTCTAGCGTCAGGAAATTTTCTGTAGCACTTTCATCAATAGCGAGGGTCTTGTTGGCTGACAATATCATTCATTTTATGCCCTTTTATCTAGAGTGCTGAGGTTGCTTCTGACCATGCTACATTATTTAACTGTGCGCAATCCCTCAGTAGCAAATGGCTGGTCCCCCCCTTCTCTCTTGGGACATCTACACAATCTCCTAAGAGATGATGTGTGCCTTTCCGATGTCGATTTTTCTTTTATTCCGGGTTGAGATCCAAAGCCGCTTCCACCTCCAATGAAACTATGCAAAGAAATGGTTTAGACTACGGGTAGCACAGAACGGTAATTTATTGATCAATTCTATTAATACTTGAACTGTTATTCATTATCTACCTCGCAACTCTTGCACCACTGTAACTTGCTTTTTCTTGATTTCAGCCAATTCTAGATGAGATTCAAGTCCTACTGCTGTAAAACAAACAATATCTTAAGGAATAACAGAAGCCTTATACCGAATCTCTTCAAGTTGATGGGAAGATCAAATATTCTAGATATCTGTTCCGTGGGAAATGGAGGCCTTTAAGAAATTAATTAGTTTTACAAATCCGAGTACTTTTTATAAAGAGCAGATCAACTTATAATCACATATTATTTTCCCTTGATCGGCTCGAGATAGTAATGTTAATAATGACCTCGAGAATGTTCCTACTCAGCATGAAGGCTGTTGGAGTTGCCTGGGCCACATGGTCACCCTCGTGATAATCGTAAAATTTGACATTTAAGAGATAGGTAGGGAAGAGAGTGGCTTTTGTGGACCTGGGTAATGTGAAAACCTATGAAATGGAATGATTCTCATCTTTGGCGACAACCATGTGACTATTCACATGATGCATTTAACATATCTAATTGAAGTGCACATTGTCTCGTATTGTGGCCGGTTCCTCGTTGGAGCCATTTGATTAATTTCAAACCTGCATCATGTCTTAGTTTATTTGCACACTGCTGTTCCCCCTTTTCTTTGTCCGTCATCTTTAAAAACATATTTGAAAATAGTTATTTTCCTACCTATTTGCAAATGGATATTTTGTAATTGAAGTTGACATTGGCTCATATGGCTGTTGGTGCCTTGAATAAGCCAACTTGTTTACCTGCGCACTGTATATCGTTGGTTGGTCGTTTCCCCCTTTTCTGTGTCCTTTAGTTTTGTATTGTATAACCTGTTTTGCAACTCTTTTGTTAATATTACCAATGATACCCCTTCTGTACCATTTCCAATTGAAAAGATGGTGCATTTAATCTCGATTATCGGAGATATTGCTAATTGCGTACTTCTTTTGATGTGTCTCAACACATTAAAACTCTATTGTCAATCCTAACAACTGAGGAGCGTGTAACTACAGCTTGCATCAGTCTCAGTGGAAGGTTAGCATGCTTCTGTCTCTGTGCCCCCAGCTAGTTGTTTTATTATTAAGAAAGGAAGATACCCCCAGCTAGTTGTTTTATTATTAAGAAAGGAAGATGCCCTCAGCTAGTTGTTCTTATTATATACGTCTGCCCAAAAAGAATGTCTAGTGCTGAGCTGTGAAAGATTGGATTGCTGCGCACAAATTGATGTTTTGTAATCGAAGTGCACATTGTCTCATATGGCTGTCTACGCCTTGGTGGATGCATTTGATTAATTTAGAACCTGCATTGTTAATAACGCCACCTTTTCTATTTGCACACTGATATAGCCGGCTGGTCTCTCCCCCTTTTTCTTTGTCATTCATTTGTATTATCTCCCCCTGTATATCCCTTTGTGCAACTCTTTTGTTAATATGATAGTAGGGCTCATCTGTACCTTTTATATAATTAAAATTAAAATGATGCTTTAATCTGCAAGGTAAACGGATAGTTGAGCTATTGCTAACTGTTTGCATTTCTTTGATGTATCAACAGATAGTTGAGCCATTGCTAAGAACTTGCTGAGTTTATAACTACAAATCGCGTCATTCTTGGCATAAAGTTAGGCTTCTTCCGAATTTAGTTAGTTTGGCCACTGTATATTTCTGTGCCCTTTTTCTTTGTTATTTTCTTTTTGTATAGTACATCCCTTAGTGCAACTCTTCTATCGATATATTAGTACAACCCTTTCACTAATATCGGCAAGGCTCTTGTACCGTTTCAAATTGAAAAGATGATGCATATATTCTCGATCATTGGAGCTGTTGATGTGTCAACCCATTAAAACTCTACTGTTAATCTTAACAACCAAGGAATGTCTAACTACTAACTGCATCTGTCTCAGCTTAAGGTTAGCATGCTTCTCTCCCTGTACACTATTAAGAAATGAAGATACCCTCTGCTAGTTGTTCATACTATATACCTCGACCCAAAAAGAATGCCTAGTGCTGAGCTGTGAAAGATTGGATTGTTGCCAGCAAATTGATGTTCTGTAGTAGAAGTGCACATTGTCTCATATGGCAACTGATGCCTCGGTGGAGCCAATAATACCACTTTGTTTATTTGTGCACTTATATGGCCGTCTGCTCTGTAGTTGAAGTGCACATTGCATCACCGGCAACACCACTTGGTTTATTGGATTGTCTCATATTGCTGTCGGCACCTCTGACTAATTTAAAACCTGCATCGTCGATAACACCGCTTGGTTTGTTTGCGCCTCTCGATTATTGGGGAGCTATATATTGTTAACTGCTTATGTCTACTTAATGTGTTGAAAGATTAAAATTCTACATTTATTCCTACTGGCAGTTTTATGGATGTTGAATACCTTTGGATGCAAACTGAGCAGAGGATTGTCACTACAACCTGCATAAGTTTCAGCATAAGATAGTGTATGATTCTCTCACCAAAAGGACATTCAGAAAATAACCACTTGCCTCCGGGCTCTTCTCTATTCCCTAGCAAGAAGCATGTTGTCTCTATTATACGTCAATATTCTGGGCGTCCCTCCGTGCAGGTTCTTCCCTGAATCCTACCTACTTTTGCTAGTTCGTGATTGACCATGGTCACCTCTCGGCTAATCTTAACTAGCTTACAATCTCTCTCCCTAAGTAATTCTCTTATAGCATTGATACGGAAGGCATAAGCTGATATATTTGGCATACTCCCGTTGATCAGCTCAATGGCCTCTGAACAATCTGACTACCCCAGACGAGGGTTTTACATCTTGCAGTATTAAGGAAGGAAGATACCCACAATTGTCTCTATTATAAGTCAGACCAAAAAGAATGCCTAGTGCTGAGCGTTTCCAAATTGGATTGCCGTGATTGATTCGCAGAATAAAAATTCATGGCAGGATAAAACATTTTGTAGAAACTACTAAAAAATTCATGGCAGCATTTCATATTTCATATAATTATACGTGGAAATGTAAATCATGAACAGATTAACAAGAGACAAAAGGAAAAAAAATACTTGACACATTAAAAAGGATATTGTATACCTCTTCTCGATGACCGATTTCTTATTGATGCATGTTTCTTCCTTCGTGATCCTATATATTATTATTGTAATAAGAATGACCATTTTCTCACTAGAGAATCAACACTTTTCCGATTAAAAATGAATATAAGAATGACCATTTTCTCACTAGAGAATCAACACTTTTCCGATTAAAAATGAATATAATATCACTCTTGCCATAATATACATCTGGGTTCTATTCACCTGGAATATTTCTAAACATCCACATCGACATCATTAATACTTCTCCATCTTGTCGTCGAGTGATTTTCCAGGTAGTTGCCATCCATGTAGTTGTTGAACATACTTTCCTGTTTCCATGAAGCTGCTGTCATCTAGTTTCCATGTAGTTGCCATCCGATTTCGAGGTCACCTTGGTTGCAGTGTCTTTTAGGAGTACATGCTGTTTTTTTTCTAGAAGATGCTTAGATTAGATATATTGTGTTTTACATAGACATACAGTATATCCTGTGATTACGCAGGCCTAATTCGACAATGAGTATGAGATTTAATAAATATCTGCAGAAAAATATGATAAAAATCCATTGGGGACCTACAAGTCAGTGCAGAGAAGTCAAGTCGTCGGCTCACATGTCTCCGTCCATCCATCCATCGGCACCCTCTTCTCCAAGGGAAATTCCCCACAGCAAGTCCCCCTCCAAAATTGTAGAAGCCCCCAACTCCCAGAGGAAATTCCCAAGGGAAATTCCGCTATGCTGCAAAGCCCATTCGTCAAGAATTCCCCAACTCCCAGAGTCCAAAGCGCCGCAGTCCAAGCCCGTTCGTAGCGGCGCGTACGGTCCAGTAGGCACCGGCCAGGCGCTGGAGCTGTTGCCGCCGCCATAGCTGCTTCTGCTCGGCGTCCTGGGTGCTCAGTGGCGAGCTCGTGAAGGCACCCAGCTTGGGGTTCGAAGGCTGATCCACCGAATCAGGTAAATATGGTTGCAAGATTGGATTTGTTGACTTGCGATTGGTTCAAGAACAGATCACTTCTCTTGCTGACACTATTGCATTCTCCATAAAATTCTGCAGTGCCCTTGTGTTGTGCCTGTGCTACGGGAGTTTCTTGTGAGCGTTCCAATGGGGGAGGTGGTGGCCACCATGGCAATCCGGCCACTGGTGTCCATGCTGATGAACAAGTCGTCCAGCTACCTCCTGGACAAGTACAAGGTGATGGAGGGAATGGAGGAGCAGCACAAGATTCTCCAACGCAAGCTTCTGGCCATCCTCGACGTCATCACCGACGCTGAGGAGCAGGCAACAGGACACAGAGAAGGCGCTAAAGCCTGGCTCCAGGAGCTCAAGACAGTGGCCTATAAGGCGAATGAAGTCTTCGATGAATTCAAGTATGAAGCACTCCGCCGTGAAGCCAAGAAGAATGGACAGTACCGCAAGCTTGGTTTTGATGTAATTAAACTCTTCCCTTCTCACAACCGTGTGGTGTTCCGTTACAGAATGGGTAGCAAGCTTTGCAGGATTCTGAAGGCCATTGAGGTCCTGATAGCAGAGATGCAGGCCTTCGGGTTCAAGTACCAACCACAGCCACCCGTGTCCCACGAGTGGAGGGAGAGAGATTATGTTATCATCGATCCACAAGAAATTGCTAGCAGATCGAGATACGAAGATAAGAAGAATATAATTGACATACTACTTGGTGAAGCTAGCAATGCAAATATCACAGTTGTTCCCATCGTTGGAATGGGGGGCCTTGGCAAAACTACATTAGCACAACTCGTATACAATGATCCTGAAATTCAGAACCATTTCCGGTTGTTGCTCTGGGTGTGTGTATCAGATACTTTTGATGTGAACTCTCTAGCCAAGAGTATAGTTGACACTGCAGGAGGTACAGCTGACAGCAACAAACCACCACTAGATAGCCTTCAAAAGTTGGTCAGTGGGAAGAGGTATCTCATTGTATTGGATGACGTATGGAACAAAGAGGTCCATAAATGGGAAAGGCTGAAGGTGTGTCTTCAGCAGGGTGGCAGCGGAAGTGCCGTGTTGACAACAACTCGTGATAAACAAGTTGCTGAAATTATGGGTGCAAATAGAGCCTACCATCTCAAAGACTTGGAGAATAAATTTTTAAAAGAAATTATTGAGGCTAGAGCATTTAGTTCAGAGAAAGAAAAGCAGATCGTTCTAGTCAAGATGGTTGATAAGATTGTGAAGAGATGTCGTGGCTCTCCTTTAGCTGCAACTGCACTGGGCTCTGTTCTAAGGACCAAGACTAGCGTGAAAGAATGGAAGGCTGTATTATCTAGAAGTAGCATTTGCACCGAGGAAACTGGAATTTTGCCAATACTAAAGCTTAGCTACAATGACTTGCCATCACACATGAAGCAGTGTTTCGCTTTTTGTGCTCTGTTTCCTAAGGATTACAAGATTGATGTGGACAAGCTGATCCACCTATGGATCGCAAATGGCTTTATCCTAGAACACAAAGAAGATAGTCTTCAAACCATTGGACAACAAATTTTCAGTGAGCTGGCCCCAAGGTCATTCTTTCTGGACATAGAGGGGTTTAAAGACTATACGTGGGACTATTCCAGAACTACATGCAAAATCCATGATCTTATGCATGATATTGCAATGTTTGTTATGGAGAAGGAATGTGTTGTTGCAATCAAAGAACCAAGTGACACCAAGTGGCTTCCAGATACTGCTCGACATTTGTTTTTGTCGTTTGAAGAAACAGAAAGTATATTGAATAATTCTATGGAGAAAAGATCCCCTGCTATCCAAACACTGCTATTGTATAGATCTCTGAAAAGCCCATTGCAGCATCTATCAAAATACAAGTCTTTGCACGCCTTGATGCTTTGTACAATGACAGAATCATTTCTACCGCAATCAAAGTATCTGCATCACTTGAGGTACCTTGATCTCTCAAACAGTGTTATCAAAGCACTTCCTGAAGATATAAGTATTCTATATAACCTGCAAATGTTGGACCTTTCCAACTGCCGGTATCTTGTTCGGCTTCCGAAACAAATGAAGTATATGGCTTCCCTCTGTCACTTGTACACTCATGGATGTCCAAATTTAAAGAGCATGCCTCCAGAACTTGGAAAACTCACTAAGCTGCAGACACTCACATGTTTTGTAGCAGCAGTTACTGCCCCTGATTGCAGTGATGTTACGGAGCTACAGGATTTAAACCTTGGTGGTAAGCTAGAGCTATGTCAGATGGAGAATATTAGTATAGAAGCCGAGGCAAAAGTGGCAAACCTTGGAAACAAAAATGATCTCAAAGAACTAAGATTAAGATGGACTTATGTTTGTGACAGCGAGGTGCTCAACAATTTCAAACCTCATGATGGGCTGGAGGTTCTGAGGGTATATTACTATGGAGGAAAGGACATGGGTATGCTACAAAACATGGTTGAGATCCATCTTTTTCATTGTGAAAGGTTGCAAGTTTTGTTCAAATGCGGTACATCCTTCACTTTTCCAAAACTGAAGCAACTTACGCTGGAACATCTGTTAGATTTTGAGAGATGGTGGGAAATAAATGAGAGGCAGGAAGGACAAATAATCTTTCCTGTTCTTGAGAAGTTGTTTATTAAGTATTGTGGAAAGCTGATAGCATTAACTGAAGCACCATTGCTTGAACAACCATGTGATGGAGGTTGTAGCTCAGCATTTCCTGCCCTAAAGGTACTCGAATTGGAGGACTTGGAGAGTTTTCAGAGATGGGAGGATGCAGTCAGAGGAGAACATATATTTTTTCCTCAGCTTGAGAAACTATCAGTTCAGAAATGCCCAAAGATTATAGATTTACCTGAAGCACCAAAACTCAGTGTATTGGAAATTAAAGAGGGCAAGCAAGAGCTCTTTCGTTGGGTGGACAGATATTTGTCTTCATTGACCGAGCTGACAGTGGAGCTAGAAAACATAGTAATGACATCAGGAGCTGAGTGCACTTTAATGTTACCGGTGGACAACAAGGAGAAATGGAATCAGAAATCCCTTCTTACAGTTATAAAGTTAGGATGCTGCAACTCATTCTTTGGATCGGGTGCGCTAGAGCCTTGGAATTATTTTGTACATCTTAGAGTTTTGACAATTGATAGATGTGATGTGCTCGTCCATTGGCCAGAAGAGGTATTCAATAGCTTGGTATCCTTGAAGACATTAGGTATCATAGACTGCAATAATCTAACTGGATACATACAAGCTCCTGTCCAGCCATCAGCATCCGAAAGGAACCAGCACCTGCCAGCTCTGGAGTCTCTTTATGTACACAGTTGTGCAAGTTTGGTAGAGATGTTCAACGTCCCGGCATCTCTTGTGCGGATGACTATTTGTTTTTGCGATAAACTCGAGTCTATATTCGGCAAGCAGCAGCTGGCCATGTCAGAGTTGGTTCCTGCAGTGTCCTGCAGTGAGGCAATCGTGCCCACAGCTGTATCACAGTTGTCATCATCACCCATATACCTAGATTTAATTGGATGTGATAGTTTGTCAGCTGTTCTAAATCTTCCACCTTCCTTAAAGCACATAGTTATCGAGAGCTGCAGTAGTGTTCAAGTCCTCTCCTGCCAACTGGATGGGCTCCCAAAACCACAGGTCACTACTTCAATAAATGCAACAGCAGTGGGAGAGCATTCACTTCCTCCTTGTCTCGAATATTTATGTATATGGTCCTGGGCTGGCATGTTGGGGGGCATTCTCCGTCTGCCCACTTCCCTCAGGAAATTGGTCATTCAAGACAACAGTGGGCTCACATCCCTAGAGTCTGTGTCAGGAGAGCCCCTGTCATTAGAGCGCCTTAATCTTACTAGCTGCAGTACCCTGGCATCCCTACCGAACGAGCCACAAGTATACGGTTCTCTCGTAGAGCTTGGAATTAAAGACTGTCCTGCTATAAAGAAGCTCCCTAGATGCCTACATCAGCGACTGGGCAGCATCAAGGACAAAGATCTAGATGCCCAGTATGAAGGTACGCACATATTTCATTCTCTCTTTGCCATATTTCACCAACAAATGCAAACATCCATCCCATCCCATGTACCACTGTCAACATGCAATCTCCCGTTAGCATTAGCATTATGTTGTTTGTAGAAAAGAAATAGCAATCTGATAGAAGTACCGCATGATTATGATATTTGTGACATAGTGAAAATTCATACCTGTTAGTTTTTTAAGTAGTGAAAACGAGCATACATGTATAGGACAGGTAGAAACACGTACAAGCAGAATCTGTTAAAACTCAATGACGATAACTGATCTGTATCTTGCTGTAACTTGAAGATTGTTTTTTTCATCATGTTGCTCACTATGTGTCCCTGTCCATCCCCAAAGCAAAACCAGTTTGATAGCAAATGTTTTAGAAAAAGAACACATAGCAAGTTACGAAAAATGGACATGCTACTAGTAGTTGTGTTACACGGAGTGTAAACTGAAAGAGTTTGATGGAGATATTATGACATGCGTAGTACAATAAGAACTCAGAGCAGCTGTTTGTTTTCAGCCTAAATTCTCCATCTTTCGCAATGCCACGTCGTACCACTTAGTCTGACGTCACCTGTGATATATACAGTAATGGCATCTAAACCGAAGACATGAAAGGAGATACCAAGGCTTGTCCGTGAGCGGAGGAAGCAGGCCAAGCGGAGGGCCGAGCTGGTAACGCAGGCCAACCGCACATGAAGCTGAATAGCGTTGCCTAGTTAACTGAGTAAAACCGGGCCAGAACTACATGGAAAGGGCATGCATTCTGTTTTCTTGAAATAATGTAACCGGGTTATGTCATGGTTGTTAGTATCGGATTTGTCGAACTTTGCACTCCATCTTGTTCAGATACTACTTGTAACGTGAATTTTATCATCTCCTTGGACATTTCCCAAATTTGGTGTAGAACTTGGGATTTTGACATTTGCAGGCTATCTAGTTTCAGTGTCGTTTACATGGAAAGGGATTTGGAGTTGACCTACATCTTCTTCATATTAAACATGCTTTACCCTGTTTGGTACGAGAGGTTCTGAATGGGCAGTTTCTATGAATCTATGTTGCAGTTGTAGAAGTATGTACAAAGGAGCCCTCACGAATTTTAGATGTAAGCTCTCTGTTTTTTCCCCTTGTGCATGAATTCCAAGCTCATGAGTTCCTGGTGCTCCCTGACAATCTTCAGCTACAGTCCAGTTAACTGTGTTATAGTAGAACTGCTATAGTAGAAAATGTGTGAAGAATAGAGTCCAGTTAATTCAGTAACTGTGCTGCACTTCTCCCCCCATGTGTTGGCTCCACGGTCAGGTGATCATCTGAAGTTCGGCAGCTTCTCTGGTATCTTCAGGCAGTCCATGAAGTCGCCAGGCAACAACAGCGCCTGGGAAGCATCCTGCTTTTCTTCTTCTGGGCATTGACACACTAGCCACTTATCATCAAGGGAGGTGTCATACGTTGAGATGGGAACTGTCAAGATTCTTGCATTTTGTCCAAAGGATGTGTCCTTGACTCAACACACTCCAGTTCCTCGCTTTTCTCAGGACCAAAAACCAGCACGTTTTGGTCCTGTTTGATATGAGAAGTGAAGGATCACTGTTCGATATGAGAAGTGAAAACTCATACGGCAGTTTCTACAAATTACATTACAGCAGTATGTGCAAAGGAGTAAAGAAGTAGAAAAACTTTTCTCTAGCTGTATGGACAAACTTTTTACTAGACTTATGGACAAACTTTTATTTCATATTTGAAAGGTGGGCTCAACATTTGGGAAAATTCTTACACAAGTTGTAAACAGAACAAAATCCAAGAATTAACCAAGAACCAGCACAATCTAGCTCGCTTGTCCGCAACCGATCCCGACACAGAGCCGGAGAGATCGAAGCTCTCAGGGCATCACAGAACGCACCAGCTTCTCCCTACTAGATGACCCGGTGCGCGCCGAGGCCGGAAGTAATACATTGTTAGTAGCAGGAAGACTATGTATGTTTGGCACCTCATATATGGGCGGTATTAGGGGTGGGCAAGACCGAACATCCGAAGCGAAAAATGCCACACCGAAACCGAATAGACCAGAACCGAAAATTTCGGTCAGAAATTCAGTCATCACTTCTTTAAAACCAAATTTACTATGCGCACTTCGGTTCTAGGACTCAGGTAACCGAGCATACCGAATAAACCGAAGAAATGCGACGTGGGCCAAAACCTGTGGAAGAAGCCCAACCAAATCTAGGAGCAGCGTGAGGGGAGTGAACTGGGCGGTGAGCGGAGTAGCCTGGCAGTTAAGCCGAAAACGTCCCGTCTCCTGCGCTTTACTACACGTGCAAGCGGTCGGCAGGTGGCGCTTGCCAGGGCCTGGCTACGTGGAAACGGCTGATTTCGGCGTTTCCAACGGGCCAAGTTTTGGACTTTTTTAAAAACCGTGCCATGCAAGAATTCCATACGGCCCATCAAGCCAAACGGACTTATTTTTTTCGCACCGTGCGAGAAACGAAAATCAGCCCAACCAAACACGTCCTAGAAATAGGGAGCTGACTGGCCGTGGAACCAGATAGTTTTTTTTTACGGGTTATTAGTTCTCTGTTTGGAGTGAGTAAGCCCAACATAAAGCACCAAAATTCCAACTGGGCTTTGTTCTCTGAAACACACGGATCCGAAGCCCAGCCCACCTAGTGGAGGCATGGAAAAAAAGAGAGGAGTGGAGACGAGGCAGCCCTCACTGCCGCACGCCGTCACCACCCACTCCAACGCCGGCGGGAACCCTTCGTGATGGCGTCTGCTCGCCGGCGAAGGGAGTCTCGCGAATTCCACCAGCCACTCCAAGGCCATCCATCCATGGGGGCGGCGACTGCCGGCGTCAGCAGGAGCAGCGGGGATTCCCACGAATCCTAACACCACTGCTCGCCGGCCGGCCAGCCAGCCGTCCTTGGCGGCCGAGATAAAAGTACCAGCGCAGAGGGCGGCGGAGGGCGACAGCAGTGGCAGCAGTAGCGGGTTCCACCACGGCCACTCTGCAGTTTCCAACACAGAGCTGTCTTCTAGGTTAGCATTGATTTACAATTGGGCGTATATGTGTCTTCTTTCCATTCTCCATCTGAAGAATTTCCTGTAATCTGTGCTGAAAAAAATTTCACATATCTCATACTGCAAATTGTAGTGGTTGTTTGCTATCTAGCAGGAATGCTGTATCATTTGGAAGCTGTTTGCGTTTAAAAGGAATCTATGTGCTAACTTTTGGATCTGTCAATCCCACATTTTCTTTATCTAATTTCTAAAGGACCGGACAGGCTTTTATAGAAATACTGAGGCGGCAACTCCACATTTTATCTTTTCTATTGCAGTACTTGCCTGGAAGGGAGGGACATCATAACTAATTTGTGATGTTCTCTGTAGGTTATTCAAATGGATCTTTATTCTTTAGTCGACCCGTTGCTCAAACTAGAAATTATGGACTTGCACCTTGCTCTGTATCAAGTTCGTGCAAATGGACAAGATGAAGGGATCATTGAATTTACTCACTCCAGCTCGCTTGCACAGGTAACATGATATTTAAGGACTATGGACGCTAGTAGCCAGTGCTGATTTTCCAAAGGACACTTGTTATCTTTTCCATCGTATAAAATTCTTCTACACATTCTAGCTTCAGTTCTCTAGTAGCTTTACTTTTGTTGATTTAAGATAATTGTTTTGTCAGAAGTTGCAGTATTATAAGTTACCTACAAAAGTTCCATCCTGATAAAGATGGCCCTTTCAGTATAAGTATAACTGCCCAGTGCTTGGAACTTCTATAAAAATGTGTGCCATTTTTTTGTCATATCATTGGTGTTGGAGACAGGTTAGTGTTTGGATTCTGGCTTGAAGTATCTGGTAGGAATCAAGATAGCGAACCTTCTATGCTTAGAAACAAATGTACAGAAACTTTTCTTTTAGTTCACTTTAAATCCAGCAATCTTCAACCGTCAATCATCTAGTGCTGCATATCGGAGACCATTCTATTAGTGTTATGAGGAAATTGAACTTATTGGCATTACCTACTACATTTTTATTCTTCCTGATTAAGTTCAGCAATGAAAATAGCCAAGAAGGCAACAAGTTACTCTGCAGTTTCCAACACAGAGCTGTCTTCTAGGTTAGCACCGATTTACAATTGGGCGTACATGTGTCTTCTTTCCAATCTCCATGTGAAGAATTTCCTGTAATCTGTTCTAAAAAAACATCATATCTCTTACTGCAAATTGTAGTGGTTGCTTGCTATCTAGCAGGAATGTCGTATCATTTGGAAGCTGTTTGTGTTTAAAAGGAATCTATGTGCTAACTTTTGGATCTGTCAATTCCACATTTTCTTGATCTAATTTCTAAAGGACCGGACAGCCTTTTGTAGAATACTGAGCTGCCAATTGCACATTTTATCTTTTTGATTGATCGCAGTACACATTTTCCTGAAAGGGAGGGACATCATAACTAATTTGTGATGTTCTTTAGTAGGTTATTCAAATGGATCTTTATTCTTTAGTCGACCCGTTGCTCAAACTAGAAATTATGGGCTTGCACCTTGCTCTGTATCAAGTTCGTGCAAATGGACAAGATGAAGGGATCATTGAATTTACTCACTCCAGCTCACTTGCACAGGTAACATGATATTTAAGGACTATGGACGCTAGTAGCCAGTGCTGATTTTCCAAATGACACTTGTTATCTTTTCTATCGTATAAAATTATTCTACATATTCTAGCTTCAGTTCTCTAGTAGCTTACTTTTGTTGATTAAAGATAATTGTTTTATCAGAACATTGCAGCATTATAAGTTACCTACAAAAATTCCATCCTGATAAAGATGGCCCTTTCAGTATAAGTATAACTGCCCAGTGCTTGGAACTTTTATAGCTGTGCCGGTTTCTTTTTCATATCATTGGTGTTGGAGACAGGTTGGTGTTTGCATTCTGGCTTGAAGTATCTGTAGGAATCAAGATAGCTAACCTTCTATGCTTAGAAACAAATACACATAAGCTTTTCTTTTATTTCCAGCAATCCTCAACTGTCAATCATCTAGTGCTGCATCTTCGAGACCATTCTATTTTGGTTATGAGGAAATTGAACTTATTGGCATTCCCTACTACATTCTTATTCTTCCTGATTAAGTTCAGCAATGAAAATGGTTATTTCCCGTGCTTCATTTTGTAGGGATTTTATAGCGGAACTAGGTGCACATTATTTCTGAACATCATTCTGAATTATTAAAAGCCTAGTCCTACATCATGTAGTTTTGTTAAGTATGCTAGTGCTCCTCATTATTGGAGTTCTGTCTAGTGTTAGGAAATTTTCTATAGCACTTTCATCAATAGCGAGGGTCTTGTTAGCTCATCCATTTTTATGACCTTTTTTCTAGACTACTGGTGTTGCTTATGACCGTGATACATTATTTAGAATGCAATTCCTCAGTAGCAAATGGCTGGTTTTTTCGTCTGTTCTGAAAAAACATCATATCTCATACTGCCAATTGTAGTGGTTGTTTGCTATCTAGCAGGAATGCTGGATCATTTGAATGAAAGCTGTTTGTGTTTAAAAGGAATCTATGTGCTAACTTTTGGATCTGTCAATTCACATTTTCTTGATCGAATTTCTAAAAGGACCGGAGAGCCTTTTATAGAATACTGTGCCGCCAACTCCACATTTTATCTTTTTTATCGCAGTACACACTTGCCTGAAAGGGCAGCATTATAAGTGTAGATTTTAGGTGACGGTTGGGAGGGGTGGAACTCTCCTATCTGTATTGATCTAGGGTTCCCAGGCAGGAACCAATATATATAGTCTGTTACATGGGCCTCATGGGCAGCACAACACACACAGACACACTCTAGGCCACAACCCAACAGTTAAACAGGCTGCAATGTTGGATGCAGCCCATGTACTGTCCAACACACACCCTCAAGATGGATGATATATATCTATCATCCCCATCTTGTCACAAGCTCGATCATAATCCTTGGCAGCTAAACCCTTTGTCAGACAATCAGCAATTTGCTGCCCTGTGCTCACATAGTCGATCCATGTTGGACTGGATTATTTACTATGCAGATTGCTGACCTGTTATCACACCATACCTTCAAGTGTCCTGCCTTTAAGACCTTTAGCTCACTTAGAAGGTTTCTTACCCATAACATCTCACTTAATCCTAGAGACGTGGCTCTATACTCTGCTTCTGCAGTTGACCTTGATACTACTGATTGTTTTTTGCTTCTCCATGCTACCAAGTTCCCTCCCACAAATACCCAATAAGCTGAAGTTGACCTTCTATCATCTAAACAACTTGCCAGTCAGCATCGCTGTAACCGTCAACTGTTAGATGTCCATTTGCTTTAAAACATAACCCTTTTCCTAGAGTTCCTTTTAAATATCTTTGATTCTATGAACACCATCCATATGTCCGCTTCTTGGTTCATGCATACATCTGCTCACTATGCTGATTGCATATGCAATATCTGGTCTTGTGTGACATAAGTACAGCAGTCATCCCACTAGTCTCTAATATTTCTCCTTGTCTACAAGTTCACCAGATTGAACTGTTACTTTCTGATTTTGATCCATGGGTGTTGGAGCTGCACGACATTCCGTCATCCCCGTGTCACTGAGAAGGTCCAAGGTATACTTGCGTTGTGCTAGTACTATTCCATTCTTTGCTTCTGGCGGGGTGGCGCTGCCGAGTACCTCAATTGGCCACAGCCCCTCACCGGCTTCCTGTCCTCCAGTACGGCAGCGACGGGCAACAACAGCGGCAGCGATTTCCGCTCTCCCTGTCCTGCAACATCGACCTCCCGCGTCCTCCTCCACCACCACCGCTGAAGGTGATCATTCCCCTTCCCCTCCCCCAAATCTCCACTCTCTTCTGACCTCCCTTTTCCCTTGCATTTTTTATCGCCTGTAGGTTCCTTAGCCTAGATTGAGTGGATTGGCGGGGCACATTTGCCTTCAGTGATGTGGAAAATCCCTAGCTTAGTCGTGGGATTCTGCTGTATCCAACACAGGGTGAGCTGTCTTCCAGGTTAACACTGGTTTTTTTTTTTGAGCTGAAAACTGTAGGGGAGGCCCCGACAGTAAAATTTTATTAAGAAGAAAATATGTACAAGGAGGACGAAAGAATATACAAGAGGGCTTAGCCCGGAAAAATTACAGAGCGTCTAGCCAAGAGACTAGACGGGTTTTCAGATCATCCTTCATTCTATGAGAAAGAAGAAAAAGGTCCTTTTTAAACGAGTAGGACCAAGTGCTAAAGGAAGGGGTTACATTGTCAAAAACTAGAGCATTTCTGATCTTCCAAATATTCCAGCATGATGTGGCAAAAGCCTCGAAGAAAAAAGGTCTTCGAAAGTTGTTTCTTGCAGCGATGATCATATGAGAGAGTTCCAACGAGTCATCTAGAGTTATATCAATAGATAGCCAGCATTGTCTACTAAAACTGCAGCTCCAGAAAAGGTGGTCTCTAGTTTCTAGAGACCCAATATTGCAAATTTTGCAAAGGCCATTGTCATCCAGGTTGAAACTTTTCCTTAGGAGCATGTCTTTTGTGTTTAGTCGATCATTCGCGAGGAGCCAGAAAAAGGATTTTATCTTAGCTGTGCATTTGGAGCGCCAGATCCATGGGGAGAAAGTTGGGGCCTCGATATGGTTGAAGTTCATCTTGTAAAACTTGCTCGCAGAGTAATGGTTTCCCCAATTATACGTCCATAGGTCGTTGCCCTCCGAGTTTCTAGCAGATCTGGTTTGAACTATGAGTTGGTTGAATTCATGGAATTCCTCAAAAGCTTGGGTGGATAGAGGAAGATGGAAAGCATCGATGGGGTCATCCATCTCGAGGATGTTTTTCACCGAGGCAAGCTTGTCAATAGCAAAAGAGTGCAGTCTTGGAAATTTAATCATTGGAAGATCAGTTGCCCAATTATCACTCCAAAAAAGGGCAGTATCCCCAGAAGCGATCAAGCAGGAAGTAGACCTTTTAAATTTCGCGCAAAGTTTGACAATGTCCTTCCACCAAAAGGAGCTAGGGATGTTGGTGGCTTGTGGAGAGGAATTATTGTAAAGCCTCCAAACCAAATGAACCCAATGGATGTTTTCCTTGTTGTAGAATTTATGTAGGAACTTGATGAGAAGGGCCTCATTGTGAGAAGCGAGATTAGGGATGCCTAGACCACCCTTAGATTTTGGTCTACAGACCAGGTCCCAAGCCGCTAGGGATTTTGGCCTATTAGCGTTCTCCTGCTTTCCCCACACGCCAATTCTCCTGGATTTATCCACAATCTCAATGGCTCCATTTGCAAGCTTGAGGGTGCATAAGTAGAAAGTGGGGAGCGAGCTAAGGATGGCCCTAGTCACCATGATCCTTCCATCAAACGAGAGGAAAGATGAAGTAATCGCAAGCCGATGATTAATTCTAGAGTAGAGAGGGCTAAGATCTCTAATGCGAGGTCTGCTTAGACCTACCGGGAGACCAAGGTAAGTGAAAGGGAAGGTCTCAAGCTTGCAACCAAAAAGACCCGCCAGAAGGGTCGCTTTCTCATTAGAGAGGTTAATTGGAAGTAGGCAAGATTTCGCAAAATTGACTCTGAGACCAGTGGACTGAGCAAAGGTTTCGAGGATGCCTTTAAGACAAAGGAGTTGGCGAGAACAAGCTTGCATAATAAGAAGGGTATCATCCGCATATTGTATGATCGGGAAGTCTCCATTAACCGATGGGATAGGGTGGTGAAGGAGGTTCAACTGGCAGGCTTTGTTAATAACAGATTGAAGGAGGTCCGCTATCGAGACATAAAGAAGGGGTGAGAGGGGGTCGCCTTGTCTTAGGCCCCTACAGCAGTGGAAAGATTTCCCCGGGACACCATTCAGAAGGACTGAAGAAGTGCCGGACGCCAGGAAAGTCTTGATCCAACCAATGAAACGATCATCGAAACCATAATGATGAAGCATAGAAAGGATCGCAGAATGCTCAATCATGTCAAAAGCTTTGGTGAAGTCCAGCTTAAGGATAATGATCTCTCTTTTGGATTGGTGGCATTGGTGAAGGAATTCAAAGCTCCAGGCGAGGCAATCCTGAATAGTCCTATTTTTTATGAAGCCATATTGATTCTGATGAACGATTTTTAGGATCACCTTTTGAAGACGGTCGGCAAGGAGCTTGGTGAGTAATTTAAGGCAAGAGTTCAAGAGCGAAATGGGCCTGTAGTCACCAAGGTTTTCCGGATTTTGAACCTTTGGGACCAGCGTGATGTGAGAGTTATTGATGCATTGAAGGTTGACGGTACCATTAAAGAAACCATGACACAGAGCGTAGAAATCCTCTTTGATGATATGCCAGCACCTCTTGAGAAAAAGGCCATTAAAACCATCCGGTCCCGGAGCCCGGTCAGTAGGTAGGGATTTTATAATATTGTCTATCTCTTCAGAGGTGAAAGGGAGGGAGAGGGAAAACAGCCCATCAGTCCTATCCACTAGGTCATTGAGGGAGAAATGCATGGTGGGATTATCAGAGGAGCCCAGACGTTTGGAGAAAGTGTTCCAAATAATGGCAGCTTTGGACTCATGGTCATTATAAGAAATGCCTTCACTAGTGGTCAACGAAGGGATCTTATTTCTTCTGTAGGATTTGGTAGCGGCTGCGTGGAAGAACTTCGTGTTTTCTCCACCAAGCTTGACCCATCTGATGGTGCATCTATTCTTCCAGTAGATGCGCTTGTAGTGAAGAAGGTTGGCAATGCGCTTTTTGACAAAGTTTCGGAAATTGAATTCCGGAAGAGAGAGCGGCCTCTGTTCCTCGAGACCATCCAGGATATTGAGAACCAGGTTGCACCTCTCCAACCACATGGAGATACGCGAGGTATATTTGCTCCAATTTTTTAGAGCTTTTCTAGTATTTTTTAGTTTCGAGGATATGATCCCGGCAGAGTCACGAGACCTGTCGCAAGGAATTGACCAGGCGTTCTCGACAATGCTGAAGAAACCTTGGCAGTCCACCCAGAAGTTTTCAAAGCGGAAGATTTTAGCCTTTGGGATCTCCGTACCGACAGCGATTAAGAGTGGGACATGATCCGAAGTATTGCGGGAGAGGGGTTTAACCTCAGTGTTTGGAAAGGTCGTAGTCCATAGAGCAGATGAAAAAATCCAATCAACTTGTTCCAAGAGGGGGTTCTCTTGCATATTACTCCAAGTGAAGGCACGGCCAGAGATGGGAATTTCCACCAAACCATGCGAGTTAATAAAATTATTGAAGGTGCACATATCCTGCAGGTTGCCACCTTCCTTGTTTCTATTCTCTTCGGATCTGTAGAAATTAAAATCACCAGCTAAGAGCCAAAGTTCGTCGTCTGGGATCTCTAAGTTCAACATCCATTCAACAAAAGTTTCCGGCGCTTCCCCGGCACAAGGTCCGTAGATATTAAGCAAGTGCCAACTTTGTCCAGAGACCAGAGAAGAAAGCTTGATGTGAACGACAAAACAAGTGAGTTCTATAACTTCCCCATGGAAGAGAGCTCCATTCCAAATAGTGATAATGCCACCCGAGCTACCATAGGAAGGGAATAAAGCAAAATGATCAAAGCGTTTAGGGGCGAAATTCCTGATGTAAGAGTGGTCGAAAAACTCTCTCTTAGTTTCTTGGAAACACAGGATGGAGCAATTTGATTCGTCGATTTTTTCTCTGATTGCATCATGCTTAGAATCGGCACCAATCCCTCTAATATTCCAATCGAGGATAAACCATTTGGTTTTATTTATCATGGCAAAACAAGGGAGGGGGATAAAGAGGAGAGTAGCGCATAGCAACAACTCTCAAGGTTAACTCTAGTACAACCAGAGCACACGCAACTCCAGGTGCCAAAAAAGCATAGAAACATTGGATAGCAAAGGAGAAACATCTCCACATAAGGTGCATTACATAATAAGATATAAAACGATGGCTAGCATCACAGAGATGATGCCATGGGACATGAGCCATAACACTGACGTGCTCACACACCAGCAGGTCCCCACGATCGACTACTTCAATCCACATCTTCATTGAGAACGTTCAGGCGAAGCAGCTACTCATCGGCAGTCTCCTTAGGAGGGATGCCGCAGAAAGTCCCTAAGGCACGTAGGGTCGCGATCGGCAGATAAGGAGCAGGCTTGTGATGGAGAGGAGAAAAATCCGGGAAATCATCTACAACTGCCGACGAGGGAACAGACGGAGCCAAAGTCTTCTGGGTCTTTGACTTAATCTTTGAGGAGCTCTTTTTAAAGAGAGTGGGCTGCCGTGTACGTAGTTTGAAAGAGCAATCCACAGGGGCAGGCTTGTAGCCATCGGCAAGGTGGCGGGGGCTCCTTCTCAGGCTGCAGACAGAAACTGGGACACCATGACGGGTGCGGCGCCGATAAGTGATGAGCACGCCCTGTCTGTTACAGAAGCGGTTGAAGGCCATGGGCTGGGAGCATGCAGAGGAGGCAGAGAAGCTGGAGGAAGAAACAGGGCCAGCTATAGCCAGTGGCTCAAAAGCCAACTTCTTAGAGATTCTGTTACCCTCAGCAAGTGGAGCTTCGTGTTGACAATGGCAGTAAGTTTCTTAACAAACTGATCAGCAAGGGCCCTTTTATTCAGAGTATTGATTTGCATGTGCTTCAGTGGTCCTCCAGAAAAGTTAATTAGCAAATCTTGAAGAGTGGGCTGAAAGTTCTCAAAAGGATCTGGAGTAAGCGACTTGCTCAAGGAGAGAAAAGCATTTGCGGGTGTAGAGCCCGCATGAAGTGTCATGAAATGGCAGGTAGGTGACTTCAAAAGAGCCCACGGAGGAGAGCTAGCCATAAAAGGTATCCCCATCTGTTTGAAGGTCTCGAAAAAAGAGGTGATTTCTTTGGTAGAGTAGCCAGCATTCTTCAGTTCCTTGGCAGCATCTGAGTGGTTGATAGGTAGCTTGGGAATCCAGGGGGGGGATCCAGGAACGTACGGCTTGCCTGAGCGCTTGAAATCCTCAAGAGTGATAAAAATTTCCAGCTCCAAATACCCAGCATGTTTGAGATCTTTGGCAGCCAAAGCGAGGTTAAAAGGTTCCTCAAAAACCTCAGTCTTGGACAGGCCGACAGACCCAGCATCGGCAGTAGCATCTTCAATAGGAGTTGGAGCAGGGACCAAAGCCAGACCAGCAGCAGACAACACACCTGGGTTGGAAGGTGAAGGTGCCCCATTGACCGGGGTTGGTGGCCGATTCAGATTAACAGGCCGTGCTTCAGCAGAGTCAAGGTCCAAAGGAATATCCCCAGAAAAAGGGTAGAGATTGTTCCACGCCGCATCCACCGCGTGCTCCGGAAAAACAGGCCCATGAAAAGGATGAGCATCAATGTTGTCAGGCGGTAAGGCTTCTGTAGCCGGCAAAGCAGAAGGTTGTAAATTGCCAACAAGAGGATAGGCGGTGATTGTCCAGGATCTGCGAAAGCCATTGCGAGAGAAAACTTTCCCGTAGGTAATATCCCTAGGAATATGGTCCAGATCTTCCACCAAGCATTTGAGAATAACCCTTTCTTTGCTGTGCGCTGGTTCATGCCAAAAGAGCAAGACACCCCCAAAGGATCTGACCATGGCGTCAATTGAATCTTGCCTAATAAGCTGTTGTGGAATGCCAAGCAGCATAACCCAACATTGGGTTGGCTCAGCCATAGACCTAGCGTTGCGAGCTTCATCTTGGTTGATAAAGGAGAGCACACCCGGGCCAGGGAAAGCAGAGTGTGAAAACGAGACCACTCGGTCGCGAGCGAGAACCGAGGAGAATTGAAAGAGTCCCACACCAAGAGGATGGGGTCCAGAGAGAAGAACCGGCTCTTTGAAGATGTGCTGAAGATAGTTACGGATAGCCTCCCTAGCTTCGCGATCTTGCGCACCCGTTTGGGGCTCTGGGAAAACAGTAGCAATGGCAAACGCCTCGCCTTGCAGGGGTTGATCATCAACAGCAAGAACACGGGACCTTCTGACGCGCTCGATTCCTCCTTCGCGGATGGAAAAACCTGGAGGGACGAACGGCAGGGGGTTGATGGTGAAATTCGCCATGGGCGAGGATGGTGTGCTTGGTGGAGCGGGAGGGGACTCTGTTGGTGGCGGTGGCGAACGGAGATGAGGGGGCCTTCTTGGGAGCAGGGGCCTTTTTAATCCAGCGCCGGGAGTGATTACGCTTCCAAATAAGACAATCTTTAGCCACGTGTCCGTAGTGGTAGCACGATTTGCATCTAATTTCTGAGGTGCACTCTACCAACACATGCCTGTACCCCAAACAGTTACCGCACGCCTGGGGAGTGGGCCCCAAGGGTGGGCTAGGGAGGTGAGGCGACGGGGTGTTGACCGAGGCGGTGGAAGGCCGGGACGACGCGTGGGAGCCTGGGGAGCTCGAGGAGTCCAGGCTATCAGCGGCGGCAATTACCACGCGTGGAGAACGAGGCACAATGAATGAGCTGCCGGCCTCAGCAACGGTCTTCTCCCCCAACTCCGGCGACCCGACCGGGCGGGAGGGCTCAAAGGAGCCAAAAAAGAGATTAAACTCAGATCGGACTTCTGACGACGGGGAAGCAACCGGGTTCTTGTAGCCTTCACAGGCAGGATAATCAAGGGGAGAGGCAAAGAGCAAACGGCGACGACCCTGCTCGGCACCAGCGCACTTCAAAATAGGTTTGATTCCATGACGGCGAGCCTTTTCCATGGCAAGGAGAGCCTTACGAGTACGCTGGTTGGGAGGAGAGACAACGGTCCGTTCTTCCTCTTGAGCAGATTGCCAGCTCTTGAACTCACGTTCCCAATTTGGGCCACCACCACCCCAGAGGTGAAAGAAACACTTAAAATCCTTGCAGCTGAAACTGCGCCGGGAAGCAACGTGGAAGCTGACTTGCTTACAGCTGACAGAGAATCTGAAGACACGGTCACGGATGGGAACCACATCCAGATTCCCACAGAGACCACCGAGGCAAGACTTCGCGGCGGAAGAGGGCCCCAGGTGAGAAATCGAGGTTCATGCCTAGAGAGGCAAAGACTGCCATGGCTCAGGGCGGCTCAGAGAGGCCTGGCAAGGCACCGGGGAGCCGCGGCAGGGGCCGGCGGAGGCAGAGCTAGGCTGGGGCGGCGGAGGAAGGGAGCGGGGATGCGGGGGGAGCAGAGCGGGGGAGCGGAGAGGGAGGAGCCATCTCCAGCCTAGGTGCACACATCTACTAATGCTGAACTTTTGAAAAACTCGAGTGTTTTGGTTAACACTGGTTCACCGCCAAATGCCTGTGTATGTGCCTTCGTTTCATTCTTCATGATTCGTTCCTGCCATCTGTTTTGAAAACATCATATCTTGTACTGCAAGTATTTCCATCTAGCAGGAAAAAAATGTCATATCTTAATTAGCAGTATCTTTCTTTGCGGGCAAAAATTGGTCCTTACATATCGTTTGCATTGTGTATAGCTTGTCTTATAGCTTTTCCATGATCGAGATTGGCATGATAGAAAAAAAGGTGCTATTTGTGGATTTTCCCACTGCAATTATCTACCTGTTTGATGACCGTTAGATAGATGATGGTATTTGCCCTCTGATTCTCCAGGTGCCTAGCAGAATGTGTTGGTAGGCGACTCGGAACTGCCACTGTGGAACATATATGCTAAAGACAGTAAGAGAAATTGACCGTTGGGTTGGATGGGGGTGGCAAGGTTAGCTCGAAGCGTGTGCTGGCTTCTTGTCTCTGGCACATGGATACCATTTGTTCTTAATTTTGTGATTGTTTAGAAAACATGAAGATTGTTTTATTACTATTTTAACTTCTGAGCTTTTTTTCCCTTCTTAAAAAACCTTTTCATGCACTGGTACTAGCAAGTTTTCTTCCCAAAAAAGGTTTTCTCACGGTCTTGGATGCTAAAGAATAACTGAGAATCTAAATATTTATTTCAACCTCTACTTTTTCTGCAAAGGTCCGTGCTTATGCTGTAACCGTACTGGAAAGGGCTGATGATGAAGAATTTCAATGCTACCTACTCTACTTAGTGCCAGCTCTTCGCTGAAAGACCAGACAAGTCTCGTCTGGCACACTTTCTTGTAAACAGCGGTATGATTTATCTTCTATGTTCATTCGACAATAAATGTGATCATGATCCATTAGCACTTAGTTATCACGATCAGCATTTTCTTTGTTATGTAGCTACTGCGTAGAAAACTACTTCTGTTATGATCTTTTGTGGATTTCAGTTTTTACCAAATATTGAAAATGCTTATTTTCTTCACTGTTACGTGGTTGTTGAGCTTAATCATGCATATGCAAGACGATTTAAAATACATATGACATGCTTGAAGATTAAATGATGAAAGTATGTTTCCTCTTTTTTGGACATAGTGACTTCTTAACTCCCTGGTATATAAACTTCCATCATGTAACAGATGGTTGCTAGGGAGGATAGAGATGAAGGTGAGTTTCAAATAACGACTGTGACAAAGTTCATTATGCCAGACATAACTCACTGCTCAATTATGTTCTATTATGAAGGATGCAAGAAATGTTCATGGTAGTGCATGAAAGAAAGTCAAGAAAGACTTTTTTCGGGAGTTTTCAGTGAGCTTACCAACTGTCTGCGTATGCATTGGCCTTAGGTTGGGCACCCGTGACACACATGTAGCAGTGCTCCACTTGTATTGTGTAGGCTCCTACATGATGATGTGATTTGACAGGGCTCTGCATTAGGCCTGGGTGCTGCATGTGCTGTGCTGCATCGCCAAGACAAAAGCCTTTGCACACCAGCACCAAATACAACATAGAGTCTCAGCATGCCTCTACATCTCTGTTTCTTTGTGTGGTTCAAAATGTTGCAGTTGACAGTTTGGCTGTTTAATTCTGTCTGTCAGTTTAGGACTAATGGTTCCAAGTTTTTTGCTATAATTACTTCAGTAGGCTGGCAAATGGTACATTAAGCTGTGACCCAACCTATGTTCTAATAATTACACAGTATTTTAGCAATACAGTAGCACTTAAATTATTAAGAACAAACATGCATAGTAAATAAAATTATATGTAAGAGTAATTGTGCTCTTGAAAATTTTGTGTGACCTAATATTGATTTGCAAACGTAAGTTTTGCATGCAGATCATACCATTTTCTTGTTCCAAAATAGTCATTTCCTATTCGGCGTGGTTATAGATTTTTCTCTGATTACTGTTCTTCAATGCTACAAAAACAAGGATCATGACATGTATCACCATCTTTACATACTGGGTCTTAACAGGATTCCTGTGACTAGTTTTACTGGTTGCAACATGAATACTGTAGACTACATTCATTTTGTTTTGAAAGTAGGTGTGGTCTTGCATTGCATGGACGTCTCAGTGGTAGGGCAGTTTTGACACACATGGAGGACCCCAGTGTTTTCCCCCACTTGCGCTTCAGGTCAAGTGGTGATGCTTGCCAAGACCAGAGTCTTGCCTTTTCACACGATCACTAAAGTCTTGCAGTTGCATCAGTGAACTTCAACTTCTCTGTTAATCTCGATCATCAGAACTACAAACACTCACTCTCTTGCTTCTAATGTAGTACTGCTTAGTGGCACTTCTAATGTAGTATGCTTTATATTCTACGTTCATTCGACAATAAATGTGATCATGATCCATGAGCAGGTGGCTATCATGATCAGCATTTTCTTTGCTACGGAGCTACTGCATAGAAAACTCATACTTCTGTTATGATCTTTTGTGAATTTCAGCTTTATCAAATATTAAAAGTGCTAGTTTTTCTCTGTTATGTGGTTCTTGAGCTTAATCATGCATATGCAAGACGATTTAAAATATACACGGCATGCTTGAAGATTAAATGACGAAAGTATGTTTCCTCTTTTTTGGACATAGTAACTTCTTAACTCCCTGGTATGTAAATTTCCATCATGCAACAGATGGTTGCTAGGGAGGATGGAGATTAAGATGAGTTTCAACTAACGAACTGTGGCAAAATTTGTCATGCCAGCTATAACTCACTGCTCAATTATGTCCTATTATGAAGGATGCAAGAAATGTTCATGGTAATGCATGAAAGAAAGTCGAGAAATTGATTCTGTGAACTTACTAACTTTGATGAGGTAAAACCTGTTACATCATTAACACGCTCATGTTTGCTGCTTTTCAATGCTAGAAAACCAAAGCTCATATTGATTAGCCTGTCTCATCAGTTGCTTTAGATGACTTATTTTGGTAAATCACCTACGCTTGTCCTTACTGGTGTTGTGCCTCAAGAGCATATATTTTCAAGATGCCTTTAAGACGGAACATTCAAGATAATTTTCAAGAAGAGAGATGACCATTTGGTAATTATTCGAGTCTGTTTTACATTTAGTGGAAATCATGTTGGCTTTTGTTCTAGTCTCGTATACCACTACCATGTATCACCATCTTTACATATTGGGCCTTACGTCCTGAGATAATGATTACTCTAATATAATATTCCTGTTGTTTCAGCCCTTGCTAACTTGCCACTTGAGCTTAATAAAATGAAACATAATGTAGTATATGTGACTGCATGCTGTAGGCTTGAATCTTCTTTGAAAGGCACACAACTGTGTACAAATCACTGTGCTAAATGAGGGCCACTGTCTGCTTATGCATTGGCCTTAGGTTGGGCACCCGTGACACACATGTAGCAGTGCTCCACATGTATTGTGTAGGCTCCTACATAATGATGTGATTTGACAGGGCTCTGCAACAGTCCTGGGTGCTGCATGTGATGTGCAGCATTGCCTAGACAAAAGCCTTTGCACACCAGCACCAGACACCACATAAAGTCTTAGCACGCGTCTCTATCTCTATCTCTGCTTTCTGTGGGTGGTTCAGAATGTTGTAGTTTGGCTGTTTAATTCTGTTTGTCAGTTTAAGACTAATGGTTCCTAGTTTTTTTTCTATAATTACTTCAGTAGTCTGACTTTCAGCTGCGACCCAACCTATGTCCTAATAATTATACAGTATTTTAGCAACACAGTAGCACTAAAATTTTCACAACAAACATGCACAATAAACTTTTTATATATTGGAGTAATCGTGGTCTGGAAAATTTTGGATGACCTAATATTGATTTGAAAACGTAGGTTTTGCATGCAGATCATACCATTTCTTGTTCCAAAATAGTCATTTCCTATTCAGTGTGGTTATAAAATTTACTCTGATGATACTATTCTTTGATGCTAGAAAAACAAGGTTCATATAAAATATCTCTATCTTAGTTGCTCTAATTGACTTATTATCATATCTATTCATGTCAGCGAATTCATTCACCATTAGCACCTACACCTGTCCTACTGTTGTTGTGCCTCAAGTGCCCTAAGTGCCTTGCGCCTTAATTACATTTATTTAAGACGGCAAATGGGACGGTTCTCAAAAAGGGAGATGAGTGGTAATCATTATTTTCATACTGTGTCTTAACATAGGATTCCTTTGTAGACTAGTCTTACTCGTTGCAACACAAATACTGTAGGCTATTTTCATTTTGTTTTCAAAGTGGGTCAGTGGTGTGGTCTTGCATTGCCTGGTCGTCTCAGTGGTGGTGCAGTGTTTGACACACATGGAGGACCCAAGTGTTCTCCTCCACTTGCGTTTCAGGACAAGTGGTGATGCTTGCCTTTCACACGACCAAGTCTTGCAGTCATAGTACTGAACTTCAACTTTTCTTTTGGTCTCGATCATCAGAACTATTGCAGTTACATTATTGTACTAGTACTGTTTTACTCCCTCGGTTTCAAAATATAAAATGATTTAGCTTTATGAAAGGAGTGTATCTAGGCCCCTTTTGGTGTATAGGTTCATTTAGGTTTGGAGTGAATCTACACGTTAAAAGGGGTCTAGATACGCTCTTTTCACAAGCTAAAACATCTTATATTTTAAAACGGAGGGAGTATTTAGCAACGGAGTGGCACTTAAATTACGTATTAATAACATACATGTACAGTAAACATTCCAGTAATAAGATCTAAATGCGCATTTCTCGGAAGATTTTTATCTTTATCTTTTCCAACTAGTAATTGTCAGGCACATTGGCCTAGTGACTTAACATACATGCATCAACTCGTTAGGTACATGTAGACAGGCCAAATCAATGGTGGTGCTCTGTCGGGCAGTCAAATAATGGTGATCTGCAGCAGTTCAAGTTGGCCTCCCTCACAAGTCGCAAGCAAGCACGTACTCCCTCCGTTCGGAAATGTATCTAGACGTTTTTAGTGTATAGGTTCGTAGAGGTTTGGAGTGAACCTATATACTAAAAGGTGTCTCGATACATTCGTTTCACAAAGCTAGAATGTCTTATATTTCCGAAGGGAGGGAGTATGAGGCACCGTTCCCTCCTTCATTCTGCACTACGCTCATTAGTTCTCTCCCTTTGTGTGCAGCAACAGTGTATTGTAAAGCAAATGTTTGATGCTGGATGGAATTTTACTTTTAGGAAATGGTTTGATCCTCCTTTGCAGGTTGACCCGTTTCAGAAAATAGAAAAGGGGCTTTGGGGCAATTTCTTTGTAGAAAAATTAATCCAGAAAATGGTTTGTCATTTATAAATACCAAAACATTTTGTTAAAAATCCAATAACAAATTTGTCTAGATATGCATGTATCTAGACGTGTTTTAGTGTGTACATACATGCCAGTCTAGAAAAAATTGCGACAGCTAATATGGAGCATATGTAGTATTATTGGTCTAGGAAAAAATGATTCCTATCCCCAATGAAAATTTATAAAATTATTTTATTCATTTGTAAATTGTATTTATAAGCGGAAATTCAGTTTTGGTCTCATGTGCATATGCTCCCTTTAGCTAATGTATACATTTTAATTTTTTCAAAAATTTCCAAAAGAATAGCGCCGTGTGCATCTTCATATTTTTGGCTCTATGGACAAAGACTTGCTTTCATATTTGAGAACTGGCATCCTCATCTTGGAAAATTCTTACAGATGCTGTAAACAGGACGAGATTTAAGAACTGACTCGGCACCGGCGGAATCTACGCTGGAGAGGGTGATGCTTTTAGGGCGTTGACGTGCTGGAGACCTGGAGCTATAACTGAACATGACATGAATTTCTTGTTACAGGAATTCTTTGGACAACGTCATGACGGAGGGAGTACTTTCTTCCTACCAACACCTTGAGGACTACTCCTTGAACCCGAAGTCAGGACTGCATCCATCGATGTACAGAAACAGAAAATCTTGCAATAAGGCCTCCTATGAGTCTTTGCATTTTCTCCTAGAAATTGAAATCTTACACGGTCGTCAAATGAATTGTAAAAGGTCACAAGAAATCTCCTCTGATCTAGTGCTCTGAATAACAACAGGAAGCCCCAAGCACGAAGCCTCATCCGACAAGCAACTAACACTGAGTAATTCAAGAAGCTGCATGGCGATTCAGTTTCATTTTTCAGCTGAGATACAGCTCACTGTCGGAAGGAAGAAAGAAGAACAGAGGAACAGTTCAGAGAAAAATTTGTCAAGAACTGAGTAATTCAAGAAGCAGGTGTTTTTCCTCTTTTATTCTCGTTTGCAGCGATCGTGCCGAAGACTCGCTCTGGTTCAGCTGACTCGCTCTGGTTCAGCTACTAGCACATGTAACTCAAACATACTAGATGTACTAAACAAGATGAACGGAAACAGGCAGCAACTAAACATGTACTCGCAGAACATGATAAATAACCAGACAGCAACACGTCGCACGTACCGTTCGGTTGCAGTGGTCGTAGCAGTAACCTTGGGGAAGATTGATCGAAGCAGACGGCGGCGAAGACGACGATAGGCAGCACCGCCCAACTTGGATGGAAGAGAGCCGTGATGCAGAACTCGAGTAGTCGCACTGAGCGTTTCCCAAAAACCTTATTCGCCCTCTCCCGTACAGGATCGCAAAGGCGAGTGGTTCTGGAGACTTGCTCTCTCGTTCGTCGGTGCACGCCGGCAAGCGGGATGGAGTAGACTACGGTGGCGGTGCAAGGCAGAGAGGAGGCAAAACCCTAGATTGGTTTTCGGTAGTCCGTGGTGGAAGCCGCACTGGCGTTTATATATAGCGGCTCGGAATCCCGCATAGGGCACGTCGTGGACCAAGCCCACGTTGCGCACGTTCGGGTCGGTTACAGATAGCCCACGATCCGGGAGCGACCCGAATAGGCTGACTGTTGACACGTCTGTCAAAACCGCACAAGTTTTCCCAAGCAGCAAAAATAAAGCTCGGCTCGATGAGATTCCCGCAACCTGACGTGACGTGACGAGCGGGCGGGCGGGCGGGCGTGCGTGCCTGCGAGCGGCGTCGTCATCGGAGGAGGAGCGCGCGTGTAGTTCTTCTCTTCTCACTCACTTTACTAAGTGGTGAACCACTCCACCTTATAAGATGGTGTAACTCTTCTCCAATTTTCCATGTGGGGACTAAACTTTAGCTCCCACTCCACTCATATGTGAGCTGCCACCAAATTGGGCTAAATCACACATGGGCTTCCACACACATGGGCTTTGAGATTTAGGGAAAAACTGAAATCACATATGGGCTTAAATAAATTAGCCCATTATTTCTAACAATCCCCCACCTGATCTCAAATGCCTATTTGAAGATTTGTCAATCCTCGCTACTTGTTTATATACCAGTGTTTCAGCAGAGACTGTTAAGTTGAACATCCGCCTAGAATCTTGAACTACGTCTATCAGCAACTTGAACAATGGACGAACCTTGAATTGCAAGTTTGGTGCCAATAGATTTCACTCAAAATCATAACTAGTACATGGCTGCCAGTAGCCTACCCCGCAGGTTGGAGCATATGCGTCATACTCCCTGGTCTCTTCATGAGTTTACTAGAGACCACCCAAGTCTCATAGACCGCGACGTTTACAGTCGAGCTCATATAGGTGCGTTCTTTCAAGAATGCCTTGTAGGACGACATCTTTGCTTAGTTATAGCCAACAGAAACACATTAAGGCATGTTGCCAACCTGCCTTACAGATTTGAGAGTCATGCATCTTCACATAGAGAGGGTTACAAAATCCTCTCCTTAGTCAAACCACTAGCTTGTTCTTCTCAGATCCTAATTCACGGGATCTCCGATCACATAGGTTGGGTTACCACTATGGTGTGACATCCATGGGTCTCAACCCCATCTCCCTCGATGCATTTTCTATCACAATTCGTGATAGTCCCTTTGTAAAGGGATCTGCCAGGTTTTTATCTGTTTGAATATACGTAACAGTTATTACTCCGGAGTTTCTCAATTTCCTGACAGATTTCAAACGTCTCTTGACGTGTCTTGATGACTTCGCGTTATCCTTAGAATTGTTCACTTTGACAATAACAGTTTGGTTGTCACAAATTAAAAGGATTGCCGACACAGGTTTTTTAACCACATGCAAGTCCATCGAGAGTTCACGCAGCCATTCTGACTCAATAGTGGATGTGTCTAAAGCAGTAAGTTTTGCTTCCATAGTTGACCTTGTCAATATGGTCTGTCTACGAGATCTCCATGAGACTGTGCCACCTCCAAGGGTAAACACATACCCACTCGTGGCGTAGAGTTCATCAACGTTAGAGATCCAGTTCAAATCACTATATCCTTCAAGCACAGCAGGGTGCCCTGAATAGTGAATCCCATAGCTCATTGTACCACATAGATATCGCATGACCCTTTCAAGTGCATGCCAATGATCAATACCCGGGTTAGACATGAACCTACTCAACTTGCTCACAGCAAAAGAGATATCGGATCTTGTAGCGCTTGCTAAGTACATGAGAGAACCAACAATTTGTGAATATTTCAACTGGTCTGTTGGTTCCTTCTTATTCTTTCGCAATGTCAAACTAGGATCATAAGGTGTTGGAGAAGTCTTGTCATCAATAAAGCCAAAACGGCTCAAGACCTTCTCAACATAATGAGATTGCGTTAAAGTAATCCCATTCTCGTTCTTAATAAGCTTGATGTTCAGAATCACATCAGCCTCTCCCAGATCTTTCATATCAAAACTCTTTGACAGGAAAGACTTGACTTCATTTATCACATCCATGTTTGTACCAAAGCTCAGAATATCATCCACGTACAAACATAACATAACACTATCGCCCCCACCATGGCAATAGTACACACACCTATCAGCCTCATTAATGACAAAGCCAGCAGAAAGTAGAGTTCTGTCAAACTTCTCATGCCATTGCTTAGGTGCTTGTTTCAGGCCATATAAAGATTTTAACAACTTGCACACCTTTGTCTCTTCACCTTTTACTACAAACTCATCCGGCTGATCCATATAGATCTCCTCTTCCAACTCTCCATTAAGGAAAGCTGTCTTCACATCCATTTGATGAACGAGAAGACCATAAGAGGCAGCCAGGGATAGTAGTACTCGAATGGTGGTCAGTCTAGCGACAGGTGAATAGGTGTCAAAGTAATCTTCGCCTTCTTTCTGTGTGTAGCACTTTGCTACAAGTCGTACCTTGTACTTCTCAATAGTACCATCAGGCCTTAACTTCTTTTTGAACACCCACTTATAGCCCACAGGTTTGCAACCGTAGGGTTGTTCTGATAGTTCCCAAGTTCCATTAGAAAGAATCGAGTCCATCTCATTTTGGACAACTTCTTTCCAATCATCTGCATCAGGAGATGCATATGCCTCTGCAATGGATTTGGGAGTATCGTCCACAAGGTACACGATGAAATCATTACCAAAGGATTTTGCAATCCTCTATCTCTTACTCCTTGTGGGAGGTTCATCATCATCCTTCTCTAGGACTTCCTCATGTGTTTGTTCAAAATTCTCAATAGATGCACTAGATTCAGGAAGTATTTCAGAAGAAATTCTAGCAATGCTATGCATATCCTTGATACATTGCAAATGTATCTATAATTTTTGATGTTCCATGCTTAGTTTTATCCACTTTCTTGTGTTTTGTTCCAACTTTGGAGTACTTTTATTATGATTTCTTGGACTAACCTATTAACAAGAGTGATACATTGCAAATGTATCTATAATTTTTTGATGCTCCATGCTTGGTTTTATCCACTTTCTTGTGTTTTGTCCACACTTTGGAGTACTTTTCATATGATTTCTTGGACTAACCTACAAGAGCCACAGTGCCAGCTGTCTGTTTTCTGCTGTTTTTGGTTCCAGGAAAGTCAGAAAATGAATATTCTCGAAATTGGACGGGACAAAAGCCAAAGTGCCTATTTTTCCAGAAGACTCACGGAGCCAGAATACGAGACGGAGGAGGGCTAGGGGCTGGCCACACCACCCCTAGGCGCGGGCTGGGGCTGGCCGCGCCAGGGCATGGTGTGGTGGCTCCAGGCACCCCATCGGCCTCTCTGTTCGCCTATAAGAAGCCTTATGACCTAAAAACTTCGGGCTGTTCGACGTTTTTCCAGAAGGAGTTCCGCTCCGCCGCCACCACCAGATTCCACGAAACAGCACCAGAAACTCCGTTCTGGCACCCTGCCGGGACAGGGAATTGGAGGAGATCATCGCCATCATCATCGCCATCGCTTCTCCATCAACCATCCATGTTTCCCCCATCTATGAGTGAGTAATCCCCCGCTGTAGGCTATGGGGATGGTAGGGATTGGATGAGATCGTTCATGTAATGGTATCAGATTGTTAGGGCATAGTGCCTAGTATCTCTATTAGTGCTTTATGACTTTGTTGCGACTTGTTGTGCTTAATGCTTGTCACTAGGGCCCGAGTGCCATGATTTCAGATCTGAACTTATTATTGATTCATCATGATAGTATTATTTTGGGTCTTATCTACAAGTTGTATACACACGTCATTGTCTGGAACCTATGGTCCCGAAGTGACAAAAATCAGGGTAGCCGGAAGGGAAAGGCTTTGATGTGAGGATCACATGTGTTCACGGAGTGTTAATGCTTTGCTCCGGTGCTCTATTAAAAGGAGCACCTTAATTGCTAGTAGTTCCCTAGAGGCCCCGCTGCAAACGGGCTGGCAGGACAAAAGATGTTGTGCAAGTTCTCATTACAAGCACGTATGACTATATATGGAACACATGCCTAGGATTGTCTAGTACTTGGGTGCTTTATCTTATTTATCTGCAATTGCCCTATGTTCTGATTGCTATGTGAATTGTCTTATCCATGCAACGACAGTCCATCCATCCCTATGCCTACCGCACTCGAATCCCACTGTTTACTGCTTTTGTTACTACTGTCTTTGCTTTGCTACTACTGTTACTTTACTATTCCTACTACAAAACTGTTGCTACTGATAAACTGCTGTGAGCAAGATTGTTTCCAGGTGCAGCTGAATTGACAACTCAGTTGTTAAGACTGATAAGTATTCTTTGGCTCCCCTTGTGTCGAATCAATAAATTGGGTTTCACTTCCCTCGAAAATACTGCGATACACCCCCTATACTTGTGGGTCATCAAGACTATTTTCTGGCGCCGTTGCCGGGGAGCATAGCTTTATTTATCAAGTTCACTTGGATTCTCTATTGTTCGCTGCTTTCCATCCATCATGGGTAAGTCTCGTGATGGCAAGGTTCCTATTTTACCATCCACTACAAGAAGAGGTACGGTTATGAACACCTCTACTGCTCTTGATTCACCGTCTGTTTTGAGTAAGTTCCTTACACCACCACATACACATGCTACACACACTGCTACTACTGCTGAATCTGAAACTTCTGATGCTTATGATGCGGCTTCTACTGTTCTTGATAAGAGTGGTTCATTAGGTCCTTTCCTAGATGCTACGATTGCTAGAACTATAGTTGGAAATACCGAAACTCCTAATGAAGACACTGCCACACCTGTTAGCTCACCTGAGTCTAGTGAGAGTTATGATGCTGAAGAAGATTATGTTGAGATGACTGATGAGTTTATTGAAGAATGTAGGAACACCCATGATAGGAGCGCTGCTAAGAATCTCCTTGAGAGGCGTACTATTAGACCCAAATTATCTCCTGCTGCTAAGTTTGCTGCTTCTCCCATAAACATTATAGATGAAGATTATGATTTCTCTCTCGATCTATCCTACATAGCTATTGTCGAGAAAGAACCTTTTTGTGGGACTAAGAATAAAAGTGCGGTAGCACATATGAATGAACTTTCTACCATGAGTGGCTTGTTTTCTGATGATATTAAAATGCGTACTTACTTTATTGCTAAGATTTTCCCTTTTTCACTGAAAGGAGAAGCTAAAACTTGGTTTGGTAATTTACCTCCTAGATCTATTGATAGCCCTGAGTGCTTGTTTAATACTTTCCTGCAGAAATATTTTCCTCCTAGTGCTAGACATGCTGTTTTGCAGGAACTTTTTGATTTTAAACAGGGAGAAAAAGAGGTATTGCCCGAATCTTGGGCAAGGTTTTGTGCTTTGATTCATGCACAGGCTGGAAGTCCATTACCTAAGAATGAACTACTTGATATATTTTATAATGGACTAACCGAAGAATCTAGGACATACCTAGATAGTTGTGCTGATTGTGTTTTTAGGAATAGGACTCCTAAGGAAGCTGAGGAATTAATGGCTAAAATAAGCAAGAATTATGAAGATTGGACTCCTCCTAAATAAGCTATACCTGAAGTAATTGTACCTGAACCATCTATTCCAGTGCCTATTCCAACATCAAAGAAGAGGGGAGTTATTGAATTAAATGATGAAGTGATGAAGGAAACTAAGAAATGTCTTAAGGAGAAGGGAATTAAAGCTGCAGATGTGAAGAATTTACCTCGTATAGAAGAATTATGTAAGCCTATTCCCTATTCACCCACTATTGAGGTACACTCTCTCCAACACTTTGATGAAGGTGATATCCCTTACTTGAAACCTCCTGATCAATGCTTAGAAGAATTTGATATCTTTATTGTTAATCAAGATAACTTTAATAAAAGGGTGCAAAATCATCTAATGGAAAACACTAGAGCTATTGTTGAGTTGAAAGATATTGTGGAAAGAACCTCTAATGATGTTAAAATGATTGTTAAACACTTTCAAATGGTTCAAACTGAAATAGATCAACTCGTTAAAGTGCAAAACGACTTGCTAGTTAATGCTGCTAAAGAAAAACATGCTTATGAAATTAGAACTAGAAGTGGTGCTGCTACCCAGGATCCTCTATATCCTGAGGGGCATCCCAAATGAATTGAGCAGGATTCTCAACAAGCTGAAAATAGTGGTTCTACTCGTAAGAAAAGGAAAAAGAAACATAAAACTGTTGTAGAACCCTCTGAACCTGCTATAGATCCTAATAGTATATCTATCTCTGATGCTGAAACTGAAAGTGGTAATGAAGAAAATGAAGTTCCTAATGAAGAAAAAGTTGAAGAAGAACCTGAAAACCACACTAAGACTACCAAATAGACCAAAGAAGATTTTATTGCTAAGAAACATGGTAGTGAAAGAGAACCTTGGGTCCAAAAACCTATGCCTTTCCCTGATAAGAAACACAAGTCAAAGGAAGATGAACACTATAATAAGTTTTGTGAGTGGATGAAACCTTTATTCTTGCAAATTCCTTTGACTGATGCTATTAAATTGCCTCCTTACTCAAAGTATATGAAGGACATTGTCTCGAATAAAAGGAAGATCCCTAATGAAGAAATCTCTACTTTGCTTGCTAATTATTCCTTCAATGGTAAGGTTCCTAAGAAACTTGGAGACCCAGGTATTCCAACTATCCCTTGCTCTATTAAGAACAGTTATGTTAGAACTGCTTTGTGTGATTTGGGAGCTGGAGTTAGTGTTATGCCTTTCTCTCTCTATAAGAGGCTCCAGCTTGAAAAATTGATACCAACTGATATATCTTTGTAAATGGCTGATAAGTCTACCACTATTCCTGTGGGTATATGTGAGGATGTACCTGTCTAGGTAGCTCATAATTGCTTGATATTAACTGATTTTGTTGTGCTTGAAATGCCTGAAGATGATAATATGTCTATTATTCTTGGGAGACCTTTTCTTAATACTACAAGAGCTGTTATTAATTGTAATCAAGGAAAGGTGACCTTCAATGTTAATGACAAGGAACATAATGTCTATTTCCCCAAGAATATTGGAAGGACTTATGGTTTAAATTCTATTGAACATGTTGAAGGCATTCAAGTTGGAGAAATATATTGTCCCATACCAAGAGAAAAATTTGAAACTATTATGATTGGGACCATTGCTATCAAGGTTGAGGTAACATAATCATTAGTGGAATACTAAGTTCTGTCTCATATGAAATTGTTTTGGTAACAAGACCTGATCAACCTTGTTAACAAAAGGATTTCATTAAACAAAACAATGTTTTCACCAAGATTATCTCCGCTTACTTCTATTCTATCTATTTTAGTTTTTGCTTATGCCTAACTTAAAGGCGTTAAACAAAAGTACTTATTGGGAGATAACCCAAAAGTTTTAGATGAGTCTTGGAAGTTATTACCTCTATAATAACCGCTCCTTATCCTTTTTATTTGCTTTTTGTGCCAAAAGTAACCTCTAATGAGAGAGAAGTAATGGGTGGGAAAGTTGCTGGCTCGAAACAGATTTCTGTGCTTCATCGTAAACATTCATGAGAGAGATCTGTATGTCGGATTGATCTGTAATTTTTTGTGCTTCTGCCCCAGGTTGTTATCTAACTTTTGTTAGTTCAACACTTTTTGATTTGAGCAACATAAGATCTTCGAAAAAATTCATCTTTATCTTATGGTCTGTTTTGACAGATTTCTGCCATTTTCTGCATTTGCTTCTTGTTAGTTCCTTCTTGAGTTCTTTTGGGGAATTGAGCTTTTTGAGGGAAGTGATAAAGTAGCTAGTGTTCTAATGGAAGTTTATTTGGTGTTAAAACTGAACCTTAAGACCTTTTATCTTAAGTGCACTAATGTTGCTAATGAGATTGTGTGAAGTTTTGTATGAAGGAAAAATTTCAGGTGTATGGAAGGAATGAGTAATGAGATGAATGATGGACTAAAGCTCAAGCTTGGGTATGCCACGCGTGTTACCCCAAGAAATATCCAAGAAGTACAACCATCAAAGCTTGGGGATTCCCCTTCTTCATCAATAAAAATCCCACGTTTCTTCCAAACGCTTCATTTTTATAGTTTCATGCACAGTGGTGTTTTTCTTAGAGCGTCTTATTTTTCGTTTTCGTTTTGGTTTTTAGTTTGCTTGGTTTGCTTAGTGTTCTGAATAAATTGGTTGGATCCCCTCTTCCATACTTTGGTTTGCAAATAGTTTGGTTTGGTTTGGAAAAGAGTAGGAAAGTTCATGCTTATGTGGTAAAAGGAGTTCGTTTTTGACTGTGGCCTATGCTTTGTCATGCGTTGCTTGATATTGTTTTGGATTTATGCTTAGTATTTTTGTTGTAGCATGACTTGTTATAAACAATTGAGATTGCTTAATGTGCCTTGGATAAATCATGCGTTGTTTTAGCATATTAAAGCATAGTATAGTGGTATTCTCCTTTGATGCTTTATTTGGGTTGACTTGGCACATGCTCACACCATGTTATGACTATCTCAAGTCACCATAGACTTTATGATCCTTTAGTTTTCATCTTGTAGTATCACTTTATGCTTTTATCAATGATGTTTTGTCGCTCTGCATGATTATGGCCATTATTGCTCTCTTCGTTTGTCGCTCCCAGTCTTTTGCTAGCCTCCACAACATAGTATGAGTTCCACTCATGCATCCAACTCCCTAAACCAAGTTTTTCCAAAGAGTCCACCATACCTACCTACTAGCTTATGCTATTCCAAGTATATTCATACTTTTGTTTACCTTTCACTTGTTATGAGAAAACTAGTGATTAAAGCTCTCACGAACTTGATGGCACACTTTACTTTACTTGCCCTTAATAAACTTGAACCATTGTGTCGTCTATGTTGTATATGCTTGCACTTATTTGTCGAGAATTAGCAGAACCATGCTTTCATGGGGAACGCTTTCAACATTGCACTTGGTACTTGTACCTAGTTGATATCATGCTCTTTTGTATACGGATGTCGTCGGTGTGAAATGAAAGGGGAGCTTGTAAGTCCATGGAGTTATGTATATGTGTTAGAGAAACGCCTGGGCCGCTGGTCTAATCCATGCTGACATGGTGGAAACCTGCAGCGTAACCATAATGAGCTGTCTATGAAGCATTCTTCTTATAAAAAAAGAGTCCCATATTGAGAAAAAAAGAGAAAAGAAAAAAAGATACTATGAAAAGAGGAAAGAGAGAAAAAAGCACCATATTCCCATGGTAAATAAGAAGAATGCTGAGATGCTCGTTGTCTGCTTGCCTTGTCATTTTGATATGGGGATTCTTCCGTATCATCGGGCAAGGGGTACCCCGTTGGCGGTTCTCAATGATACACATGTACTTACAATGACAAGAACTTACCGGTGACTAAACTTGAGTAGCATGAGGAGCGGCCCTCGTATACAAGAGACATGAGATTTCTGACTTATACTTCGTCAAGCATGTACACCATAGTTTGTTCACTTTAACCTTAATCACTTCAAGATGCTTATGATAGGGGCAATGAGAGATGAAAGCTACAAGTACCATAATTTTTGGAAGCTCTTTATGAGACTTGAATCTCTTCCTCCTTTTACAAAAGGCCTTTCTTCCACCATTATATTGAGTCTCCACCTTCTATCTTTATGCACTACTTTGAGAGCATAGTGGCCATTCTTAGTTCTATGTGCATTGTCCCAAGACTAGTTGATTGATGCATAACTTGTTATTGCTTGTTTGAAACTATTGTATCTAGTCACTCTTATGAACTTTGAAGGTGTCCTATGCATTTATATTTGCTACTCTATTGAGGGACAAGCTGAATACTAGTATGCTATGTTTTCTTTATGTGAAACAAACAAACGTCTTGCAAAGCATTGTTATTCATGAATCTTTTGTTTGTACCTTCTCATGTTGCATCATAGTTTCTTTGCTTATTGCTAGAACTTTGTCTTTCATGTTATGATTGAAGTACTATGATCCCAGCTTTGAGTTTTGCAAATATTTTGATCAAGTCTTTGATGGTGCATGTCACCTCAATTTTTTTTTCTTTTTATCACTTACCTACTCGAGGACGAGCAGGAGTTAAGCTTGGGGATGTTGATACATTGCAAATGTATCTATAATTTTTTATGTTCCATGCTTAGTTTTATCCACTTTCTTGTGTTTTGTTCCAACTTTGGAGTACTTTTATTATGATTTCTTGGACTAACCTATTAACAAGAGCCACAGTGTCAGTTGCCTGTTTTCTGTTGTTTTTGGTTCTAGAAAAGTCAGAAAATGAATATTCTCGGAATTGGACGGGACAAAAGCCAAAGTGCCTATTTTTCCGGAAGGGATCAAGTGCCAGAATACGAGACGGAGAAGGGCTGGGGGCCGGCCACACCACCTGGCCGCGCGGCCAGGCCTGGCCAGCACCAGGGGGTGGTCTAGTCGCCCCCCAGCACCCCCTCGGCCTCTCCTTCCGCCTATAAGTTGCCCTCGGGACGAAAATCCTAAGTACCCGATCAAAAATCCACGAAAGAGTCTGTAGCCGCCGTCATCTCTGTCCCTAGATCAGGGGGATCTGAAGCTCTTCCCGGCACCCTGCCGGAGAGGGGAATTCACCCTGGAGGCCTTCTTCATCACCATGCAAGCCTCCGGTGTGATGCATGAGTAGTTCATCCTTGGACTACGGATCCATTTAGTATCTAGATGGCTGGTTTCTCCTCCTTTGTGCTTTCATGTTTAGATCTTGTGAGATCCGTTCATGATCAAGATCATCTATTTGTAATCCATACATGTTGTGTTTGCGGGGATCCGATGGATATTGAGATGCTATTTCAGATTGATTATTGATTCTATCATGTCTTTGTTATTTGAGATCTTACATGCTTTCCGTTGTTAGTAGATATCTTGGCCAAGTAGATGCTAATGGGTTCGTAGCATGGAAAACAAAAAAAAATTACCAAAGAACGAACAAAACCCAGATCTAATCTAGATAAAAGCTAAGATCTAATCTAATAGACATGTGCAACGAGATAGATCTGTACTAACCCTCATAGATTCGATAAGCCTTGTTCGAGATCAGATCTCATGGTTGATGTAGTCGATCACTTGTCGATCTCAAGCTCGAGTGGATGAGCCTTCCGGCGCCGCGTTCCGGCAACGCTTCCGCAATCGATCACACGTGCGGAGTCGAAGCAGACCTTCCTCTCCTCGTTCCAGCGAGCAGCGTAGGTAGTAGATCTCTCCACGGAATTCCAGCAGCACGACGGTGTGGTGGTGGTGGTGGAGTAGAGATTTCTTCAGGGCTTCGCCTAAGCCAGAGCAGAAGGAAGGAGGAGGAGGAGGAGGCAACTTGGGATCTAGAGAATAGAAGGGGCAAGGGGGCTTTGTGCCTCCACCCCTCTATTTAAAGGAGGGAGGCGCCATGGGAGGGGGAGTCCTAGTAGGACTCCCCTCCCTCCTTGGCCGGCAGATTGGGAGTGGGGGGAGGAGTCCTCCTCCCCCACTACTCCTTGTCTTGCCCCACAAGGATTCCTTGATCCTTTCTTGGTTTTCAAGTAAACTCCAAGAAATCTTCCAGAACCTTCTAGAACATTCCGAAACCTTCTAGAATCCCCATACAAATACTCTGGAACATTTCCTACCTTAGAAAATGATCCCCATTATATGAATCTTACTCCCCGGACAATTCTGGAGCTCCTCGTGATGTCCCGGATCCAACCCGAGACTCCGAACAACATTCGGTCTCCAACGCACATTCCATATCTACTTAAAACAACTTCGAACCTTAAGTGTGTCACCCTACGGTTCGTGAATATGCAGACATGATAGAGACACATCTCCTATCAATAACCATCAGCGGGACCTGGAGATCCATAACGGCTCCCACATACTCAACGATGACTTCGTGATCGATAGAACCATTAACATATGAAACCAATTCCCTTTGTCACGCGATACTATACTTATCCGAGGTTTGATCGTCGGTATCTCTATACCTAGTTCTACCTCGTTACTGATAAGCACTCTTTACTCGTTCCGTGATATGTCATCCCTTGTGATCCAGTCACATGCTTGCAAGCTAATCAGATGACATTCCACCGAGAGGGCCCAGAGCATATCTATCCATCATATGGATGGACAAATCCCAATCTTGGTTCATGCGCTTCAACACATACTTTCAGAATACCCAATGACACCTTTATAACCACCCAGTTACGAAGCGGTGTTTGATGTCATCAAAGCACCCATCCGGTGATGGTGATTAACATAACCTCATGGTCGAAGGATTAGGTTACTATGTATTTTAAAGCTTATAGCAAACGAACTTAATGACTTGATCTTATGCTATGCTTACTATGGGTGTGTGTCCATTACATCATTCTCCTAATGATATAACCTTGTTATTAATGACATCCAATGTCTATAATCAGGAAACCATGATCATCCATTAATCAACAAGCTAGTTCAACAAGAGGCTTACTAGGGACTCTTATATGTTTACAAAACACACAAGTATTAGTGTTTCCTAATAATACAATTATAGCATGGGATGTAAACATTTATCATAAACACAAAGATATAATAATAACCACTTTTATTATTGCCTCTTGGGCATATCTCCAACAGATGCTAGCAACTCCAAGAGTTAGTATTTATGCTCGATAGTGGGTTAATGCCTCTGGTAATCTGGGGAAGTGACAGAAATCTCTAAGGTACTAGATGTGTTGTTGCTACTAGGGAGAAAACAACGATCCTTTGTTCATAGAACAATTGTATTGTTTACTTTACACGCAGTTCATAAAGCCATAATCTGTTGCTTGCAACTTAATACTGGAGGGGGTTCGGATGATAACCTGAAGGTGGATTATTAGTCATAGATGCAGTTGGATGGCGGTCTATGTATTATGTTGTAATGCCCAATCAAGTCTCAAAGGAGTCAAGATGATTAGTATATGCATGTATTGCTTTCTCGGTGTTTGTCAATTGCCCCGCTGTAATTTGTTCACCCAGCATGTTATCTATCTAAGGAGAGCCACCTCTAGTGAACTATGGATCCCGGTCCTTTTACTTTACATACAATCTACAACTGTTTACCGCTTTGTGTTTACTTTCTGCAAACTTTTACTTCTTTCCATTCGATACGTTTAATCCTTTGTTTTCCGCAAAACACGGTGAGATTAACAACCTCATCGCAAGTTGGGGACAAAGTTATGTGGTTGTGTTGTGCAGGTCTCCACGTTGCTACTAGCACCGGTAGTGCGCCCTGCCAAAGCTCAGCTAGTAACACCTTTGGGGTGTTTCCTTGCTCCTACTGGTTCAATTAAACCTTGGTTTCATAATTGAGGGAAACTTTCTGCTGTGCTCATCATACCTTCCTCTTGGGGTTCCCAACGAACTCTACGTTAATCGTCGAGTGCATCAATCCTTCATAGGAAACATATTCTCAAAGAATGTTGCATCACGAGATTCCATTATAGTATCAACATGCATATCAGGAACCTCAGACTTAACCACTAGAAATCTATAGCCTATCAATCAATGTCATGAAATATCTCTTTTCACCTTTTGTCAACACGCCATTCATCTCACATAGATCAGAATGTATGCGTTCTAGAGGTGCCAAGTTTCTGTCCTCGGCAGCCTTGTGGGGCTTTCGAGGTTGCTTTGATTGCACACAACTATGGCACTTAGAACCTTTGGCAATAGTAAAATTCAGAATTAAACTCATGCTGGACATCTGAGACATCAAACCAAAATTAATGTGACATAAACGAGAATGCCAAACACTGGTTTCATCATTAACATCACCACAAATATGATTCACGGATTTATTACAAAACTATGAAAGAGAGAAACGGAACAAGCCTCCAAACTCATAACCTTTACCAATAAATTGTCCATGTTTCGAAACAACGAATTTATTAGACTCTAACACAACCTTGAACCCATCTCTGCATAGAAGGGAGCCACTAAGGAGATTCTTGTTCATAGTAGGGACATGTTGCACGTTCCTCAGCTGGACGATCTTTCTGGAAGTAAACTTCAGATCCACCGTGCCAACACCATGAACAGAAGCATGTGATCCATTCCCCATTAGGACGGAAGAATCCCGTGTGACCTGATAAGAAGTGAACATAGAGATGTCAACACACACATGAACATTAGCACCCATATCAATCCACCAACATGGTGATTGAAACACTGAAAGAACAGTAAATAAATTACCATACCCATCCGTGTTGCTAGCGGTCACGACATTGACAGTCTTTCCACTTTTCCCTCTGCGATCTGCACGTTCTGGGCAGTCCTTGGAGAAGTGTCTGAGCTCTCCACAGGTAAAGCATCCTATCTTGGCGTTGTTCGGCTTCTTCTTCTTGAAGGTTGTAGTCTTTTCAGGCTTGTTGAAGGAGGGCTTATAGTTCCCTTTGTTCTTGCCGAAGGTCCTCTTCTGCACCATGTTGGCGCTAGACTGACCCTCGCCTCCTTTCTCAGCAATGTCCTTAGCCCGAGGCTTCTCCTCAACATCAAGAGACGCTATCAGGTTTTCAACGATATCTCTTGTCTCTTATGCTTGAGAGTTGTGGCGAAGTTCCTCCATGAAGAATGCAACTTTGCAATGATGCACCCAGCCATAAACTTGTCGGGTAAGTTACACTTAAGGATTTCAAGCTCCTTGGCAAAACACTGTATCTCATGAGCTTGTTCGACTATAGAACAGTTGTTAACCATCCTGTAATCATGAAAGTTCTCCATGATGTACAGTTCGCTGCCAGCATCTGTTACACCGAACTTAGCGTTTAGTGCCTCCCAGAGCTCTTTGCCATCTTTGAAGTGCATGTACACATCAAACAGCTTGTTGTCAAGAACACTCAGAACGCATCCCACAAAGGAAAGATTGTTTCCTTGAACTTGTTCTGATCTTGTTCAGATATAGTTCCTTCAGGTAAACCCTCACTAGCCTCGAATACTTTCAGATTTTGCAGCCACATGGTGGTCTTATACTGCCACCTCTTAAAGTGAACACCGGTAAACTTTTCTGGCTTCATCGCATCGGTCAAGTGTCCCATGTTTATCTCGAAAATTTTCCTATAATAAGGTTTTTGTATTGTTGGATAATTAGGCACAATTTCCGTGATTAATTCCAAAATATTAAACATGACAATACCAGCTACTAGCACATGTAACTCGAATGTACTAGATGTACTAAACAACAAGATGAACGGAAACAGGCAGCAGCTGAACATGTACTCGCAGAACATGATGAATAACCAGACAACAGCATGTCGCACGTACCGTTCGATTGCAGTAGTCGTAGCAGTAACCTTGGGGAAGATTGATCGAAGCATACGGCGGCGAAGACGATGATATGAAGCACCGCCCGACTTGGATGGAAGACGAGCCGTGATGCAGAACTCGACCCGCAACCGCAACCCGCGGCGCGCGCACGTTGTGACGGGCGGGCAGGCGTGCGAGCGGCGGCGTCGTCGGAGGAGGAGCGCGCGTGTAGTTCTGCTCTTCTCACTCACTTTACTAAGTGGTGAACCACTCCACCTTATAAGGTGGTGTAACTCTCCTCCAACTTTCCATGTGGGACTAAAATTTAGCTCCCACTCCACTCATATGTGAGCTGCCACCAAATTGGGCTAAATCACACATGGGCTTCCACACACATGGGCTTTGAGATTTGGGGAAAAACTGAAATCACATATGGGCTTAAATACATTAGCCCATTATTTCTAACACACCTACGATCGAAACTGAAAAGACACACCTAACTGAATAACAGGGTTTATGCCAATATAATTCAGCAACCGAACTACACCTGTTCACTTGCTTAGGTACTAGACTGGGATGAAACTGAATTGAAAGGTTTTGTGTGAGGAATCTTTAAGACTTGAGTAGTACTATATGATGGTAACAGGTGCAAGCATGGCAACAATAATAACTGTACCTGGACTTGGTGATGGAGATGTGGAAAAGGGAGAGGGAGAGGAAGAGGATGAATTGCGGTGGGAGTGAGAACGAGCGAACGACACTGCAGAGATAAGAGAAGTGATCAGGTCTTCAGCTATCCAACAGTTCATGTTGCTAGACATCAATGGTCGGGATGGCTTCTTACCTTTTCATTAGCTTGCATGTGTAGTGAAAATAACATGCAGATTTCGACAAATCCAAGATTTATTTCCGGACGGAGAGAGTATGGTCTGTTACATTCATACACCATGTAGATTTTTCGACAAAGAGCATATATTAATATCCCGAAGATATCAATTATACCCAACTTTTGCAACGGTTCGTTGTACTAGTGGCCTTACGAATACACACAACCCAAAAATGAAAAAGAATTACAAAAAAAAGAAAAGTCTCGATACAGTGATCTATATCCTTGTAGCAGCAGTACTACCAACACCAAGACATCACCACAAGTTCATCTCCTCCAAAAGCGACATCTCCAAAAAGGAATCAATATACAAGTGCCGTCGTTAGATAATAGATCTTAGGTTTTCACCCTGAAGGAAGTCTTTGTCCACAAAACAATGCCTTGAGAAAGGCTATTGTCAGGCACAATCAATTAAGGTCGGATCTTGGATTTTCACCCTAAAAGGTAAGACTTTGAACTTCTCATGTGTTGTCGTCCCCACTTACGATGCCATTTCTCTAAGTCATGAATCTCCAAGCCAATTCCTCATTGGCACAAAAACTCGAATTACCATTGCTAGTCCTTAGACCTCGGCTTCCATGACATTCTCCGCCAGCTGACTTCACCATGAAACTATAAAGTCTCGTGCCCCAAGATGGTAACAACTAGTAGAGATTCAAAATGCTCCCTCTGGAACCAAACGGTCAGAGAAAAACATGGGTGCGCACGATCGAATCCCACCCGAGCCAGCAATCTCCAAGAATGAATCGTCTGGTGGAGTTCGTCGGTGGAGCCTTCCAGAACACGACACGCCAGCCAGATCGATGGGGATATGCACCCGGCGGATCATCATCTTGTTGTGAGTTGGAACCCTAGGACCACCACCTTTATTCAATCTGAGCTAGTAGCCCCCATGCCACCCGCTGACACCCTATTGGAATTGCGGCTCCGAACCTCACCGGTTAGGCCAGCATCAAGGAAGAAGATGGCAAAACATGGGTGATCTTCCGCCGGATCCGGCCGAATCACGCAGCGAGGAGCCTCCATCGCCGGTCAATGCACCATCGTGGAAGACATCCACCACCACCCGCATTTAACATGCGACGCCCTAGCGACGACCCCCCTCACGCGTAGGAGACTGTCGGAGCTTGCTCGCCCTCATCCCCATCTTTGAAAGGATGGGTGTGGCCGCCACCGCTGACAAATACGGCTGCAGCGGCCATGGGGAGTAGATCAAAAGGTGGCTTGCTAGGGTGGGAGAGGGGCCTCCGGAGTCGCCTCGTGTGAGTTGACCCGGGAGGGCGGGGAGGAGGGAGCCGAACGGCGGTGAGCTAGTGGCGGCGGCACTAGTATCCTGGTAGTCGCTAGGGTAGGGAGCCGCGAGTACTCCCAGATGCGCTGTGGCTTTGCCGAACAAATCATGTGGAACGCAACGGTATGTTAAACGGGTTCTAAAATTGATTGCTTAGTCATGACCACCAAGATGGCGTGCAAACCTTTTGTCTAGAGCCATGACAAACCATGTGCAATAGCTGGACGGCTCTCACCCTCCCGGTCTTCTTTCTCCTCCTTCTCCTCCTCCCTTGAGAGCATATATGTCGCCCCTAGATCCTCTCCCTCTCTTATCTAGCGACCTAGCCACCCGGAGATGGTGGGGGAGAGGAGGCCGGCCTCCTATGCATAGTAGTAAGCCTAGGGTTGGTATAGGTCTAGGTTTGTCCCATGTGGCATCTGGTGATGGCTCGGTGTTGATGTAGAGCTTGTTGGGGAACCCCAAGAGGAAGGTATGATAAGCACAACAGCGAGTTTCCCTCAGTTATGAAACCAAGGTTTAATCGAACCAGTAGGAGCAAGGAAACACCCCAAAGGTGTTGCTAGCTGAGCCTTGGCAGGGCGCACTACCGGTGCTAGTAGCAACGTGGATACCTGCACAACACAACCACATAACTTTGTCCCCAACTTGCGATGAGGTTGTCAATCTCACTGGTTTTGCTGAAAACAAAGGATTAAACGTATCGAATGGAAGGAAGTAATAGTTTGCAGAAAGTAAACACAAAGCAGTAAACAGTTTGTAGATTGTATGTAAAAGAAAGGACCGGGATCCATAGTTCACTAGAGGTGGCTCTCCTTAAGATAGATAACATGTTGGGTGAACAAATTACAGCGGGGCAATTGACAAACATCGAGAAAGCAATACATGCATATACTAATCATCTTGACTCCTTTGGAACTTGATTGGGCATTACAACATTATACATAGACCGCCATCCAACTGCATCTATGACTAATAATCCACCTTCAGGTTATCATCCGAACCCCCTCCAGTATTAAGTTGCAAGCAACAGATTATTGCTTTACGAATTGCGTGTAATGTAAACAATACGATTGTTCTATGGACAAAGGATTGTTGTTTTCTCCCTAGTAGCAACAACACATCTAGTACCTTAGAGATTTATGTCACTTCCCCAGATTACCAGAGGCATGAACCCACTATCGAGCATAAATACTAACTCTTGGAGTTGCTAGCATCTACTTGGCCAAGATAGCTACTAACAACGGAAAGCATGCAAGATCACAAATAACAAAGACATGATAGAATCAATAATCAATCTGAAATAGCATCTCAATATCCATCGGATCCCCGTAAACACAACATGCAGAATTACAAATAGATGATCTTGATCATGAACAGAGCTCACAAGATCTAGACATGAAAGCACAAAGGAGGAGAACCAGCCATCTAGCTACTACATGGATCCGTAGTCCAAAGATGAACTACTCACGCATCACACCGGAGGCTTGCATGATGATGAAGAAGGCCTCTAGGGTGAATTCCCCTCTCCGGCAGGGTGTCGGGAAGAGCTTCAGATCCCTCCCGATCTAGGGATGGAGATGACGGCGGCTACAGACTCTTTCGTGGATTTTTGATCGAGTACTTAGGGTTTTCGTCCTGAGGGCAATATATAGGCGGAAGGAGAGGCCGAGGGGGTGCCTGGGCTGGCCACACCACCCCCTGGCACGGCCAAGCCTGGCCCGCACGGCCAGGTGGTGTGGTGGCCCCTGGCTCCTCTCCGTCTCATATTCTGGCATCTAATGACTTCCGGAAAAATAGGCACTTTGGCTTTTGTCCCGTCCAATTCCGAGAATATTCATTTTCTGACTTTCCTGGAACCAAAAACAGCAGAAAACAAGCAGCTGGCACTGTGGCTCTTGTTAATAGGTTAGTACAAGAAATCATATGAAAAGTACTCCAAAGTGTGGACAAAACACAAGAAAGTGGAGAAAACCAAGCATGGAACATCAAAAATTATAGATACATTGGCAATGTATCAACATCCCCAAGCTTAACTCCTGCTCGTCCTCGAGTAGGTAAGTGATAAAAAGAAAGAATAATTTTTTAGATGACATGCACCATCAAAGACTTGATCAAAGTATTTGTAAAACATTCAAAGCTGAGATCATAGTACTTCAATCATAACATGAAAGACAAAGTTCTAGCAATAAGACAAAGAAACTATGATGCAACATGAAAAGGCACAAACAAAAGATTCATGAATAACAATGCTTTGCAAGACGTTTGTTTGTTTCACATAAAGAAAACATAGCATAATAGTATTCAGCTTGTCCCTCATAGAGTAGCAAATATAAATGCATAGGACACCTTCAAAGTTCATAAGAGTGACTAGATACAAATAGTTTAAAACAAGCAATATCAAGTAATGCATCAATCAACTAGTCTTGGACAATGCACATAGAACTAAGAATGGCCACTATGCTCTCAAAGTTGGTGCATAAAGATAGAAGGTGGAGAATCAATATAATGGTGGAAGAAAGCCTTCATAGAAGGAAGCAGAGATTCAAGTTTCATAAAGAGCTTCCAAAAATTATGGTACTTATAGCTTTCAACTCTCATTGCCCCTATCATAAGCATCTTGAAGTGATTAAGGTTAAAGTGAACAAACTATGGTGTACATGCTTGACGAAGTATAAGTTAGAAATCTCATGCCCCTTGAATAGGAGGGCCACTCGTCATGCTACTCAAGTTTAGTCACCGGTAAGTTCTTGTCATCGTAAGTACATGTGTATCATAGAGAGCCGCCAACGTGGTACCCCTTGCCCGATGATACGGAAGAATCCCCATATCAAAATGACAAGGCAAGCAGACAACGAGCATCTCAGCAATGTTCTTATTTACCATGGGAATATGGTGCTTTTTCTCTCTTTCCTCTTTTCATAATCTCTTTTTTTCTTTTTATTCAATATAGGACTCTTTTTTTATAAGAAGAATGCTTCATAGACAGCTCATTATGGTTACACTGAAGGTTTCCACCATGTCAGCATGGATTAGACCAGCGGCCCAGGCATTTCTCTAACACATATACATAACTCCATGTACTTACAAGCTCCCCTTTTATTTCACACCGACGACATCCATATACAAAAGAGCATGATATCAACTAGGTACAAGTACCAAGTGCAATGTTGAAAGCGTTCCCCATGACAACATGGTTCTGCTAATTCCCATCAAATAAGTGCAAGCATATACAACATAGACGACACAATGGTTCAAGTTTATTAACGGCAAGAAAAGTAAAGTGTGCGATCAAGTTCGTGAGAGCTTTAATCACTATTTTTCTCATAACAAGTTTAATTCGGAAGGTAAACAATAGCATGAATATAGTTGGAATAGCATAAGCTAGTAGGTAGGTATGGTGGACTCTTTGGAATAACTTGGTTTAGGGAGTTGGATGCATGAGTGGAACTCATACTTGGTTGTGGAGGCTAGCAAAAGGCTGGGAGCGACAAACCGAGAGAGAAATAATGGCCATAATCATGCAGAGCGACAAAACATCATTGATCAAAGCATAAAGTGATACTACAAGTTGAAAACTAAAGGATCATAAAGGCTATGGTGACTTGAGATAGTCATAACATGGTGTGAGCATGCGCCAAGTCAACCCAAATAAAGCATCAAAGGAGAATACCACTATACTATGCTTTAATATGCTAAAACAACGCATGATTCATCCAAGGCACATTAAGCAATCTCAATTGTTTATAACAAGTCATGCTACAGCAAAGAATACTAAGCATAAAGCCAAAACAATATCAAGCATGGCATGACAGAGCATAGCCCACAGTCAAAAACGAGCTCTTTTTACCACATAAGCATGAAATTTCCTACTCTTTTCCAATCCAAACCAAACTATTTGAAAACCAATATATGAAAGAGGGGGGACAACCAATTTATTCAGAAAACTAAGCAAACCAAGCAAAAAAAACAAAAACGAAAAAGAAGACGCTCCAAGAACAACACAACTGTGCATGAAACAATAAAAATGAAGCGTTTGGAAGAAACCTGGGATTTTTATTGATGAAGAGGGGGATGCCTTGGGCATCCCCAAACTTTGACGCTTACTTCTTGGATATTTCTTGGGGTGACACGCGTGGAATCCCAAAGCTTGAGCTTTAGTCCATCCTTCATCTCATTACTCATTCCTTCCATACACCTGAAATTTTTTCCTTCATACAAAACTTCACACAATCTTTATTAGCAACATTAGTGCACTCAAGATAAAATAAGTCTTAAGGTTCATTTCTAACACCAATAAACTTCCATTAGAACACTAGATACTGAAGCACTTCCCTCAAAAAGCTCAATTCCCCAAAAGAACTCAAAAAGGAACCAACAAGAAGCAAATGCAGAAAATGGCAGAAATCTGTCAAAACAGACTAGCAGGAAAGACGAATTTTTTCGAAGACCTTATGTTGTTCAAATAAAAAAGTGTTGAACTAACTAAAGTTAGATAACAACCTGGGGCAGAAGCACAAAAATTCACGCCTCAAAAAGACGTTCAAAGATTTTACACGAATTTTTACGGTGAAGCACAGAAATCTGTTTTGGGACAGCAACTTTCCCAATCATTACTTCTCTCTCATTAGAGGTTACTCTTGGCACAAAAAGCAAATAAAAAGGATAAGGAGCGGTTATTACGGAAGTAATGACTTCCAAGACTCATCTAAAACTTTTGGGTTATCTCCCAATAAGTACTTTTCTTTAACGCCTTTAAGTTAGGCATAAGAAGCAAGAAAAAGAATCAAGTGTTCTCAAATAAAGAAGCATTAAGACCAAATTTTGTTTTCATAGGAGAGGCAAAAGAAATCTTCTCTCTCTTCTTAGGGAAGTGTTCTATACCATTCTTGAGTGGGAGTTGATATTTAATGGTGCATTCTTTCATATCAATAATGGCACCAACGGTTCTAAGAAAAGGTCTTCCCAAAGTAATAGAACAAGAAGCATTGCATTCAACATCTAAAACATAGAAATCAGCGGGGACATAGGCATTGTTAACCATAATAAGAACATCATTAATACTTCCCATGAGTTTCTTTTTAGCATTATCATCAAGTGGGACATTCAAATAACAATCTTCAAGTGGTGGCAAATCAAGCATATCATAAATCCTTCTAGGCATAATAGAAACACTACTATCAAGATCACATAAATCTTTGAAATCAAAGTCATTCACTTTCATATTAATGATGGGTTCCCAACCATCTTCTTGTTTTATAGGAATAGAAGCTTTATGTTTCATCTTTTCTTCTTTAATCATTATGAGATCATCAGTAATGTGTTTTGTAAAGGCCATGTTCATAGCACTAGCATTAGGACTTTTAGCAAGCTTTTGTAGGAACTGAATAACTTCAGAGATATTGCAACCATCAAGATCAAAATCAAATTTATCATCTAGAGTAGTAGAACTATTACTAGCCTCAACACTAGTGATGGTAATAGTAGAAACACTAATGTTTCTAGCAATTTCATCTTCTCTTTCCCACTTATCATGTAATTCAGCTAATAGTCTAACATTTTTATCAATTCTTACTTGTATGGCATTAGTAGCTGCAAAGGGATTATCATTAGTTTCAGGTTTAGCAGCTATTTTATTCAAAGAAGATTGAGCTTCAGCCAAAGATGCTATATTTCTTTCAGCATTAGAGAGTTTTTCCTCAATAGTTTTATTGAAAGCAGTTTGTTTACTAATAAAGTCCTTAAGCATAACTTCAAGTTCAGAGGGAGCACTCCTATTATTGTTGTAGGAACTTTCATAAGCATTACCATTGTTGGGAGGATATGGCTTATAATTGTTGTTATCAAAATTACTCCTATAAGCATTATTGCCAAAATTATTATTTCTTATGAATTTCACATCAACTTGCTCTTCTTGAGCAACCAAAGAAGCTAAAGGGACATTATTTGGATCAATATGGGCTTTCCCATTAATAAGCATAGACATAATAATATCAATCTTATCACTCAAGGAGGAGGTTTCCTCAACAGAATTTACCTTCCTTCCTTGTGGAGCTCTCTAAGTATGCCATTCAGAATAGTTAACCATCATATTATCCAGAAGCTTTGTTGCAGCACCCAAAGTGATGGTCATAAAGGTACCTCTAGCAGCAGAATCCAATAGGTTCCTTGAAGAATAGTTCAATCCTGCATAAAAAGTTTGGATGATCATCCAAGCAGTCAGTCCATGAGTGGGACAATTCTTTACCAAAGATTTCATTCTTTCCCAAGCTTGAGCAACATGTTCATTATCAAATTGTTTAAACTTCATTATTTCACTTCTCATAGATATAATCTTAGCAGGAGGATAAATTTTCCAATAAAAGCATCTTTGCATTTAGTCCAAGAATCAATACTATTCCTAGTTAAGGAATTCAACCATTCTTTAGCTTTTCCTCTCAAAGAGAAAAAAACAATTTCAGCTTAATAATATCACCATCTACATCCCTATGCTTTTGCATCTCACAAAGTTCAACAAAGTTATTTAGATGGGCAGCAACATCTTCATTACCAATAACAGAAAATTGTTCTCTCATAACAAGATTGAGTAAAGCAGGTTTTATCTCAAAGAAAGTATCTTCAGGCACAGGTGGAGCAATAGGTGTGCTCATAAAATCATTGTTGTTGGTGCTAGTGAAGTCACAAAACTTAGTGTTTTCAAGAGTAGTCATTTTTTTGTGTTTTTTATAAAGAAAGCAAACTTGTAAAACTATTTTTTGTGTGTTTTTGATAAAGAAGCAAGCAAACAAAGCAAAAAGAAACTAAGCAAAACAAAAATAACAAAGTAAAGAGATTGGTTATGATGGACTCCCCTTGTGAAGATGTCCTTGACTCCCCAGCAACGGCGCCAGAAAAGTGCTTGATGGCTCGGTGTTGATGTAGAGCTCGTTGGGGAACCCCAAGAGGAAGGTATGATGAGCACAACAACAAGTTTCCCTTAGTTATGAAACCAAGGTTTAATCGAACCAGTAGGAGCAAGGAAACACCCCAAAGGTGTTGCTAGCTGAGCCTTGGTAGGGCGCACTACCGGTGCTAGTAGCAACGTGGAGACCTGCACAACACAACCACAGAACTTCGTCCACAACTTGCGATGAGGTTGTCAATCTCACTGGTTTTGCTGAAAACAAAGGATTAAACATATCGAATGGAAGAAAGTAATAGTTTGCAGAAAGTAAACACAAAGCAGTAAACAGTTTCTAGATTGTATGTAAAAGAAAGGACTAGGATCCATAGTTCACTAGAGGTGGCTCTCCTTAAGATAGATAACATGCCGGGTGAACAAATTGCAGCGGGGCAATTGACAAACATCGAGAAAGCAATACATGCATATACTAATCATCTTGACTCCTTTGGAACTTGATTGGGCATTACAACATTATACATAGTCCGCCATCCAACTGCATCTATGACTAATAATCCACCTTCAGGTTATCATCCGAACCCCCTCCAGTATTAAGTTACAAGCAACAGATTATTGCTTTATGAATTGTGTGTAATGTAAACAATACGATTGTTATATGAACAAAGGCTTGCTGTTTTCTCCCTAGTAGCAACAACACATCTAGTACCTTAGAGATTTCTGTCACTTCCCCAGATTACCAGAGGCATGAAGCCACTATTGAGCATAAATACTAACTCTTGGAGTTGCTAGCATCTACTTGGCCAAGATAGCTACTAACAACAGAAAGCATGCAAGATCACAAATAACAAAGACATGATAGAATCAATAATCAATCTGAAATAGCATCTCAATATCCATCGGATCCCCGCAAACACAACATGCAGAATTACAAATAGATGATCTTGATCATGAACGGAGCTCACAAGATCTAGACATGAAAGCACAAAGGAGGAGAACCAGCCATCTAGCTACTACATGGATCCGTAGTCCAAAGATGAACTACTCACGCATCACACCGGAGGCTTGCATGATGATGAAGAAGGCCTCTAGGGTGAATTCCCCTCTCCGGCAGGGTGCCGGGAAGAGCTTCCGATCCCTCCCGATCTAGGGATGGATATGACGGCGGCTACAGACTCTTTCGTGGATTTTTGATTGGGTACTTAGGGTTTTCGTCCCGAGGGTAATATATAGGCGGAAGGAGAGGCCGAGGGGGTGCCTGGGCTGGCCACACCACCCCCTGGCACGGCCAGGCCTGACCCACGCGGCCAGGTGGTGTGGTGGCCCCTGGCTCCTCTCCGTCTCGTATTCTGGCATCTGATGACTTCCGGAAAAATATGCACTTTGGCTTTTGTCCCGTCCAATTCTGAGAATATTCATTTTCTGACTTTCCTGGAACCAAAAACAGCAGAAAACAGGCAGCTGGCACTGTGGCTCTTGTTAATAGGTTAGTCCAAGAAATCATATGAAAAGTACTCCAAAGTGTGGACAAAACACAAGAAAGTGGATAAAACTAAGCATGGAACATAAAAAATTATAGATACATTTGCAATGTATCATCTGGTGTCATGTCATCGAGGAGCTCATCGTCAGATCTTGCTAGCGGTCTCTGGTGGTGGAAGGTGGTGATGCTACTGGCTGTGGTGCTTCAGTGGTTGGAGCTGATAGACGACGAGGATCCATCTTCCTCCTATCTAAGCAAGCTCGAGTTCTGTGGTGGTCCAGATCTATCTGGTATAGATTTGTTGTGTTCTTCTATTGCCCATCAGGGTGATGGGAGACGAAGAGGATGGTAGTTTCTACCTTGTGCTAGAGAAGGGATCTAGGAATTGAAGCCGCGACTATGGAGATTTCTGGCAGTTCATCATCAGCAGCGCTTCTTCGTCGGATGGCTGACATCCAGCTGCTGATCTTCATGGTTGTAGGGCAGCCCCTCCCACTCTGTTTGTGGGTGTACTAGCAAGAGGTGTTCTTCCTCGAGATCGTTGTGCTAGATTGGAGGTCTTCCGGCCTTGAGGTTGTTTTCTCTCACTACTCCACTCCAAGTGGCTATACCCCGATAGTGGTGCGGTTGGCCGTGCTTGACTGCTCCGTCAAAAGATCAGTGGAATAGGAGCAAGAAGAAGGCATGGCCTTAATTGCATTTCCATATTTTGGTACAGGGACTTGGGTGCAAAACTCAAGGGCCACGTTGTAATTTTCCTTTGCTTTTGGACCCTTTATGTAAATTGTAATCCACCAACGGTGATATAATGCAGCCGTCGAGTCCTTCTAGACCCCTCTTCCTGTTATTCCCCCCGACCCAAATTAATTGACTTTAGGTTTGTTTAGATACAAATGTATCTAGTCTAGATTCATCCGCTACCTAAACAAATCAAACTCAATTAATTTGGATCGGAGAGAGTAAAATAAAAAGTGCGATGGCTCTATTTACAGTCGGAATCTTTGTTGTTTCTATAAGAGAAGAATTATTTGTGGACGGAGGGAGTATTGTTTTTGAGCTGGAATAAGAGAAGAATTATTGTTGCATTGTAAGCCATGGAAGGAAAGAAATGTTTTCAATCGTTTATTGATCGACACGTCGGGTCTCTCATAAATCCCTCCAATTAAACTCTGTACTGTGTGTCTATCGATCCGCCGGCATCCTCTTCCCCACTGGCCACACCACGATGGCGCCCTCAATCATGCACAAGCTGCAAGATCTCCATAAATTCCCCCGGCTCCCATTCGCCGGAGTAGAGCCAGCCGACAGCCTCGCCCACGCATTCCGCCACAGATTCATCGGAGTCGCCGCCCGCTTGCGCGTCGCCGGCGCCGGCGCCGGCGCCTGTGCCAGCCAGGCTCGGAGGCAGCTGCCGTCCACATCCACGCCTTGGTCGCCCGCTGCTCCTTGGTGCTCGGGGGAGAGCTTGTAAAGGTAACCCCGTCGCTGCAAGATTGGATTTTGAGCTGCGATTTGTTCAGTTCAGGAACAGATCTCAGTCCCATGTACTGATCAGCAATCCTATGTACGGGGAGCTAGCGTTTCTATTTACAAGTCTATCTAGGTGTTTTCGCGAGGATACTTGGGGCTGAGCCGCTCCATACCCGGGCTAAAAAACATGCTAGTGGGGATTTTTGGGGTTCTCAGGGTGGCCTGGGAGAAACACTGGAAACCCAGCAAATACCGGCCTGCAAAACAAGCAAGTACTGATCTCATGAACAGATCAGCAATCCCATGTACTGATTAGCGCAGACACACACATATCAGTCTAGTCCCACAGTACTGCTGACTCACGAGCTCAAATACTTATGCATCAATTTGGAATCAAAATAACCAGAGAGACATGCTCATGTATCTGTTCGTGGCTTTCACCCTTGGCTTTCACAAGTTAAACCATCTGTGTACCCAAAAAATGACAAGGAAACATTCGTATTAATATACATGGCCGCTTATTTACAGCAATCATTACAGGACGTTTCAATTCATCATAGTACAGTTGCTATAAAAATGTTTTCGTTGTAAAAAACTACATTTATGTTTATAGAAATATTGATTCTTACCGCTGTAACATTTGGCTGCAGCTGCAAGCTGCGCCAGCCAGACTCGCAAGCTGCTGCAGCGCCATAGCTGCCGTCCACGTGCCGGTGAGGACCTAGGTGCTCATGGGTAAGCTCCATAGCAAATCAAGTTTTCTGATCAACAAGTTTATATTCTATTATTATAGCCAGTATTAATCGATAAATCAACCTATATTTAAATTCATATAAAAAATCTTGTTTCGAATTTGTTGAATTAAAGTTTAATTTTTAGTTAATTATCATATACCAATGAAGATTGGATCATAGATCAACCTAGCTGGACGTGCGTGTATGACCTGAACTGTTGGTTGGACTAAGTCGTGTAAGTCAAACTATATTCAGGTTTATAGAAATCTCATGTACTGATCCCATGAACAGATCAGCAATCCCATGTACTGATCCACGGGAAGCTAGCTAGCTAGCAATCTCATGTACTGATCTCATGAACAGATCAGCAATCCCATGTACTGATTAGCGCAGACACACACATATCAATCTAGTCCCACAGTACTGCATGAAGGCCTATCAAAATGAATGTCTTTCTTCCTCGTCTCCGGTGACAAGCATGTGACTATTCACGCGATGCATTTAATGTATAGATAAAAAAATGATTTTCCTACCTGCAAATCAATGTTTTGACATTGCAGTGCGCATTGGCTCTGCCTCGATCAGGCCATCTGATTAATTTAAAACCTGCATCCTTAATAACAGTACTTTGCTTATTTGCACACTGTATATGGTTGGCTGCTCGTTGCCTCCATTTCTTTGCCATCCACTCTTGTAGTGTACTGCAACTCTTATATCTCTACTACTATAATGCATCAGTTTTAAATTTGGATTTTCAAACCACTCTCTATTCCCGCCAATCAATGAGGAGGGGTCACTTTTGACCGTTGATTTCAAGATGCCTTGTCAGAATGGACGGCTATAATGCGCTGGTTTCGTTGCTGCTTTTTTTCCGCGCGCATGTTTTGGAAGGTGCTACGCCCTTCCCGATAGCTCCACATCTCGCTGCGCTTTTCAAAAACGGGAACTGTTGCTGGCCAGTGGCCACCCATGCTCCTGTACTATTGCTGCTTCGTCCCGCACACAGCACACCACCGTGCTTCCATCGCCTACTTCTTTCTGCTCACATCCGAATACAGCTCTACTTCCATCTCCTTAGCTCTACTTCCATCTTCTTATACCGTGCCTGCATTCTTCAACAGCCTTGCTGAGCAGATCACAATTCCGGGCTGAGCTGATTCCGGATTGGCCCCTCTTGAGCTGAAGCGTCCTGGCTCTCTCCGGCGGCGCCGTCGTGTACGTACGTACGTAGCTAAGTCACGCCCTGTAGAAGACACAGTGTGGAAAGCCAATACCGCAAGAGGGAACCACATGTGAGTGGCTCCTGCTCTTTGTTTACTTTTCTTACGATGGTTATGAGTTTGCTCAATTCATCTACTCCCTCTGACCCATATTAGTTGACTCAAATTTGTCTAGGTACGTGTATCTAGCACTAAAAATTGACTAGATATATTCGTATCTAGATGAATCTAAGTTAACTAATATGGATCGGAGGAGTACGTAAGATTACTGCACGTATAAAGCTTCTTGTTAGTCCTGATAGTAAAATTATTTGGTCATCCTTTGAGTGTTATCTCCATTTTTTTTTTGCACACTAGATGTTTGGCTTTTTGTCGATTCCAGTGTCAGTTACAAATCCTTGAAGTGATCTACAAAAATCCACCAAATATTGGGATAAGTCTATCATGGCAAGCAATTTGATTCTTCTCTTGGATGATTTTTAATTATGCTTCGGTTAAAATATTTGTTCATATAAATGATGTATAATTAATTATTGTTTATCTTTGTGACATCTTGATATTTAGTTAGAACTAACCGTTGACAAAGAAGTGATCGTTTCCTGAACTTTAATTTAGTGCCTACATACTAATCACGTCATGGCAACTAATGGTTCAGTTTTTTTTTACATAATACATGAGTGCAGCTACTTTTTAATTTCCTTACAATGGTTCGACCATTTACAAAGGTATTTTACCCTGTGGAACTGGAGCAGGTACTGAACAAATAAGTGAGAAAAATGGTTGGATAAAGTATACAAGTAATATGTATGAAAAGAATTGCATACATTAGCTATACCGAGCTAATTTTCTTTGGGTAGATAGATGTATTTAAAAAAAACAAATAATATGCTTGCCAGAGGAAACTGGCATTTACTCCCTCCGTTCTAAAATATAAAATGTTTTAGACATTTTCTAAAACACGTGTATCCAACCAACTTTTAGTGCGTAGGGTCACTCAATTTTCTCCGAATTTATATACTAAAAGATGTCTAGATTCATACGTATTAGAAAAGGTTAAAACAACTTCATTTTGGAACAGATGGATTAAACAAAAAAAATTCAAAGTCAAATTATGATTTAACTAGGACTCAGTATATAAAATATTTTTGTTTTTGAAAATGATATATGTCGCAACGTGCAAAGCACGTGCTACTTACTAGTATATTAATAATAGCAGAGCTCTTCTGTATCTTTTCGAAATTAAAAGATGATGCATACAATCTCAATTACTGGAGCTATTTGATGTGTTACCAGATAAAACTCTACTGTTAATCCTAACAACTGGTGACGTAAGGTTAGCACGATTCTTGCTTTGTGCCCTATTAAGAAATATAGATACTTCCAGCTAGTTGTTCTTGCTATGTATGCCAACCCAAAAGGTTTGCCTAGTGCTGAGCTGTTGCAAGATTGGAGTGTTGACCTTTGATTGGTTTGGGAAGAGATCTCAAGTTCTATACACGTCCTCACGCCATTCCCTTCTCCATTCTGTAGTGCTTGTGTTCCAGACCCCCATCCTGCCTCCCACCACCACCACGTCTCAAGGTAGTAACTCTCATTCCCCACCCCCTTCCTTTCCCCAAAGATCTCGTGTATTCTCTTCTGATTGCAATTTTACTCTTGCAGATGGTGTCGACAAGGAGGTCTCCCAGCCCCTTGTAGAGTGCAAGCTTTACATTGGTGGTATCCAATTCGGTCTTCCTGTTAACACAAGGTATTCTCATTCTGTCCCGTCTGTCTCTTCTGCGTTCTGCGATTCAATTCGTCAATTCATCATTCACGTCACAACCATTCAAATCTGTGCAATTATCTTCCATTTACATCACTACTATTAGTAGGAAGGAATGAATCCGTGTCTCTTCATGAATGTAACTTTCTTTCTCGTCTTTGGCGACAAGCATGTGAATGTTCACCTGATGCATTTACATATAAAAAAAATATTTTCCTTCCTACAAATGGGCCTTTTGTAATTGAAGTGAAAATTGAGGCCTGCCTGGCTGGTTCTTATCCTTCAGTTTGTATTGTATTATCCTTTTCTGTAATTCTTATGTTAATATTAGCAGGGCTAGCTCTTCTGTGCTGTTTCTAGTTGAAAGCATGATGCATATAATCTTGACCATTGGAGCTATTGCTTAATGTCTACGTTTGTTTGATGTGTCAACAGATTGAATTCTACATTTGTTCGTACAAACTGAGGAGAGGATTGTTACTACAATTTGCATCAGTCGCAGCATAAGGTTCCCATGCTTCTCTTTTTGTGCCCTATTACGAAATAAAGATACCTCCTGCTAGTTGTTCTTATTACTATATACCTCAGCCCAAAAAGAATGGCCATTGCTGAGCTGTTGCAAGATTGGGTAGTTTTTTTTGAGGTGTCAAGATTGGGTAGTTGACTTGTGATTGGTTCAAGAACAGATCATAAGCTTATAATCAACTGTTCTTATATATTGGAGATCTCAAGCTGTATACACGCTTGCTCACACCATTTTCTCTCCCATTCTACAGTGCACCTCTGTTTCACTGTGTTCTGCCGAGTGCATTGAGGGAGATTCTTCTGGGCGTTCCAATGGCGGAGTTGGTGGTCTCCATGGCCATTGGGCCACTGATGTCCATGCTCAAGGACAAGGCGTCCAGCTACCTCCTCGACCAGTACCAGGTGATGGAGGGAATGGAGGAGCAGCACAAGATTCTCAAACGCAAGCTTCCGGCCATCCTTGATGTCATCACCGACGCCGAGGAGCAGGCGACGGCCCACAGAGAAGGGGCGAAAGCCTGGCTCCAGGAGCTCAAGACACTGGCCTATGAGGCGAATGAAGTCTTTGACGAGTTCAAGTACGAAGCACTTCGCCGTCAAGCCAAGAAAAATGGACACTACAGAAAGCTTGGCTGGCACGCGGTTAAACTCTTCCCTACTCACAACCGTGTTGAGTTCCGTCGCAAAATGGGTCTCAAGCTTTGCCGGGTTCTGCAGGACATTGAGGTCCTTGTAACAGAAATGCATGCTTTTAGGTTCAAGTATCGACCACAACCATCGGTGTTCAAGCAGTGGAGGCAGACAGATCACGTTATCATCGACCCACAAGATATTGCTAGAAGATCTAGACTCAAAGATAGGAAGAATATTGTTGATACACTACTTCGTCAAGCAAACAATGCAAATCTCGCTGTTGTTCCCATCGTTGGAATGGGGGGCCTTGGCAAGACCACATTAGCGCAGCTCATATACAATGAAACTGAAATTCAGAAGCATTTCCAGTTGCTGTTATGGGTTTGTGTCTCTGATGAATTTGATGTGAATACCCTAGCTAAGAGTATAGTTGAAGCATCTCCTAAGAAGAATGATGATACAGACAAACCACCACTGGACAGACTTCAAAAATTGGTCAGTGGGCAGAGGTATCTCCTTGTATTGGATGATGTTTGGAACAATAGAGAGTTCCATAAGTGGGAAAGGCTTAAGGTGTGTCTTCAGCATGGTGGCAGTGGTAGTGCAGTATTGACAACAACTCGTGATAAACATGTTGCTGAAATAATGGGTGTGTCTAAAGCCTACTATCTCGATAATTTGGAAGATAGCTTCCTAAAGGAAATTATTGAGGCTAGAGCATTCAGTTCGGAGAAAGAAAAACCTACCGAGCTAGTCGAGATGGTTGGTGAGATTGTGAAGAGATGTTGTGGCTCTCCTTTAGCTGCAACTGCACTGGGTTCTGTGCTTCGTACCAAGACCAGCGTGGATGAATGGGAGGCTATTTCATCCAGAAGCAGCATTTGCACCGAGGAAATTGGAATTTTGCCAATACTGAAGCTTAGCTACAATGATTTGCCATCATACATGAAGCAATGTTTTGCTTTTTGTGCTGTATTTCCCAAGGACTACAAGATTGATGTGGAGAAGCTGATTCAACTATGGATTGCAAATGCCTTTATCCCAAAACAGAATGAAGATAGTCTTGAAACAGCTGGAAGACATATTTTCAATGAGCTGGCCTCAAGGTCATTCTTTCTGGAAATAGAGGAAGATAAAGATAGCAGGAAATATTATTCTAGAAGAACATGCAAAATCCATGATCTTATGCATGATATTGCAATGTCTGTTATGGAAAATGAATGTGTTGTTGCAACAGAGGAATCAAGTCAAACTGAGTGGCTTCCGGATACGACTAGGCATTTATTTTTGTCATGCAAAGAAACAAAAGGTATTTTGAATGATTCTATGGAGAAAAGGCCCCCTTCTACCCAAACACTGCTATTGGATAGCTATGTGAAAACCTCATTGCAGCATCTGTCAAAGTACAGTTCATTGCATGCCTTGAGGCTCTATACAAGGACACAATCATTTCTACCAAAACCAAAGTATTTGCATCACCTTAGGTACCTTGATCTGTCAAAAAGTTATATCAAAGCACTTCCAGAAGATATAGGTATTCTATATAGCCTGCAAGTGTTGGACCTTTCCAACTGCAAGCATCTTGTTCGGCTTCCGAGGCAAATGAAGTACATGACTTCCCTCCGTCACCTCTACACTCATGGGTGTTCAAATTTGAAGAGCATGCCTCCAGAACTTGGAAAACTCACTGAGTTGCAGACACTCACATATTTTGTAGCGGCAGTTAATAGCCCTGATTGCAGTGATGTCGCAGAGCTACAAAATTTGAACCTTGGTGGTCAGCTAGAGCTATGTCAGGTTGAGAATGTTGCAGAAGCAGAGGCAAAAGTGGTAAATCTTGGAACCAAAAAGTATCTCAGAGATCTTAGATTAAGATGGAGTTCTGTTTGTGACAGTGGGGTGCTCGACAGTTTTAAACCTCATGATGGGCTGGAGGTTCTGAGGATATATTCCTATGGAGGAAAGTGCATGGGTATGTTGCAGAACATGGTTGAGATCCATCTTTCCCATTGTGAAAGATTGCAAGTTTTGTTCAGATGCGGTATATCCTTCACTTTTCCAAAGCTGAAGCAGCTTAAGCTAGAATATATGTTGGATTTTGAGAGATGGTGGGAAATAAATGAGAGGCAAGAAGGACAGATAATATTTCCTGTGCTTGAGGAGTTGTTTATTAGGGACTGCGAAAAGCTGTTAGCATTGCCTGAAGCACCATTGTTGCAAGAACTATGTAGTGGAGGTTACAGAATGGTACGCACACCATTTCCTGCCCTAAAGGTACTCAAATTGGAAAATTTGGAGAGCTTCCAGAGATGGGATGCTGCAGTTGAAGGAGTGGAGGTATTGTTTCCTCGGCTTGAGGAACTATCAATTGAGAATTGCCCAAAGCTGATAGCATTACCTGAAGCACCTTTGCTGCAAGAAACATGTTCAGCCTTTCCTGCCCTAAAGGTACTCCAAATGATAAACTTGAAGAGCTTCCACCAATGGGATGCTAAAGCCAGAAGTGAACAGATGTTATTTCCTCAGCTTGAGAATCTGTCAATTGAGAAATGCCCAAAGGTGATGGATCTACCTGATGCACCAAACCTTAGTGTATTAAAAATTAAAGTTGGCAAGCAAGAGCTCTTCCATTGGGTTGACAGATATTTGTCTTCAGTGACCGAGCTGACACTGAATCTAGAAAACACAGAAATGACATCAGGGCCTGTGTGCACTTCAATGCTAACGGTGGACAGCAGGCAGAAATGGAACCAGAAATCCCCTCTTACAGTTATAAAGTTACGATGCTGCAACTCATTCTTTGGATCGGGTGGACTAGAGCTGTGGGGCTATTTTGTACATCTTGGAGATTTGCAAATTGATAGATGTGATGTGCTCGTCCACTGGCCAGAGGTGGTGTTCAATAGCTTGGTATCCTTGAAGAAATTAGAGATCGAGGACTGCAATAATCTGACTGGATACGCACAAGCTCCTGTCCAGCCATCAGCATCCCAAAGGAGTCAGCACCTGCCAGCTCTGGAGTATCTTGCTTTAAAATGGTGCGCAAGTTTGGTAGAGATGTTCAATGTCCCAGCATCTCTCAAGAGCATGACTATTTGGTACTGCAGTAAGCTCGAGTCTATATTCGGCAAGCAGCAGCTGGGCACGTCAGAGTTGGTTCAAGGGTCTTCTTGTAGTGAGCCAATCGTGCCCACAGCTGTATCACAGCTGTCATCATCACCCTTGAATCAGTTTTGCCCATGCCTAGAATATCTATGGTTAATTAAATGTGATAGTTTATCAGGAGTTCTACATCTTCCACCGTCCTTAAAGACCATATTTATTGAGAGATGCAGTAGTATTCAAGTCCTGTCATGCCAGCTGGATGGGCTCCCAAAACCAGAGGTCACTGCTTCCATAAATGCACCGGACCCATCAGCAGCAACAGCAGCAGGAGAGCATTCACTTCCTCCTTGTCTCACATCTTTAAATATAGATTCCTGTGCTGGCATGTTGGGGGGCATTCTCCGTCTGCCCACCTCCCTCAAGGAACTGGACATTAAAGGCACCAGTGGGCTGACATCTCTAGAGCCTGTGTCGGGCCAGCCCCTGTCATTGGAAAACCTTTGTCTTATTCGCTGCAGTGCCATGGCATCCCTACCCAACGAACCACAAGCATACGGGTCTCTCACATGGCTTGTAATTAAGGACTGTCCTGCTATAAAGAAGCTCCCTAGATGCCTGCAGCAGCAACTGGGCAGCATTGCCATCAAAAGACTAGATGCCCAGTATGAAGGTACACACATTTCTATCTACCTTTGCCATATTTCACCAACAAATGCAAGCATCCATCCCATTCCATGTACCATTGTCAACACGCCATCTCCCATTAGCATTATCATTATGTTGTTTGAGATGAGAAATAGAAATCTGTGATAGCAGTACCACATGATTATGATATTTGTGACATGGTGAAAATTCATACTTGTAAGTTTTTTAAGTAAGTAGTGAAAACACTCATACATGGATAGGACACATAGAAACACCTAAATGCAAAATTTGTTAGAACTCAATGATGACATCTGATCTGTATCTTGCTGTAACTTGAAGATTGTTTTTTACATCATGTCGCTCACTATATGTCCATATCCACCCCCAAAGGAAAACCAGTTTGGCAGCACATGTTTTAGGAAAAGAGCGCATAGCAAGTTACGAAAAATGGACTTGCCTAGATGTGTTACACGGGGTGCTAACTGAAAAAGCTAGATGGTGATATTATGACATGGGTAGTACAATAAGAACTCACACAGCTGTTTGTTTTCTTCCTAAATTCTCCATCTTTCTTAATGCCGTCTGGTATTAGTTTGTACCACTTAAGTCTGACATCACCTGTGATATAATACAGTTATGGCATCTAAACCCAAGACATGGAAGGCGATACCAAGACTGGTCCGTGAGAAGAGGAGGTATGCCAAGCGGAGGGCCGTGCTGATGAGGCAGGCCAACCGCACAATTGGAGAGCAAGGAAGCTGAATAGCGTTGCCTAGTTAACCGAGGAAAACCAGGCGAGAACTGCGTGGAAAGGGCATGCATTCTCTTTGCTTGAAATAATGTACAGGCTTTGTAAACTCCGACCTTTATTTCCTTCAGGGTACTAGGTAATTTAAATTTAGTACCTTTGGCATTTCCCAGATTTAGTAGAAGCTGGGATTCTCACGTGTGTGAGCTACCTAGCTTGAGCGTCGTTTACTTGGTTCAGACATTGTGCTGTAACTTGTTCAGATTACTTTTCTGAACTGTGATGTTGTCTGAGTTAATACTTTCCGTACAAGTTGGCGAATTCTCAGGCGTGTGAACATTTACTGGTCTGTCCCGTTCGATATGAGAACTGAAGCAGCATTGATGCCAGGAGTTCCATCTGCAGCTGATGTGCATAATGAACCTGCTTCTTTCATACTCGAAAGGTGTGATGCTCATTTTGCAACGTTCTTACACAGGTTGTAAACAGAATTGAAACTTTAGAGTAAACCAAGCACCGACACTTTTTGCTCTGTCAGGATTATGATCCAGTTGATATGGAGTGATATGCCTGTGACTAAAAGGGACATGATGTAGGTAAAGCTAGAAAGACAAACCACGGCATGATAGCAAATCAAGGAGAATGTTGAAGGAAAAAAAAAACAGCTTTCCGTACTCGTCGAGACGCCTAAATCTGCACCTGCAATTTCACGGTCCATGTAACAAGGAACCCTTAAATCCAAGGACATCTCACTCAGGCCTCATCTAGACAGATCGGTACAAGTACAATTCCTTTTACTTGGTTCAGAGATTGACCTTTTAGCTTCTTCAGGTAGCTGTGGAAGCTGTGAACTTACCTGATCCATTACTATTACAGATTAACTACAAGCTCGGAAAATCTCCGGCCTGTTTGCTATGAGAAGTGAAGGTTGTTCAGCGTGACTGCATGCAGAGCAATGTCACAAGCTGTGCACGATCTACTCTCTTGCCGCGATCATGATCCACTTGGTATGCCGCATCTGGGCATGTCCTTGCGCTCCTTGTGTTCCTTGGGCTCCTCTATTGGGTGTCCAAGTTCGGAGTTGAATCTATTGGCTAGCGCAGTCTTTTTTATTTCTTTTTGTAATCAACTGTAACATGTAACAAACTGCCATTGGACATTAGCTGAATTCATAAGTTAGAGAATTCCTATAACTGAACATCGAGATTGTCAGACACACACTGAGGAAAGGCCCTCCTTTCCTCGGCGCACGGAGAACCGAACAGGGCTATTGCTGACGGCGGTGAGACTCGGCCGTGACCGACGGAACCTGGTGCAGAGGCGGCTGGAGGGCGGCTTTGTGCAGCTAGAGGCGGCGGCGGGAGATGGAGTTCGTGGCTGCTGCGACCCGGGGTGGCTGGGGCCCGGCCTTCCTTCTTGCAGGTCTCGCACGACGGCGGTGGCATGGCGCGGCGGCAGCGTCTCCCCTAGAGTTGGTGGTGCAGAGAGGACCAGGACGCGCCAGGACGGTCCACGTGGTGCTGGCCATCGACGGTGGGGCTTGCCCTCGGCCCAGATCTAGGCCCATTTGGGCTTAATTCGGGTTGGGCGAGCCCTGCTCTCCATGTGGTCATGGCGTGGCCGAGGTGTTGATCCGAGCAGAGGGCCTAGATCTGTCGACCGCCTGGCAGATCCCTTCGGGAGCGGTGGAGTTGACTCGAGGAACTCGTCACTCCACATTGTCCTTGGCTAGACCCATACACCCACTAGGTTCGAGGGAACTTCTGTGGTAGTGCCTAAGTCATTGCTTGTGCGGGATCTTGGATGTCGGGGCGACGACCACAGAAGGTGGACCGAGTGGTCGTTGTTCAGCGGGCGACATGACGATGGTGATGGCCTTGCTTCTTAGTCATGAGGGGGGCGAGGAGCGGGTGGCGGGAAATCCTGGTGTTGGCGGCGCTTCGACAACGATAGATCCCAGATCGCGAGTAGGAGGCCGGGCTTGGGGTTAGTGGGCATGTCGTAAGAGTATCTCTAGCAGATACCACATCCAGCCCTGTCCCACAAAATAACCGCCGGTTTGCGGTATGACGCGGAAAAAATGGCTTTTCTATAGATACCGTAAATTGTACCGCATCGGAATTTTTTTGCGGTTCACCGCAAATGGACGCTTCCGTGCTGCATATTTTTTGTACGAAGGGCTCCCGATGCGGTGTAATGCAAACAAAAAGATGGTTAGCAGAAAGGAATATTCAGCTCCAGTGCCTCCATACTCGTCGCCGCCGCCCCCACCGGATGTCGATTCCGGCCATCCGCCATCGCCACCACTACCGGATGTCGGCCGCCGGAGCTGGGAATGGTCTACGTCTGCAAAGCCTCACGGATTGTCAACACTAATTTTTTGGGACGCCATTGTCGGTGCTTGAATCGATCAGCATGCTTACTTTAGCTAGCTGGAAGCTAGCCCGCATGCAGTCATGCTCCCGTCGCCGCGCATGTGCCTAGCCGGCAACTTGCGCATGCAGCCATGCGCCTTTGCGTTGCCTAGCCGGCCGCTTGATTTAGCTATCTAGCTAACCGGTGCTTGAATCGATCAGCATGCTTATTTACTAGCTATTGGTTTATCTTGCTAGCGAGCTGGGTTGCAGAGACGCTATTGAACCAGGGGCATGGCTAGGTAGGAGTCGGAGCAGCAGGGGCACACGCTAGGCTTGTGATGTGAGTGCCTCAGATACAGATCCGCGTGTCTACGAAGAAGACTATAGAATATTCATGCGTATATTCTGTTTTGCGGTATGCATATGCAGTATCTGTTCCGTGCCGACGTTTTCGGACAAAAAAAGTGTTTTGCAGTACGCTCCATCCGTGAGTGGGGTATCTGCTAGAGATGCTCTAATATAGGGAGTGGTTCGAGAGTTTTCTAGATGAGCTCAGTGCTTCGGCACCATCAACGGCGATGCCCGAGGGTGTCGTAACCCTTTTGGGGGCGTTAGTGTGGGCACCCTCACCACTTATATCTTCGAGTGAAAACCTATGACCGCTAGGTCTCGCCGACGGCGGCATAGTGTGTCGTTACCCTCTTGCGGGCATCGGCGTGGAGATTCGGTATCCATCGGTCTTGCTCCGGTATCCCTGGTGGCAAGTTGTGGTTCTTCTTGTTATTTTTGCAAAGTGGGTGGGCGAGACATCTACAATGGATTTGCAAACACTACTAGGAAACACCTCTTCAGTGGCGCATGGAAATCCCTCTTCTGTAGCGCATATGTGATGCACCACTGTTACGTCGCCACCGATATCTTCTTTCTGTGGCGCATATAGATATGCGCCACAAAATCCCAGATTTCTATGGCGCATTTTTGCATATGCGCCACAGGAATATTTTTAGTGGCGCATACAACCCAATAGGGGTCTCGGTTTGTAGAAACTTTGAGCAGAAAGAGATGTGCTCTTTGGCCAGGAAGCCATTTGCTATGCTTCCATCTGGATGAGATCTGTTACGAACGTATCCCTTGATGTGTCCATTCAGCCTTTCGAACGGCATCATGCTTCGCAGAAATGGAGGCCCGAGTTGGACGATATCCTCCACAACATGGAGCAGCAGATGAAGCATGATGTCGAAGAATGCGGGAGGGAAGTAGATCTCGAGCTCGCACATTATCATCACGATCTCCTCCTGCAGCCTCGTGAGCTGCTTAATGCCTATTGACTTCCGAGAGATGACGTTGAAAAAGTTAAAGAGGCCAAACATCGTTTCATGGACGTGCTTGTCCATTATGCCTCGAATCGCAACGGAAAGTACCTGCGTCATCCGCACGGCGACGTCGTGAGACTTCATCCCGCAGAAGCGCTGCTTTGCCTCGTCTAGCCTGTTTATCTTTCCCGCGTAGCCGTTTGGAAATTTGACTTCGAGGAGGCACTTCATAAACTGTGTGGCCTCCGCCTTACTTAGAGTGAAACACGCGGCCTTGAGCTTAACTTTAGCCTTCTTGACCTTTTTGCCCTTGCGACGACTATTTTGTGTTTTCGTATGCTCCTCCTCCGACTGATCATCAGCTTCATCGTCACTAGGTGGTGGTTGAAGGTCCTTCTTGATGCACATATGCTTCAAGTCGTTTGTAACATCCCAACATTAGAGCTTAGAAATAAGCTGAGCTCAGATGTGTGCATTGCATTCATGCATAGAAAATCTGGACAATTTTCGTGCAAACTAAAAAAGCTAGTGAGGGATCAAGATCTCTCTTGTTCTGATGGAAACATCCAGGCGAGTACGACAGATTCCAATATGACCTCTATTGTATCTTTCAGTTTTGGGGGGGTCATTTTAAATTTAAAGATTCAAATGATTTATTTGAATTCAAAAGAAATTTGAAATTGGTTTAAATATAAAGAAATGAGTTATTGAATTCATTAATGTTATATAAGTATTACAAGATTTATTGTACCAAAATAAAAGAATTTGAAATGGAATAATAAATAAAAATTAAATGGCAATAAGAAATAAGAATTGAAATCTTATTTATGAATAAGATACAATATTTAGAAGTCTCATATATACAGGTAGTAATACATTTTTTTACAATAAAGGAATAAGAGTAATTTACAAATTGCAATTGAAGGAAAACATTAACTTTATTATTTAAAACAAACAATACAACATTTTTTTTACAAAAGAAGGATGAATAAATAAAAAGAGTTCCTTTATTACAATCATATGAATATTATAATGTTCTACACTTCATGAATGAAAAAGGTAATTACAAGAATCATAAAAAGAGAAATCCTAATCTAATCTTCATTCCTTCTTATATTTATTCTTCTTCTAGACCTGCAAACAAGACAAATAGGAAGCAAATAATAAAATAAGAAGAGGAAAATTGGGTTAGTATTACTCTCAGGTTTAGCAATGTAATGCATTGCTTTTTCTCCTCATTGAGTAGTAAAAAAAGGAAATTGGGCCAAAGTGAGTATCTGTCCTTCTCACAAGTATGGCCTCAGACTAGTGCATCACAAGCATGGGGCAAGTTTCACCAGAATAGTAAAAGGCAAAAGGTGAAAACCCCAAGAAATATCAGGGTGTACTTGATCTAATCCATATCAAGCAACAGGCAAGCAAGCAGCACTATCACCACATGCAGTTTGTGTGTTGTCACCACCATAGCAACAACAACAGTAGTATAAAGGTAGCATGATAGGAGCACAAGAGACCATTTCACCTCTCTGTTAATCCCACCCGCACCACACTTCTTTCTTATTAGCAAATGAGCACTAGGAGCACTGTTCTTAGAACATCAAGGATAGCACTAAATATTTCCACTTCATCACTCGAGCATATTCAACAATCAGCCAACACCATTTTAATCTCGTGGCTGATTAGAGAAGATTAGGAACCAGGTCCAATAATGAGGAAGGAATTTACCAAAAGAGGAGTAATAGCAGATCTAATAGATCAAGCCAGGAGCTAAAAGGAGAGGGATGGCATCAGTAGTTGATCAAGAATTACCACAAGGACACAAGCACATCAGCAATAGTAGCTACCTTTCCACAACATGTTACAACACTAATATTCAAGCATATTACCTGTTCTTATTTATTTTGGGCAACAACTCTACAAGCAACATGAAGATAAGAAAGAAACCTCTCAGATCTGTATAGAAATGCTATCTAGAAATCATCATAGAGTTTTAAGGCACCAAAAATAAGTGTTTGCTCTGACCGAGTAATACCTCAGCTTTTGCATCATAGGTTAGTCCAAGAATCAAATACAGAAATATGTTCTTGCATCACTGGCCATGGATAGATCTAGCCATCAGGAACACCCATAGCAGCAGATCATGCAAACAAGATCTACCACTGTGCACACTCCAATATGGAGGCACCACAGTGGCAGTCTCAGTCATAGAAGCCATTAAGGGAAGTTGTCACACCAGTTAACCACTTAGTTGTTTTGGCCAAAGTAGATTTATCATTTTCCTAGTACCAAAAAAACTAGGAATCAATTGCACCATTATTTCACTGTCAACAATGATAGGAAGTTAGATTTTTCTCAAGTTCCCAATCTGTAGCAAAGCTGCAACCATCATTCTATAATCCACCAGCACTTAGACAAGGGAATCAGAATTTAACAATATATTGTATACAAACCACCTTTGCGAGCAATTCCAAATGGAACATAAATCATTTTCCTAGCCACCAATCCAGGAATCATTTCATTTCAAACATCATTTTACCCAGCTTATAATCCATAGAAAATAGCCACAAAGTATCAGGATATAATCATATAACTATTAACTCACTAGTGCCTGTTATCTCAAAACAACATTGAGATTTACAATATTGCCTAGATTCAAATCAGCAAAATCAAAGTATCAATAAGAGTCACACATGCCAGGCATGATTAAGTCATCCAGATTGTGTTAGCACACTTAGCAGCATTCCGTCAAACTTAAATCTGCACCACTAATATCACTCAGGCACACCATCATAATCAAGAGATCACCATAGTCCTACAACCAGCATAGCAGAACATTGGCCTAAAAGCCGGTCACAAAAAGAACTCACCGTGCCCATACAAATAGGTGCAGCGAAGAACGGACGCCGGGGTTGCGTCTGCAGCACCATACCACCGGCGTCGAAATAGTAGTGGACAGCACCGCATCGCCGTTGCAATAGCAGCAGCCCCACCTATACAACATCATCAGAGTAAGGTCGGAAGGCGGCGTATCAAAGCACGCCGAGGATGCAGCCACTGTTGCCGTCCCGCCAGCACCTAGGTCAAAATAAACAACACGAACAAGCCGAGCAAGAACATTAGAAGGCGAGACTTCTAGGGAGGATTCCGTGGTCGTCCTCGAGAAGGAGCTGTGGCGCAAGGCACGGCTGCGTAGGAGCAGGGCGGTAAGCGGAGCCGATTCGGCTAGGGTTGCCGCGTGGGCGAGCATCGGAGGCGGCACTGGTTTGGCGGCGGCGTGGATATGGTGTAGAGGACCGGTCGGTGCCTCGCCGGCATGCTGTGGCACCGGGAGAGTCGGAGATGGCCGAGAAGACCGTGGGCGGCAGCCTAGGGTTTCGCTCAGGGTGTGCGCACGGGTGCTGGGCACCGCAGTGGAGGGGAGCCGAGGCAAAAGTAGGTGAGGTAGAGTCCTGAGACAGGGCATATGCCTGTACGGAGCGATGCCGGCAAGGGCCGGAGCCGGCCGGATCAACACCGGTGGTGGTGCCAGGCCTGAACAGATAAGCGTTGGGGGCGAGCTCGATAGGGTCTCGAGGCCAAATCAAATCGGAAGGCTAGATCGACCAGGCGGCGGCGGAGCTTCAATAGCCGGCGGCGGCAGCCGAAATGGCCGGCGCTCGTCGGAATCAAGCTAGAGATAGGCGGCGCCATCTGCATCGCTAGAGAGAGAGCGAGCGGTCAGGGAGAGGATCAGGTCGGGGTCAACCGACCATATGGACCAGACCAGGTGGTCTAGTCCAACCCAGTGGGCTAGACTGACTTGTAGGCCCAAATCAGAAAATATAAAAATTAGGAAAAACAATTGGGTAAATAAAATTACTAAATAACCAAACTACCCCTAAACATAATTTATACCCTAGAAAAATATAGAAAAATCCTCAAAATACATATTACATATTGAAATGATCACAAAAATAATATCTACCTAAAAGAAGTATAGCTTTACTTATTTAAGTTAAATAATATGCAAATAAATGTTAACACCACTAAAGTTTTAGTAATATTTCATAAATTAAGGTAAAATCCTAAAAAATCATTTTTGCATATAAAAATAAATCTACTATTTTATAAAAATACTAACTTAATTTGTTTACAAATAAAACTTGAAGCAAATATTTAAAGATATATATACCTTTGTTGAATTTTATAAAAAAAGTATAACACCTAAAATTAAATAAAATTCACTTATAAGATCTTAAGTAAGTATGTTTTACTAGAAAAATACTAATTATATTATTCCAACACATTTTAAGGTTATTAAGAAATAAATCCTTATTTATTATCTAGTTGGTAAATTCTTTAAGAACATTCTTAAATAAGAAATAGTCACAATTTTATATAAAACCCTAAATCTTGTACATTTAAATACTACTTCCAAAACCATAACTTAAGTCTATAATAATACTTAAAAGTAAACTATTAACATTTAGAAAACTCTTTAAAATCATAACTCCAAGATAAACCAACAATTTGAATAAATTTTAATCATCTTTCACTAATAACAAAAGTGAATGATCTCATACTCTTAAACATGCTTATGACAAGGTTTAAAACTTATTAATACTTTTAAACACATCACACCCTAGATCTACTTATGTTTTAAAGTTAAATTTGGTACACCAAATCATGCATAATGCCTAAAGAATATTTATGTTTTTATAGTTAACTTTTGTCTGTTCCAAATTAAGTCATAAGGCATCTCAAATTCACGATTATCGGATAAGCGCAAAAGATATCGACCACATTTGATTCACCACAAAGATTGTTTAAACTTTAACAAAGAAATCTTTTCTTCAAAAGCTATTCGTTTTGCCACTTCAAGCAACAATCTTATAATAGGTCCATTAGCTCTTAACAACTCAACATAATAATTCCCATTATAATTACCAGATAACAATTCACCTCAATTTTAGAATATTACTATACTTCACTTTTGTACTTTGCATGTTAAAACTTAAATGCTTTTACCTTGTAAAGTAATCTTTTCCTAAAAGGTTATTCTTTTAAGAAACATTAAAAATAATCCTCCAACATTTTTATAAAGGCTTCAATTGATTAATAATCTTGCTTAAGAAATCTTTTAGATACCATGCCCCATTTGAGTGCTTTAGTATTGTATGCTACTTGCTATAATTACATATTGTTTCACACACTCTCACAAGCCTTAATAAGAAGCACAAGTGTAAAGTTGGTATAAAAGTAGAACACATTCTAAAGATATCACCACGAGCTATCAATCCCTAGATTCGAGATGATTACTTCGGGGATTCACGTTTATCAAATTGCATTATATTACTTATGTATAATTGCATCCTTCTTCTTCAAACATTAGTCCTTACCGGACCAATGATGCTATTTCCAGATTTTGGATCTTCTAGTGTCTCGAAGACCGTGACTGCATAATCTTGCAATCACAAAAGGCAAGTTCACAACTTGCTCATGTCCTTTGATTAATTTCTATCAAATACTTGTAACTCAAATGTTGTCATCACCTGCATTTCAAAAGGGTCAGAAAACACTATTTTCATAATAATATGATTATGGATTATTTACCAAATTGTAATAATCTATTGATACAGTTCCGGTGGTAAAGGAACATAATATCTAGGACTTAATAACCAATGTCGCCAATGATTCTAGCACCGTATATTACGCGTTAACCATGAGATTTGGAATGGGACAGAGAAGTCAGCTGGATCATCTTCCTTTTCGCATGGACGGATGACCTTATCGTGAGGCTGTAGCTTCCTTGCAGGGACTCAGCAAATGGGTGGGACTCCTAGTTCCCCACGATATTGGTGTCTATACTTTCCGTGAGGGGCTGTCGGAGGTATATCTACCTATATGGGGGTTGCTAGGGACATAATCTGCTCACTGGAGTCTCCAAGGGGTTGCTAGGGTTATATCTGCCTATACGGGGGTTAATGAAGGTACATCTTCTTGGGGAGGTCGTGTCTTCATGTGGGGTCATGGAGAGGGGCAGTGATCGGCTTGGATCTTAGACTGGGCCCTATACCAAGGAAGTGTGGACAAGCTCATGACTTGGATGTGCAACAAGGCTAAGGTCTCTCATGGGTAAAGTAACGCACCTCTGCAGAGTGTAAGAACTATAACTTGGTACTCCCTATTCTGGGAAGGAGCTACGAACGCGGTAGGAAAGGAACCCCACGAAGGTTCTAGTCAACCTGTGAAGGCTGTCGGACATAGTTCTTAGAATAAAAGCAACCTTTGAAGAAATGTTTATGAAACCTGCATTGCCTATGACCTATGGTCTGTGGCTGCAGAGATAGTGCATCATACACTCCTTTTTAGTGAACTTGCTGAGTATGCTCGTACTCAACCATACCTTCTTAACCCTTGCTAGGTTCTAAGCCGTTGAAGATGACGCCAACATCAATTTCTGCTCCAGAAACCATCATCGGCAGTTCCAGTTCTCCAATAAAGTCAATGAAGTCAACATATGCATCAACTGAAGCAAAGGCGAATATCTTGATTAGATAGGAGTAGACACTCTAGCCATAACACCTACTTCTGTAGAGCATTGCACTAGTAGCAATTGCAAGCCAAATAGTTTAGATGCTAGTCTTATTAGCTATATAGTTCTGAGTTATTATTTTTGTTTCTTCTTTGTAAGAAGTTTCTTTCTCTCTCTTTAACCTAGAGTGTTCTCTGGATCTTTTGTAAAGAGTCGAGTTGTAATCTATAGTCATGTCTTGGACCTGCTATGTTTCTGTTGTACCACTCTGAGGGATGTAATACTAGTGAACGATGTTTCATTAGTGTTATGTCAACAACTATAGTGTACTACATCATGTAGTGGTATGCTGGGTCACCGCAGCCGGTATATGAGCATATGCTTTGACCTTAGGATTAAAACCCTTTTAGGAAGATCTATAGGTTGGATAGTGGCTATAGGAGCCATCTTATCTAAACCAAGACTTGTTATGGATATCCACTTGAGGATAGTCTTGTCACACTTAAGTTGGATGTTTTTGTCATCTTTCTTAAGGATTAGTTATATGTCTTCTCTAGAGAAATGCCATTTTTAGTGTAGTTCTAAATAGTTATATCACCCCTAAGATATCTCAAGTAAGTTAAAATATCAAAGAAGATTACGACTAAGATTAGAATATCATGTGGAGTAGTATTAGTGATGGAGTCTAAAGCTAGAATCCCTGTGAAGTAGCAGAACCTTATCACTAGTTGATACCACTATACCACTTAAGTTAGACCATTAGAGTATGTATAGATACAATTGGGAGTAAATCATGTGGCATTCACTTGAGAATTCCATATGATGGAGTAGAATTTCGTGAAGAATCATTAATAGTAAGCTAAGAAGAAGAGTCTTCATGGTGAGATTAGCTCTTTAATCATCATGACTAGGTAAATATTAACAAGTTCATGGTGAGAATAGCTCCAAGACTATGATAAGCTTGTACTTAGTAACAAATCTTGTAACAATAGTATGTAAAGAATAGTGTAGGTCTATGATAGAAGGCATAGGTGACATAATAATACGATAATTGTTGGATTAAGGTAGTAACTACAATGTTGTTAGTAGTTTTGAGAGATCATGGGAGGATAGTTTACGATAGAATGTAAAATTGGTAGTCTTTAGTAGTCCCAACAGTAAGATAAGAGGTTCGTCAGAACCAAAGTGAGACCACTTTGCTCAAAATTATCCAATTGCAATTGGGCAGTTGGGTAAGTATTGAGGCAAATAGTAGTTTAACGCCTAAGTGCTAAGTATCACAGTATAAACCTATACTAGGATGTTAGTTTTCATATACTACATAGCTAAGCCTGCATTTTTTAGATGTTTTACTCAACTACTATATTACGGGCTTAGAATAATGTGTGTTATATGTACCACATTTGGATTTCTTGGATCTTCTTGATTGACTAGATCTATGCATGAAGTTTGACTTGATGTGCAAATGCATGATGCATCATCAAGTTATTACTTGATGTTATGGACCTAGATAGAAAAGGGAAGTCGTGTAAGGGAGTGACGAGTTTCGAAGATCAAGATGAAGACTTGCACGAAGAAGGAAGCTAAATATAATGAGTATCAACACTATTTTGAAGGATGGATCAATCCCAACTCATTATTAGCCGGCAACAAGAAAGAATATTAGTGCAGAAAAGGTGTGGAGCAACATGAAGGAATGAACTTAAGTTCACCTAAGATAGGTGATGTTGCTTAGAAGCTAATGAAGTAGTTCCAAGATCATAGAAGTATCATGAATCAGTGTAAAGAAGAAGTCTTGGAACAAGGGTGGTATTCCAGCTCTGACAACTCAGAGAGAATGCCAATAGTAAGTCGAAAACCTTGCCTTCCAAACCCTCAAGAGCGGCTCTGGCTTCTTTTGGTTCTTTCCTCACGCAAGGCACCCTTTCTAGTTTTTCAACAGCTCATCGATTTCTACTCCGCTCCTCTCGTCTGGGATTCCTCGGAGCTCGACTGTCCCATTGAACAGATGTCCTTGCTTTCTCTAGGCGTGATTCTTGGGAAGCCACCTTCAAGACCCCTAGAACACTATTTTCCCGGACCCGGGATCTTTCTGTAGCTAGTGATACGTTGTATTATCCTTGCACCTAACGCACACAAAGAATCCTTGGACCACATTCTCCGAGAAGTATCTGTAACTAGGATAGTCTTGCACCGTCGTGATCTCCGCCGCTCTCATATCGAAATAGTCTTGTGCATCGGCATCCCATGTACGGGATCTGTCTTCCCATAGCGTGGCCAACTCCTCTTTCAATAGCGTGAGATACAGATTGATGTCTGTACTGGGTTGTTTTGGCCCTTGAACTAGCATACTCATGGTTACGTACTTCTTCTTCATGCACAGCCATGGGAAGGTTGTAGATCCATACAAACATGGGTTAGGTGCTATGTGTGCTGCTCTGGCTTCCGAACGGATTGAGTCCGTCTGTGCTCACGTCCATCCTAAGGTTCCTTGACTCTTTCCTAAACCGTTGGTAATACTCGAGGTCCAACACCTTCCACTAGCTAGCATTCGAAGGGTGCCTCAGCATTTCCTCCTTTTTCAGATCTTCGTCTTTTGTCCTCTTTCTTTCCACATGCCAGTGCATGAGTTATGCTTCCTTAGGGTCTACGAAATACCGCTACAGATGAGGAGTTAGAGAAAAGTACCACACCATTTTTCTAGGATCTTTCTTGGTCCCTCTCTTGTATCGAGAGGCCTTGCATACCGGACACGTGGTCTTCTCCACATCCTCGCCTCGGTAGATGATGCAATCATTTATGCAGACGTGGTATTTCATGTGCGGTAGATCGAGAGGGCACACAACTTTCTTAGCCTCAGCGATATTAGTCGGACATGTGTTCCCTCTCTTGGAAAGACGATCATGCCAGAATTCCATGTTGTCATCGAAGCATTCATCAGTCATTTTGTGTTTGGCCTTCATCTCCAGAGCCCTGAGCGTTAAATTCAGACGGGTATCCCCATTGTTGCATCCATCAAACAATGGAGTAACCGTGTCTTTCTCAATTTTCTCCAGCTTAGCTTTCTCTCTAGCGGCTGCTCTAGCATTACTCGTCTCCCTAAGAGGCAACTCTTGGTAATGAGGGCCTCGCAACCAGCTCGAATCATGCCCGACACCTTGATCTTCATGTTCCTGCATGGCATCACCTTTATCATCATGTTCATGCCCAATGATACCTTCGATCCAGATTACGGATGTAGTATAACTCTTTTTTCCTAGTAGACCTAGATTATCGAATACTCGGGAAGCGAATGCGTAGTGAAGTTACTTTAACGGTCCTTCGGGAGTTTTAGAATTCCTTTTGTGTTTTCACTGCACCAGTAGCTTGCATCTTTTTGTTGTTGTCGATGATGGAGAGAGAGGGCCTAGGGCGTTCGGTTTCACCTATAGATGTGCAAAAACATCTGATGGAAATAAAAGATAGAAATAAAATATGCGTGTACTTGTTAGAGCAAGATAAATTATATGTGGGCAGTGCATCCATAATTGCTATTGCCTCCGCAACCGCTTATAGCAATAACCTACTAGTCTCATCCATAGAAGAAAGAGAACTAATGATATGCATAGTGATGTCACCGTTAATCCCATGCAAATCCCTCACATACAACTGTATTACCCTTCTGTCACTGGGGTTCCCAACCTGCAGATCAGTCATCACTCATACTCCCTATACCTGGCTCAACCCTGGGGTCTTGGGTACCTGACAAGTCCTTAGATTAAGGCAAGAGAGGATACAATAATCATCATGCCATACAAACTAATACACGATCCCATCTATGATAAATCACATGCACAATTGCTACATGGCTAGGCCGAAGCCCTTAACCTAAGGAGAATTACTCACACATAGAGATGAGATCAACAATCACAAACATTGTAATGAAAATCATAAGATTGATAGAAATAGTCTTACAATGTCGCCAATCGGAGAAGAGATCTACTATTACAAGTGGTGGAAGATAGTTATGGAGATGGAGAAGGGTTTGGAGATCTGGAGGCGGCTTTCTGGCGAGGTATGGCTTATGGGGCATGGTCTCTCTCTGTTTCTCGTTGCCTAGGGCTTCTTTATATAGGGGTCCCTTCACGAAAGTTGTTCTGTTTGACCTAACGGAGGCGGCGCCAACTATACGACCAGAGCTATGCGGTCGGAATTTTTGCTCCGGCCGTATAGCTGGTCGTTACGGCGTCTGCCTTCGTTGGGCGGCTCCTGTTTTCTTCTGGTTGAAGGAAATATCATATCTTTGACTTTAATATAGTGATTCCCTCCTTTAAATGACATTATATGTGTAGGAAAAATACAAAAGAAAGGATTGCATACCCCTCTGAATATTAGCATTAGTGGCAGGGTTTAGAGAGATATTTCATCAAAAATATGATTAATATCCAGTTTAAATATGGACGTAGATGGCTATATTTCAGAGCCATCAACATCCCCAAGCTTAAACTTGATCGTGCCGAGCAAGAAAACCAAAATCAAAAAGGAACACATCATTTAAACTGAAATAACGAGATGGTGATCTTACTCATGATTAATAGTCTCATGTTTCCGCCACTTTCATAAATCTGAAAAACTTCAGCATAGATAGAGTAATGGCAAGCATATCATACGGGTTTCATGCATCCTTATAGCACATCAAAATTATTGTAAGCATCGATGATTCAAATGAGTAAATTTTATTCCATGCTAAGTAATCAACTCATAGGCTTGCCTTTGAACAGTAAAGATAATCATGTAAATTAAGAGTGTGAGAGTTCTTCATGAAAAGCATATATACTACAGTATCTCAATTCTCCCACATCAATGAATCAAGACTTTGCAAGCACTACTTTTCTATTCATTGTCCTTCAAGGATTTTAGTTTTTAAGTAATTGAGAGCATGCCAAAGATTTTTATTAGTTTATCGGGCTGTGATGAACACTCGTGGCATCGCTAAGGTTTTTGTTCCTTTTGCATAATGATTACTCATAACAGCCAGAGGAGTGATTCCATCATGATTACAACTACCTGGGAGGGCCAAGAATCTTACCCACTATAGCATTGATGCTACAAGTGTTTAATCAACTCATAGCCAAAATCTAGGAGTTTCCTCCATGAAGATCGTTCGTAGGCTAGCGGAGTTATTGGCATCCCATGAAGTTTGACACGCATAAAGCTATATCATTCTTATGATTAACAAGTCAAACGTTGGCATGCTCACAAAAACCGCTAAACATCAATTCAATCGAACAAATCCTTTCAAAGAGAGCTATTTAAGTCAATCATCATTTTCAGTGGTGTCAAGTGTCTCAAGAAATAAGCCTTAAATACTAAACACTACAACACCGAAGCCTTCAATTGTGAGACTTTTTCTTATTTCAATTGTTTAGCAATTTTTAAGCAAGACTTGGTTAATTACGAGAGATAGAACAAAATGAGCCCAATTAAATACCCATGCAAACGACAATCTTACTATGATACAAAGACTCACTCCACCAATATAATATTTGAACATTTACTACTAACTAGCATGGGTTTCTCAAACTTAAAAAGTGGGGAGTCATAAGGCATACCTCTCATGTTTGGTTCCACTTCTCTCTTCCTTATTTGTTTCTTGGAAACTTGATGGCTCAATGCACGGCGCCCAGAAAAGTTCTGGTGCGTGGTTGATGTAGAGCTCGTTGGGAACCCCAAGAGGAAGGTATGATGAGCACAGCAGCAAGTTTCCCTCAGTTATAAAACCAAGGTTTAATCGAACCATTAGGAGCAAGGAAACACCCCAAAGGTGTTACTAGCTGAGCTTTGGCAGGGCGCACAACCGGTGCTAGTAGCAACGTGGAGACATGCACAACACAACAACAGAACTTTGTCCCCAACTTGCGATGAGGTTGTCAACCTCACCGTGTTTTGCGGAAAACAAAGGATTAAACGTATCGAATGGATAGAAGTAAAAGTTTGCAGAAAGTAAACACAAAACAGTAAAAGATTGTAGATTGTATGTAAAAGACAAGGGACTGGGATCCATAGTTCACTAGAGGTGGCTCTCCTTAAGATAGATAACATGCTGGGTGAAAAAATTACAGCGGGGCAATTGACAAACATCGAGAAAGCAATACATGCATATACTAATCATCTTGACTCCTTTGAGACTTGATTGGGCATTACAACATTATACATAAACCGCCATCCAACTGCATCTATGACTAATAATCCACCTTCAGGTTATCATCCGAACCCCCTCCAGTATTAAGTTGCAAGCAACAGATTATTGCTTTACGAACCACGTGTAAAGTAAACAATACAATTGTTCTATGAACAAAGGATTGTTGTTTTCTCCCTAGTAGCAATAGAACATCTAATACCTTAGAGATTTCTGTCACTTCCCCAGATTACCAGAGGCATGAACCCACTATCGAGCATAAATACTAACTCTTGGAATTGCTAGCATCTACTTGGCCAAGATAGCTACTAACAACGGAAAGCATGCAAGATCACAAATAACAAAGACATGATAGAATCAATAATCAATCTGAAGTAGCATCTCAATATCCATCGGATCCCCGCAAACACAACATGCAGAATTACAAATAGATGATCTTGATCATGAAAGGAGCTCACAAGATCTAGACATGAAAGCACAAAGGAGGAGAACCAGCCATCTAGATACTACATGGATCCGTAGTCCAAGGATGAACTACTCACGCATCACACCGGAGGCTTGCATGGTGATGAAGAAGGCCTCTAGGGTGAATTCCCCTCTCCGGCACGGTGCCGGGAAGAGCTTCAGATCCCTCCCGATCTAGGGATGGAGATAACGGCGGCTACAGACTCTTTCGTGGATTTTTGATCGGGCACTTAGGGTTTTCGTCCCGAGGGAAATATATAGGCGGAAGGAGAGGCCGAGGGGGTGCCGGGAGCGGCCACACCACCCCCTGGCGCCTGCCAGGCCTGGCCGCGCGGCCAGGGGGTGTGGTGGCTCCCTGGCCCTTCTCCGTCTCGTATTCTGGCACTTGATCACTTCCGAAAAAATAGGCCCTTTGGCTTTTGTCCCGTCCAATTCCGAGAATATTCATTTTCTGACTTTCCTGGAACCAAAAACAGCAGAAAACATGCAGCTGGCACTGTGGCTCTTGTTAATAGGTTAGTCCAAGAAATCATAAGAAAAGTACTCCAAAGTTGGAACAAAACACAAGAAAGTGGATAAAACCAAGCATGGAATATCAAAAATTATAGATACATTTGCAATGTATCAACATCCCCAAGCTTAACTCCTGCTCGTCCTCGAGTAGGTAAGTGATAAAAAGAAAGAATAATTTTTGAGGTGACATGCACCATCAAAGACTTGATCAAGGTATTTGCAAAACATTCAAAGTTGGGATCATAGTACTTCAATCATAGCATGAAAGACAAAGTTCAAGCAATAAGCAAAGAAACTATGATGCAACATGAAAAGGAATGAACAAAAGATTCATGAATAACATGCTTTGCAAGACGTTTGTTTGTTTCACATAAAGAAAACATAGCATAATAGTATTCAGCTTGTCCCTCAATAGAGTAGCAAATATAAATGCGTAGGACACCTTCAAAGTTCATAAGAGTAACTAGATACAATAGTTTAAAACAAGCAATATCAAAGTATGCATCAATCAACTAGTCTTGGGACAATGCACATAGAACTAAGAATGGCCACTATGCTCTCAAAGTAGGTGCATAAAGATAGAAGGTGGAGACTCAATATAATGGTGGAAGAAAGGCCTTCATAGAAGGAAGTAGGGATTCAAGTCTCATAAAGAGCTTCCAAAAATTATGGTACTTATAGCTTTTAGCTCTCATTGCCCCTATCATAAGCATCTTGAAGTGATTAAGGTTAAAGTGAACAAACTATGGTGTACATGCTTGACGAAGTATAAGTCAGAAATCTCATCTCCCTTGTATACGAGGGCCGCTCCTCATGCTACTCAAGTTTAGTCACCGGTAAGTTTTTGTCATTGTAAGTATATGTGTATCATAGAGAACCACCAATGGGGTACCCCTTGCCCGATGATACGGAAGAATCCCCATATCAAAATGACAAGGCAAGCAGACAACGAGCATCTCAGCAATCTTCTTATTTACCATGGGAATATGGTGCTTTTTTCTCTCTTTCCTCTTTTCATAGTATCTCTTTTTTTTCTCTTTTCTCTTTTTTTCTCAATATAGAACTCTTTTTTATAAGAAGAATGCTTCATAGACAGCTCATTATGGTTACGCTACAGGTTTCCACCATGTCAGCATGGATTAGACCAGCGGCCCAGGCGTTTCTCTAACACATATACATAACTCCATGGACTTACAAGCTCCCCTTTCATTTCACACCGACGACATCCATATACAAAAGAGCATGATATCAACTAGGTACAAGTACCAAGTGCAATGTTGAAAGCGTTCCCCATGAAAACATGGTTCTGCTAATTCCCGACAAATAAGTGCAAGCATATACAACATAGAAGACACAATGGTTCAAGTTTATTAATGGCGAGAAAAGTAAAGTGTGTCATCAAGTTCGTGAGAGCTTTAATCACTAGTTTTCTCATAACAAGTTTAATTTGAAAGGTAAACAAAAGCATGAATATACTTGGAATAGCATAAGCTAGTAGGTAGGTATGGTGGACTCTTTGAAATAACTTGGTTTAGAGAGTTGGATGCATGAGTGGAACTCATACTTGGTTGTGGAGGCTAGCAAAAGACTGGGAGCGACAAACTAAGAGAGCAATAATGGCCATAGTCATGCAGAGCGACAAAACATCATTGAACACAGCATAAAGTGATACTACAAGTTGAAAACTAAAGGATCATCAAGGCTAATGGTGACTTGAGATAGTCATAACATGGTGTGAGCATGTGCCAAGTCAACCCATATAAAGCATCAAAGGAGAATACCACTATACTATGCTTTAATATGCTAAAACAATGCATGATACATCCAAGGCACATTAAGCAATCTCAATTGTTTATAACAAGTCATGCTACATCAAAGAATACTAAGCATAAAGCCAAAATAATATCAAGCACGGCATGACAAAGCATAGGCCACAGTCATTAACGAGCTCTTTTTACCACATAAGCTTGAACTTTCCTACTCTTTTCCAAACCAAACCAAACTATTTGCAAACCAATGTATAAAAGAGGGGGTCCAACCAATTTATTCAGCAAACTAAGCAAACCAAGCAAACCAAAAACCAAAACAAAAACCAAAACAAAAACGAAAAAGAAGACGCTCCAAGAACAACACAATTGTGCATGAAACAATAAAAATGAAGCGTTTGGAAGAAACCTGGGATTTTTATTGATGAAGAAGGGGATGCCTTGGGCATCCCCCAAGCTTTGACGCTTGTAATTCTTAGATATTTCTTGGGGTGACACGCGTGGCATCCCCAAGCTTGAGCTTTAGTACATCCTTCATCTCATTACTCATTCCTTCCATACACCTAAATTTTTCCTTCATACAAAACTTCACACAATCTTTATTAGCAACATTAGTGCACTCAAGATAATAAGTCTTTAGGTTCAGTTCTAACACCAAATAAACTTCCATTACGATTTTTTTCGAAGACCTTCTGTTGCTCAAATCAAAAAAGTGTTGAACTAACGAAAGTTAGATAACAACCTGGGGCAGAAGCTCAACAATTCATGCCTCAAAAAGACGTTCAGAGATTTTACACGAATTTTTACGGTGCTGCACAGAAATCTGTTTCGGGACAGCAACTTTCCCAATCATTCCTTCTCTCTCATTAGAGGTTACTCTTGGCACAAAAAGCAAATAAAAAGGATAAGGAGAGGTTATTATAGAGATAATAAATTCCAAGACTCATCTAAAACTTTTGGGTTATCTCCCAATAAGTAGTTTTCTTTAACGCCTTTAAGTTAGGCATAAGAAGCAAAGAAAGAATCAAGTGTTCTCAAATGAAGAAGCATTAAGACCAAATTTCTTGCCCTTACCTCTCTTATTTTTATTCTTAACCTTGGGGAAAATATGATTGTTTGGTGGAGAAGAAAGATGCATGGTCCCCTTTCCCACATCTATTATTGCTCCAAGGAGTTCTAATAGGGACCTTCCAAGTGTAATTTGTCCTTTTCCTACACATTCAATAACAAGATAATCAGTAGAAATCATTTTCCCAAGGATCTTTGTAAACACTCCTTCAGCTATTCCAAGAGGTAATATGGTAGTATTATTAGCAAGAGATATTTATTTCCCTGCTTCAGTAAGCCCCCAAGTATTCAGAGATTTATAAATATATTTGGGCATAAGGCAAAATTCAGACATGATATCACAACGAGCTTGAAAAGTTTCAGTGTTTATCTCAATCTTTACTGTAGGGAGCCACTTTGATGGTTCAGAATTTGTTGGAACATAATTGTGATGCTCCATAAGCGTATTATAGCAATCATTTAAGCTAGCAGTGCTAGTCTCAAGAGTGTTCAATCTAGCAAATATTTTTGCGAAAGAAATATCAGTTTGGCTAGGCAAGTTGTAAGTGAGGATCAATTTCTTTATAGCATTAATAGCATCATCCTTATTACATTGGAGGAAATCTCCTCCCACAACAACATCTAAAGCATATTTATAGCAAAGAGAAATCCCAAGGTAAAAACTGCTAAGGAACAAGCTTTGAGTCATTTTAGGCTCAGTTTTTTCATGTAGATCAGAGATTCTAGACCAAGCTTCCTTAGAACTCTCCTCAATTCCTTGTTTAAAAGTGAAAATCATTTCCTCGGGTGACATAGTGATTGGAGCAAGGCTAGACATAATGGCAACTTAGGATAGGAACTAATTTTTTTGTGTTTTTGAAATAAGAAAGCAAACAAGTAAAACTAATTTTTTTGTGTGTTTTTGATAAAGAAACAAGCAAACAAAGCAAAAAGAAACTAAGCGAAACAAAAATAACAAAGTAAAGAGATTGGTTATGAGGGACTCCCCTTGTGAAGATGTCCTTGACTCCCAGGCAACGGCGCTAGAAAAATGATTGATGGCTCAATGCACGGCGCCTAGAAAAGTGCTGGTGCGTGGTTGATGTAGAGCTCGTTGGGAACCCCAAGAGGAAGGTATGATGAGAACAGCAGCAAGTTTCCCTCAGTTATGAAACCAAGGTTTAATCGAACTAGTAGGAGCATGGAAACACCCCAAAGGTGTTACTAGCTGAGCTTTGGCAGGGTGCACTACCGGTGCTAGTAGCAACGTGGAGACCTGCACAACACAACCACAAAACTTTGTCCCCAACTTGCGATGAGGTTGTCAATCTCACCGTGTTTTGTGGAAAACAAAGGATTAAACGTATCGAATGGAAAGAAGTAAAAGTTTGCAGAAAGTAAACACAAAACAGTAAAAGATTGTAGATTGTATGTAAAAGACAAGGGACCGGGATCCATAGTTCACTAGAGGTGGCTCTCCTTAAGATAGATAACATGCTGGGTGAACAAATTACAGCGGGGCAATTGACAAACATCGAGAAAGCAATACATGCATATACTAATCATCTTGACTCCTTTGAGACTTGATTGGGCATTACAACATTATACATAGACCGCCATCCAACTTCATCTATGACTAATAATCCACCTTCAGGTTATCATCCTACCCCCCCCCCCCAATATTAAGTTGCAAGCAACAAATTATTGCTTTACGAACTGCGTGTAAAGTAAACAATATGATTGTTCTATGAACAAAGGATTGTTGTTTTCTCCCTAGTAGCAACAACACATCTAGTACCTTAGAGATTTCTGTCACTTCCCCAGATTACCAGAGGCATGAATCCACTATCGAGCATAAATACTAACTCTTGGAGTTGCTAGCATCTACTTGGCCAAGATAGTTACTAACAACAGAAAGCATGCAAGATCACAAATAACAAAGACATGATAGAATCAATAATCAATCTGAAATTGCATCTCAATATCCATCGGATCCCCGCAAACACAACATGCAGAATTACAAATAGATGATCTTGATCATGAACGGAGCTCACAAGATCTAGACATAAAAGCACAAAGGAGAAGAACCAGCCATCTAGCTACTACATGGATCCGTAGTCCAAGGATGAACTACTCACGCATCACATCGGAGGCTTGAATGGTGATGAAGAAGGCCTCCAGGGTGAATTCCCCTCTCCGGCAGGGTGCCGGGAAGAGCTTCAGATCCCTCCCGATCTAGGGATGGAGATGACGGCGGCTACAGACTCTTTCGTGGATTTTTGATTGGGTACTTAGGGTTTTCGTCCCGAGGGCATCTTATAGGCGGAAGGGGAGGCCGAGGGGGTGCCGGAGGCGACCACACCACCCCCTGGTGCGGGCCAGGCTAGGCCGCGTGGACACGTGGAGTGGTGTCCCCCTAGCCCCTCTCCGTCTTGTATTCTGGCATCTAATGACTTCCAGAAAATAGGCACTTTGGCTTTTGTCCCGTCCAATTCCGAGAATATTCATTTTCTGACTTTTCCTGGAACAAAAAACATCAGAAAACAGGCAGCTGGCACTGTGGCTCTTGTTAATAGGTTAGTCTAAGAAATCATATGAAAAGTACTCCAAAGTGTGGACAAAACACAAAAAAGTGGATAAAACCAAGCATGGAACATAAAAAATTATAGATACATTTGCAATTTATCAGGAATCTTTATTGTACCCGTGTAATAGTCTTCTAGGCTTGTACCAAAAGACCAATCGCCTCATATAGATGGTGAGGGGTGCCGTCCGATTGAATTAAGCACACAATCGACAACTTCAAGACAATTTACTTTTCGTCTACTTTTATACCCTCAACCCTTGTTCTTGCTTCCCATTTTTCGGTGACTCCGTGTTTCGTAGGATCGATAACCGAGTTAGGACGGTCAGGCCAGCTAACTCAACAAAGAGCCACCAAAATCTTAGACAGGCTCCCTCCCGAGAAACTGGGGCTTCTGATATAAAATGTTTCGGCTTACTATTTTGCGCATCGCACTGTAAGATCGACCTCTTGGAATGCATGAGGCACATCACCCTTGATCTTCCGGGTAACCCAAGTAAGACCTTTATGTTATTCGGTCAAATGTATTTTCGACTCCACAATCCGACTAAGCGGATCCATCCTTGCGAGTGTGCGTCCTCATTTAAATTGCAACACACTAGGGTTTCAATATCATACTACGATTTTTTCATCTCCCCAAGAACTAATGATCTACTCATACATGGAGGCAATCAACATCATGGCAATAACAATGGAATCTATCATAGATGAATAGTACTTATATAAATCCACAACGAGTACGGAAATTACAACAAGATCTAGACAATATGTAGATGGGATGGATGGAGATGGTGGTGATGCAGCAGTTGATGATGAAGATCGATGCCTTAGCCTCCCAGATCTGCGCAGGGCGAAGATGGATGCCCAGTGGACGAGTTGCCCCTCTAGATGCTTTCCGGATGTGAGGTTTCGGTGATTTCTGAGTGTTCTGTATGTCGTCTTCCCGATCTAGTTGCACGGGGCGAAACTATTTGAGGAGGCGGAGGCGGCGCCAGCTATACGGGAGGAACTATACAGCCGGAAAATTTATTCCCGCCGTATAGTTGGTCAGTAAACCGCCTGTCTCCTTTGTTCGCTTCGGGTTTTCTTCTGGTGTTATTGATATTTTCCAAATAAGCGATTTACGTTGTTTTTGACTCCGTTTCTCCTCAGTACAACTGCTCCAAAAATTGTGTCCGTTGTATCCATCATATGTCCTGATCCTGGTGAAAACAGACATAAAACATGCATGTGAACACCGTAAAATACCAAGATCCTATATCTACAGTGCAAAATAATAATATAAAACATGATGCAAATATGCATTCATGAGTGGATATCAAACCATTTGATGTTGGAGGAGTTAACCCATTCCTGAGTTAACTAGAAGACCTCTAGGCCTAAGAGATAGGCTGGTCCTTAGGAGTTATAAGAAATTTAGTAAAGATAGAGTGTTAAGGAATAATCTTGTTAAGCTAAGTAGGTACAAACCTAAAATAAGCTTCATTAACAATATAAACCCTATAAAGAGACCAGGTGTAGTCCAAGCCTACTACTTATTAGTTGAGGATAGATCTAGACTAGACAACTAGAAGTCTAAGTCTAGTGTGCTTAATGGATGGTGGTCATTACTCTCAATTCACTTGAGGATAAATGACTAGGTGATGAAGAGTTGCTATTGGTATTCCAAGACATGCTAAACCTTAGATAGTTAAGTCACCTAGCCTGATCATGAGAAGTCAAGCTAGTGTGTGATGAAGTTTAGAACCTGAGTTGAATGGAGTAGTGGAAGTCATGGTAAGCTTAACCAAGCTAATACAAGAACAATCTTGCATTATGAGTAACAATACCATACCTCTTATAGAGGATTGATGTCACTTGTGATTGAGTGAGGATTGTAATCTTGCAAGCACTGGGAGTAGATGCAAGGAAAATATAAAATATTTAATGGATGGAATTAGAAATAACTACATTAATAGATTCATCAAGAGTAGCTAAGAAGTGCAAGTTATGTAGTAAAGGAAGAATGGAGATTGAATAGTGAAGAAGTGACATGACCATGTCATCAGATGATGATAGATATGGTGAAGTCGGATGACTAGTTTGTTTAGGAGAGTGTGATCTTTGTGAATGAGATGAGTGAAATATACAAGGTATATTTAGGAAAGGAATTCCTTAACTATAGACAAACTTAGTGAAGTATTGAGGGTAGGAATTCTTGAGAAACCTTTAACCAATATTATAGCAAGCCATGACAAGTCCCATGTGTACCTCTTTGTTCAAAACCCTAGGATCAAGTTGGTAGTGGAACCATTTCCTATTTATTGATAGCCATTGAATAATATCTCTTAGTAAAATGGACCTTCTAAGAGATAATTAGAATACATGTTTAGTGTTGCATTGAAGAAAGTCCTTGTCTACCTTATTATCGTAAACCCTAATAGAAACCTAAAATCATAGAACCATCAAGATCACATTAGGAAGTAATCTCAATATCTCACTATAATTTGAGATATCATCCATAATCATAAATACAGAGGTCAGTCCTTAAACCTTGATCCCTAGCATCATTCACAAATAAACATGAGGGTAGTATATCCTCTAAGGCTCATAGTAAGTGAGGTATTAGAAACCCTAAATAAATGTTGCCTAGCATCTAAATCACATGCGCCACATAGATGGTAATTGTTATTTCCCATTATATAATAAAAATTCTATCAAGGCATCAACCACACTTAAGAAGGTAGTGAATAACTAGTTAAGAAATTATCTATGCCTACTTTGAAAATAAGTAGGATGGTTAGGATTAGTATATTAGTAGGACTTGGAGGGACTCTGTAGAGGATGCACAACCTCTCTTTGAACCTCCGAGAATCAACAAGTAACCTCTCCACTCAATTCGCGAACTGGAGTAACGACTTTTTCCCACCACCACAATGATTTGAAGGCCTTGCAAAAGCCTAAGCTTGGGGAAGTTTCCTCATGTATCTTTATTTGGCGTTCATTTGCTTTTATATTTCGAGGTTACGTTTTTATTTGAGTTTATAAGCACTCGTATTGGTTTCCCCAACACTTTATATTTAGTTCTTTTTATTTGCTTCAAAATTTTCTAGCCAAGCTTTGCCGCCAATTTTCTATTCTTTATTTCCCACTCTTAAAAATCACAAAAAAAATTCTCCATTTTTCCTTATTTTCCCTCTTTCTTTTCTTGTCGCCTCGAGGTCTTCATATATTTGCAGGAGAGTTATCGACTTCGAGTTTTGATACATTGCAAATGTATCTATAATTTTTTATGTTCCATGCTTGGTTTTATCCACTTTCTTGTGTTTTGTTCCAACTTTGGAGTACTTTTTTATATGATTTCTTGGACTAACCTATTAACAAGAGCCACAGTGTCAGCTGCCTGTTTTCTGCTATTTTTGGTTCCAGGAAAGTCAGAAAATGAATATTCTCGGAATTGGACGGGACAAAAGCCAAAGCGCCTATTTTTCCGGAAGTCATCAGATGCCAGAATACGAGACGGAGGGGGGCCAGAGGCTGGCCACACCACCTGGCCGCGTGGCTAGGCTTGGCATGCACCAGGGGGTGGTGTGGTGGCCCCTGGCACCCCCTCGGCCTCCCCTTCCGACTATAAGATGCCCTCGGAAACCCTAAGGGCCCGATCAAAAATCCACGAAAGAGTTTGTAGCCGTCGTCATCTTCATCCCTAGATCGGGAGGTATCTGAAGCTCTTCCCGGCACCCTGCCGGAGAGGGGAATTCACCCTGGAGGCCTTCTTCATCATCATGCAAGCCTCCGGTGTGATGCGTGAGTAGTTCATCCTTGGACTACGGATCCATGTAGTAGCTAGATGGCTGGTTCTCCTCCTTTGTGCTTTCATGTCTAGATCTTGTGAGCTCCGTTCATGATCAAGATCATCTATTTGTAATTCTGCATGTTGTGTTTGCGGGGATCCGATGGATATTGAGATGCTATTTCAGATTGATTATTGATTCTATCATGTCTTTGTTATTTGTGATCTTGCATGCTTTCCGTTGTTAGTAGCTATCTTGGCCAAGTAGATGCTAGCAACTCCAAGAGTTAGTATTTATGCTCGATAGAGGGTTCATGCCTCTGGTAATCTGAGGAAGTGACAGAAATCTCTAAGGTACTAGATGTGCTGTTGCTACTAGGGAGAAAATAACAATCCTTTGTTCATAGAACAATCATATTGTTTACTTTACACGCAGTTCGTAAAGCAATAATCTGTTGCTTGCAACTTAATATTGGGGGGGGGGGGGGGTAGGATGATAACCTGAAGGTGGATTATTAGTCATAGATGCAGTTGGATGGCGGTCTATGTATAATGTTGTAATGCCCAATCAAGTCTCAAAGGACTCAAGATGATTAGTATATGCATGTATTTCTTTCTCGATGTTTGTCAATTGCCCCGCTATAATTTGTTCACCCAGCATGTTATCTATCTTAAGGAGAGCCACCTCTAGTGAACTATGGATCCCGGTCCCTTGTCTTTTACACACAATCTACAATATTTTACTGTTTTGTGTTTACTTTCTGCAAACTTTTACTTCTTTCCATTCGATACGTTTAATCCTTTGTTTTCCACAAAACACGGTGAGATTGACAACCTCATCGCAAGTTGGGGACAAAGTTTTGTGGTTGTGTTGTGCAGGTCTCCACGTTGCTACTAGCACCGGTAGTGCACCCTCCCAAAGCTCAGCTAGTAACACCTTTGGGGTGTTTCCATGCTCCTACTAGTTCGATTAAACCTTGGTTTCATAACTGAGGGAAACTTGCTGCTGTTCTCATCATACCTTCCTCTTGGGGTTCCCAATGAGCTCTGCAATAATCTGTTGCTTGCAACTTAATACTGGGGGGGAGGGGGGGTAGGATGATAACCTGAAGGTGGATTATTAGTCATAGATGCAGTTGGATGGCGGTCTATGTATAATGTGTTGGAGATATGCCCAAGAGGCAATAATAAAAGTGATTATTATTATATCTTTGTGTTTATGATGAATGTTTACATCCTGTGCTATAATTGTATTATTAGGAAACACTAATACATATGTGTTTTGTAAACATAAGAGAGTCCCTAGTAAGCCTCTTGTTGAACTAGCTTGTTGATTAATTGATGATCATGGTTTCCTGATCATGGACATTAGAATGTGATTAATAACAAGGTTATGTCATTAGGAGAATGATGTGATGGACACACACCCATAGTAAGTGTAGCATAAGATCAAGTCATTAAGTTCGTATTGCTGTAAGCTTTTAGATGCATAGTAACCTAATCCTTCGACCATGAGGTTGTGTTAATCACCATCACCGGATGGGTACTTTGATGACATCAAACACCGCTTCGTAACTGGGTGGTCATAAAGGTGTCATTGGGTATTCTGAAAGTATGTGTTGAAGCGCATGGACCAAGATTGGGATTTGTCCATCCATATGACGGATAGATATGCTCTGGGCCCTCTCGGTGGAATGTCATCTAGTTAGCTTGCAAGCATGTGACTGGGTCACAAGGGATGACATATCATGGAACGAGTAAAGAGTACTTATCAGTAACGAGGTAGAACTAGGTATGGAGATGCCGACGATCAAACCTCGGATAAGTATAGTATCGCGTGACAAAGGGAATTGGTTTCGTATGTAAATGGTTCAATCGATCACGAAGTCATCGTTGAGTATGTGGGAGCCATTATGGATCTCCAGGTCCCGCTGATGGTTATTGATAGGAGATGTGTCTCTGTCATGTCTGCATATTCACGAACCGTAGGGTGACACACTTAAGGTTCGAAGTTGTTTTAAGTAGATATGGAATGTGCGTTGGAGACCGAATGTTGTTCGGAGTCTCGGATTGGATTCGGGACATCACGAGGAGATCCAGAATGGTCCGGAGAATAAGATTCATATATAGGGGATCATTTTCTGAGTTAGAAAATGTTCCGGAGTGTTTGTATGTGGATTCTAGAAGGTTTTGGAATGTTCCGGAAGGTTCTAGAAGATATCTTGGAGTTTGCTTGAAAATCAAGATAGGGATCAAGGAGTCCTGGTGGGTCAAGACAAGGAGTCGTGGGGGAGGAGGACTCCTCCCCCCACTCCCCAATCCGCCGGCCTAGAGGAGGGGAGTCCTACAAGGACTCCCCCTCCCCAAGGCGCCCTCCCCCCCTTAAATAGAAGGGCAGGGGCGCCCCCTCCTCCCTTGCTCTCATAACTCCCAATATCTGCTGCCTCTCTCCTCCACCTTTCTTCTGCACAGGCATAGGCGAAGCCCTGCAGAATTCTCTACTCTACCACCACCACCACGCCGTCGTGCTGCTGGGATTCCGTGGAGAAGATCTACTACCTTCGCTGCTCGCTAGAACAGGGAGAGGAAGGTCTGCTTCAACTCCGCACGTGTGACCGACTGCGGAAGCGCTGCCGAAACGTGGCGCCGGAAGGATCGTCTACTTGACCGACAGCGGAAGCGCTGCTGGAACGCGACGCCAGAAGGATTGTCCACACGATCTTGAGATCGGCAAGTGATCGACTACATCAACCATGAGATCTAATCTCGTTAACGCTTTCGGATCTACGAGGGTTAGTTCCTATCTATCTCGTTGCTCATGTCTCATAGATTAGATCTTGGCTTTTATCTAGATTAGATCTGGGTTTTGTTCGTTCTTGCGGTAGAATTTTTTTTGTTTCCATGCTACGAACCCATCAGTGGTATCAGAGCCGTATCTATGCGTAGATCTGTTGCACGAGTAGAACACAATGTTTTTGTGGGCGTTGATGCTTTTGTTGTCGGTGTCTTAGCGTGTACTTTGCATCTTGCGGCATGGTGGGATGAAGCGGCTCGGGCTAACATTACATGTCGTCGCACATGAGACTTGCTCCACGCTTGACGTGCAACTTGCTTTGCACAAGTGGCTTTGCGGGTGTCTGTTTCTCCCACCATAGTTAAGATTCAATTTACAATGAGCATCTTGACAACACTTGTATCAACGTTGTGGTTCTTGTTCGTAGGTAAGATCGGTCTTATGCGAAAGCCCCAAACCACGTAAAATTTGCAAAGAAAATTAGAGGCGTCTAACTTGTTTTTGCAGGGGTTTTGTGATGTGATATAGCCATCATGTGATTGTAATTGTATTTGATGTATGCAATGATCATTGTTGTAATATGGCAACCGGCAGGAGCCTAATGGCTGTCTTTAATCTGTTAAGACCTGCGTGTCTATTCATCTTGTAATAGCTTTATTCCAAGTAGTTCTAATAGTTGCTGATGATGATGGACAACCATGAAGCGGCGTCACTGACCTTGACGCAATGCTGGTGATGATGGAGATCATGTTCGTGCTTTGGAGACGGAGATCAAAGGCGCAAGAAGAAAGGGCCATATCATATCACACTAATTATGAATTGCCTGTGATGTTAATCCTTTATGCATCTTGTATTGCTTAGATCGCGACGGTAGCATTATAAGATGATCCCTCTCACTAAATATCAAGTAATAAAGTGTTCACCCTTAGTTGGCACCGTTGCTAAGACTCGTCGTTTCGAAGCATCTCGTGATGATCGGATGTGATAGATTCTACGTGTGCATACAACGGGTGCAAGCCAGATTTGCACATGCAGAAGCTAAGGTTATCTTGACGAGCCTAGCATGTACATACATGGTCTCGGAACACGGAATACCGAAAGGTAGAGCATGAGTCATATAATTGATATGATGAACATGAAGATTGTTCGCCGATGAAACTACATCTTCTCTCGTGAAGATCGGACTTGGTGTAGTGGACTTGGTTCGTGTAATCACTAAGACAATGTGAGGGATGTTGTTTTGAGTGGGAGTTCACCTAGTTAGTTTAATAATTAAATTTGAACTCAATTTGTCATAAACTTAGTCTAAACTACTTGCAAATTGTTGTTGATTATGGCGACCCCCTCCATCAATTTCAATGCGTTCCTAGAGAAAGAAAAACTTAAGAACAATGGAAGCAATTTCACGGACTGGTTCCGTGGACTGAAGATCGTCCTCAGGGCTGGTCAGTTGACCTATGTGCTCGATGCACCGCTAGGTGACCCACCTGCAGATAATGCCACCGATGACGAAAAGAATGTTTTCGCCACTCGGAAAAAACCATTACTCCACAGTTCAGTGTGCCATCCTGTACGGTTTAGAAGCGGAGCTCCAACGGCGTTTTGAGCACCACGACCCGTTCGAGATCATTAAGGAGCTCAGGCTAATTTTTGAGACTCGCGCGGCCATGGAGAGCTATGAGGCCTCCGAAAAGTTCTTTAACTGTAAGATGGAAGAGGGAAGCTCCGTTAGCGAGCACGTGCTCACCATGTCTGGGTACGCAAAGAAGCTCCAAGAGTTGGGAATATCGATTCCTAATGAATTGGGGATTCACCGTCTCCTTCAATCACTGCCACCAAGTTACAAGAACTTTGTGATGAACTACAACATGCACTGCATGAACAAGACGTTGCCTGAACTGTCATCCATGTTGAAAACTGCTGAAGTGGAGATAAAGAAGGAGCACCAAGTGTTGATGGTCAATAAGACCACCAATTTCAAGAGACGGGGCAAGCCTAAGAAGAAGGGCAACTTCAAGAAGGACGGCAAGAAAGCTGCCGCACCTGCTAAGAAGCCCAAGGCTGGTCCTAAGCCTGAAACTGAGTGCTTCTACTGCAAGGGTGCTGGTCACTGGAAGCGTAACTGCCCCAAGTACCTGGCGGATCTGAAGAACTGCAACATCAAGAAGAAAGGTATATTTGATATATGTGTTATAGATGTGTATCTTACTAGTAATCGTAGTAGTGCCTGGGTATTTGATACTGGTTCGGTTGGTCATATTTGTAACTCGAAACAGGAGCTGCGGAATAAACGAAGACTGGCAAGAGACGAGGTAACGATGCGCGTTGGAAATGGCTCCAAGGTTGATGTGATCGCCGTCGGCACGCTCCCTCTACATCTACCTTCGGGATTAGTTTTAAATTTAAATAATTGTTATTTGGTTCCTGCGTTAAGCATGAACATTATATCTGGATCCTGTTTATTGCGAGACGGTTACTCTTTTAAGTCCGAGAATAAAGGTTGTTCGATTTATATGAGTAATGTCTTTTATGGTAATGCACCTGAGATGAATGGTTTATTCTTACTGAATCTCGATAGTAGTGATACACATGTTCACAACATAGATGCTAAACGAATAAAATTGAATGATAATTCTACATACATGTGGCACTATCGTCTTGGTCACATTGGAGTGAAGCGTATGAAGAAACTCCATTCTGATGGACTTCTTGAATCACTTGATTTTGAATCACTTGAAAGATGCGAAGCATGTCTAACGGGAAAAATGACTAAGACTCCATTCTCTGGTACAATGGAGCGAGCTACAGACTTATTGGAAATAATACATACCGATGTGTGCGGTCCAATGAGTGTAGCATCGCGTGGTGGATATCGTTATGTTCTCACTTTCACAGATGACTTGAGTAGATATGGGTATATCTACTTTATGAAACATAAGTCCGAAACTTTCGAGAAGTTTAAGGAATTTCAAAGTGAAGTGGAAAATCATCGTAACAAGAAGATTAAGTTTCTGCATTCTGACCGCGGAGGTGAATATCTGAGTTATGAGTTTGGCATACATTTAAAGAAATGTGGAATACTTTCGCAGTTGACATCGCCGGGAACACCACAGCGTAATGGTGTGTCCGAACGTCGTAATCGAACTCTCTTAGATATGGTTCGGTCTATGATGTCTCTTACAGATTTACCGTTATCATTTTGGGGCTATGCATTAGAGACAGCCGCATTCACTTTAAATATGGCACCATCTAAATCCGTTGAAACGACACCGTACGAATTGTGGTTTGGTAAGAAACCTAAGTTGTCGTTCCTTAAAGTTTGGGGCTGCGAGGCATATGTAAAGAAGTTACAACCTGATAAGCTAGAACCCAAAGCGGAGAAATGCGTCTTCATAGGATACCCTAAAGAAACAATTGGGTATACCTTCTATCATAGATCTGAAGGCAAAGTTTTCGTTGCAAAGAATGGATCCTTTCTTGAGAAGGAGTTTCTCTCGAAGGAGGTGACTAGAAGGAAAGTAGAACTCGATGAGGTTATTGAACCTTCTCTCGGATTTGAGAGTAGCGCAGCACCGAAAGATGTTTTTGTGCCGCCTGCACCAATTGGAGAGGAAGCTAATGATAATGATCATGAAACTTCAAACAAAGTTACTGCTGAACCTCGCAGGTCAACGAGGGTTCGTACCACTCCTGATTGGTATGACACTGCCTTGAACGTCATGTTGGTAGACAACGATGATGACCCTGCGATGTATGAAGAAGCTATGGTGAGCCCAGATTCCGACAAATGGCTAGAAGCCATGAAATCTGAAATGGGATCCATGTACGAAAACCAAGTGTGGACTTTGGTGGACTTACCGGATGCCCGTAAGGCTGTCGAGAACAAATGGATTTTCAAGAGAAAACAGATGCTGATGGTAATGTTACCGTCTATAAAGCTCGACTTGTCGCGAAAGGGTTCCGACAAATTCAAGGAGTTGACTATGATGAGACTTTCTCACCAGTAGCGAAGCTAAAGTCTGTGAGAATTTTGTTAGCAATCACTGCACATTTCAATTATGAGATTTGGCAGATGGATGTCAAAACAACGTTCCTTAATGGTGACATTGAGGAAGAGTTGTACATGGTACAACCAAAGGGTTTTGTCGATCCTAAAGATGCTGACAAGGTATGCAAACTTCAGCGCTCCATTTATGGACTGAAGCAAGCATCCCGGAGTTGGAATCAACGTTTTGATAAAGTAATCAAAAACTTTGGATTTATACAAACTTATGGAGAAGCTTGTATTTACAAGAAAGTGAGTGGGAGCTCTGTAGCATTCCTAGTACTATATGTAGATGACATATTGTTGATTGGGAATGATATAGAACTTCTTAATAGCGTCAAAACCTATTTGAATAATAGTTTTTAAATGAAGGATCTTGGCGAAGCGGCATATATTCTAGGCATCAAGATTTATAGAGATAGATCAAGACGCCTAATAGCGCTTTCACAAAGTACATACTTGGACAAAGTTCTAAAGAAGTTTAGAATGGAAGATAGCAAGAAAGGGTTCGTGCCCATGTTGTCAGGTAAGACCTTGAGTAAAACTCAAAGTCCAGCAACGACAGAAGATAGAGAGAAAATGAATAATATTCCCTATGCCTCGGCCATAGGTTCTATCATGTATGCTATGCTGTGTACAAGATCGGATATAGCACATACTATTAGTTTGACTAGCAGATATCAAAGTGATCCTGGAATGGAGCACTGGACAGCGGTCAAGAATATCCTAAAGTACCTAAATAGGACTAAGGATATGGTTCTTTCTTATGGAGGTGATGAACAACTTGTTGTAAACGGTTACACCGATGCTAGTTGGAACACCGGTCCGGATGACTCAAAGTCACAGTCGGGATACATATTTATTTTGAATGGTGCTGCAGTGATCTGGAGGAGTGCGAAGCAAAGCGTTGTGGCGAAATCTTCAACTGAATCAGAATACATAGCTGCTTCAGAGGCTGCACAAGAAGCCGTTTGGATGAAGGAATTCATTACTGAACTTGGTGTGGTTCCCAGTGCGTTGGACCCGATGGCCATCTACTGTGACAACACGGGTGCCATAGCTAATGCACAGGAGCCAAGGTCACATAGCAAGCTGAAGCACATCAAGCTACGTTTCCACGCTATTCGCGAGTATGTCCGAGATGGTGACATAAAGATTTGCAAAGTACACACTGATCTGAATGTGGCAGATCCGTTGACTAAACCTCTCCCTAGGGCAAAGCATGACCAACACCAGAACGCCATGGGTGTTAGGTATATTACTATGTAATCTAGATTATTGACTCTAGTGCAAGTGGGAGACTGTTGGAGATATGCCCAAGAGGCAATAATAAAAGTGATTATTATTATATCTTTGTGTTTATGATGAATGTTTACATCCCATGCTATAATTGTATTATTAGGAAACACTAATACATGTGTGTTTTGTAAACATAAGAGAGTCCCTAGTAAGCCTCTTGTTGAACTAGCTTGTTGATTAATTCATGATCATGGTTTCCTGATCATGGACATTAGGATATGATTAATAACAAGGTTATGTCATTAGGAGAATGATGTGATGGACACACACCCATAGTAAGCGTAGCATAAGATCAAGTCATTAAGTTCGTATTGCTGTAAGCTTTTAGATGCATAGTAACCTAATCCTTCGACCATGAGGTTGTGTTAATCACCATCACCGGATGGGTACTTTGATGACATCAAACACCGCTTCATAACTGGGTGGTCATAAAGGTGTCATTGGGTATTCTGAAAGTATGTGTTGAAGCGCATGGACCAAGATTGGGATTTGTCCATCCATATGACGGATAGATATGCTCTGGGCCCTCTCGGTGGAATGTCATCTAGTTAGCTTGCAAGCATGTGACTGGGTCACAAGGGATGACATATCATGGAACGAGTAAAGAGTACTTATCAGTAACGAGGTAGAACTAGGTATGGAGATGCCGACGATCAAACCTCGGATAAGTATAGTATCGCGTGACAAAGGGAATTGGTTTCGTATGTAAATGGTTCAATCGATCACGAAGTCATCGTTGAGTATGTGGGAGCCATTATGGATCTCCAGGTCCCGCTGATGGTTATTGCTAGGAGATGTGTCTCTGTCATGTCTGCATATTCACGAACCGTAGGGTGACACACTTAAGGTTCGAAGTTGTTTTAAGTAGATATGGAATGTGCATTGGAGACCGAATGTTGTTCGGAGTCTCGGATTGGATTCGGGACATCACGAGGAGATCCGGAATGGTCCGGAGAATAAGATTCATATACAGGGGATCATTTTCTGAGTTAGGAAATGTTCCGGAGTGTTTGTATGAGGATTCTAGAAGGTTTTGGAATGTTCCGGAAGGTTCTAGAAGATATCTTGGAGTTTTCTTGAAAATCAAGATAGGGATCAAGGAGTCCTGGTGGGTCAAGACAAGGAGTCGTGGGGGAGGAGGACTCCTCCCCCCACTCCCCAATCCGCCGGCCTAGAGGAGGGGAGTCCTACAAGGACTCCCCCTCCCCAAGGCGCCCTCCCCCTTAAATAGAAGGGCAGGGGCGCCCCCTCCTCCCTTGCTCTTATAACTCCCAATCTCTGCTGCCTCTCTCCTCCACCTTTCTTCTGCACAGGCATAGGCGAAGCCCTGCAGAATTCTCTACTCCACCACCACCACCACGCCGTCGTGCTACTGGGATTCCGTGGAGAAGATCTACTACCTCCGCTGCTCGCTGGAACGGGGAGAGGAAGGTCTGCTTCGACTCCGCACGTGTGACCGACTGCGGAAGCGCTGCCGAAACACGACGCCGGAAGGATCGTCTACTTGACCGACGGCGGAAGCGCTGCTGGAACGTGACGCCAGAAGGATCGTCCACACGATCTTGAGATCGGCAAGTGATCGACTACATCAACCACGAGATCTCATCTCGTTAATGCTTTCGGATCTACGAGGGTTAGTTCCTATCTATCTCGTTGCTCATGTCTAATAGATTAGATATTGGCTTTTATCTAGATTAGATCTGGGTTTTGTTCGTTCTTGCGGTAGAATTTTTTTGTTTTCCATGCTACGAACCCATCATAATGTTGTAATGTCCAATCAAGTCTCAAAGGAGTCAAGATGATTAGTATATGCATGTATTGCTTTCTCGATGTTTGTCAATTGCCCCGCTGTAATTTGTTCACCCAGCATGTTATCTATCTTAAGGAGAGCCACCTCTAGTGAACTATGGATCCCGGTCCTTTTCTTTACATACAATCTATAAACTGTTTACTGCTTTGTGTTTACTTTCTGCAAACTATTACTTCTTTCCATTCGATACGTTTAATCCTTTGTTTTCCGCAAAACACAGTGAGATTGACAACCTCATCGCAATTTGGGGACAAAGTTCTGTGGTTGTGTTGTGTAGCTATCCACGTTGCTACTATCACCGGTAGTGCACTCTGCCAAGGCTCAGCTAGCAACACCTTTGGGGTGTTTCCTTGCTCCTACTGGTTTGATTAAACCTTGGTTTCATAACTGAGGGAAACTTGCTGCTGTGCTCATCATACCTTCCTCTTGGGGTTCCCAACGAGCTCTACATCAACACCGAGCCATCAAGCATCTTTCTGGCGTCGTTGCCGGGGAGTCAAGGACATATTCACAAGGGGAGTCCCTCATAACCAATCTCTTTACTTTGTTATTTTTGTTTTGCTTAGTTTCTTTTTTCTTTGTTTGCTTGTTTCTTTATCAAAAACACAAAAAAATTAGTTTTTCTAGTTTGCTTTCTTATTCAAAAACACACAAAAAATAGTTCCTATCTTGAGTTGCCACTATGTCTAGCCTTGCTCCAATCACTATGTCACCCGAGGAAATGATTTTCACTTTTAAACAAGGAATGGAAGAGAGCTTCAAGGAAGCTTGGTCTAGAATCTCTGATCTACATGAAAAAACTGAGCCTAAGATGATTCAAAGTTTGTTCCTTAGCAGTTTTTACCTTGAAATTGCTCTTTGCTATAGATATGCCTTAGATGCTGTTGTGGGAGGAGATTTCCTCCAATGTAATGAGGATGCTGCTATTAATGCTATAAAGAAATTGATCCTCACTTACAACTTGCCTAGCCAAACTGATATTTCTTTCGCAAGAATATTTGCTAGATTGAACACTCTTGAGACTAGCACTATTAGCTTAAAAGATTGCTATAATACGCTTAGGGAGCATCACAATTATGTTCCAATAAATTCTGAACCATCAAAGTGGCTCCCTACAGTAAAAATTGAGATAAACACTGAAACTTTTCAAGCCTGCTGTGATATCATGTCTGGCCAACGGTCTGGCCTGGCCCGGCATTGGCTTCACATGCCCGGCCTGGCATGACATGCTAGGACCCGTCAAGCTCATGGGCTGGGCCGTGCTGGCACCGGGCCTGGCCTCGTGGCCTAGGCACGACCCCAACTTTATCGGACTGGCACGTTGGCTGTTAGGCACGCTGACCCATCGGCTGGGGCGGCTTCTGTTTCAAGCAAGCGTTTAAAAAGTGCCTTTAACATTGACTGAATTTCTACACATAAAGACCTTTTTTTTTCACAAGGAGCGCGGGGGAAGGGGCTAGAAGCATCACGTTAACTCCTAGCGATGGATGTACAAATTATTACAAAGGACCCCATAACTGAACCGGTGTTAATTGAAGGGTAGCAAGTCTAACACAAGGCGCGGCCCACGCGCCCCCGACTCGTCGTGGCTGGCCGCGCGCCGATCCGTCCCGTGGTCGTCGCAGTCCTCCTCACCATCGATGGTCGCCGACTTCGCCTCGTGCTCGCTCCACTCCCCTTCGGGCTGCTGACTCTCTTCCCACATCCAACTCCGGAAACGCTCGACACCGTCCAGAGTAATAATATGAAAAAAAAAAACTTAGGCGCAAACTAAATTGGAACAGAGGGGGAGTAATAATTACTGGTGTTATTAGCAAAAGAAAAAGAAAAATGGACAAGAAAATAACCGCTTGCTTCGGATTCCTGTCGTTTCTGGATGAAGTGTAGGTTACTCACTCACTACTCCTAGCTAAATCAACCCATCAGAAAACCAGAAATTTTTGCCATCTCCCAACTGAGGGCCGACGGCGCGATCTCGAACCCAAGGGGCTGCTCCTTCGATCTGAGGAGAGGATGGGGATGGGGATGCGGGACCGGGGCCAGAGGGGGAGGGCGGCGACGCAAGCACGCGGCAAAGAACCAAAGATCGGCGGCGGCGGCCGTTTGAAGCAACGGCGACGATAGAGAGCGCGTGTTCTTGGCGAGATGAACACTCACCCGGTCGAAGCGCGCCTGGAATTCCAGCCAGGTAATAATCCCCTTCATACATTACAGACTCTGGCTATCCCGGTGGCCTGCTTGGGACCTGTTCGATGCAATGTCTGGACAGCACATTTCGGTGGCATTTGCTTCCTCGCCGTGTTCTAATTTACTGATTGGATATTACGAAATAAAGATACTCCCAGCTAGCACACAGAGGATGCCCAGTTGCAGCTAGTGACTGGTGTCAGTATCGTTCATTATTTATGTCTAACCTCTGACATAATTATTATTAAGAAACGAAGATGCTCCCAGCTACTTGTTCTTATCGTATGCCATGGCCCAGTTGCAAGACTGGTTAGTTGACTTGTGATTGCCCCGAGAACAGATCTCCAGTGTTGCCATATATTGTACTAGATCTGAAGCTCTATACACCTCTTGCTCACAACCTAAGTGAAAACCATAGTACTGGAATCTAAGAGGCAAATGGGACAATATTTTGATGGCAAGGGCTTAGTGGCTGCATCGACGTATTCGTAGCTAAGAAGCCATGTCATGACGAGAGTGTTACTACTGTACTTCTACTTGGGATACAAGGAAGGCCTGTGAAAAATGAATGGCTTTCTTCCTCGTCTTCGGCGACAAGCATGTGACTGTTCACGTGATGCATTTAATGTATCGATAAAACATTGGTTTTCCTGCCTGCGAATCGATGTTTTGTATAATTGCAGTACACTTTGGCTCATGTGGCTGTCGGTGCATCGATCAAGCCAACTGATTAGTTAAAAACCTGCATCGGTAATAACACTGTCTTGTTTGTTTTCGCACTGTATGTATGGATGGCTGGTCATTGCCCTGTTTCTTTTCTGCGACTCTTAAGTTAGTATTAGCAGGGCTAGATCTTCTATTTACAAGATGTTGCATATATTCTCGATCATCTGAGAGATTTCTATCTGTTTAAGTTTATTTTTGTGTCAACAGATTAAAACTCCTACATCTATTCCTACAAAGTGAGCAGACGGTTGTAACTACAACTTATATCAGGCTCAGCATAAGGTAGCATGCTCCTCTCTCTCTCTATGCCCTATTAAGAAATGAAGATACCCACTGTTAGTTGTTTTTACTATATACGCCAGCCCAAAGAGAATGCCCAGTTGGTATATTAGTTAGTTCACTTGTGATTGGTTCGAGAACAGATCTCAAGCTGTATTGTGGCGCCCCGCAAAAACCACTACTAGAAAATCGCGGTGTTTTTGTGCATTGCATCATCGTGACCGCATGCTCATGTCATCATCCTTGTATTTGAGCATCGTCATGTCATCTTGCATTTGTTTGCATAAAACTACTTTCGAAAAGTCTACTTTTGTTTTCGAAACGCCCCGTCTTTAATTCAAATTAAAACCCGGGTCTCCGGATTATTTTGTTTTGACTGTCAACGGTTTTCAAAAGCCCCGTTTTAAATATTAAAATATTTATTTTATTTTTAGGGGGCAGCCGTACCGGGCCGATCCGACCCAGTCGGCCACCCCCAGTACAAAAACCAGCCTACCCAAAACCTTTTTCTACCTAAACCTAACCTACCCAGCCCCCTCCACATCACCACAGCCACTCACGGCTCGCCACATCCCCCTGGCCCAAAATCCCACCCAATCAGCGGCCGCCACCTCACCCCAACTCCTTTTTCCCGCGTTTCCCGCCTAGCCCGCCTGTAACCGACCGACAGACACCTGGGCGCGCACTCCCGCGTCGCTCAGGGCCACCCACGCCCCGCGCCCAACTCCCGATCCACCGCCTGACCCACCCCCACGCGGTGGACGCGTCCCCCGCGTCGTGGCCCCGTCTCCACCTGCTCCCCCCGACCACCTCGGGTCTCCCCCTGACCCCACCACACGCCCGACCCGACCGCCTCCCTCTCTCTCTCCCGCAGACGCGCCCCGGCGCCCCCTCTCCTCTCCTCCTCGCCGGCGCCTCCTCCCGCGTCACCGACGCCGCCGCCGCCCGCCGCTCTTCTCAGGCCGCCGCCGGCCCGCGCTCCGCTCGCCGCCGGGGCCGACCTCCCCTCCTCTCGCCATCCTCGACCTCACCGGCTCCCGCTCCTCCCCAGATTTCGCCGCCGTCTTCTTCCCCACCGCGCGAACGCCGTTGGCCGCCCCCCTCGCCGGCCGTCGCCCGTCCGCCCCGCTTCCCCGTGCTCTCCACCGCCGCCTGGATCCGCAGACGCGCGGCGCGCCGCACCCGTCCTCCTCGTCGCCGCGGCCCCCTTCTCCTACGGAGCCGACGACGCCGACCGCGACCACTCCGCCCCCGCTCGCCAAGACCTCCGCCGCCCCTGGAAGCCCCGCGTCGCCCCTCCGCTCCACCTAGCGCCGACCTCCGCCCCAGCCTCTGTGAGCCGCCGTCGACCCCCGTCAACCCCCAGCGCCGCCGCAGGGCCTATTCTCCGCCCGGCGGGCCACCGTCGACCTCACTCCTCCGTTGTCCGCGGGACGCGACCCCAAGCCCCTCACGCGCCTCCAACTCGACCGAGCCCTGCAGGGCCGCCGTGCCTCTCGAGCGCGTCCGTGTGTGCGCCGCCGTCATCGGCCTCGCCATCGCCCTATCCCGCGACCCCGCCTCTCCTCTCTGTCCCGGTTTTGTGCCTGTGTGATGTTTGATGGATAAGTCGCTGTCCTATGGTCCTTGTGGGACAGCACACATGGTCCTTGTGTCAAGGACTAGCAGTTAGAGATAGAGCATCAAGGACTGGTTGTTAGATAGAGCATCCTTGACTGCTGCCTTTAGACTAGCATCTTAGACTAGCATCTAGCATATTCTTGGCTGGTTAGCAGCCTATAAGTATGTATCCCCAACCCCTCAGGTTGGCATGGCATTTGTGTGAGTTTGTGTGAGAAATAGAAACCAGAAAATTGCCCCAACTCCTTGTGTCATCCTCTCCCTCGATGAGAGTTAGAATTCAGCGACTAACAATGTTGGTGTAAAATTTGTTGCTGTGGTACTATTGGAGCTGTTGGACAAAGAGGACCGTGTCGCCACCGAGTTCTACTTCTTAGCGTGTCGCCATCCAAGACCGTCCCCAGTGATCTCCGGTGCAGTGTACCTGTCAAGGTCTCCGAACGAACAAGGTCGACAAAGAACAAGTTGTACCAGACCTATCGACAAGACCTTCAACGCGAACACCGAGCTCTTCTCCCCGGATCCGAAGACCGAACCCTGGCGTGCCAAGTTCTCCGACCCCGAAGACCGAACCCCGGTGCGACAAGTACTCCTTCCCGGACGCCAAGGTCGTCGACACGGATACGCCAAGTACTTCCTCGAGGACGCCAAGTTCTTCACCCCGGACGCCAAGATCGACCCGGTACGCGGACCCGACAAGATCTTCGCGACGACAAGATCGACATCGACCCGGGCGAATCCGATGCGCCCCGACGTCAAACCAAGTCCTTCTCCCCGGATGCGACAAGATCTACTTCCGTTGTCCGAGACCGATCCCCGTCGAACCTGTCGAACCCCGAACCCCTCGGAGCCCAAGTTCGTTGAACCCTAAATGTGATTCCCTATCCGAGACCCCCCATTATTTTTATAATATGACATTATCGACTGTCGTATATTAAATTGTTCATCTCGCATGCATATCACAATCATGTCGGATCTTTTGCGTAGTAATAAATATTGCATCCGGTGTTTGTTCTAGTGTTTGCTTCTTCGCGGATTAGGCCGATGAGTTGATGCGAGTATCGACAAGTTCTCCGGATATGAACCTTCGGCTATGTTTTCCCAGGCGAGCATCTCTCCCCCTTCTACCTATTTTGCATTTATAGTCTTTATTTCCTCCTATTGATCTATTGCTATCCATGTCGCGATGCTTTAGTTTCCGCACCCCAGTTATATCCCGTGCAGCCTCTATATTGCCTTGGACACCTCCTATTTCCTGTGTTTGGTAGATAGCTGGCCTTGCGAGTCGTAGTCGCTTGCTCAGGTGTGATCTCATGTTGTCAAGTACCACAGTTGTTGGAATGCTGGCAGATGTTTATTTGTGGAGATGCTTATTGGTGAAGATGATCATGACTTTAAATACAACTATTAAAATGCTAGATATAACTAATGCAGAGGCATCGGTGGGCAATAGATGTTATTTGGTTCTTCCACGCTCACTTGTGTCCCGTAGGACCCCGAGTACTTGATACCTGTTCCTTGATTTTTCGCACTATCCACATCCGGGAGGCCTTATGGACCCCCCTGAGCCAGAGCTTGATTCATTTCTATTTCTTGGGGCCACAAAGTAGTTTGGGGCTTTATTACTATCCTGTACTTATGCCAGGTTACCGCTTTATTTAAGATTGTGCGTGGAGCACCTGTACTGTTTTGGATGCGGAGTGTTTTCGCGGTATCGACAAGCCCAGTCACACTTTCGGGTTCCCAGTCGTTTACAGCCATTGACGCAAACCCTGGGTCCGTTCCGGAGCCGGCCAACTTCATTGCAGGTAGCTTAGTGGGGTGCCCCCCTGAAATATTTCTGAATCCTGTGATCGCTTTGTCGTGAATGCCTCGTTGGGTTTTGAGTTGGTTTTTCCGAGGTTGATCGAGTGTGTGTTGCTATTTGTGCACCCCTGCAGGGTAAAACTTTCTGAAAACCGTGTCCGCGGTTATGGACGACTTGGAGCACAGTATCTCGATCATAGACAAACATAACTAAAGTAGTGCTATAAACTTGACTTAAGATATGACTAGTAATCAGATTCAACTATAACGGAATGGATATTAAAAATGCCAACAACTGCTAGATCTGGGTTGTTTGTTATATCTGCCTAGTAAGTATTACAACTCCAATGGAATGTGATAAAAGTGCCAACAACTGCTGGGTTTTGGGATTCTTCAGGACAATTATATCTGACTAGTAAATGTTCCAACCACCACAGAATGGTAATTAAACTTGCCCACTACTTATGCTTCAGGATGACTCATGCTATCTATATCTGATTAGTAAGTGCTACAACTATAACGGAATGAATAAAACTGCCAACTGTGTGAGTTCCTCGGTTTGACTTCCTCGTTTGGTCTCGAGGGGGAATACCAGGATGGTTTGTTTGGTGTTAACTTCAGGTTGGATCCGAATAGGTCTTTCTTATCCCTCTTTGATAACCGCCAGTTGTATCGAGTCTCTATAGGTTGTTTAGTGCTGCTGTGCTGCCGCTTCAACCCACCATACCTATGTAGGCGAGAACCGCCGAATTCTAGCCTCGCCGTGTACTGGCCTCAGTACTGACGCTTCTCTTTTTCCTTTGCCCTTTGTCGGCACCCCTTTTGTTTTAGCAGGTTTGAGATCGCCGTCGTTAGCAGGGTTACCCTTCCGGCTTGGCCTGGGCAGGGTTATGGACGCCATTGGTTATTCTTCAGGGCTCTAGCCCCATTTGCATCTTGTCCGTAGTCGGACGCTCTATCGATTTCAAGGTGATTTGGATCTTTGTATTGTATATCTGTATTCTTGACTCGTGGAGTCGTGTTGTATATATATCTGTTCTGTGGGTCCCATCGAGGACTGTTGTGTAATGGTATTACTTCGTTTTCCACCCGCACGAAAGTGCCTGGTAGGCGTCCTTGAATCGTTTCTATGCGGGTTTGGCGGGAAGCGCTAAAACTTGCATAGGGCCGATTTGAGGGTGTTACAGAGTGGTATCAGAGCTCATTAGTTGCGATACCCCACAAGTCCAGCTTGTAGGATAACCTAGCTAACGGCCGAAATAGAGTGTCAAAACTATTTTTGCAAAATCGGTTGGATAGATCTGATTAGGTCTGATTTTACTCCTTACCCCTCTGCGGTTCTCCTCTTACCTCTGCGTGCTTTGAATCTGCTCTCTTCTCTTTCTTCGAGTCCAGGATTTCTCGTGGTTGGGTTTCCATCGTACCTTCAGGGTTTCGCTTCTTCCTTTGGTAACGGTGCTTCTACATTCGGTCTTCGTGCCATCTGAGGAATCCGTCTTCTGTTGGATTTCTCTTCGTTCCTCCTTGTGCCTTCCGATGTTTTCCCACGCGACGACATCAGCTACGCCAGATCCGATGCAGAGTCTGCATCACTCCTTGTTTCCGAACCTCGATTGTCGAGATCTTCAGTCTGTTTTCGACGGTTGATTGCATAATTCAACTATTCGTGTACAGAGTAATGTTTTGAGTGCGGGATGGAGTCATGACCATACCACTACTCTTATCATTCGCTCTTGTACATCGAATCGTTGGAGCCAGCAATTTTACTCCGTCCACGGAAGCTAGAGGTGGCTTTATTTGTTGATACCTCTATCTTCGCCTTTTGTTTCCGGAGTGTTCTCTCGACGATCACGAACAAGGACCCCTTGTTAGTGGTGTCGCGAGGATCTACACGAAGCGAGAAGATTCAGATCGCCGACCTTCTTTCCGGTACCATGAGGCGGATCTCGAGGGCGAGATCCCTTGTTAGTGGTGTCGAATTGTGGCGCCCCGCAAAAACCACTACTAGAAAATCGCGGTGTTTTTGTGCATTGCATCATCGTGACCGCATGCTCATGTCATCATGCCACCTTGCATTTGAGCATCGTCATGTCATCTTGCATTTGTTTGCATAAAACTACTTTCGAAAAGTCTACTTTTGTTTTCGAAACGCCGCGTCTTTAATTCACATTAAAACCCGGATCTCCGGATTATTTTGTTTTGACCGTCAACGGTTTTCAAAAGCCCCTTTTTAAATATTAAAATATTTATTTTATTTTTAGGGGGCAGCCGTACCGGGCCGATCCGACCCAGTCGGCCACCCCCAGTACAAAAACCAGTCTACCCAAAACCTTTTTCTACCTAAACCTAATCTACCCAGCCCCCTCCACATCACCACAGCCACTCACGGCTCGCCACATCCCCCTGGCCCAAAATCCCACCCAATCAGCGGCTGCCACCTCACCCCAACTCCTTTTTCCCGCGTTTCCCGCCCAGCCCGCCTGTAACCGACCGACAGACACCTGGGCGCGCACTCCCGCGTCGCCCAGGGCCACCCACGCCCTGCGCCCAACTCCCGATCCACCGCCTGACCCACCCCCACGCGGTGGACGCGTCCCCCGCGTCGTGGCCCCGTCTCCACCTGCTCCCCCGACCACCTCGGGTCTCCCCCTGACCCCACCACACGCCCGACCCGATCGCCGTCGTTAGCAGGGTTACCCTTCCGGCTTGGCCTGGGCAGGGTTATGGACGCCATTGGTTATTCTTCAGGGCTCTTAGCCCCATTTGCATCTTGTCCGTAGTCGGACGCTCTATCGATTTCAAGGTGATTTGGATCTTTGTATTGTATATCTGTATTCTTGACTCGTGGAGTCGTGTTGTATATATATCTGTTATGTGGGTCCCATCGAGGACTGTTGTGTAATGGTATTACTTCGTTTTCCACCCGCACGAAAGTGACTGGTGGGCGTCCTTGAATCGTTTCTATGCGGGTTTGGCAGGAAGCGCTAAAACTTGCATAGGGCCGATTTGAGGGTGTTACATGTATACAACTGTTGCTGTATATTGTAGAACTCAAGCTCTATACACGTCTTGCTCACAGCTTTAATGAAAATCTTATTCCTGAGATCTTAGAAACAAACAGGATGATATTGTGATGGCAAGGGTCATCGGTGTATTCATAGCTAAGAACCGTGTCATGAAGTGAGTGGATTTCTTATGCTTGGGTACAACGAAGGCCTATCAAAATGAATGACTTTTCTTCCTCGTCTTCTGCAACAAGCATATGACTATTCACGTGATGCATTTAACTTATCGATAAAACAATGATTTTCCCACCTACAAATCGATGTTTTGTCATTGCAGTGCACATTGGCATATATGGCTGTTGGTGCCTCGATCAGGACCTCTGATTAATTAAAAACCTACATTGCACAATGTGTATAGCTGGCTGGTCGTTGCCACCATTTCTTTGCCGTTTACTTCTGTATTTTATACCCTTTTCTGCAACTCTTATGTTAATAGTAGCAGAGCTCTTCTGTACCTTTTCCAAATTAAAAGATGATGCATATAATCTCAACTACTGGAGCTATTGCTAACTGTCTTGTTTGTTTGATGTGTTAACAGATTAAAACTGTACTGTTAATCCTAACAACTGATGAGTGCGTAACTACTAGTTGCATCAGTCTCAGCATAAGGTTAGCACGCTTCTCTTTCTGCCCTATTAATAAATGAAGATACTCCTAGCTAGTTATTATTATGTATGTCAACCCAAAAACTTTGCCTAGTGCTGAGCTGTTGCAATGTTGGAGTGTTGACTTGTGATTGGTTTGAGAACAGATCTCAAGTTCTATACAAGCCTTGCTCGCACCATTCTCTTCTCCATTCTGTACTGCGCTTGTGTTCCAAGCCCCCATCCCGCCTCCCAGTACCACCAGGTCTCAAGGTAGTAACTCTCATTCCCAACCCCCTTCTTTCCAAAAAGATCTCTTGTGTTTTCTTCTGATTGCACATTTCCTCTCGCAGATGGTGTCGACAAGGAGGTCTCCTAGCTCCTCATAGAGTGCAATCTCTGTGTAGGCCGCATCCAATTCGGTCTTCCTGTTAACACAAGGTATTCTCTTTATGTTCCTTCTGTCTCTTCTGCTATTCAATTCGTCAATTCATCATTCACGTCACCAACATTCAAACCTGTGCAATTATCTCCCATTCACATCACTACCATTAGTACCAACATTCAAACCTGTGCAATTATCTCCCATTCACATCACTACCATTAGTAGTAAGGAATTAATCCGTGTCTCGTCATGAATATAACTTTGTTTCTCGTCTTTGGCGGCAAGCATGTGAATGTTCACATGATGCATTTAACATATGGAAAAAACAAGCATTTTCCTGCCTACAAATGGGCCTTTCTAACTGAAGTGAAAATTGTTTCATATGGCTGTCGGTGCCTCGACCAGGCCATCATATAAATTTAAAACCTGCATCATTAATAACCCAAACTTGTTTATTTACGCCCTATGTAGGTTTGCCTGGCTGGTTCTTATCCTTCAGTTTGTATTGTATATTCTTTTCTGCAATTCTTATGTTCATATGGCTGTCGGTACCTCTTCTGTACCGTTTCGAGTTGAAAGTATGATGCATATAATCTTGATCATTGGAGCTATTGCGTCTACAGATTGAATTCTACATTTTTTCGTAAAAACTAAGGAGAAGATTGTAACTAGTACAATTTGCATCAGACGCAGCATAGGGCTAGCATGCTTCTCCTTCTGTGCCTTATTACGAAATAAAGATACCTCCTACTAGTTGTTCTTATTACTATACCTCAGCCCAAAAAGAACGGCCATTGCTGAGCTGTTGCAAGATTGGGTAGTTGACTTGCGATTGCTTCAAGAACAGATCTTAAGCTATAATCATCTGTTGTTATATATTGGAGACCTAAAGCTCTATACATGTGCTCACACCGTTTTCTCTCCATTCTGCAGTGCACCCCTGTTCACTGTGTTCTGCCGCGTGTGTTGAGGGAATTTCTTCTGGGCGTTCCAATGGCGGAGCTGGTGGTCTCCATGGCCATTGGGCCACTGATGTCCATGCTCAAGGACAAGGCATCCAGCTACCTCCTCGACCAGTACCAGGTGATGGAGGGAATGGAGGAGCAGCACAAGATTCTCAAACGCAAGCTTCCGTCCATTCTCGATGTCATCACTGATGCCGAGGAGCAGGCGACAACCCACAGAGAAGGGGCAAAAGCCTGGCTCCAGGAGCTCAAGATGGTGGCCTATGAGGCGAATGAAGTCTTCGATGAGTTCAAGTACGAAGCACTCCGCCGTGAAGCCAAGAAAAATGGACACTACAGAAACCTTGGCTTCCATGCGGTTAAGCTGTTCCCTACTCACAACCGTGTTGAGTTCCGCCGCAAAATGAGTCGCAAGCTTTGCCAGGTTCTGCAGGACATTGAGGTTCTTGTAACAGAAATGCATGCTTTTAGGTTCAAGTACCGACCACAACCATCGGTATTCAAGCAGTCGAGGCAGACAGATTATGTTATCGTCGACCCACAAGATATTGCTAGAAGATCCAGATACAAAGATAAGAAGGAAAATGTGGATATACTACTTGGTCAAGCTAGCAATGCCGATCTTGCAATTGTTCACATTGTTGGAATGGGGGGCCTTGGCAAGACCACATTAGCGCAGCTCATATACAATGAACCTGAAGTTCAGAAGCATTTCCCATTACTGTTATGGGTTTGTGTCTCTGATAACTTTGATGTGAACTCCCTAGCAAAGAGTATAGTTGAAGCATCTCCGAAGAAGAATGACGATACAGAAAAACCACCATTGGATAGACTTCAAAAATTGGTCAGCGGGCAGAGGTATCTCCTTGTATTGGATGATGTTTGGAACAATAGAGAGTTCCATAAGTGGGAAAGGCTTAAGGTGTGTCTTCAGCATGGTGGCACAGGTAGTGCGGTGTTGACAACAACTCGTGATAAACACGTTGCTGAAATGATGGGTGCAGCTAGAGCGTACCATCTCAATTATTTGGATGATAGCTTCTTAAAGGAAATTATTGAGGCTAGAGCATTCAGTTCGGAGAAAGAAAAGCCTACCGATAGTTGAGATGGTTGGTGAGATTGTGAAGAGATGTTGTGGCTCTCCTTTAGCTGCAACAGCATTGGGCTCTGTACTCTGTACCAAGACTAGCGTGGATGAATGGAAGGCTATATCATCCAGAAGCAGCATTTGCACCGAGGAAATTGGAATTTTGCCAATACTGAAACTTAGCTACAACGACTTGCCATCATACATGAAGCAGTGTTTTGCTTTCTGTGCTATATTTCCCAAGGATTACAAGATTGATGTGGAGAAGCTGATTCACCTATGGGTCGCAAATGCCTTTATCCCAAAACACAATGAATATAGTCCTGAAAAAACCGGAAGACATATTTTCAATGAGCTGGCCTCAAGGTCATTCTTTCTGGACATAGAGGAAGATAAAGATAGCAGGAAGTATTATTCCAGAACTACATGCAAAATCCATGATCTTATGCATGATATTGCAATGTCTGTTATGGAAAAGGAATGTGTTGTTGCAACTGAGAAACCAAGTCAAACTGAGTGGCTTACGGATACTGTTCGGCATTTATTTTTGTCATGCCAAAAACAAGAAGCTATTTTGAATGATTCCATGGAGAAAAGATCCCCTGCAATCCAAACATTGCTATGTGATGAATCTATGTGGAGCTCATTGCAACATCTCTCAAAATACAACTCTTTGCGTGCCTTGAAGCTCCGTATAGGGTCAGAGTCATTTCTCCTGAAGCCAAAGTATTTGCTTCACCTGAGGTACCTTGATCTGTCAGAAAGTTATATCGAAGCACTTCCCGAAGATATAGGTATTCTATATAACCTGCAAGTGTTGGACCTTTCCAACTGCCGGTATCTTGTTCGGCTTCCGAGGCAAATGAAGTACATGACTTCCCTCCGTCACCTCTACACTCATGGGTGTTCAAAATTGGAGAGCATGCCTCCAGAACTCGGAAAACTCACTGAGCTGCAGACACTCACATATTTTGTAGCGGCAGTTAATAGTCCTGATTGCAGTAATGCTGCAGAGCTACAAAATTTAAACCTTGGTGGTCAGCTAGAGCTAAGTCAGGTAGAGAATGTTACAGAAGCAGAGGCAAAAGTGGCAAATCTTGGAACCAAAAAGGATCTCAGAGATCTGAGATTAAGATGGACTTCTGTTTCTGTCAGCGAGGTGCTCGACAGTTTTAAACCTCATGATGGGCTGCAGGTTCTGAGGATATATTCCTATGGAGGAAAGTGCATGGGTATGTTGCAGAACATGGTTGAGATCCATCTTTTTCATTGTGAAAGATTGCAAGTTTTGTTCAGATGTGGTACATCCTTCACCTTTCCAAAGTTGAAGCAGCTTACACTAGCACATCTGTTGGATTTTGAGCGATGGTGGGAAATAAATGAGAGGCAAGGCGGACAAATAATATTTCCTGTGCTTGAGAAGTTGTTAATTAGGTCTTGTGGAAAGTTGATTGCATTACCGGAAGCATCATTGGTTCAAGAACCATGTAGTGGAGGTCATAGATCGGTATGGTCAACGTTTCCTGTTCTTGGGAAGTTGTTTCTTAGGTATTCTAGGAGGCTGATAGCATTACCCATAACACCATTGCTTCAAGAACCATCTAGTGGAGGTTTTCTCTCGGCGTTTCCTGCCCTAAAGATACTCGAATTGGAAGATTTACAGAGTTTTCAGAGATGGGAGGATGCAGCCCGAGGAGAACAAATATTGTTTCCTCAACTTGAGAAACTATCAATTCAGAAATGCCCAAAGGTGATGGATCTACCTGAAGCACCAAACCTCAGTGTATTAGAAATTAAAGATGGCAAGCAAGAGGTCTTCCATTGGGTGGACAGATATTTGTCTTCACTGACCATGCTGAAGCTGAAGCTAGAAAACACAGAAATGACATCAGGGGCCGAGTTCACTTCAGTTGTACCCGTGGACAGTAAGGAGAAATGGAACCAGAAATCCCCTCTTACAGTTATGGAGTTAGGATGCTGTAACTCTTTCTTTGGATCGGGTGGACTAGAGCCGTCGGACTATTTTGTACATCTTAGAGTTTTGACAATTGATAGATGTGATGTGCTCATCCACTGGCCAGCGAAGGTGCTCCAGAGCTTGGTATTCTTGAAGAGATTAGATATCAAAAACTGCAATAATCTAACTGGATATGCAGAAGCTCCTCTTGAGCCATCAGCATCTGAAAGGAGTCAGCACCTGCCAGCTCTGGAGTATTTTTATTTAGAACAATGCACAAGTTTGGTAGAGATGTTCAATATCCCAGCATCTCTCAAGAGCATGGCTATTGAGCAATGCAGTAAGCTCAAGTCTATATTTGGCACATCAGATTTAGTTCAAGGGTCTTCCTGCAGTGAGGAAATCATGCCCACAGCTGTATCACAGCTGTCATCATCACCCGTGAATCACCTTTGCCCATGCCTAGAATCTCTACGGTTAATTAAATGTGATGGTTTATCAGGGGTTCTACATCTTCCACCGTCCTTAAAGCACATATCTATTTATAAGTGCGCTCGTATTCAAGTCCTGTCATGTCAGCTGGATGGGCTCCCAAAACCACCGGACCCATCAGCAGCAATAGCAGCAGGAGAGCATTCACTTCCTCCTTGGCTCACATTTTTACGTATAGCGTCCTGTGCTGGCATGTTGGGGGGCATTTTCCGTCTGCCCATGTCCCTCAACAAACTGATCATTGAAGACAACAGTGGGCTGGAGTCTCTGTCGGGAGAGCCACCATCGTTGGGATTCCTTTGTCTTAATGGCTGCAGTACCCTGACATCCCTACTGAACGAGCCAGAAGCATACAGGTCTCTCAGGACGCTTGTAATGAAGAACTGTCCTGCTTTGAAGAAGCTCCCTAGATGTCTGCAGCAGCGACTGTGCAGAATCGAGGAAAAAGATCTAGATGCCCAGTATGAAGGTGCGCACGTATTTCTTTCTCTCTTTGCGATATTTTACCAACAAATACAAGCATCCATCCCATCCCATGTACCACTGTCAACACGCCATCTCCCATTAGCATTATCATTATGTTGTTTGAATAAGAGAAATAGCAATCTGATAACAGTATCACATGACTGATATTTGTGACATAGCGAAAAATCGTATTTGTAAGTTTTTAAGTAAGCAGTTAAAACGCGCATACATGTATAGGACAGGTAGAAACACATAGATGCATAATTTTTTAAAACTCAATGATAACATCTGATCTGTATCTTGATATAGCTTGAAGGTTGTTTCTTACATCATGTTGATCACTATACATCCCTGTCCACCCATAAAGCAAAACCAGTTTGGTATCACATGTTTTAGAAAAACAACACATAGAGTTACGAAAAATGGACATGCCAGTAGATGTGTTACACGGGGTTGTACAATAGAGCAGCTGTTTGTTTTCAGCCAAAATTCTCCATCTTTGTTACTGCCATGTGGTATTAGTTTGTACATGTTTGTTCTGACATCATCTGTGGTATATACAGTAATGGCAGTTAAACCAAAGACATGGAAGGAGATACCAAGACTGGTCCGTGAGCAGAGGATGCATGCCAAGCGGAGGGCCGAGCAGAGGAGGCGTGCAATTGAAGAGCAGGAAGCTCCTGCAGTTCATATAGGAGAATAGGGTTGCCGAGTTAACCGAGGAAGACTGGATGAAGACCACATAGAAAGGGCATGCATTCTGTTTGCTTCAGTTAATGTACTATGTTGTGTCAGTACTGTCATTGGGTTTGTCGAATTTTGTCCTTTATCTTCTTCGGAAACTACTTTGTAATGTGAATTTATCTCCTTCGAAGCTTCCCAGATTTACTAGAAGTTGGGATTCTCACATTTTTTTAGGTATCTAGTTTCTGCGCTGTTTACTTGATTGAGAATATTGACCTTTTAGCTTCATCAGGTATCTGTTAAAACTGTGATTTTACCTTATTCAGTACTTGTCCAGATTAATTACATGTTGGGAATATCTCACGCGTTTATGAATATTTCCTACTTGCCTTGTTGGGGAGGCGAGTTGCAAGTACACTAGGCCATCTACCTGTCGCTGATACTTTTTAAACTTGTGATTTTATAATATGCTGCAATATTCTTTACAGATCAAATACAAGTCGTGAAAAGCTCACGTTGGAGATATGTTGATGGTGCGGGCGGTGGAGGTCATCATCGTGACCAGGTTATGGATTTCTCCTTGTCTGGCTCATGAAGCCAAGCGAAGTGGCACCGACATGGATTGTGTCACTGGTCTGGCTATATTGCAATGGGTCAAGAACAGGGGAAGACAGCTTATTGAGGTGTGGGTTGGATCGCAGGTAAAATCAGCCTCCTAGCTGGTCTAGGCTGTGTTGTGTTCCTTTATGTCCTCCTCTGCACAGTGCTGGTATGCAAGATGGAACTCGTGTGGGTTATATGATTTCCAATCAGTATAAGCTCTGACTAATTTCAAGGTTTCGATTTGTTTCTGTGGTTTGGCTGCTCAATTTGCTTAAAGGCTGTCATATACCAGACCCATGTAGCGTGCCTGTTCTGACATTTATTTCAATCAGAAATAGTGAGTACTCGAACTTTTATTTGATCGTGGTGGTCAGAAACCCGGAACCATCTGACATTTCCTGCTCCAGGTTGGGGGAGCAAGTTGCAGTTAGATGGTTGAGTAACTCAAATCTGTACTGATGAGCATGTTCTCTGTTTCTGCTGCTGTCAATGGAACTGAAGAAACAATGACTAGCACTGATGTGATCCACGCCCTGTAGCTTTCGCTTCGCTGTTATTATAGATTTGAGTTGAATGGTGATCTCTTCCTCTGAGCCATTTTATCATTCGAGACGGCTGTAATGTTGAGTTGCAGAACTGACTTTGTGTTAGTCAAGTAATGGCACTGATCACAAGACAGGCTTCAGGCTTCAGACAGCACTGGCCATTTTAGCGATTTGTAGCACTGATTTGCTTCCTTGCCAAGCTTGTTGTGTGGACATTTAGATTCTGCCACTAGACAAATAGTCTCAAGTTAATTCATTTCTGTACCTAATAGTATGTCTTATCAAAATTATGAGCAAATATTAGTGTGCACAGACAGTTTGGACATGATTTCTGTCTGCTTCAAGTAATGTGCAAGATTGCCAGGTCTTTGTCGAACTTTGGTACTTCATCTTCTTTGGATACTTGTACTGTGAACTTATTATCCCTTTCAACATTCCCCAGATTTCTCACAAGCTGGGATTCTCATGTTTGTGAGCTACCTAGTTCCAGCGCCGTTTACTTGGTTCAGACACTGCCCACCTATAAGTTGTTGAGATTACTTTGCGATACTGTCTGGATTAAGTACTACAAGTTGAGAAGATCTCACGTTTTTTCAACATTTTTTGTATGAGTCCTCTTTGATGTGATAACTCAAGTGTGAGCGTGCAGCGCGATGTCAAGTTTTTTCATTCTTGGAATACACTAGCCGCAATTAATTTGGCGGTTTCTTTAGATTATTGATTGCAGCTCATGCATATAATGGACCTGCTTTCGTATTCGGAAAGGCGTGGTGCTCATCTAGGAAACTTCATACGGACAGAGGAAAATTTGAGGATAGGCACCTGCACATTCCACGCCGGAGTGGTTGAAGCTCCGAGGGTGTCGCTTCTGAGAGAAGTGACCAGGTCTTCAGTTATCCAACGGTCCACGGTGCTTTGCATGTACGGCCAGGATGGCTTCTTACCGCTGCGTTCATTTAACTGGAGCGAAACCAGCTGCTTTTACGGACTCACTGGTTGCAAAAAAAATATTGTTTCCTTCCGTCCAGCCTTCCCAAATTCTCGTTTGATTTCCCCCCAAATTCCAATTCATAGCCCCATACCACACTTGATATGGACTTGCAGAGTACTTTTACTTGCGAATAGAATTCCAGTATATACTACTCTCGCGTGGATATGCATTCATGTTTTATCAGCTGGTAGCACCTAGAGAGAATACTAGGAAAACCAAACCGAGTTGCTGGATCCTGTTAAGAATTCAAAAATGGGAAAACGGTATTCACCATGCCAGTCTGAAAAAAAGTTTCTTCTACTCCAATAGTTGTTGGAAACTGTATGGAAATACAAAAAGGTACAGTTTTACTCATGCTAGCCAGAGAAACTCGGGTGGAATGCTAATTTTTTTTATGCCTCAACAACTTAATGATGAGATCCATGCATTTCAAAAATTTATAAGCAGATTTCTTCATATATAGCGAACAAATTAACATGTGAAAAAAGAAAAGAATTGAAAAAGGGCACATTTAAGGCGCAAATAAAAAGAAATTAAGAAAATAAAATTAATGAAATGAAGAAGATATGTAACAAGAAAAAATAATAAAGGAGCTTAAGATGGAAAGACCAACGAACCATAAATGAAAAAAGGACAATGATATTTAAATCATCAGAACTCGAATAAAAAATGAAAATGTTACTCCAAGAATGCGCACACAAAAACCACCACGTCGATAGAGGACAATTATTCCTAGTACAAATCTAAGACGAAGAAAATTATATAGGCCCTTATGAGTCCTTGCCCACATCATCTGTCACCGTTGTCCTCTGTCGCCGTCGCCACACAGACGAGCAGCTGAGTGATGCACAAGAGTCCATCACCGCATGACCTAGAAGGCACCATCACAAGTTCCCATCGCCACCTGACCTAGAAGATACTATCACCAAATCCAAGGGAAAAAAGTATCATATAAAGGCCCTTATGAATCCGCCACTATCGTCCTCTGTCGCCCCACAAACAAGAAGCCCAGGGAGACACATGGGTCCATCGTTGCCTGTCCTAGAATGTACCATCGCCGAAGGGTTTATTGAGTCGACGAAGAGGGCCACCACAGGTGGCGACACCCATGTCAGAGTGGCGTGTCGAATGGGGCTCAACTATATGACATCTCTATCTCAAATACCACTCGGATGGTCGACATCGGAGGAGAAGATCCATATCTAACACCCTCAGACCACAATCCATGCACCAAAATCTATACCTTTCTCGAAATGCCGGTGTCGTCGCCGAGGAATTTGGCAACCACCATCTTGTGACCCCATGAAAACCTAGGCTCACCGATCTGGTGGAGCGGCGAGCAAATTAAGCCACCGGACCTTCAACACCGACAAGAAAAATGCACATCTCTCTTTAATGTACCACGCCTCTGAGTACGCCGTTTATGCCGGTGCAGCGAGTTAGATTGAGTTACTCCCTCCGACCCATATTAGTTTATTAGATTTACCTAAAAATGAATATATCTAGTCAAGTTTTAGTGCCACGTACACCCGTATCTAAACAAATTTGAGTCAACTAGTATCAGTCGGAGGGGTGTCAGGTTTACTGGAGATGTTCTCCATAAATATTGTTTCCTCTCTTCTTAATATTAAACGAAAAGAAAATATCGATTATACTATACTTAAGTTGGCTTGGAGGAGCATAAATTTTTTGGCTTGAGGGCCCACATGCAAGTGGAACAATAAAGTTCTCCAGTTATCCCCCTAGCATCCATCGCCATCCCCTTTTTTCTTCTTTGCAAAAAAGAAGGTTCTTTGCTTCCCCGCAGACGCATCAGCGAAAGCAGCACGCCTCCAAAATTCCCCATCAGGATGGCTCCCACGAATCCGATTCCCACTCACTCGCAACCTTCTTCAACATCTCCCCCCGAATTTCTCCCAACTCCCATTCATCTGCCCTCGCAGTCACGCAACCGCGCCGCGCCGGCCGCCACAGCTTCGCAGGAGTCGCCGCTCGCTTCAGCGTCTCGCCGCCGGCGCCAGCCAGTACCGGAAGCTGCCGCTGCGACGCCGGAGCGGCTCGCCGTCCACCTGCCCGTGAGGACCACATCCTGGGTGCTCTGGGGAGAGAGCTCGTGAGGGGCACCCGATTTTGTTCCAACGAACAAGGTAACTTTGACCGGAGCTGCAAGATTTTACCATTTTCAGTTCTGATTGTATAAACAAATCACTAAAACACTGTAATATGCTTGTATTGTTTTATACCTTGGATCATACGCAAGTGTTAGGACATACCTTCCAAATGACCGCTAGTTCGAGATGTAAACCAATTCTTACCGCTAGTTCCAAATTTATTTATATTTATTAATTATGAGAGAATTCCATATTCTGGTTTGTACTTAATACTTTTTCTCAGTTTTATTCATACGACTCATTACGTGCATTTGGCTTCTTTTTATTAGCACCCAGATTTTTGCCGACCCTATTGTTAGAATAGATTGATACATAAGAACTCGATGAGCAGGGTCTCCTATAGTGACGTTGCTGCATATATACACTACCTAAAGTTAATCTTTTTTTTCATTTCGAATGTTAGCCCATCTGGATTTTAGGGTATCTTCCATAGCATTATCAAGTATTATTGTCTACAAATTTTGAGTCTAGTTATTTTAGCTATTAGTCCATTGGTATGTGTGGACGGGTTTCGTTTGCCTGCGTAAATCAACCTATATGTAAGTTCATATCAATACATATTCTTAGTTCCAAATTTATTCAACTAAATTTTATTTTTTAAAGTTAATTAACATGCATCGTTGATCCGGACTGTTGGCTGGACTAAGTCGTCTAAGTCAAACTACATTCAGGTTTATAGAAATATTTGTTCTTAACTATGGCTGCATTATTGGATTTTTGACTTGTGATTGGTTCAAGCTCTGTCTATGCATGTATTGCTCACACCAATGTCTTCTCCATTTATTCTGTAGTGTGCTTGTGTTATGCAAGCGTTCCAATGGCGGAGCTGGTGGTCTCCATGGCCATCGGGCCACTGGTGTCCATGCTGAGGGACAAGGCGTCCATCTACCTCCTGGACCAGTACAACGTGATGGAGGGGATGGAGGAGCAGCACAAGACTCTTAAGCGCAAGCTTCCGGCCATCCTCGACGTCATCACCGACGCCGAGGAGCAAGCCATGGCACACAGAGAAGGTGCTAAAGCCTGGCTCCGGGATCTCAAGACAGTGGCCTATGTGGCGAACGATGTCTTCGACGAGTTCAAGTACGAAGCACTCCGCCGTGAAGCCAAGAAGAATGGACATTACAGAAAGCTTGGCTTCAATGGGATTAAACTCTTCCCTACTCACAACCGTGTTGAGTTTCGTCGCAGAATGAGTCACAAGCTTTGCCAGATTCTGCAGGACATTGAGATCCTTGTAACAGAAATGCATGCCTTTAGGTTCAAGTTCCGACCAGAACCATCGGTGTCCAAGCAGTGGAGGCAGACAGATTATGTTATCGTCGACCCACAAGATATTGCTAAAAGATCTAGAGACAAAGAGAAAAAGAATATTGTTGAAATGCTACTTGGTCAAGCTAGCAATGCAGATCTCACAGTTGTTCCCATCGTCGGAATTGGGGGCCTTGGCAAGACCACATTAGCGCAACTCATATACAATGAGCCTCAAATTCAGAAGCATTTCCAGTTGCTGCTCTGGATTTGTGTCTCCGATACCTTTGATGTGAACTTCCTGGCTAAGAGTATAGTTGAAGCATCTCCCAAGAAGAATGAAGATACAGACAAACCACCACTGGATAGACTTCAGAAACTGGTCAGCGGGCAGAGGTATCTCCTTGTATTAGATGATGTCTGGAACAGAGAGGTCCATAAGTGGGAACGACTGAAGGTCTGTCTTCAACATGGTGGCACCGGTAGTGTTGTGTTGACAACAACTCGTGATAACCGAGTTGCTGAAATTATGGGTACAGATAAACCCTATCCCCTCAAGAATTTGGAGGATAGCTTCTTAAAGGAAATTATCGAGGTTAAAGCATTTGGTTTGCAGGAAAAAAAACCGCCAAGCTAGTCGAGATGGTTGGTGAGATTGCGGAGAGATGTTCTGGCTCTCCTTTAGCTGCAACTGCACTGGGTTCTGTACTAAGGACCAAGACCAGCGTGAAAGAATGGAAGGCTGTATTATCTAGAAGTAGCATTTGCACTGAGGAAACTGGAATTTTGCCAATACTAAAGCTTAGCTACAACGACTTGCCATCACATATGAAGCAGTGTTTTGCATTCTGTGCTTTATTTCCTAAGGATTACAAGATTGATGTGGACAAGCTGATCCAACTATGGATCGCAAATGGCTTTATCCCAGAACACAGGGAAGATAGTCTTGAAACCATTGGAAAACAAATTTTCAGTGAGCTGGCCTCAAGGTCATTCTTTATGGACAAAGAGGAGTCCAAAGACGATGAGCATTATGCCATAACTACATGGAAAATCCATGATCTTATGCATGATATTGCAATGTTTGTTATGGAGAAGGAATGTGTTGTTGCAAATGAAGAACCAAGTGACAACGAGTGGTTTCCAGATACTGCTCGACATTTGTTTTTGTCATCTGAAGCAACAGAAGGTATACTGAATGATTCTATGGAGAAAAGATCCCCTGCTATCCAAACATTGCTATTGTTTAGTTCTATGGGAAGACCATTGGAGCATCTATCAAAATACAACTCTTTGCATGCCTTGAAGCTTCATACATGGGGAAAATCATTTCTAATGAAACCAAAGTATCTGCATCACCTGAGGTACCTTGATCTCTCAAACAGTGGTATCGAAGCACTTCCTGAAGATATAAGCATTCTATATAACCTGCAAATGTTGGACCTTTCCTACTGCTCTGCTCTCCATCAACTTCCAAGGCAAATGAAGTATATGACTTCCCTCCGTCACTTGTACACTCATGGATGTCCAATGTTAAAGAGCATGCCTCCAGAACTTGGAAAACTCACTAATCTGCAGACACTCACATATTTTGTAGCAGCACATAGTGGCCCTGATTGCAGTGATGTTGCAGAGCTGAAGCATCTAAACCTTGGTGGTCAGCTAGAGCTATGTCAGGTGGAGAATATTGATATAGAAGCAGAGGCAAAACTGGCAAATCTTGGAAACAAAAATGATCTCAAAGAACTGAGATTAAGATGGACTTCTGTTTGTGACAGCGAGGTGCTCACCAATTTCAAACCTCATGACGGGCTGGAGGTTCTGATGATATATTCCTATGGAGGAAAGTGCATGGGTATGTTACAAAACATGGTTGAGATCCATCTTTTTCATTGTGAAAGATTGCAAGTTTTGTTCAGATGCGGTACATCCTTCACTTTTCCAAAACTGAAGCAGCTTACGCTGGAACATTTGTTGGATTTTGAGAGATAGTGGGAAATAAACGAGAGGCTGGAAGGACAAATAATCTTTCCTGTGCTTGAGAAGTTGTTTATTAAGTATTGTGGAAAGCTGATAGCGTTGCCTGAAGCACCATTGCTTGAACAACCATGTAATGGAGGTTATCGCTCAGCATTTCCTGTCATAAAGGTACTTGAAATGGTAGACTTGGAGAGTTTTCAGAAATGGGATGCTGCAGTTGGAGGAGAACAGATATTGTTTCCTCTGCTTGAGAAACTATCAATTCAGAAATGCCCAAAGCTTATGGATCTACTCAAGTCCTGTCATGCCAGCTGGATGGGCCCCCAAAACCAGAGGTCACTGCTTCCATAAATGCACCGGACCCATCAGCAGCAATAGCAGCAGGAGAGCATTCACTTCCTCCTGGTCTCACATATTTAAATATAGATTCCTGTGCTGGCATGTTGGGGGGCATTCTCCGTCTGCCCACCTCCCTCAAGACACTGAGCATTAAAGACAACAGCGGGCTGTCATCGCTGGAGCCTGTGTTGGGCCAGCCCCCGTCGTTGGAATTCCTTTGGCTTATTCGCTGCAGTACCCTGGCATCCCTACCCAACGAGCCACAAGCATACGGGTCTCTCACATGGCTTGTAATTAATGACTGTCCTGCTATAAAGAAGCTCCCTAGATGCCTGCAGCAGCGACTGGGCAGCCTCTACAACAAAGAACTAGATGCCCAGTATGAAGGTACGCACGTATTTCCTCCTATCTTTGCCACATTTCACCAACAAATGCAAGCATCCATCCCATCCTATGTACCACTGTCAACACGCCATCTCCCATTAGCATTAGCATTATGTTGTTTGAAGAAGAGAAATAGCAATCTCATAGCAGCACCACATGATTATGATATTTGTGACATAGTGAAAGTTCATACTTGTTAGTTTTTTAAGTAAGTAGTGAAAATGAGCATATATGTATAGGACAGGTAGAAACACATACATCTAGAATTTGTTAAAACTCAATGATGTTATCTGATCTGTATCTTGCTGTAACTTAAAGATTTTTTTTTACATCATGTTGCTCACTATGTGTCCCCGTCCACCCCCAAAGCAAAACCAGTTTGGTAGCACATGGTTTAGTAAAAGAACACATAGCAAGTTACGAAAAATGGACATGCCAATACACGGGGTGTAAACTGAAAGATCTAGATGGCGATATTATGACATGGCTAATCCAATAAGAACCCAGAGCAGCTGTTTGTTTTCAGCCTAAACTCTCCACCTTTCTTCATGCTGTCGTATTAGTTTGTACAACTTTGTCTGACATCATCTGTGATATTACAGTAATGGCATTTAAACCAAAGACATGGAAGTTGATACCAAGACTGGTCCGTGAGAAGAGGAAGTATGCCAAGAGGAGGGCCAAGCTGAGGGCCGAGCAGGAAGCTGAATAGAGTTGCCTAGTTAACTGAGTAAAACTGGGCGAGAACTACATGGAAAGGGCATGCATTCTGTTTTCTTCAGATAATGTACTACTCTGACCTTTATCTCCTTCTTGTACTTTAGAATGTAAATTTAGTAGTACCTTCTGGCATGGATTCTCGCATGTGTGAGCTATCTAGGTTGAGCGTCGTTTACTTAGTTAAGACATTGTCCTGTGACTTGCTCAGATTACATTTGTGAACTATGATGTTGTCTGATTCAATAATACTTTCAGTACAAGTCGGCAAAATCTCCGGTTTATTATGAACATTTGTTGGTCCTGTTTGATATGATTACTGAAGTGTCGTCGGTGATGCGATGAGTTTTATTTGCAGCTCATGCGCGTGATGAACCTTCTTTCATATTGGAAGGAATGGTGTGGTGCTCATTTTGGAACGTTCTTACGCAAGCAAGTTGTAAACAGAAGGAAATTTTACTAGAATAAGCTATGCGCCGACACAACCTGGAGTGGTTGAAGCTCTCAGGGCGTCGCAGGACAGACCGACGTAACGGCTCTCCGACACCGAAGAGGGGGCGTCACCAGAGAAGTCCACAGAGCGCAGTCTTGGTGACAGGAAGAGCCGAGATGTTGAGGTACTGACAACGGGTACAGTCAGCAGTGAGGCCATCGCTTCTACACACCCTCAAGCAACTGGTCATTAAAGACAACAGTGGACTGACATCTCTAGAGCCTGTGTCGAGAGAGGCCCCGTCGTTGGAACGCCTTGGTCTTTATCACTGCAGTACCCTGGCATCCCTACCCAACGAGCCACAAGCATACGGGTCTCTCTGGAGTCTTGAAATTAAGGACTGCCCTGCTATAAAGAAGCTCCCTAGATGCCTGCAGCAGCGACTGGGCAGCATCAACTACAAAGAACTAGATGCCCAGTACGAAGGTACACACATATTTCTATCTATCTTTGCCATATTTCACCAACAAAATGCAAGCATCCATCCCATCCCATCCCATGTACCACTGTCAACACGCCATCTCCCATTAGCATTAGCATTATGTTGTTTGAAGAAGAGAAATAGCAATCTGATAGCGGTACCACATGACTATGATATTTGTGACATAGTGAAAAATCATATTTGTATTTTTCAAGTAGTGAAAACACGCGCATACATGTATAGGACAGGTAGAAGCACATAAATGCAAAATTTGGTGAAGCAGAATGATGATATTTGTGTGTCTTGTTGTAACTTAAGAAAATAATTGCGTCATAATTTAATTTGATTTCCTCCCTGCGTGCAAATGATCATATGTTTGTACCATATTTAATATGTATGTGTGTCTACCTATCTTACATGCATGGATGTTTTCTGTTTCTTCAAAACTTGAAGGTATATTTTTCAGAGTTATTACTATCATTGACTATACTATCATTAGAAAATTCTGACTCGTTTTGAAGGCATGCCTGCCAGAGTAGGAAGTATTGTAGGCATTTAATTAGTTTGAAGATAGGTGCCTGATACTCAAGGACATTCATCACATGTAGGCCGTAACTATATCTCCCCCTCTCCGTCCAATATGCAACATAAGATTCATGGTAGATGTTTGAAAACACGACCACATATCAAGTTACAAAAATGGACATGGCAGAAGAGGGTTCTGATTTTGTACGTAACAGAAAAAGTGTTATACGAAGTGTTAACTAAGAGTTAGATTGAGATATGACGTGTAGTAAAATAAGAACTGAGAGTAATTTTTATTTTTTGGCCTAATGTCTCCATCTTCTAATGTCATGTGGTATTAATTTTAGTTTCTACAAGTTTGTTCTGACATCATTTGTGGTCTATACAGTAATGTCATTTAAACCAAAGTCATGGAAGGAATTACCAAGGCTGGTCCGCGAACGGAAGGAGGCCAAGCGGAGAGCTGAGCGGAGGGGGCAGGCCAACCGCACAATTGAAGAGCAGGAAGCTGAATAGCATTGCCTAGTTAACTGAGAAAAATCGGTTGAAAATTACACAGATAATGTATGATGTTATGTTAAGATTGTAGCCAGCTTTGTCGAACTCTGACCTCAATCTTCTTCAGATGCTTGTAATGGGAATTCATCTCCTTGGACATTTCCCAGATTTAGTACTAGTTTGGATTCTCACATTTGTGAGCTGTCTAGCTTCAACGTCATTTACTTGAGACATTAGTCAAACTGTGATTTTATCTGCTTCAATACTTGTGCAGCTTAAGTACGAGCTGGGAATATCTCACGCTTGTGAACAATTATTTGTCCTGTTTGATATGAGAACTGAAGTTTCAGCGTGACAGCACAAGCTTGGGATTTGAACTTGATTGCTTAGCCCTAGCCAGTTTCAAATATGGAAAGATTTTCCATGATTTTCTTGGGCTTTGTTGAACTTTTATATTGTTCAGATATTTGTACCGTAAATTATTTTGTCTCCTTCGACATTTCCTAGTTTTAGTAGAAGGTGGGATACACGGGTCTCACATTATCTATACTTTTTTAGTGCCGTTTTTCATAGTCGAGAAGACATTAACCTTTAACTTGTTCATATATATATTTATTAAACTGTGATTATATCATGGTTACGCACCTGGAGAACATGTCAAATCATCCATGTCGCAATAGGAATTAAAGCAATGATAGCTATGATCTAGTTTCAAATGCAAACAAACACGGAACTTGGCAGCTAAAGCTAAACCCACGGTCGCCAGCACCAATTCAGGTATTTCACAATAGAAATGATCAGGCATCCATGTGTATAAATATCAAAAGCCCTGACGTAGAACATACCAACAACAAAGGACAAAGAGACATGCCACGGTTGAAGAAGCTAAAGCATGGCGTGGCAGAAAACAAGGAAAAGAGAGGTGTAAACAAAAATGAGTCCAATCAATCCCTTAGTTCGATTACATAGTATACTCATCAAAAACACTTTGATTTGCAGCTGCAATTCATGTTTCATTCTGCAGCAGAATGAATGCAAACATGGAACCCCCTAAACTGAAGGACACTCACTACTCAGGCCTCGCCTAGACCGATTCACTGCAATCGATCTACAATGGTGTTTAAATTCCAGGTTATTCGAAACATCCGGACAAGGCAAAATCTTGTGCCTGCCACCTCACTCACTCACGCTTCCGCTCTGCCTGGCCATGCGGACTTGAGCGGGTCCTCCGGGGCGTTGGTCTGGTAGCAGTCGAGGCATCCCGCCTTCTCGTCGGCGCACGGCACGGGGCTTGGCAACTTGAACTCCCTGTCGTGCCCCATGAACAGGCAGGGTGACATAAATCCTTGGATTGCTACGAAGGAGTGCGTGACGCCAGTGCAACTGAAAAAGCGAGTGGGCCAGAGCCATTGGTGACCGAAGGCCGAGTTCCCTCTTTTTTTCTCCTTCACTCCATTTATTCCCCTTCCCTCCATTTCTTTCTCATTCCCCACCTATCGGCCATAGCTCCTGCCAATTCCTCGAGCTCCCCCGCCATGTCGTCCAAGAAATTTACCGATCCTCGCACCACCGCCGACGATCTTGCGCAGCCAAAGCAGAGAAAGTCGAGAGCGCCACAGCCGAAGCCCGAGGGCTGGACGGACGCATCCTGAGCGAAGGATTGCCTGCGAAGGAAAACCAAAACAGAGGGCTGGGGGGAGAGGGAGAAGAAGTTGAAGAAGAAGCTGGAAGCCGAGGAGGAGGCGCAGACGCAGGCGGCCATGGAGGCAAAAGTGGTGACCGCGCACAACATGGCGGCTACTCGAGCGGCCATGGGACGTTCGCCACTCCAAGCTGGGCCTTACGACGTGCCGTGGGGAAGCCAGGCCAGCGTCGGATCCCGACGAGCTTCTCGCCGTGCTCGCCGATGCTATTAGAGGAGAGCCAGACGACATTGTGCCCGAGGCTCTTGGCATCTCTCGAGTTCGACGGTGACCAGCTAGGCAGATTCAACCCCAACATGGTATTCCCCCACTGCCCTGCATCTCGCGGTCCGCTCGACTTCGATGTCGACATCAACATGCCCTACGGCGGATCTCCCTCGTACACCGGCGTTGCGTCGCGTGATGAAAATACGCCCTAGAGGCAATAATAAATGTGTTATTATTCATATTTCGTTATGTGTTATAATTGTATTAGTTCCGAATAATATATATTTGGAGAAAAACCCTACATGTGGGTTGATAAACACCATATTAAAATATCCCTGGTCATGCCTCTATGACTAGTATGTATGTCAACGATAGTTTCGGTTTCCTAACTATGGGCATAGTGACAATATGATTGTGGTGTTGCCGGTGACATATGTGATCGGAGTTGGAAAACAACGACGATGGATAGACCCAAACATAAGATACCGTGAAACGCATCGTCAATACAGTTATCGGTTTAATCTCATAAATACATTGTATTGCCTTTACTAGAAATCGTTTGACCACGAGACACGTATGAACTTGGGTACAATATGGACGTGGCAAAATTCTCCAAACGTTGCTCTTAACGGAGTACTTATAAAGTTGATGCTTTTTCGTACAGGATGTTTCGCCAATCATTTACATGGTGTGTTTGTGGGAATTGATACTCCTAACGATGGTGAGATATACTCTGGGCTCACTCATGCATGTCTCATCGTCTGGCCGGACACGTGATCATGTTGTTGAACATAGGAACATCGATAATACGGGATGAGTAAAGAGTACATGCCAGGAAACGAGAATAACATAGTGTTTCATCTTGGGCAATGTAAAGTATCAACGAATCAGTACGATATGTATCAGACTCAATACTATGGTTCACACCATAAAGAACTTCATGTTATTTGCGGGGTTGCTAATTGTATCAAGACACTGATAGTAATCATTGTCACGGAATGAGTTTTGGACATGTCCGCAAATACGTCTTCGACATTTTAGAATGTGAGTAAGAATTTCTTTTAGAAGTTCATCGTACATTCATACATCAAGAGGAAAGGTTACAACAAGCAGGTGAGCACGGGAAAGAAACCCGCGTGACCAGAAATGAGAGAAGATAATTCTCCTGGTACAAATGCATAAAGGCACAAGAAAAAGCACAAGACCACCGCATGACCAGAAAAAACCGCTAGAAGACATGTTTCGACTTTTTTTTTTTGAGAAAGACACCCTTTATTAGTTATATATTTAGAATGTTTACACTCACAAGGAACCACACAAATCTACCTATGCCAGAGTACAAAGAACCTCTAGCTAAAACATGTGCCTCTACATTAGACCTACGGCCTTCATGGACAAACTCGAAGGAGTCGAAATTCCCCTTTGATGCATTGATCTCTTGGACCATCTGGCCATACTGTACTATCATCTCCTCTCCTTTGATTGTTCGGATGACGTTGGCACAGTCACTTGCGAGCCTGACCCGGCGGAGGTATAGATCAGTCGCCTGGGCCACTCCTTCTCTACATGCTTCTGCCTCCAGAATCTTTGGGATATTTGCAGACTGAATAACCACCGCCGAAGCTCCTAAGAAACTCCCCACCTCATCTCTTGTAATAGCTTCCGGTGCTGCTCTACCATCATTTTTGCATAGCGCTGAATCGACATTTATCTTGGCACAGCCAGCAGGCGGAGGGAGCCAACGTGGAACTGCTGTCCTGCCCCTCTGCTTTTGAATCTCTTTCGATTTTCCAATATCCAGGTCTGCAATGAACCTGCCTATAAAACTGAGCGTCGACAGTGGGCTTTGAAACAACTCTTCATATATTGCTTTCCCTCCTCGCGTACCAAGATCGCCCATAGCGTTACCACAGCCCGAGTTAGCTCCTCATGTGTCAAGGAACCAATGACGGCCGCAAGACACCCCCTTGCATCCGGTGCTTGAATATTTACACCACTTCAACCAATTTATCTTGTAGTAGAGCCCAGACACACCTCGCCATGTTGCACTCGAGCAAAGCATGTCTCCAAGAATCAGGTGCTCCACATATTGAGCACAAGCTACTCTGCGCCATATGTCTACGATGTAAAACATCAGATGAAGGAAGTGATCGTTTTGAAAGTCTCCAAAGGAACACCTTCAGTTTTGAAGGAACCTTGGCACGCCAAAGATCACACCACTCCTTTTCATCTTGTTGAGAATCCAAATGGCTCTCGGATTCCTGTAGCCAGGCGGTTCTCTTTTCTCTAGTGTCCACTAACATCTGATGGGCTGATCGTGCCGAGAATAGACCACGCTTTATCATAGTGCCATGCCTAGTAGTCATCCTGATGTCTAGAAGGCAGAGGTATATTCGTCACTATCTCTGCATCCATTGGGGCTAAGAAAAAACTGACTTTCTCCATATCCCATGCCCGAATATGTGCATCAATCAAGTCACTCGCCATCTGTGGGGGATCCTCATGTACACATCGTACCGGTCGAAGAAGATCATCTCTCGGCAGCCAATTAGTATTCCATATATTAGTGTTCTGGCCATTACCAATCCTATGGATTAAACCTTGCTTGAGCACATCTTTCCCCTCCATAATCGCTCTCCAGACCCTAGAAGGAGAAGAACCAACTTCTGCCTGCAATAAATCACAAGTTGGAAAATATACAGCCTTTAGGACATGTGCACTGAGAGAGGTTGGATCTTGCATCACTCGCCATGCTTGCCTTGCTAGGAGAGCCAAATTGAAAAGCTCGATATCTCTAAAACCTAAGCCTCCAAGATGCTTAGGCTTGATCATTTCCTCCCAGGCAACCCAGCATGTCTTCCGCTTTCCCTCCTTACAACCCCACCAGAAGTTCCTAATTATACTTGTGATATGTTGGCATAAACCCCGTGATAACTTGAAACATGACATGGAATAAGTTGGAATTTCTTGAGCCACTGATTTAATAAGAACCTCCTTGCCCCCCGCTGAATGAAGCATCTCCAGCCAGCCCTGTACTTGCTTCCAAACTCTATATTTCAAATACTTGAAAGCACCATTTGTAGAAAGGCCCACATCCGTGTGCATTCCAAAGTATTTCTCACTTAAAGCTTCATTATGCACCTCCAGGAGATCCATAATCACTCATCGGAGAGCCTGATTGCACCCCTTTACAAAATGAATGGATGACTTATCCATGTTAATCTGCTTCCCCGAAGCCTTATAGTATATCTGCAGCACATCTTCGATCTCCCCAGCATTCTCCCTATTTGCCCTGAAAAACAGCAGTCTATCATCTGCGAAGAGCAAGTGACTGACCACCCGGGGCGGACGTCGCCACTTTAATACCACTTAGGTTTGACAAAATGCCTCTGCTGCCAATAGGAAAAGGTAGGGGGAATCGTATCCCCCTGACGGATCCCCCTTGAAGGGGTAAATCTTTTAGTACTTCCTCTGTTAATAAGTACCGAGAAGGACACCGAGGTGACCAGCCGCATAACCATATCCACCCACAACCGGTGGAACCCCAACCACAACATGATCGCTCTCAAATAGCTCCACTCAACACAATCATATGCCTTCTTCATATCCAACTTTAAAGCACAACACTGGCGATTAATTGCCCTTTTCTTCTTCATAAAATGAAGGCACTCATATGTTGTGATAATTTTGTCTGCGATCAACCTTCCTGGGACAAAGGTTGACTGTTATTCGGAAATAACCTCTGGTAAAATTACCTTGAATCTATTTGATGCCACTTTCAACACTATCTTATAGATCACTTTACACAAGCTAATAGGTCGAAATTGTCCCAGCTCCTCCGGACTTGCTACTTTCGGGATAAGCACAATGAAGGTGTTATTAATAGTTGCCGGATCATCACCCCCTTTCAAAACCCGCAGCACTACTACAGTCACTTCCGCACCACAAATGTCCCAGTACCTCTGAAAGAAGTGTGCATGAAAACCATCTGGTCCTGGTGCTTTAGTTGGAAACATTTGGGAATAAAGCCTCCTTCACCTCATTTTCAGAAAAAGGTGCAAGTAGCTTATCGTTCATTACTGAACTCACCTTGGTAGGCACTGTGCTAAGCATAGCCTCCATGTCCTCTATGCCCTCTGATGTGTATAATTGCTTGTAAAATGCCACTGTCATGTTTTGCATTTCCCATCAGCTGTTGAGGTAAGAGCAAATGACCTTATTCGTGATTTCCTTCTCCGGGAGACCAGTCTAAAACCAACCAAAAGGTGAACAAAATAAGTCATAACAGAGGTTTCGAGAGTGCCCAACTGAACCACCCGTAGTCACTTGGCCACACGGTTTCTTCAACTGCGTGATCCCATTCTTCTTCCTCCTCTGGCTCACTCTTAGATGTTTTTTTTGTGTTTTTATCGCTTGCTACTGATGGCTCAGTGTTGATGTAGATCTCGTTGGGAACCCCAAGAGGAAGGTATGATGAGCCCACCAGCAAGTTTCCCTCAGTTATGCAACCAAGGTTTAATCGAACCAGTAGGAGCAAGGAAACACCCCAAAGGTGCTGCTAGCTGAGCCTTGGCAGGGCGCACTACCGGTGCTAGTGGCAACATGGAGACTTGCACAACACAACCATAGAACTCTGTTCCCAACTTGCGATGAGGTTGTCAATCTCACCGTGTTTTGCTGAAAACAAAGAATTAAATGTATTGAATAGAAAGAAGTAATAGTTTGCAGAAAGTAAACACAAAGCAGTAAACAATTTGTAGATTGTATGTAAAAGAAAAGGACTAGGATCCATAGTTCACTAGAGGTGGCTCTCCTTAAGATAAGTAACATGCTGGGTGAACAAATTACAGCGGGGCAATTGACAAACATCGAGAAAGCAATACATGCATATACTAATCATCATGACTCCTTTGAGATTCGATTGGGCATTACAACATTATACATAGACCGCCATCCAACTGCATCTATGACTAATAATCCACCTTCAGGTTATCATCCGAACCCCCTCCAGTATTAAGTTGCAAGCAACAGATAATTGCATTACGAATTGCGTGTAATATAAACAATACGATTGTTCTATAAATAAAGGATTGTTGTTTTCTCCCTAGTAGCAACAACACATCTAGTACCTTAGATATTTCTGTCACTTCCCCAGATTACCAGAGGCATGAACCCACTATTGAGCATAAATACTAACTCTTGGAGTTGCTAGCATCTACTTAGATAGCTACTAACAACGGAAAGCATGCAAGATCACAAATAACAAAGACATGATAGAATCAATAACCAATCTAAAATAGCATATCAATATCCATCGGATCCCCGCAAACACAACATGCAGAATTACAAATAGATGATCTTGATCATGAACGGAGCTCACAAGATTTAGACATGAAAGCACAAAGGAGGAGAACCAGCCATCTAGCTACTACATGGATCCGTAGTCCAAGGATGAACTACTCACGCATCACACTAGAGGCTTGCATGGTGATGAAGAAGGCCTCCAGGGTGAATTCTCCTCTCCGGCAGGGTGCCGGGAAGAGCTTCAGATCCCTCCCGATCTAGGGATGGAGATGACGGCGGCTACAGACTATTTCATGGATTTTTGATCGGGTCCTTAGGGTTTTCGTCCCGAGGGAAATATATAGGCGGAAGGAGAGGCTGAGGGGGTACCTGGGCTGGCCACACCACCCCCTGGCGTGGCCAGGCCTGGCCCGCATGGCCAGGTGGTGTGGTGGCCCCCTAGCTCCACTCCGTCTCCTATTCTGGCATCTGATGACTTTCGGAAAAATAGGTACTTTGGCTTTTGTCCCGTCCAATTCCGAGAATATTCATTTTCTGACTTTCCTAGAACCAAAAACAGCAGAAAACAGGCAGCTGGCACTGTGGCTCTTGTTAATAGGTTAGTCCAAGAAATCATATGAAAAGTACTCCAAAGTATGGACAAAACACAAGAAAGTGGATAAAACCAAGCATGGAACATCAAAAGTTATGGATACATTTACAATGTATCAACATCCCCAAGCTTAACTCCTGCTCGTCCTCGAGTAGGTAAGTGATAAAAAGAAAGAATAATTTTTGAGGTGACATACACCATCAAAGACTTGATCAAAGTATTTGTAAAACATTCAAAGCTGGATCATAGTACTTCAATCGTAACATGAAAGACAAAGTTCTAGCAATAAGACAAAGAAACTATGATGCAACATGAAAAGGCACAAATAAAAGATTCAATGAATAACAATGATTTGCAAGACGTTTGTTTGTTTCACATAAATAAAACATAGCATAATAGCATTTAGCTTGTCCCTCATAGAGTATCAAATATAAATGCATAGGACACCTTCAAAGTTCATAAGAGTGACTAGATACAAATAGTTTAAAACAAGCAATATCAAGTTATGCATCAATCAACTAGTCTTGGGACAATGCACATAGAACTAAGAATGGCCACTATGCTCTCAAAGTAGGTGCATAAAGGTAGAAGGTGGAGACTCAATATAATGGTGGAAGAAAGGCCTTCATAGAAGGAAGTAGGGATTCAAGTCTCATAAAGAGCTTCCAAAAATTATGGTACTTATAGCTTTCATCTCTCATTGCCCCTATCATAAGCATCTTGAAGTGATTAAGGTTAAAGTGAACAAACTATGGTGCACATGCTTGACGAAGTATAAGTTAGGAATCTCATGTCCCTTGTATACGAGGGCCGCTCCTCATGCTACTCAAGTTTAGTCACCAGTAAGTTCTTGTCATCGTAAGTACATGTGTATCATAGAGAATCGCCAACGGGGTACCCCTTGCCCGATGATACGGAAGAATCCCCATATCAAAATAACAAGGCAAGCAGACAACGAGCATCTCAGCAATCTTCTTATTTACCATGGGAATATGGTGCTTTTTCTCTCTTTCCTCTTTTCATAATCTTTTTTTTCTCAATATAGGACTCTTTTTTTATAAGAAGAATGCTTCATAGACAGCTCATTATGGTTACGCTACAGGTTTCCACCATGTCAGCATGGATTAGACCAGCGGCCCAGGCGTTTCTCTAACACATATACATAACTCTATGGACTTACAAGCTCCCCTTTCATTTCACACCGACGACATCCATAAACAAAAGAGCATGATATCAACTAGGTACAAGTACCAAGTGCAATGTTGAAAGCGTTCCCCATGACAACATGGTTCTGCTAATCCCCAACAAATAAGTGCAAGCATATACAACATAAATGACACAATGGTTCAAGTTTATTAAGGGCAAGAAAAGTAAAGCGTGCCTTCAAGTTCGTCAGAACTTTAATCACTAGTTTTCTCATAACAAGTTTAATTTGGAAGGTAAACAAAAGCATGAATATACTTAGAATAGCATAAGCTAATAGGTAGGTATGGTGGACTCTTTGGAATAACTTGGTTTAGAGAGTTGGATGCATGAGTGGAACTCATACTTGGTTGTGGAGGCTAGCAAAAGACTGGGAGCGACAAACTAAGAGAGCAATAATGGTCATAATCATGCAGAGCGACAAAACATCATTGATCAAAGCATAAAGTGATACTACAAGTTGAAAACTAAAGGATCATAAAGGCTATGGTGACTTGAGATAGTCATAACATGGTGTGAGCATGTGCCAAGTCAACCCAAATAAAGCATCAAAGGAGAATACCACTATACTATGCTTTAATATGCTAAAACAACGCATGATTCATCCAAGGCACATTAAGCAATCTCAATTGTTTATAACAAGTCATGCTACAGCAAAGAATACTAAGCATAAAGCCAAAACAATATCAAGCATGGCATGACAAAGCATAGGCCACAGTCAAAAACGAGCTCTTTTTACCACATAAGTATGAACTTTCCTACTCTTTTCCAAACCAAACCAAACTATTTGCAAACTAATGTATGAAAGAGGGGGTCCAACCAATTTATTCAGAAAACTAAGCAAACGAAAAACCAAAACAAAAACGAAAAAGAAGACGCTCCAAGAACAACACAACTGTGCATGAAACAATAAAAATGAAGCGTTTGAAAGAAACCTGGGATTTTTATTGATGGTGAAGGGGATGCCTTGGGCATCCCCAAGCTTTGACGCTTGTACTTCTTGGATATTTCTTGGGGTGACATGCGTGGCATACCCAAGCTTGAGCTTTAGTCCATCCTTCATCTCATTACTCATTCCTTCCATACACCTGAAAATTTTCCTTCATACAAAACTTCACACAATCTTTATTAGCAACATTAGTGCACCCAAGATAAAGAGTCTTAAGGTTCAGTTTTAACATCAAATAAACTTCCATTAGAACACTAGCTACTGTATCACCCCCCTTAAAAAGCTCAATTCCCCAAAAGAACTCAAAAAAGAACCAACAAGAAGCAAATGCAGAAAATAGCAGAAATCTGTCAAAACAGACCAGCAGGTAAAGATGAATTTTTTCGAAGACCTTCTGTTGCTCAAATAAAAAAGTGTTGAACTAACGAAAGTTAGATAACAACCTGGGACAGAAACACAAAAATTCACGCCTCAAAAAGACGTTCAGAGATTTTACAAGTATTCTTACGGTGAAGCACTGAAATCTGTTTCGGGACAACAACTTTCCCAATCATTACTTCTCTCTCATTAGAGGTTACTCTTGGCACAAAAAAGCAAATAAAAAGGATAAGGAGCGGTTATTACTGAAGTAATAACTTCCAAGACTCATCTAAAACTTTTGGGTTATCTCCCAATAAGTACTTTTCTTTAACGCCTTTAAGTTAGGCATAAGAAGCAAGAAAGAATCAAGTGTTCTCAAATGAAGAAGCATTAAAACCAAATTTCTTGCCCTTACCCCTCCTACTTTTATTTTTAACCTTGGGGAAATATGATTGTTTGGTGGAGAAGAAAGGTGCATGGTACCCTTTCCCACATCTATTATTGCTCCAAGGAGTTCTAATAGGGACCTTCCAAGTGTAATTTGTCCTTTTCCTGCACATTCAATAACAAGGTAATCACTAGAAATCATTTTCCCAAGGATATTTGTAAACACTCCTTCAGCTATTCCAATAGGTAATATGGTAGCATTATTAGCAAGAGATATTTCTTTTCCTCCTTCAGTAAGCCCCCAAAGATTCAAAGAGTCATAAGTATCTTTGGGCATAAGACAAAATTCAGACATGATATCACAGTGAGCTTGAAAAGTTTCAGTGTTTATCTCAATCTTTACTGTAGGGAGCCACTTTGATGGTTCAGAATTTATTGGGACATAATTGTGATGCTCCCTAAGCGTATTATAGCAATCTTTTAAGCTAGCAGTGCTAGTCTCAAGAGTGTTCAATCTAGCAAATATTCTTGCGAAAGAAATATCAGTTTGGCTAGGCAAGTTGTAAGTAAGGATCAATTTATTTATAGCATTAATAGCATCATCCTCATTACATTGGAGGAAATCTCCTCCCACAACAGCATCTAAAGCATATCTATAGCAAAGAGCAATCCCAAGGTAAAAACTACTAAGGAACAAGCTTTGAGTCATTTTAGGCTCAGTTTTTTCATGTAGATCAGAGATTCTAGACCAAGCTTCCTTAAAACTTTCCTCAATTCCTTGTTTAAAAGTGAAAATCATTTCCTCGGGTGACATAGTGATTAGAGCAAGGCTAGACATAGTGGCAACTTGAGAAAGGAACTAATTTTTGTGTGTTTGCAAATAAAGAAAGAAAACTAGTAAAACTAATTTTTTTGTGTTTTTGATAAAGAAACAAGCAAACAAAGCAAAAAGAAACTAAGCAAAACAAAAAAAACAAAGTAAAGAGATTGGTTATGAGGGACTCCCCTTGTGAAGATGTCCTTGACTCCCTGGCAACGGCGCCAGAAAAAGTAGGGATTGCTCAGTGTTGATGTAGAGCTCGTTGGGAACCCCAAGAGGAAGGTATGATGAGCACACCAGCAAGTTTCTCTCAGTTATGAAACCAAGGTTTAATCGAACAAGTAGGAGCAAGGAAACACCCCAAAGGTGCTGCTAGCTGAGCCTTGGCAGGGCGCACTACCGGTGCTAGTAGCAACGTGGAGACCTGCACAATACAACCACAGAACTTTGTCCCTAACTTGCGATGAGGTTGTCAATCTCACCGTGTTTTGCTGAAAACAAAGGATTAAACGTATCAAATGAAAAGAAGTAATAGTTTGCATAAAGTAAACACAAAGCAGTAAACAGTTTGTAGATTGTTTGTAAAAGAAAAGGACCGGGATCCATAGTTCACTAGAGGTGGCTCTCCTTAAGATAGATAACATGCTGGGTGAACAAATTACAGCGGGGCAATTGACAAACATCGAGAAAGCAATACATGCATATACTAATCATCTTGACTCCTTTGAGACTTGATTGGGTATTACAACATTATACATAGACCGCCATCCAACTGCATCTATGACTAATAATCCACCTTTAGGTTATCATCCAAACCCCCTCCAGTATTAAGTTGCAAGCAACATATTATTGCTTTACGAATTGCATGTAATGTAAATAATACGATTGTTCTATGAACAAAGGATTGTTGTTTTCTCCCTAGTAGCAACAACACATCTAGTGCCTTAGAGATTTCTGTCACTTCCCCAGATTACCAGAGGCATGAACCCACTATCGAGCATAAATACTAACCCTTGGAGTTGCTAGCATCTACTTGGCCAAGATAGCTACTAACAACGGAAAGCATGCAAGATCACAAATAACAAAGACATGATAGAATCAATAACCAATCTAAAATAGCATATCAATATCCATCGGATCCCCGCAAACACAACATGCAGAATTACAAATAGATGATCTTGATCATGAACGGAGCTCACAAGATCTAGACATGAAAGCACAAAGGATGAGAACCAACCATCTAGCTACTACATGGATCCGTAGTCCAAGGATGAACTACTCACGCATCACACCGGAGGCTTGCATGGTGATGAAGAAGGCCTCCAGGGTGAATTCCCCTCTCCGGCAGGGTGCCGAGAAGAGCTTCAGATCCCTCCCGATCTAGGGATGGAGATGACGGTGGCTACAGACTCTTTCGTGGATTTTTGATCGGGTCCTTAGGGTTTTCGTCCCGAGGGAAATATATAGGCGGAAGGAGAGGCCGAGGGGGTGCCTAGGCTGGCCACACCACCCCCTGGCGCGGCCAGGCCTGGCCCGCGTGGCTAGGTGGTGTGGTGGCCCCCTGGCTCCACTCCATCTCGTATTCTGGCATCTGATGACTTCCGGAAAAATAGGTACTTTGGCTTTTGTCCCATCCAATTCCGAGAATATTAATTTTCTGACTTTCCTGGAACCAAAAATAGGAGAAAACAGGCAGCTGGCACTGTGGCTCTTGTTAATAGGTTAGTTCAAGAAATCATATGAAAAGTACTCCAAAGTGTGGACAAAACACAAGAAAGTGGATAAAACCAAGCATGGAACATCAAAAATTATGGATACATTTGCAATGTATCAGCTACCAGCCATTGTACCCTTGAGTGTTGCTCTCACATAATCTCCTCTTTGTGGTTTAGCTCTACAATCCGGTCAGTAACCTTAATTTCAGCATGGGACGGCCCGTGCCTGTTCAGGGCCGATTGCAACTTTTCAAGTTCCTCCTTGAGCTTACTCAATTCGTGTCTAATATTGCCAAATGTTGATCTCCCCCAATCATTGAGACCATTAGCAAACATCGCTAGCTTGTTATTTAACTCACTGACATTCTGTGCCTCTCCTTCGTCTGCCCAAGCTTTAGTAACCAGAGGTGAAAAACCATCGTGGTTTTCCCGCATCATTTCATATTTGAACCTCCCCTTGGGCTTACTACTTTGGGTCACTTCTTGTTTCTAGCACAACAAAATAGGGCCATGATCTGATGCCGCCGCCTGTCATATTCCTTACTGTGGCGAGTTGATATCTCAGACTCCAGTCTCTAGTCGCCAAAGCACGGTCTAGCCGTACTCTGCAGTTTGTACCACCCACCACTTTCTTCTTGTATGTCCATCTGTGTCCCTCAAAACCAAGGTCACTGAGGCCACAAATATCTAGCATCTCTAGAAAACCCGCCATCTGTGCATAACTTCTTTCACGCACACCTTCATGTTCCGATTGATGTAAAACTTCATTGAAGTCTCCCATACAGACCCAAGGAAGATCTAATGATGATCGAATGAACTTCAACATGTCCCAGGTATTATGTCTATCCCTGGTCTGGGCCTCCCCATACACACAGGTAAACCTCCATGGTAACTCCCCTGACTCTGACACAATTGCATCAATGTGATATTGGGAGTACGGCAAAATTTCTAGCTTTCTTGAATTCTTCAAGAAAATTCCAATGCCACCACTATGTCCAGAACTTCTTACAACAAATGAATTATCATAACCTAAAGTATGCTTAAGCTTTTCTACCCTTGATCTATGTATCTAAGTTTCAATGACACACAAAATCGAGGGGGAAAAACTTCTCGCAAAATCGTGAAGTTCTTTAACTGTTGTGGCATTGCCAAGTCCACGATAGCTCCATGTTGAGCAACTCATTGTTGTGGGCGGTACTCCTCCTAGGAGCCCGCCTTTTCAGAGCTCCCTTCCTCCTCTGACAAGACCAGCTGTTGCCGAGCTCCCGTCTTCTCCACCCGCACACTCGAAGTCTCTATCACAGCCTTTAGCGGGATCGAGGCCATGTCAGCCAGAGCTTCCCCCATCCCTGTCAACTAGGTCTGCGTCCCCTGACATCCTTTTCCTCGGAGCCGTTCGAGGGACCAACTGTCCCTCTTTTTCCTTCCAGACTCCCTCGCTTCCACCCGCCCATGCTCCACCGTGTCTTCCATTGTTCCGGCCAGCCGTCCGACCACCACGGTCCCCTGAACTACCACATCCACCGCGGGCATCCATGCAGCCACAAAACCCCTCCGAACACGAGGTGTACTCGGATGCCAGGAAACCTCCGGTGCCAACATCCATGGGCCAAACTGCAGCTCATCTTCCGTAAACTCCCCCGTTCCACACTCTAAGTGCTCATGGCCCATCTTCCCGTAGTGGTTGCAGAATTTGGATATCTTCTCATACATCACCCGCTACATCATACTCTCACACCCCTCTGGTGAGAAAGTGACTACCCGCGCCCTATGAAATTCTCCATTTCCCACCGAGACTGCCTTCAACTCCACCTTCTCAACCTCTGTAACTACCTCGGTGAATTACGCTCTTAGTTACAAGCCTGGATGAACGAAAATGGTTAAACTAGTACGGTGGGGCCCAGGGCCACTCACGGTAGACCTTTCGGCCATCCTAACCACTTTCAGACATCGGGACAAGAACGAGCGGCGTAATCGGCAGGCGAAGGGATCAACTACATACACAAGTGGGTATGTATGCAAGCCACATACAACAGTCCTCAGAGCCATTCCATCTAAAATAAATAGAAATATTGCATCGCCATACGGCAAGATTCAAATATCCTAGATAGAGATAATAATTTAGGATAGCTCCTCATACAACACACATCAGAGTATCAGGCAGAAGCGGAAACAAGATCCGAGTACGGATAAGAAGCAAATCGGCATAAGATGCCCCATAAATAAACACATCCCGCCCACAGATCTCACGGATCCCCGTTCCCGGAATCTCTACACCGAATGATCGTTTCCACCATCATCTGTCTCTTCCACCCAGTATCCATTTTGCGGGTACACCTGTTCATCTGAATCAAACAATTTATCATGTGAGACCCTAGGGGTACTCAGCAAGTCTTTATGCCACTAAAGGGGACACAACCTGGGGTGACGCAATTGCAGAAAAAGATAATAATTAACAAGTCTATAGATACTCGCTAACCATCCGCCTAACCAATGATAGACGGATGTCCATTAATTAAGAACAACAGTTATAACAGTATAATTAATAGATCCATCCTCCTCATCGCTTACCAACGAGGAAGCGGACGAACAACCCCCATCATCCGTTGGTAGTTTTATTAAACATTCCATGAGCATTGCACTATTTACTAGTCAAGTACTTAGTCAAATTAAAAACGGTACTTTAGTTATACTTGTCTATGATCGAGAAACTGTGCTCCAAGTCGTCCATAACCGCGGACACGGCTTTCAGAAAGATTTACCCTGCAGGGGTGCACGGATAGCAACACACACTCGATCAACCTCGGAAAAACCAACTCAAAACCCAACGAGGCATTCACGACAAAGCAATCACAGGATTCAGAAATATTTCAGGGGGCCACCCCATTAAGCTACCCGCAACGAAGTTGGCCGGCTCCGAGACGGACCCAAGGTTTGCGTCAATGGCTGTAAACGACTGGGAACCCGAAAGTGTGACTGGGCTTGTCGATACCGCGAAAACACTCCGCATCCAAAATAGTACAGGTGCTCCACGCACAATCTTAATAAAACAGTAAAGCATGGCATAAGTACATGATAGTAACAAAGCCCCAAACTACTTTGTGGCCCCAAGAAATAAGAATGAATCAAGCTCTGGCTCAGGGGGGTCCATAAGGCCTCCCGGATGTGGATAGTGCGAATAAACAAGGAACAGGAATCAAGTACTCAGGGTCCTACGGGACACAAGTGAGCATGAAAAACCAAATAGCAGATATTGCTCACCGGTGCCTCTTTCATTAGTTATCCCATTACTACTCAGGTTATGTTGTTTAGGTACCTCGTTATTCATCAGACACTCCCATACCCTACTCATGCTTTTCTACGACTCGCATGGCTCAAACAACTCCTGTAGTAATGGCTCATGGGATGGAGGAACAAGCTTCAGTAGGGTTTAAAAGTAAAGGCTATGCAGTACTTGGGATTCAATTTAATGCAATCGCGACTCAATGATGCAAGAATAAGATAGAAGCAATAGGTACTATATGTATGCAAGCATGTGGTAGTGCTTGCCTGGCAGCTCAGTTGAAGCGAGAGATGGATCTGGGTAGTACTCCTGTGATTCCTGGTAATTCTCCTGCTGGGTGTCTATCCGACGAAGAACCAAACAAACAAGGGCCAACATAAATAAAGTGCACAAGCATATGAATTAAAATGCTACAAGCAAACAAGCATGCCATGATGAATGATGCACAATTTACATGGCATTAAAGTAGCATGGTAAGGGTGAGGTGTGGATACAAGAATTAAAGCATTTTATTATTTATTTAGTCCAATTTTTATGGCCATAAACAGTTCAGATTTGTAAGAATAACATGATGCATGCTTCAATTCAGAACAAGGACTGCATAGATAGAACAGGCTCGTCGCGCTGATCGATTTAGACATATTATTTGCCAAATTTGGAGTTATAGAATTAAAGTTATTATTTTATTAAGGAAAAGGGCATTTTATTGTAATTTTAAACATCTCGAAATTTTAAAGTGTTCAAACATTATTTTGAATGGCATATTTGAATTCCTCACATTTTTCTGATTCCAAAACATATATTATTTGTATTATTTGGATTTATATTTGAAAAGTTATTTAAATCTGATTTGAATTTGAATTTAAATCAATTTTGAAAAGGTTTAAATTAAACAGACAACCAGAAAAGCTTTTGTCACTCAGCCCGACCCAGTCATAGCCACTGACGGGTGGGCCAGCTGCTGGCGGGGCACACGCGCGCGAAAACTTTCCACACCGGGGCTCTGCCTAGCCCGTGCGACTGCGAGGTGGGACCAACCGGCTGAGGCCCACGTGACAGTGAACAAACTCGCAGAGGCTGGCAGGTGGGACCGAGCTGGAGCGCGGGTTAAGATAATAAGAGGCTGGGGGGTTTCCTGGAAGAAGGCCACGACGGCTGACAGGTGGGGCTAGCGAGGAGTGCGGGTTGACCAGATAAAAAGATAGGGGGTTTCCTGCAAAACGTGCGGCGGCACTGTTTCTCTTCTTCGCGATCTGACGACTGGTGAAGAAAAATGTCGCGCGGCGCGGGACGGAGGTTCGAACCGGGGATCTGGGCGTGCGCGCGGAGGGCGTAGCCGCTGCGGTGGCTTAGGCTTGGTGTTAGGTGGGGGCTAGATGACCAGATGAGGCTATGCGCGGCGCGGGGCGTGCAGACACCAGCGTCTGGCGGTGCACTGAGGGCGCTCGGCGAAAAGATCGGCGCTGCTAGACGGCGACGGCGAGGCGGATGGTGTCAGGGAGGAAGAGGGACTCACCGCGGGGTGATCGGTGGTGGTGACACGGCCGGAGACGCGACGGATCGTCGAGGTTGCTGGCATCCTGGCGGTTAGGGTTTGCGTCGGGCGGCGCTGGCTCCGGCGGTGTTGGGGCTTCTCGTCCTCGTCGGCGCGTACGCGGCGAAGTAGGGGAGCCTCCTCGTTCTTCTTGACCACCTCCACGTCGTGCTGGCCGGCTAGAACGAGGGGGGCGACATGGTACTGGCGGTGACCGGTGGCAGGTCCTGGCAACGATGAAGACGAAGGGGAGGAGAGGCAGGGCCTAGGATTGGATCTGGATGAGGCAGGGGAGCTGTGGGGCGGAGGTAAAGCGAGGGAGAGGGAGGAGATGCCGTGTGGGAGCGGGGTAGATGGAAAAGTGGCCTCGGCTCTTTTCCCTTTCTCCCTGATCACGTGGTTGAGCTGGGGCTCGACCTGGGTAGCCAGGCAGGGCAGGGAGAGGGGCTGCAGGTGGGGACCGCATGGGTAGCAGCTGGGTGGGGCTGGCACGGCGGTAGAGAGGAGAGAGAGAAGGGAGGGGGTAGCTCGGGTGAGGCTAGGGCATGGGCTAGGATTTGGGGTGGTTAGCTGGTTAGATGGGGAGTGGGCCAGGGCGAGAAAGAGGGCCAGGTGGGGCCAGCATGATAGAGAGGGAGATAGAGAGAGAGGAGAGGTTAAGGGTTAGGGTTTTGTGTAGAATTAGGGTTAGAGGAAAATTAGAGAGAGAGGAAGATAGGTTAGATTTTTATTAGGTGTTTAGGTTTTAAAATGTGTTTATGAGATCAACCAAGAGGGTAAAGTGAGGCTTTGATTAGTTTAAGATGAGGTGAAGGAGAAACCAAGAAAAGAGAAAGAAAAGAATTATGGGAAGAGGCCTCATTTGAATCATGCATGGAGAAAATAAAATAAAAGTGATGTTGAGGAGAATATGAGGATGGTGGAGAGAGGGATGGAGATGATCCACAAAGAAAAACCCAATAAAATCAAGAGGACTCAAATGGGATAAAGGTGGTGGTACTCTTGCATGGCCCATGCAAAATAATAAATGCCATGACTTATTTTGTGAGAACAATAATAATAATATGGCATTACTCTTATGCATTCCCAAGAAGTGGAATAAGGCCAAACAAAAGATTTTATAGAATTAGATCCATCCTATCTCCCATGAGCTAGATTAAATACCAGAAGAAAATAAAATACAAACTCATGGATAATGGGATGGTGGAATTATAAGGGGATGGTGGAATTATAAGGTGGTGACAAAGAACGGTGGTGGAGTGGAATAAAAGATATGCCCCCAACTCAACTTGGGCATTAAACAATATATCCATAACCAAATACAATATCAAGAGGCAAACATAATTAATAATGCATATGAGAGAAGAACCAAAGAAAGAGGGTTTTATATGATGCTCAAATGCAAGGTGGCATGATGACATGAGCATGATATAATTATGATGCAACAATTATATATATATATATAGGAAGTAGACAATATATTACTAGACCAAGTAGCATTACAATTGTTAGACAATTGGGATGCTACAACTCTCCCCCACTAAACAGGAATGTCGCCCCAAGATTCTAGGAAGAAGAAGACTCAAAGAGGGTAGGATACTTGGCACGGAGCTCATCTTCACGTTCCCAAGTGGCTTCATCAACGGAATGGTGCGACCACTGCACCTTGAAGAACTTGATGGACTTGTTGCGAGTCCTTCTTTCTGTGACTTCAAGAATTTTTATGGGGTGTTCTTGATAAGATAGATCTTCTTGGAGATTGATGAGTTCATGGTCCACGGTCCTGCCGGGATCCTTGAAGCACTTCTTGAGTTGAGAGATGTGGAAAACATCATGGACTTTGAGTTGTTCAGGGAGCTCAAGAGCATAGGCAACTTCTCCTCTTCTTCCACGAATTTTGAAAGGACCGATGTATCTAGGAGCCAACTTTCCTTTGATACCAAAGCGGTGCGTGCCTCTCATGGGAGTGACACGAAGGTAAACGAGATCACCAGGGACATACTCCATGTCCGTGTGCTTTCTGTCATAATTGCTCTTCTGGCGACTTTGAGCAATCTTTAGGTTTTCAAGAATGATGTGAACTTTCTCCTCCGCTTGAGTTACAATGTCGGGGCCAAACAATATTCTCTCACCTGCGCCCGACTAACCAATCGGAGTTCTGCATTTGCGACCATAGAGAGCCTCAAATGGTGCCATCTTTAGACTTTTCTGGAAGCTGTTGTTGTAAGAGAATTCAGCATACGGAAGATATTCTTCCCACTTCATGCCAAAAGAGATAACGCAAGCACGGAGCATATCTTCCAGAATCTTATTGATTCTTTCAACTTGTCCTTGCGACTGAGGGTGGTAGGCTGTGCTGAAGTTTAATTTTGTTCCCAAAGCATTTTGGAAACTTCCCCAGAACTTGGAAGTGAAGATGCTTCCACGGTCTGAACTGATCTCAAGAGGAACTCCATACAGAGAGACAATTCTGTTGATATAGAGCTCAGCCAACTGAATTGCAGAAATTGTTTCCTTGACTGGAAAGAAGTGAGCTACTTTGGAAAGCCTGTCAATGACAACAAAGATTGCATTGTTGCCCTTCTGCGACCTTGGAAAACTAGTAATGAAGTCCATCTCTACTTTCTCCCATTTCCATTCCGGAGGCTTCAATGGCTGTAGAAGACCGGAAGGTTTCTGATGGACAGCTTTAACTCTGTGACAAACATCACACTCCGAGACATACTTGGCACAATATCGTTTCAAACTAGGCCACCAATATTGTGTTTTCAAGTCCATGTACATCTTAGTGCTACCAGGGTGGATAGAAAGAACAGAATTATGCGCCTCCTTGAGAACTTGCTCTCTTAAACCCGGGTAGTTCGGAACAAACATCCGGTGTTCAAAGAAAAGAGTGCCTTGGTCGTCAACGTGGAAAGACTCATACTTCGGAAGCTGAATGTTAGAGATGATCTTTTTAGTGTAAGGATCACCAAGTTGAATAGAGCGAACTTTTTCTTCCAAGAGGGGTGTTGCCAGAAGGTTTAGGAGATACCCTTGATCCACAATTTCAAGGTTGAGTTTGCGGAATTCCTCGCACAAGAGAGGCTGTTGTTCTTCCACCATGAGGTTTTTGACATAAGCTTTTCGGCTGAGAGCATCGGCCATGACATTAGCTTTGCCCGGAGTGTAGTTGATGGTCAAATCGAAATCATTGATTGTCTCAATCCACCTCCTCTGACGAAGGTTGAGATCAGGCTGTGTGAATATATACTTCAGACTCTTGTGATCAGAAAAGATCTCACAACGGTTGCCAAGCAAGTAATGCCTCCATACTTTCAAAGCAAAGACAACTGTTGCGAGTTCGAGGTCATGTGTAGGATAGTTGATCGCATGCGTCTTTAACTGACGAGATGCATAAGCAACAACTTGTTTTTCTTGCACAAGGACCGCACCCAATCCTTGCAATGAGGCATCACAGAATATCTGGAAAGGTTTTGACGTATCTGGAGGAACCAAGACTGGTGTGGAAGTGAGCTTCTCTTTGAGTGTTTCAAAGCTTGCTTGACATGCAGGAGTCCAAAGGTATTTCTTGCCTTTCTTGAGGAGATCGGTAAGAGGCTTCGCAATCTTTGAGAAGTTTTGAACGAAGCGACGACAGTAACTGGCCAAACCAAGGAAACTTCGGACTTCTTTGACATTTATGGGTGGAAGCCAGTCCATAATTGTCTTAACAGTTTCTGGGTTGATGGCAATGCCCTTGGCAGAAATGACGTGACCAAGGTATGTGACTTGAGGCAGCCAAAACTCACACTTGGAGAACTTTGCATACAGGCGGTTCTCACGAAGCTTGTTTAGGACACACCGAAGGTGTTCTTCATGTTCTTCCTTCGACTTAGAATAGACTAGAATGTCATCCAGATAGACCACAACGAACTTATTAAGATACTCCATGAAAACCGAGTTCATAAGCCTCGAGAAGGTGGCAGGTGCGTTGGTGAGACCGAAAGACATGACCGTGTACTCGTACAGGCCATAGCGGGTGGTGAAAGCTATTTTAGGAACATCTTCCTTGCGAATCTTGATTTGATGATAACCACTTCTCAAATCAAGCTTAGAGAATACCACAGCTCCAGCTAGCTGATCGAAGAGATCATTAATCCGCGGAAGGGGATATTTATTCTTGATGGTTTTAGCATTGAGTGCCCGATAGTTAACACAAAGTCTATCAGTCTTGTCTCGTTTCTTCACAAAGATGGTTGGGCTACCCCAAGAAGAAGTACTGTGCTGAATGAAACCCAACTTCTCTTGTTCATCCAACTGACTTTTGAGTTCAGCCAACTCAGCAGGACCCATTTTATAAGGCCGCTTGGAGATAGGAGCGGTACCAGGTTCAAGTTCTATGACAAACTCGACCTCACGATCAGGAGGCATCCCCGGTAACTCTTCAGGAAAGACATCTAGGAACTCACAGACTACAGGAACACTCTGAATACCTTCAATAGCATCATCATTCAGAGCCGCCAAAGAGTAAAGCTGAATTGCAGGAGTCAGACTTGGAGAATAGACTATATGGCCTTCAGGAATTTTTAGAGAGAACGAACGTTCAGCACAATCAATCACAGCTGCATTTGCTGTTAACCAATCCATGCCCAAGATAACATCAATATCAGAATTGCCCAGAATAATTAAGGAAGCCGGAAACGAAGAACCACCAATCCCAATTTGATTGTTATGGCTGATTTTAGAAGATGCCATTGTTGCTCCAGGAGAAAGGACCATTAACCGCTTGGGGAGAGGATCCATTGCTAACTCATTCTCATTTGCAAACTTGTGAGAAACAAAAGAATGCGATGCGCCGGAATCAAACAAAACTCATGCAGAAACTGAGTTAACAGGAAGCATACCCATCACAACTCCAGATGCATGCTCAGCTTGAGCGACGTTGACACAGTTGGCACGAGCAACCGTAGACCCAGGCTTGGTGTTGATGTTGAGAGCCCGAGGTGGAGGTGCACGAATCATAGGAGAACTTGCTCCAGGTCTTGGAGGTGGTGGTGGAAGAGCTTTGTTGTTCATTGGACAATTCCAGTGCTGATGCCCAGTGTTTCCACAAGTATAGCAAGCACCAGGTGGACGTGGAGCAACGTAGCCAGGGACTCCGCCAGGCGCTCCAGGGTAGTTGTGGTTGTAGCCCCTGGGAGCCGCAGTGAAAGAGTTTGGTGGCCTTGGTGCGTAGCTTGACGGTCTTGGTGGAGCAGGGAGCGACGGTGGGGTGTTAGGAACCCAAACACGACGCTTAGAAGGAGCTGTCATAGCACAAGAGCTTGCTGTATCACGGCTGTGTATTTTTGACTCCTCAAACACTTGCCTACTTGCTTCTTCCTGCAGAGCTGTGTGTTGGAGTTCCAGAAAATACGCCGGCCTTGCATGAGTGATTGCATATTTGATGGATGCATTGAGGCCTTGCCTAAACCTCTTTTGCTTCTTCTTGTCATCAGAGATCTCATCGCCACCATAACGAGAAAGGTTCATGAAGTTTCTGATGTAGGTGTTGACATTGTCAGTGCCCTGCTTGAGGTTGAGAAACACTTCCTTCATCCTTTCCATGATAATTTCTGACAGATATTGCTCTTTGAAAGCAGCAGTGAATTGCTCCCAAGTAGGCTGAAAACCAGAGAGATCTGCCTTGAGGTAATTTTCCCACCAGAGAGCTGCATCTCCCTTCAGAAGGTGAGTGGCACATTTGACCCATTCTTGCTCGGGAACATCCGCAGTCATCAGCAACCTTGACACTTCACGCAGCCAATCATCCGCATCAAGTGGCTGATCAGACACCTCAAATTGGCGTGGGTTGAACTTGAGAAAACTCTTGATGTCTCCTCGCTTGGGAGGTGGAGGTAGCGGAACAAACTCATTCCTCCTGACACTTTCCTCGAAGCGCTGCTGGTTCTGCTGCATAGTGCCCAAAGCATTTGCAATACTTGCCAAAGCAGCCCCCAGTTTAGGTGGTATGTCCTCCTCAGAACGGCGTGGTGGTGTCATCCTGTGATTGATATAAAACACAAGTCAGTACTATGATGGAGAATGATAATAATCCAAGATAGTACCAAAATGGAATTAACCAAGATTAAAGGATGCAATTCACTGAGATGATATTAAAATATCAACAAAGTTCAAGGCACCTAGAAGATATTAAGCATAACGCACACGACTGAACAAGGAGTGTGGTACACAAGCTAACAAAGAAAAAAAATTCCGCAAATTTTGGCATTAAAATACCACTATATGCGCAAAACCACTTAACGAATCAAGATTAGTAACTCTACTAGTTCAATATACAAGAGCAATGATAAAAGTAGTGGTATGGTCGCGACTCCATCCCGCACTCAAATCATTACTCTGCACATGAATCAGTAAAACACGCGTCCCAACACCTTCTTCTTAAGATGAACCTAAAGATTAGTAACTACGAAAACGAACACCCCAAACAAGATAACGTCGGATAACAAAGAGTAAGATAGATCGCATCGGTATACAACGAATCAGATAGATCGCGTCGGTTTACAAAGGCCTGTCGGTATGGAATGTACCCAAAGTTGATAACCAAAAGGCAGATAGTGGTAACATTTGGATGCAACAGATAGACAAGGAATTCACACACACACACACAACCTATGGTACTACGGAACCCAGAACACGTGAATCCTAGTTTGAATTTTAGAAGAGGATTGAAAACGTTATACTTCCTTACCAGAAAAGGGTGGGTGGGTGGTTAAGAAGAAAAATGGAAGCAGTCCTACTCTCACGTTTTGTTTTTCCCTAGTATACATAACTACCAAAATATTTGCTAGACTGACAACGACCATTTTGGCTGAGACCCTGAAGGGCGGGATGGCTCTGATACCAATTGTAACTACCTCGGTGAATTACGCTCTTAGTTACAAGCCAGGATGAACGAAAATGGTTAAAATGGTACGGTGGGGCCTAGGGCCACTCACGGTAGACCTTTCGGCCATCCTAACCACTTTCAGACATCGGGACAAGAACGAGCGGCGTAATCGGCAGGCGAAGGGATCAACTACATACACAAGTGAGTATGTATGCAAGCCACATACAACAGTCCTCAGAGCCATTCCATCTAAAATAAATAGAAATATTGCATCGCCATACGGCAAGATTCAAATATCCTAGATAGAGATAATAATTTAGGATAGCTCCTCATACAACACACATGAGAGTATCAGGCAGAAGCGGAAACAAGATCCGAGTACGGATAAGAAGCAAATCGGCATAAGATGCCCCATAAATAAACACATCCCGCCCACAGATCTCACGGATCCCCGTTCCCGGAATCTCTACACCGAATGATCGTTGCCAACATCATCTGTCTCTTCCACCCAGTATCCATTTTGCGGGTACACCTGTTCATCTGAATCAAACAATTTATCGTGTGAGACCCTAGGGGTACTCAGCAAGTCTTTATGCCACTAAAGGGGACACAACCTGGGGTGACGCAATTGCAGCAAAAGATAATAACTAACAAGTCTATAGATACTCGCTAACCATCCGCCTAACCAATGATAGACGGATGTCCGTTAATTAAGAACAACAGTTATAACAGTATAATTAACATATCCATCCTCCTCATCACTTACCAACGAGGAAGCAGACGAACAACCCCATCATCCGTTGGTAGTTTTATTAAACATTCCATGAGCATTGCACTATTTACTAGTCAAGTACTTAGTCAAATTAAAAACGGTACTTTAGTTATACTTGTCTATGATCGAGAAACTGTGCTCCAAGTCGTCCATAACCGCGGACACGGCTTTCAAAAAGATTTACCCTGCAGGGGTGCACGAATAGCAACACACACTCGATCAACCTCGGAAAAACCAACTCAAAACCCAACGAGGCATTCACGACAAAGCAATCACAGGATTCAGAAATATTTCAGGGGGTCACCCCATTAAGCTACCCGCAACGAAGTTGGCCGGCTCCGAGACGGACCCAAGGTTTGCGTCAATGGCTGTAAACGACTAGGAACCCGAAAGTGTGACTGGGCTTGTCGATACCGCGAAAACACTCCGCATCCAAAATAGTACAGGTGCTCCACGCACAATCTTAATAAAACAGTAAAGCATGGCATAAGTACATGATAGTAACAAAGCCCCAAACTACTTTGTGGCCCCAAGAAATAAGAATGAATCAAGCTCTGGCTCAGGGGGGTCCATAAGGCCTCCCGGATGTGGATAGTGCGAATAAACAAGGAACAGGAATCAAGTACTCAGGGTCCTACGGGACACAAGTGAGCATGAAAAACCAAATAGCAGATATTGCTCACCGGTGCCTCTTTCATTAGTTATCCCATTACTACTCAGGTTATGTTGTTTAGGTACCTCGTTATTCATCAGACACTCCCATACCCTACTCATGCTTTTCTACGACTCGCATGGCTCAAACAACTCATGTAGTAATGGCTCATGGGATGGAGGAACAAGCTTCAGTAGGGTTTAAAAGTAAAGGCTATGCAGTACTTGGGATTCAATTTAATGCAATCGCGACTCAATGATGCAAGAATAAGATAGAAGCAATAGGTACTATATGTATGCAAGCATGTGGTAGTGCTTGCCTGGCAGCTCAGTTGAAGCGAGAGATGGATCTGGGTAGTACTCCTGTGATTCCTGGTAATTCTCCTGCTGGGTGTCTATCCGACAAAGAACCAAACAAACAAGGGCCAACATAAATAAAGTGCACAAGCATATGAATTAAAATGCTACAAGCAAACAAGCATGCCATGATGAATGATGCACAATTTACATGGCATTAAAGTAGCATGGTAAGGGTGAGGTGTGGATACAAGAATTAAAGCATTTTATTATTTATTTAGTCCAATTTTTATGGCCATAAACAGTTCAGATTTGTAAGAATGATATGATGCATGCTTCAATTCAGAACAAGGACTGCATAGATAGAACGGGCTCGTCGTGCTGATCGATTTAGACATATTATTTGCCAAATTTGGAGTTATAGAATTAAAGTTATTATTTTATTAAGAAAAAGGGCATTTTATTGTAATTTTAAACATCTCGAAATTTTAAAGTGTTCAAACATTATTTTGAATGGCATATTTGAATTCCTCACATTTTTCTGATTCCAAAACATATATTATTTGTATTATTTGGATTTATATTTGAAAAGTTATTTAAATCTGATTTGAATTTGAATTTAAATCAATTTTGAAAAGGTATAAATTAAACAGACAACCAGAAAAGCTTTTGTCACTCAGCCCGACCCAGTCATAGCCACTGACGGGTGGGCCAGCTGCTGGCAGGGCACACGCGCGCGAAAACTTTCCACTCCGGGGCTCTGCCTAGCCCGTGCGACTGCGAGGTGGGACCAACCGGCTGAGGCCCACGTGCCAATGAACGAACTCGCAGAGGCTGGCAGGTGGGACCGAGCTGGAGCGCGGGTTAAGATAATAAGAGGCTGGGGGGTTTCCTGGAAGAAGGCCACGGCGGCTGACAGGTGGGGCTAGCGAGGAGTGCGGGTTGAGCAGATAAAAAGCTAGGGGGTTTCCTGCAAAACGCGCGGCGGCACTGTTTCTCTTCTTCGCGATCTGACGACTGGCGAAGAAAAACGCCGCGCGACGCGGGACGAGGGTTCGAACCGGGGATCTGGGCGTGCGCGCGGAGGGCGTAGCCGCTGCGGTGGCTTAGGCTTGGTGTTAGGTGGGGGCTAGACGACCAGATGAGGCTATGCGCGGCGCGGGGCGTGCAGACACCAGCGTCTGGCGGTGCACTGAGGGCGCTCGGCGAAAAGATCGGCGATGCTAGACGGCGACGGCGAGACGGATGGTGTCAGGGAGGAAGATGGACTCACCGCGGGGTGATCGGTGGTGGTGACACGGCCGGAGACACGACGGATCGTCGAGGTTGCTGGCGTCCTGGCGGTTAGGGTTTGCGTCGGGCAGCGCTGGCTCCGGCGGTGCTGGGGCTTCTCGTCCTCGTCGGCGCGTACGCGGCGAAGTAGGGGAGCCTCCTCGTTCTTCTTGACCACCTCCACGTCGTGCTAGCCGGCTAGAATGAGGGGGGCGACACGGTACTGGCGGTGACCGGCGGCAGGTCCTGGCGAGGATGAAGACGAAGGGGAGGAGAGGCAGGGCCTGGGGTTGGATCTGGACGAGGCAGGGGAGCTATGGGGCGGAGGTAAAGCGAGGGAGAGGGAGGAGATGCCGTGTGGGAGCGGGGTAGATGGAAAAGTGGCCTCAGCTCTTTTCCCTTTCTCCCTGATCACGTGGTTGAGCTAGGGCTCGACCTGGGTAGCCAGGCAGGGCAGGGAGAGGGGCTGCAGGTGGGGACGGCATGGGTAGCAGCTGGGTGGGGCTGGCACGGCGGTAGAGAGGAGAGAGAGAAGGGAGGGGGTAGCTCGGGTGAGCTCGGGTTAGGCTAGGGCATGGGCTAGGATTTGGGGTGGTTAGCTGGTTAGATGGGGAGTGGGCCAGGGCGAGAAAGAGGGCCAGGTGGGGCCAACATGATAGAGAGGGAGATAGAGAGAGAGGAGAGGTTAAGGGTTAGGGTTTTGTGTAGAATTAGGGTTACAGGAAAATTAGAGAGAGGAAGATAGGTTAGATTTTTATTAGGTGTTTAGGTTTTCAAATGTGTTTATGAGATCAACCAAGAGGGTAAAGTGAGGCTTTGATTAGTTTAAGATGAGGTGAAGGAGAAACCAAGAAAAGAGAAAGAAAAGAATTATGGGAAGAGGCCTCATTTGAATCATGCATGGAGAAAATAAAATAAAAGTAATGTTGAGGAGAATATGAGGATGGTGGAGAGAGGGATGGAGATGATCCACAAAGAAAAACCCAATAAAATCAAGAGGACTCAAATGGGATAAAGGTGGTGGTACTCTTGCATGGCCCATGCAAAATAATAAATGCCATGACTTATTTTGTGAGAACAATAATAATAATAATATGACATTACTCTTATGCATTCCCAAGAAGTGGAATAAGGCCAAACAAAAGATTTTATAGAATTAGATCCATCCTATCTCCCATGAGCTAGATTAAATACCAGAAGAAAATAAAATACAAAGTCATGGATAATGGGATGGTGGAATTATAAGGGGATGGTGGAATTATAAGGTGGTGACAAAGAAAGGTGGTGGAGTGAAATAAAAGATATGCCCCCAACTCAACTTGGGCATTAAACAATATATCCATAACCAAATACAATATCAAGAGGCAAACACAATTAATAATGCATATGAGAGAAGAACCAAAGAAAGAGGGTTTTATATGATGCTCAAATGCAAGGTGGCATGATGATATGAGCATGATATAATTATGATACAAAAATTGTATATATATATAGGAAGTAGACAATATATTACTAGACCAAGTAGCATTACAATTGTTAGACAATTGGGATGCTACAACCTCCCCAACACGAGATGCCAGTTGTTTCAAGATCGATTCCGTGGGGTACAGTGGTAGGATACGATGAATCTAGATCCACCCCTGCACACAATTGGGCATCACCGATGGGTTCGTTGTTGCTCCATCGAACTTCTCCACCATCAAAGCACAATCCCGAAAGCGCCAGGGGCCCTCATCCATGATGCGAGTCCAGTCGCCCAGGCAAAAAGCTTGTACGAGAAACATGTTCTTCTCAATTGGAAGGAAAGAGACCTCTCTTGTCGTATTCCATGCCACCCTCATCGTCTTCTCCAGCGATTGCTCGCTAAAACCCTTGACGGTTAGAAGTTGAGCCATAACCATCCATTTCACCTCCGGTAGATCTCCACGATCTGCCTTAGCCAGGAACACACCGTCTTTCTCCTCTTCGCTCAGCTTCAGATTCTTGAGCAGTTCATCCACCTCAATCGCCCCCGACGACTTCGATGATTCTGCTGCCATCGCCACTCCCCGAACCGATCTCCCCCAAGTAAATCTCTCACACCAAGGCTAGGCACCTGTACAAGACAACCCCTTGATCAGCCTAAGCAGAGAAGAATCACAAGGGAATCGATTGGGATCAGAAATCTTGCCGGCGTGAGATCGCCTTCGAAGCCGCCAAATCCTAGTTTCTAGGTCTGCCGAGGTGTCGGATAGACATGTTTCGACTGACTGACCCCAACCGAGCAGAAAAAAATCGGACTGGGCCTTATCACCCAGGTCGCAAGCCCAACCCACCGAGTGGAGACGAGGCAGATGGGTCAAAAAAAAAGAGAGAGAGATTGGAGACGATGCAGCCCCTAGGCCCCCTACCGCCGCACGCCACCGCCCATTCCAACGCCGGGCGGGACTCCTTCGAGATGGCGGCTACTCGCCGGCGAAGGGAGTCGCACGAATTCCACTGCCGCCGCTCGCAGGCCCTTCCGTTCGTCCATGGAGGCAGAGACCGCCGGCGTCAGCAGCAGCAGCAGCGCGGATTCTCGCCGGCGGAGCGATTCTCACGAATTCCACCACCACCGCTCGCCGGCCGGCCAGCCATCCATGGCTGCGGGCATGGACGGCGTCAGCTTGACCAGCGACGCGATGGAGGGCAACAGCAGAAGCGAGTTCCGCTTCTTCCTGTCCTTCGACATCAGCCTCACCCTCAAGGTACTCACGCATTTCCCTTCCTTCCCCCAAATATCTCCTCTAACCTCACCTTTCCTTTGAAGATGATCTCCGAGCATCAGCCTCACTTTTGTTTTAGAGATTGCGATTCATCTGACTCATCATCGTTCGTTGTTACTACTTTCAAAACTGTGCTGCAATTAGTAGGAAGGAATGATATCTTGTGATGGCAAGGGTTCAATGTATTGATACAAACGTATTTACTGTGATGAATAGAGTGGATTTTGTGCATCTCGATACACTGAATGCTTATGGAAATGTGACTCTGTTCCTAGTCTTAAGCGCCAAGCATGTGACTGTCCATGTGATGCACTTAACGGATTGGCAAAACAGCTGTTTTTATTCCTGCAAGTTGATGTTTTGTAATTGAAGTGCACATTGTTTCATAGAGTATGGCTGTTGGTGCCTCGATCAAGCCATCTAAGTAATTAGGAACCTCATCATTTATTAAAGTACTTTGTTTATTTGCACACTGTATATGGCTGGCTGGTCTACCTGCAAATGGAGTTTTTCTAATTGAAGCTCATATGGCTGTTGGTGTCTCTGATTAATTAAAAACCTGCATCGTTAATAGCCCCCACTTGGTTTGTTTGGGCAATCATCCTTTCCTCCTTTTCCTCGTCATTCACTTGTGTATCCTTTTCTGTAACTCTTCTGTTAACTTAGCAGGGCTACTCTTCTGTACTGTTTCCAGTTGAAAAGATGACACATATAATCTTGATCGAAGCTATTTCTAACTGCTTACGTTTATTTGATGTGTCAACATGTTAAATTTCTACATCTATTCCTACTGGCAGTTTTCTGGATCTTAAATACCTTTGGATGCGAAGTGAGAAGAGGATTGTGACTACAACTTGCATCGGTTTCAGCACAAGGTAGCATGTTTCTCTCCCTATGACTTAGTAAGAGAGGAAAATACGCCCTGCTAGTTGTTCTTATTATATTGTTCTGCTCGAACAGAATGCCCACTGCTGAGCTGTTGCAGGATTGGAGAGTTGACATGTGATTGGTTCGAGAACAGGTCTCAAGCTGCAATAACCTTTGTTGACTATTGGAGTTATCAAGCTCTATACACATCTTGCTGACACCACACTCTTCTCCATTACCACCCATCAAGGTAGTCACTCACTCCCTTCTGATGGAAAGTTTGGAGAGGCTCGTTAACAAGTAGTAGTATGAGAGATGTCAGATGCAACTACAACATCTTGCTATCAGTCCTGTGGACAAAGTTAAGGAGGAGTGCGAGCGCAGGATTATTGGTCCTGAGGCTAGTTGTTGAATTCTGCAGTTTTGAACATGCAATATGAGAGGCTGGATCGCGTACTCACACCCCTATCTGTCATCATCAAGTAACAGGAGATGGTCAAGCTGTGATTTATCATTATCAGTACATTAAGTATTATATGTCAACATGAACAAGAGATAAGCAATTGCCAGCAGATTATTATCATTTCTGAGATGGGTCCTGCACTCATTTTCTTTATACTCCCTCCGATCCAAATTAATATACATCCGAATCTATACAAATCTGAGTCCATTAATTTGGATCGGAGGGTGCAATAGGTGTCGTTAAAACAATTGACAAGAAAATAACCACTTGCTTCCAGGTCTTCTCACTTCAATGTGATGCATTCATGATTCAACCAAACAAAACCAATATTATGGTCATCCCTACGCGGCAGGTCCTCGAGATAAGCTGTATTTTGTAGTTGCACGGTAGGTGTGCTGTCATGCGTCTAGTTGTTGTTGGAGGTAATTGTTTAATTTCCATTCCTGCGACTTTTCTCAAATGAATAAAATCGTAGTATTTGCTAAGTTCACAGCCAACGGAAAATAACTTTTGACAACCTGCATTGGATGTACTGTATAAATTACCTAAAATAATGATCGACTTGCAATAATAAGAACGAGAAGTCTCAATTCCAACTCGCAATAGGCAGGGTTGTCTGTATCACGTGGCGCTCTAGCTGTGCCCTATTAAGAACAAAGATACCCCCAGCTGTTAAAGTGGCAAGCTAGTTGTCTCTGTTATATGCCAGCCCAAAAAGAATGCCGCCCGTGCTGAGCTGTGATTGATTCCCAGAAATCAAACTCATCCGATTGGCTCGGTAAAGTCAATCTGGCTTCTGTTTTCCAACAAGAAAGCTATGACGTCTATCATCTTTAAATAAATAGGATATTTCCAAGTTGTAATTTGTCATATGAGTATGTTAAGTATTGTTTGTCCATATGAACAAGAGATAAGCAACAGCCAGCAGATTATGACCATTTCTGAGATCAATCTTGTATGCAGTTTTAATTAGAGGTGTCACTGAAAAGGACAAGAAAATAACCACTTGCTTTCAGGTCTTCTCTCTTCTCCTAGCTGGAAGCATGTGATGTATTCAAGATGTAACCAGTTCAACAAAACAAATACTATGGTCCTCCCTGTTAGGCAGGTACTCATGATGAATTCTATCTTGTATCTGCATAGTAGGTGTGCTGTCACGCATCTAGTCGTCTGTGGAGGAAATTGTTTAATTCCCATTCCAGCGACTTTTTATATTTGGAAGGAACGTTCATATCTGTTAAGGTCACTGCCAATGGAACATCACTTCGTCGACTACAAGCTTTACATTGTTCACACAAGGTATTCTCGTTCTGTTCAGTTTGTCTCTTCTTCTATTCGATTCACCAACCATCATCGTTCGTTCGTGGGCATTCAAAACTCTCGTTCATATCACTACCATCAGTACTAAGGAATGATATAATCGTGTCTTCATCAAGAAGTTGGTTTTGTGCACCTGGGTATGCTCAAGGCCTAGGAAAATGCATCGAAACGCAAAGCTTTTTGCGTCTTCGCAAAAAAAAAGGGCCTAGGAAAATGAGTGTGTCTCTCTTCCTTATTTTTGGCGACAAGCATGTGTTTATTCACGTGATGATCCTTTTAACATATTAAAAAACAACTTTTTTCCTACCTGCAAGGCTGCAAATAGATGTTTTGTAATTGAAGTGCACATTTTCTCACAAGGCTGTTGGTGTCTCGTTGGAGCCATTTGATTAGTTTAAAACCAATTCGTTCTCCTCTTTTACTTGTCCTTCACTATTGTATTCTATAAACTTTTCTGCAAATTTTGTGTTAATATTAGCAGAGCTCTTCTGTACCGTTTCCAATTGAAAATGTGATGCATATAGTCTCGATCACTGGAGCTATTACTAACTGTCTACGTTTGTTTGATATTTGAACAGCTTAAAACTCTACAGTTAATCCTAATGAGTGTGTAACTACAATTTTGCATCAGTCTAAGCGGGCCTATTAAGAAATGAAGATGCTCCCAGCCAATGGTTCTTATTATATACGTATGCGCCAAAATAATGCCCACTGCTGAGCTGTTGCAATATTGGATAGTTGACTTCTGATTGGTTCGAGAAAACATTTCAAGCTCTATACAAATCTTTCTCACACCATCCTCTTCTCCATTCTGCAGCGCGCTTGTGTTTCGAGCCCCCATCCCGCCTCCTAGCACCACCACGGCTCAAGTTAGTAACTAATTCCCCTTCCCATTCCTTCCCCCTAAATATCTCTTGTATTCTCTTCTGATTTCACTTTTCCTCTCGCAGATGGTGTCGACAAGGAGGTCTCTCAGCTCCTCATAAAGTGCAAGATCTATATTGATGCATCCAATTTGGCTTCCTAGTTAACACGTGGTAATCCTCGTTCCGTCCATCTCTTCTGTGATTCGATTCGCCAATTCATCTTTCACGTCACCACCATTCAAACCTGTGCAATTATCTCCCGTTCACATCACTACCATTAGTAGGAAGGAATGAATCCATGTCTCGTCATGAAGATAACTTCCATTCTCGTCTTTGACGACAAGCATGTGAATGTTCATGTGATGTATTTAACATATTGGAAAAACAACCATTTTCCTGCCTGCAAATGGGCCTTTTGAAATTGAAGTGCACATTGTTTTATATGGCTGTTAGTGCCTCGATCAAGCCATTTGATCTTTAATACTCCCTCCATCACATTTTATTAGGCTTAGTAGAAATGACGATGCGAGGTGATTAGCGACTGGCATCAGCTCTCACGTTTTTCGTCTCGTAAGTTGCGGTAGTTATGGTTGGAATCGTTAATGTTGCACATGCATTGGGCAGCAGTAGAAGCACGAGCATGCATTGGGCAGGAGTAGGAGAGAGGTCACAGCGGTTATTAGTTAGCGCTAATTAGTGCTAGATATGAGTCTAACTCTTGAGATTTCCCTAATTTTTTAGTAAACCCTAATAAACTAAGATGGAGGGAGTAGCACCAGTTGGTTTATTTGAGCACTACCGTGTCTTGGCTCCCCTTGTATACCCCTTTCTGCAACTCTTCTGTTAATATTAGCGGGACTCTTTTGTACACTCCACTCTCCCCTTGTACCGTAATCTGGCATTCAAACTGTGTAAAAATCTTTCATTCACATCATGATGGCAAGAGTTGTAGCACCCAAGAAACTGTGTCATGAAGAATGGATTATGTGCACCTTGGTACACTAAATGCCTATGAGAATTAGTGACTCACAAGCACGTGACTATCCATGTGATGCATTTAACATATTAGAAGAAACAACTATTTCCTTCCTGCAAATTGCTGTTTGTAATTCAAGTGCACATATTCTCATATGGCTGTCGATGCCTTTATCAGGCCAGCTGATTAATTTAAAATTGCATCATTAATAACGCCAATTTGTTTATTTGCACACTGTGTATGCATGTCTGGCTAGTTTTTATCATACAGTTTTGTATTGTATATTATTTTCCGCAATATTAGCAGGGCTAGCTCTTCTGTACGGTTTCCAGTTGAAGGAATGATGCGTATAATCCTGCCAGAGCTATATCTAATTATCTATGTTTATTTAATGTAATAACAGATTGAATTCTATATTTGTTCCTACAAATTGAGGAAAAGATTGTAACTACAACTTGCATCAGTCAGATCATAAGGTTAGCAAGCTTGTCGTTGTGCCCTATTACGAAATGATGATACCTGCTGCTAGTTCTTATTATATACCTCAGCCCAAAAAGAATGGGCAGTGCTGAGCTGTTGCAAGATTGGTAGTTGACTTGCGATTGGTTCAAGAACAGATCTTTATCTGTATTCAATTGTTGTCACATATTGGAGATCTCTATACACGTCTTGCTCAAACCATTTTCTCCTCCATTCTGCAGTGCACCTCTGTTCAACTGTGTTCTGCCGCGTGTGTTGAGGAAGATTCTTCTAGGCGTTACAATGGCAGAGCTGGTGGTCTCCATGGCTATCGGGCCACTGGTGTCCATGCTGAAGGACAAGGCGTCCAGCTCCCTCCTGGACACATACAAGGTGATGGAGGGAATGGAGGAGCAGCACAAGATTCTCAAACGCCAGCTTCCAGCCATCCTTGATGTCATCACAGACGTTGAGGAGCAGGCGATTGCCCAAAGAGAAGGGGCGAAAGCCTGGCTCCAGGAGCTCAAGGCAGTGGCCTATGAGGCAAATGAAGTCTTCGATGAATTCAAGTATGAAGCACTTCGCCGTGAAGCCAAGAAGAATGGGCACTACCGTGAGCTTGGCTGCGATGTACTGAAACTCCTCCCTACTCACAATCGTGTCATGTTCCGTCATAAAATGGGTACCAAGCTTTGCCACATTCTGCGAGCCATTGAGGTCCTCATAGCACAGATGCAGGCTTTTGGGTTCAAGTACCAACCACAGCCACCGGTGTCCAAGGAGTGGAGGCAGACCGATTATGTTATCGTCGACCCACAAGAAATTGCCAGCAAATCTAGACACAAAGATAAGAGGAATATTGTTGACACACTACTTCGTCAAGCAAACAATGCAGATCTTGCTATTGTTCCCATCGTTGGAATGGGGGGCCTTGGCAAGACCACATTAGCACAGCTCATATACAATGAACCTGAAATTCAGAAGCATTTCCAGTTGCTGCTATGGGTTTGTGTCTCTGATAATTTTGATGTCAACGCCCTGGCTAAGAGTATAGTTGAAGCATCTCCCAAGAAGAATGATGATACAGGCAAACCACCACTGGATAGACTTCAAAAATTAGTCAGCGGGCAGAGGTATATCCTTGTATTGGATGATGTCTGGAACAACAGAGAGTTCCATAAGTGGGAAAAGCTTAAGGTGTGTCTTCAGCATGGTGGAAGCGGTAGTGCAGTGTTGACAACAACTCGTGATACACAAGTTGCTGAAATGATGGGTGCAGCTAGATCCTACCATCTCAATGATTTGGAGGATATCTTCTTAAAGGAAATTATTGAGGCTAGAGCATTCAGTTCGGAGAAAGAAAAACCTACCGAGCTAGTCGAGATGGTTGGTGAGATTGTGAAGAGATGTTGTGGCTCTCCTTTAGCTGCAACTGCACTGGGTTCTGTACTTCGTACCAAGACCAACGTGGATGAATGGAAGGCTATTTCATCTAGAAGCAGCATTTGCACCGAGGAAATTGGAATTTTGCCAATACTGAAGCTTAGCTACAATGACTTGCCATCATACATGAAGCAGTGTTTTGCTTTTTGTGCTATATTTCCCAAGGATTACAAGATTGATGTGGAGAAGCTGATTCAACTATGGATCGCAAATGCCTTTATACCAAAACACAATGAAGATAGTCCTGAAACAACTGGAAAACATATTTTTAATGAGCTGGCCTCAAGATCATTCTTTCTGGACATAGAAGAAAGTAAAGGGTTGTATTATCCCAGAACTACATGCAAAATCCATGATCTTATGCATGATATTGCAATGTCTGTTATGGAAAAGGAATGTGTTGTTGCAACTGAGAAACCAAGTCAAACTGAGTGGCTTGGGGATACTACTCGGCATTTATTTTTGTCATCCCAAGAGCCAGAATATATTTTGAATGATTCCATGGAGAAAAGATCCCCTTCAATCCAGACACTGCTATGTGATGGATATATGTGGAGCTCATTGCAACATCTGCCAAAATACAACCTTTTGCGTGCCTTGAAGCTCTGTATAAGGACCAAATCATTTCTACTGAAACCAAAGTACCTACATCACCTGAGGTACCTTGATCTCTCAGAGAGTGATATCGAAGCACTTCCTGAGGATATAGGTATTCTATATAACCTGCAAATGTTGGACCTTTCCAAGTGCCAGTGTCTTGGTCGGCTTCCGAGGCAAATGAAATACATGACTTCCCTCCGTCACCTCTACACTCATGGGTGTTCAAAGTTGAAGAGCATGCCTCCAGAACTTGGAAAACTCACTGAGCTGCAGACACTCACATATTTTGTAGCTGCAATTAATAGCCCTTATTGCAGTGATATTGCAGAGCTGCAAAATTTAAACCTTGGTGGTCAGCTAGAGCTATGTCAGGTAGAGAATGTTATAGAAGCAGAGTCAAAAGTGGCAGATCTTGGAAACAAGAAGGGTCTCAGAGATCTGACATTAAGATGGACTTCTGTTTGTGACAGTGGGGTGCTTGACAGTTTCAAACCTCATGATGGGATGCAGGTTCTGAGGATATATTCCTATGGAGGGAAGTGCATGGGCATGTTGCAGAACATGGTTGAGATCCATCTTTTTCATTGTGAAAGATTGCAAGTTTTGTTCAGATGCGGTACATCCTTCACTTTTCCAAAGCTGAAGCAGCTTAGACTAGAACATCTATTGGATTTTGAGAGATGGTGGGAAATAAATGAGAGGCAAGAAGGACAGATAATATTTCCTCTGCTTGAGGGGTTGTTTATTAAGTCCTGTGGAAAGCTGATTGCATTACCTGAAGCAGCATTGGTTCAAGAACCATGTAGTGGAAGTCATAGATCGGTATGGTCACTGTTTCCTGTGCTTGGGAAGTCCTTTCTTCGGTATTGTAGGAAGCTGGTAGCATTACCTGAAGCAACATTGCTTCAAGAACCTTTTAGTGAAGGTTTTCTCTCAGCGTTTCCTGCCCTAAAGATACTCGAACTGGAAGATTTAGAGAGTTTTCAGAGATGGGAGGATGCAGTTGGAAGGGAACAGATATTATTTCCTCAGCTTGAGAAATTGTTAATTCAGAAATGCCCAAAGGTGATGGATCTACCCAAAGCACCAAACCTTAGTGTATTAGAAATTAAAGATGGCAAGCAAGATATCTTTCATTGGGTAGACAGATATTTGTCTTCACTGACCAAGCTGACACTGAAGCTAGAAAACACAGAAACGACATCAGAGGCTGATTACGCTTTAGTTGTACCGGTGAAAAGCAAGGAGAAATGGAACCAGAAATCCCCTCTTACAGTTATGGCGTTAGGATTCTGCAACTCTTTCTTTGGATCAGGTGGACTAGAGCCATGGGACTATTTTGTACATCTTGGAGTTTTGGCAATTGATAGATGTGATGTGCTCGTGAACTGGCCAGAGGTGGTGTTCAATAGCTTGGTATCCTTGAAGAGATTAAAGATCAAAAGCTGCAATAATCTGACTGGATACACACGGGCTCCTGTCCAGCCGTCAGCATCTGAAAGGATTCAGCATCTGCCAGCTCTGGAGTATCTTCATTTAGCACAGTGCGCCAGTTTGGTAGAGATGTTCAATGTCCCAGCATCTCTCAAGGGCACGACTATTGTGGAGTGCCAGAAGCTCGAGTCTATATTCGGCAAGCAGCAACTGGGCACGTCAGAGTTAGTTCAAGGGTCTTCCTGCAGTGAGGCAATTGTGGCCACAGCTGTATCACACCTGAATCACCTTTGCCCATGCCTGGAACAAATGTGGTTACGTGAATGTGATAGTTTATCAGCGGTTCTACATCTTCCACCGTCCTTAGAGACCCTATTTATTGAGAGCTGCAATAGTATTCAAGTCATGTCATGTCAGCTGGATGGGCTCCCAAAACAACAGGTCATTGCTGCCATAAATGCACCGGAACTATCAGCAGCAACAGCAGCAGGAGAGCATTCACTTCCTCCTTGTCTGACATATTTAGAAATTGAGGCCTGTGCTGGCATGTTGGGGGGCATTCTCCTTCTGCCCACCTCCCTCGAGACACTGATCATTCGGAGCACCAGTGGGCTGACATCCCTGCAGTTCCCTCCATCAGGAGAGCTCCCATCGTTGGAAACCATTTGGCTTGATAGCTGTAGTACCCTGGCATCCCTACCGAACGAGCCCCAAGTATACAGGTCTCTCGCACTTCTTGCAATTAAAGATTGTCCTGCCATAAAGAAGCTCCCTAGATGCCTGCAGCAGCGACTGGGCATCATCGAGGGAAAAGATCTAGATGCCCAGTATGAAGGTACGCACATATTTCTTTCTCTCTTTGCCACATTTCACCAACAAATGCAAGCACCCATCCCATCCCATCCCATGTACCACTGTCAACACGCCATCTCCCATTAGCATTAGCATTATGTTGTTTGAAGAAGAGAAATAGCAATCTCATAGCAGTACCACATGATTATTATATTTGTGACATAGTGAAAATTCATACTTGTTAGTTTTTTAAGTAAGTAGTGAAAACGAGCATATATGTATAGGACAGGTAGAAACACATACATGCAGAATTTGTTAAAACTCAATGACGTTATCTGATCTGTATCTTGCATCATGTTGCTCACTATGTGTCCCTGTCCATCCCCAAAGCAAAACCAGTTTGGCAGCACATGTTTTAGGAAAAGAGCGCATAGCAAGTTACGAAAAATGGACATGCTATGTGGTATTAGTTTGTACCGCTTAGTCTGACATCACCTGTGATATAATACAGTTATGGCATCTAAACCCAAGACATGGAAGGAGATACCAAGACTGGTCCGTGAGAGGAGGATGTATGCCAAGCGGAGGGCCGAGCTGAGGAGGCAGGCCAACCACACAACTGGCGAGCAGGAAACTGAATAGAGTTGCGTAGTTAACCGAGGAAAACCGGGCGAGAACTGCATGGAAAGGGCATGCATTCTCTTTGCTTTAATGTACCGGCTTTGTAAACTCTAAACTCTGACCTTTATCTTCTTCAGGGTACTTTGTAATGTAAATTTAGTACTACCTTTGGCATTTCCCAGATTTAGTAGAAGCTGGGATTCTCACGTGTGTGAGCTACCTAGTTTGAGCGTCATTTACTTAGTTCAGACACCGGCCTATGACTTCTTTAGATTACTGAACTGTGATGTCGTCCGATTCTTTAGAATCCATGAAAGGCAGTAAGCTCCTGCAGTTCATAGGGGGAGAATAGCATTTTTTTTTCAGTTAACTGGAGGAAAACTGGACGAAGACCACACTGAAGGGGCAAGCGTTCTTTTTGTTTCAAATAATGTGCTAGTACAAGTTATGTCTCGATCCTTTATCAGCTTTGTGCGAACTCCGATCTTTATCTCCTGTTGATACTTTGTAATGTGGATTTATTACCTTTGACAATTTCCAGATTTAGTAGAAGCTTGGATTCTCATACTATGTAGTTTGAGTGTTGTTTTCGTAGTTCAGACATTGACCGACTCAGATTACTTCCTGAACTGTGATGTTGTCTGATTGAATACTTTCAGTACAAGTAGACGTGCAGTTCAGTGTCAGTGATGGCAGGAGTTTCACTTGCAGCTCTTGCGCATAGTGAGCCTGCTTTCATACTCAATGCCGTGATGCTCGTTTGGAACAGTCTTTCTTTCGTACAAGTTGTAAAACACATCCATCCTGCTTGTCTGGAATCAGCTCCACGCCGGAGAGGTTGTTGTCACGAGAATTACGATCCACTTGATATGGGAATGGGACCAAAAGTAAATAAACAAACGAGATAGATGTGGGATGCCAAGATGTTGAGGTACAGTTAGCACTCGGGCCAGCGCTTCTACACAGCCAGGGTCACAAAATTCCTCTGGTTACTACGTACTGTACATCTTGTAAAAACTGAATGCCCTGGGCCAGTCATCGACTCCTCTGCTGCTGCCATCTCAGCTCGGTTTCATCAGTTAAAACTTGTCCTCATTATCGTCGGTAAAACAGGGCCAAACCGGCCTTTTCCCCTTTTATTCACTGATGATGATGAATGAATGAATGAACAATAAAATGAGAAGAAGCAGAAAAGCAGCTACGTACCAAGTTTTCCGCCGCACGAAACTGCTCGGTCTGTGTGCATGCTCTCGCCTAGAAATGCATTCTCACGCATGCTCTATCTCATACGTACCACCTAGGCTACACTTTACATATGTCGTTTCACTCCCTCAAGTACGCAGGAATATAATAAAGACAACTTGTCAGCGTCCCGGCTCTACCTTTTTTTTTTGAGGGTTTAACCACTCTATTAGAACTCAATAACAAAAAGGATACAAACGCCATCAGGAGGCGCCAACAGCCAAACATGGCGACCATGTTCAAGAAGCACACTACTTCTAGCTAGGTTGTGAGCGTCTTTATTTGATCTCCTCCGCTCATGGACGAACACTGCGTCTTCAAACTCTCTCGCACCACATGTGCGTAAACTCCCATTGTTCCCTGGTCCAAACTCTTGATCACATTAAGGCAATCACTAGCCACTCGGACCCTCCTCGCGTTTCAGCCTCTGTCTTCCCAGAGAAAACCACCGCCGAAGCTCCCCTAAAGACCCCGTCCTCATCTCGCGCCCCCGCTGCAACCGAGCCAAGGCCCGTGTTCTTCCCAACTGCGGCGTCCACATTTATCTTCATCACGCCCCGAGACGGCGGAATCCACACCGGCTCCGTGCTAGTACGTAAACGCCTAGGTCGCTGGTCGTCGGACAGCTGAATATCCGTGACAAAACGCTCGACAAACAGGTGCACAAACAGGGGACTCTGAAACTCATGCTCGTGGAGAGCCTTCTGCCGAGCATGCCATATCGCCCAGAGGGTGACGAACACCCTTGTCTGGTTTTCTCGCGAGAGAGTAGTCATCATATTAGCCAGCCACTCCCTCGCCCTCCTCTCTTCCGAGTAGTGGAGATGCTCCATGACCTCCTCATCCGCTAGTGCCCACACTGCCCTAGCCATGGTACAATCCAACAGTGCGTGGCGCCATGAATCAGGAGCCCCACATAGTTGGCATTGGTCGTCGTCTGCCATATGACGGTGGTGACGTATATCATTTGTCGGTATTGACTGCTTGGCCAGCTTCCACAAGAACATCCGGACCTTCGATGGTACTCGAGTGTGCCAGAGAGTCGTCCACTCCTTCTCCAAAGCAGCGACATCCGAGCTCACGGCCATGCTCTCCAACCATGCCTCCCTCCTCGCCCTTGTTGAGACAAGCATCGTGTACGCCGATCGCACCGTGAACACACCCCGGCGATCGTAATGCCATGCCCAAAAGTACTCATGTCGTCGATTACTCAACAGTATCTGCAGGATTTCATCCACATCCATCGGTAGAAAATGATGCCGAAGCACCCCCTCCTTCCATGTTGCCGTGTCAGGGTCCAAAAGCTCAGCGACCCGGTTCGGCGGTGCTTCGTTACTCGGGGTAATGCATGCAATCGGCCTTAGCATGCAATCACACGGGATGCACTGCTCCGACCACGGATCCGTCGCTTCCCCGTTCCCTATCCTCTTCACCAAGCCTTGTTTGAGAACTTGGAGATCCTCATGGATCGTCTTCCAGACCTGCGATGCTGATGAGCTTGCCACCGACTCAAGCAGACTCGTGCCTGGGAAATACTTCGCTTTAAGCACTCGCGCGCTCAGCGAATCAGGGTTTTGTAGGATGCGCCACCCTTGCCTAGCCAGCAAGGCTAAGTTAAATAGCTCAATGTCTCTAAAACCGAGCCCTCCCATATGTTTGGGCTTGCACATCTCCTTCCAGGACACCCAGCTTGGCTTCCATTCCCCATCCTGACAGCCCCACCAAAATTTATGAATCATAGTATTTATACACTTGCACAGGCCCTTCGGCAGTTTGAAACATGCCACTGAAAAAATAGGGATCGCCTGGACCACCGATTTGATCAACACATCCTTGCCCCTACCGAAAGTAACTTCTCCAACCACCCCTGGATTCGACTCCAAATGAGGTCCTTTATGTATTTGAAGGCCCCATCTTTGAACGGCCCCCATCTGAGGGCATCCCCAAGTATTTCTCGTTTAGTGTCTCGCTATGCACATTAAGCGCCGCTTTGATACCCTCATTCACACTTCCCAGACATCCCTTACTAAAAAAGATCGAGGACTTATCCCGGTTAACTCGCTGTCCTGAAGCCATACAATAAAGATATAGCATCTGCTGAACTCTTCCTGCACTCTCCGTATCCGTCTTAAAAAAAATAGACTGTTATCGATAAAAAGGAGATGACTAACCGCCGGAAGAACCCGACAGAAGCAACCAACCCATCAGGAAGACGAGGCCACCAGGCTAGCTTGCAGACCATGTGTGGGCTTGAGGCCCATGTAACGCATGCTCTGGCAACTTACGTACTGCAAGTTCCCTTTCGGAGAGGTAGGCTAGGATCTATCGGCTGGAACGGAATTGCTCGGAGGGTGGTTTGGGCAGAACGAGCAATCAAATCGAATCCCTATGTTTGTGAGTGATTTGGAGTGAGATTGTCCGGATACTTACAAGTGGTATCAGAGCGCACGAGATCGCCACATCCTAGAAATACCTAGACACCGATTCGGAACTAGATTCACCGCCCACCGCCGCCATGGAGGAGCTATTGGAGGAATCTCGAGCGATCTACGAGATCCTCAAGGTGGATACGAGAGAAGCGTACGAGTTGCAGTTCCTCGAGCACAAGAAGCAAGTCATGGATGTCGTCCGCAACTCGATGGAGGACACGAGTAAGCGGATCTGCGAGGTCAACGACAATCTCGATGTTGTGCACACGGACATGAGCGCAGAGCTCGCGCAGGTCAAGTATGGACTCGGATCGGAGTTGGCGGCCGCGAAGAGCCAACTCAGCACCGAGATCGCGGAGCTCGCCTCCAACTTGGACTGCGCGATCCAGGTGATGCTGCGCGCCACCGTGGGGGAGAAGGAATCCCGGCCGATCCGGCAGTTGGAGCGCGCAGCCGCCGGCCCCGTTGGGCACCGCTCTACATCGACACACCCGGGGCAGGCCTGTGGTTTCCACACACCTCCTCCGGGAGGAGGTATGAACTATCAACACAACTTGTCTTTAGATACAATGTGTTCTCTCATAAATCCTGGCGCATATGCTTTGGCTCCACGCGTGGAATTACCAACGTTTGAGGGCTCCAATCCCCGACTCTTGCAGTGTCGATGCAAGGAGTACTTCCAGCACTGGGGGACGCCTGAAGCCCTCTGGATTTCTTATGGATCCAATCAGTTCACTGGAGCGGCTGTGACGTGGTTGGGAGCATACCTGAACAAATTTCCCAATTCTTCTTGGCCTGAATTTATGAAGGAGGTTCAAGCCCGATTCATGAGGAACCAGCACCAGGTACTTCTCAGGAGGCTCTACCACATACAGCAAACAGGCTCAGTGGAGGATTATGTTTAGAGATTCTAGGATCTGATCGATAGAGTTTCAGCGTACGTCCCCAACTCTGATCCTCTGCACTACCTGACAAGGTTCTTGGACACACTCAAACCGGCTGTAAGGGTGCTAGTGGTCATTCAGCAACCTGATGATGTCGACACTGCTTTTTTCCTTTGCTCTTCTATATGAAGAACTCGCAGATGGAATGGACCCGATCCTAGCAAGGCCTAATCTCAGCCCCAGAGCTGGCATGAGGCGACCATAGCAGCACACACCACAGCAAGTACACCACCCGCCTCCACATGCACCAATGACACCTCCACCGCCTGCTAAATGGGTGTCGAAGCTAGTCGAGGAGAGGAAGCATGTGGAGGGCAGCAGGTTAGATGACAGGTGGAGCAGCCTGATGGCATACCGAAGGTCGAAGGGGCTATGTTTCAGGTGTGGGGAACGCTGGGGCAAGGACCATGTGTGCAGTAAATCAATCCAACTTCACGTGGTACAAGAGATGCTAGATTGTTTCCAAGAAAAGGCACAGGAGCAGCAGGAGGATGATGCCACAGCTGAGGATGAAGACACAATTACCTCACTACACCAGGCTATACCACAACAACGCCTACACATGATGTCTGAACCAGCAGCTTGTAACACAGTCAAATCAGCGAAGTCCGTGCAAGTTCAGGTTAGATACAGGGCCAGATGATGTAGTTTCTGATTGACTCGGGTAGCTCGACGTGTTTCATTGACAAACAGAGAGCAGCAGCTCTGACGGGTGCTAGCAACATGCATACAACCATCAGCGTCAAGGTAGCTGGGGTAAGTTGATGGGTTGTTCTCAACATTTCCATGCCCTGGAATGGCACTGCTAAGGCTAGAAATTCTCTGACACCTTCTGAGTCATAGAACTCAATAGCTACGATGGCATTGTTGGCTCGGACTAGTTGGCACAACATAGTCCCATGATAACACATTGGGCACATCAGTGGATGGCATTTATGAGGAATGATGAGCTGATCGTAATGCATGGAGAGGGCATGCAAGAAATCAGACACTCACTGCTAGAGCTGCACATTGTGCAACTAGAACCTGACTCTAAGAAGACTGAACAACGAAAGGAAATCAGCTTCTACTATAGAAATTTGCTATTGTTTTCGATGAACCCCAAGGGCTGCCACCAAGATGTGAGTATGACCATCAGATTCCCCTAATACAAGGTGCGTGTCCGGTGTCGATGCGACCTTATTGAGTGGCTCCTGTGATGAAAATTGAGATCGAGTGGTAGATACATGAGATGCTCGAGCAAGGCGTTATCATGAATAGCAATAGCCAGTTCGCATCCCCTATGATCTTGGTGAAGGAGGAAAAGGGAATCGAGGCTAAAGCCTAGCGGCTCATCATCGACTACTGCCACCTGAATGCACTAACGATCAAGGGAAAATATCGTGTGTCGGTAATCGATGAGCTATTGGATGAGTTGGCCAGTGCACATTGGCTTTCGAAGCTGGACCTCCCTGCTGGTTACCACCGGATTTGCCTCGCACTTGGGGAGGAATTCAAGACCGCATTTCAAACACAGAGTGGCCACTTGGAGTTCAAGGTCATGGCATTCGGTCTGACAGCCGCACCGACAACCTTCTAGCATGCGATGAATACCTCGCTAGCGCTAGTTCTCAGGAAAGTTGCTCTCGTTTTTTCGACGATATCCTCATATATAGTCCAACATATGAGGAGCACATCCTCCACATTGAAGCTGTACTCGAGATCATGCAGAAGGACTAGTGGCAAGTCAAGCCCTGCAAATGCGCATTCGCGTAGCAACGCATAACATATCTGGGGCATGCTATTTTTGGTGAAGGAGTTATCGCGGATGCTTCTAAGATCACCACTATCACCAATTGTCCAGTTCCTAAGACCTTGAAGTAATTAAGAGGATTCATGGGCATCACGGGCTACTACCGCAAGTTCATCTATCATTATGCGGTCATTAGTCAGCCCCTGACAGCGTTGCTCGAGAAGGGGACATTCTATGTTTGGACAACAGTAGAAGAGGAAGCATTACAGACACTGAAAGAAGCTCTCGTGTTGGCACCTGTACTCTCTCTACCAGACTTCGTGGCGCAATTTGTGATCGAGACGGGCGCCTTAGACACATGAATTGGATCAGTCCTGTCCTAGCACAGTCACACGCTGGCGTATGCAGTAAATCACTAGGGGATGCACAACAAGCTTGTCCATCTATGAAAAGGAGTACCTGACCATCCTTCTGGCTGTTCAGCAATGGCGGCAATACTTGAAATTAGGAGAGTTCCTGGTACACACTGATCACAAAAGTCTCACGCACATCACTGATCAGCGGATTCACACGGCATGACAACAAAAGGCACTCACCAAGATGATGGGGTTGCAATCCCGCGTGGTTTACAAGAAGGGTATACACAAATGGCGATGCTGATTCATTGTCAAGGAGACCGTATGACACAGACCAGGTATTTCCCGTGTCTGAAGTACAACCGGCCTAGTTGGAGCAGGTAGCTACCAGCTATAGCAAGGATGCAGCTACTCAGTTGCTTCTTCAAAAACTTTATGTTAATCCGCAAGATGTCGCTGACCACACACTGAGTGCAGACATTATCCGGTGCAAGAACAATATATTGGTTGGAGCTGATCTAGAACTCCAGAATAAGATCATTGCAGCCTTCCACGACAGTCCAGTGGGTGGCCACTTAGGTTTTCTTGTAACTTATCGGCGCTTAGTGTCATTGTTCCAATAGAAAGAGATGAAGACAACAGTCAAAACCTTTGTCCACAACTGCTACACATGCCAGCAAGTAAAACCCGAGCGAGTGTTGTCTCCTGGCCTACTGCAGCCGTTGCCCATTCCCTCATAACTATGGAGATGGTTACGATGGACTTCATCGATGGATTGCCTCCATCGCGACAATACAATTGTTTACTGGTGGTGGTTGACAAGTTAACCAAGTACGCCCATTTTATCCCTCTCCGTCACCCGTACACAGCGAGCAAGGTAGGAGAGCTATTCGTGGACAACATATACAAGGTACACATCATGTCGAAGTCGCTGGTATCTGACAGGGACCTAGTGTTCACAATCCAATTCTGGTAAGCTCTGTTCAAATCCATGAGCACCCGGTTGAGAATGAGCATGGTGCATCACCCGAAAACGGATGGCCAAACCGAATGTGTCAACCAGTCAATCGAGTGTTTCCTCCATTGTTTCATCAGTGCACACCCCAACCAGTGGGAGAAATGGATTGCCTTGTGCGAATTTTGGTACAATACCAATTGACACTCCTCTTTGGGCAAATCCTCTGCATGTTCCTCTACTGGTTAATAGTACATCTTCTAAACTGCATGACCTAGGTCAGTCATCGATTCCCCTGCCTGCTGCCATCTCAACTCGGTTTCGTCAGTTACAACTTGTCCTCATTTCCGTTGTTTTCTATCTATTTGCAATGTTAATATTCGGTGATGTATTTACAATTTGCATGATGTTCCGACCTCGTTCACCAATTTGTTAATGAAAACGCAGTTGACATTTCCGCTACACCACTTGGGGCATTCGACGGTGAGGATGATGGTGCAGAGGATGAGGATGAGGAAGATGAGAGTGAGGATGAAGAAGGTAATGAGGTGGAGAAGATAGAGGAAGGTGTATATCGATGCCTCTCAAGGGAAGAAAAGACCAAAAACGATGAATTATGCCTAAATTGAAGATGTTACGTTGGTGAGGGCATGGGAGCAAGTGTCACTCGATGTAGTCTCCAACAATGATCAAACTAGGAAGAGATATTGGCAAAGGATTGAGGATAAGTTATTCCAACTCATGCCTCGGCTTGCCAATCCGACACCTCGCTATATAGATCACACAAGGCCATTGTGATGTCATCAAAGCTTGTTGTATCCGTTAGAGTGGTTGCATGGAGCATGTGCGAAATGCACCTCCAAGTGGTGTCACCATTGATGAATATGTGAGTCATTTGTAATTTGTGCCTCTCAAATGATCATAGAAAAATAGCAATGAATAGGAACAAGGACATGTTCGCCTACAAAAAAGAAACCATTTATGCTTCAGCATTTTTGGAAGTTACTTGAGAAAAGTGATAAGTGGAGGTTGAAAGAACAAGAAGCACCACCAAAGAAAAGGGGCCATGATCCAATTGAAGATGATGATGATAGCGATGGGGGTGGAAGGAACAAGGACAAGTACGACGGAAACAAGAAGGTAAAGGAGAGGTTAAGGAATGCAACCAAATCATCAAGCTTGAGCGATAAAATTGATAAAATGGTGAAGTCAAAGGAAATGATGATGAAGAAATTGGCGGCAAAAATGATCATGAACAAGAAGAAGAAGAATGAAATGAACCTCGCAAGGTAAAAAGCACTCCGGGAAGATGCCAAGCACAAGACCGATTTAGAGGAGGCAAAAAAGTCCAACTCGAGGAGAAAAAGGCAGTGAAAAAACTCACTGCCGAGGGGAGCAAGACCATGATGATGGATCCAAGCAAAATGGATTCATACCATTGGAGTGATGCGACTTTTTGGTCAATTGTTTTGATGAACTATTAACCATACTTTGTATCATTGGGGTCGTGACAATTTGATGTAAAACTATGAAATATTGCATCTATTGTTTTGTCTATTGTGATGTATTAAAAATGTGCTGATCGAAATATACGGTGCTGGTTGGGCTCCGTGGAATAGAGAGTATCATGCACCTGTAAAATATAATATTCACTTTTACGGACGCATGATGAGGGCTCTGTTTCAGCGAGCTCAAATCATCCCGTATAACACTTTTTCGTGTCACGCAAATGTGTTTACGGGTCACCTTTTATAGGATCTGCTGGAGATGTTCTTAGAATAACCGAGCCTTCACCAGTCCGAAAAGTTTAGGAAGAGATGCTGAAGTTGCTCTCTAAAAAAGGAGAGATTGTATGACGGTGATAAAGCATAAGAGGACACACAATGGTCAGATCAAGAGGCCGTCCCCCCAAAAAAAAGAGCTAACTGTCCGTGGGACCAGATAGCTCTTTTTTTGTTTCTGGGTTATTATTTCTCCGTTTGGAGTGAGTACTGAGTAAGCACCCACCGGGCACCAAAATTCCAACTGGGCTTTGTTCTCTGAAACACTCGGATCGCGAGCCCAGCCCACCGAGTGGAGACGAGCCAGCCCTCACCGCCGCACGCCATCACCACCCACTCCAACGCCGCCGGCCGGAACCCTTCGTGATGGCCATGGCGGCTGCTCGCCGGCGAAGGGGGTCTCGCTAATTCCACCACCCGCTCTATGGCCGACCGTCCATCCGTACATGGAAGCGGCGACCGCCAGCGCCAGCAGGAGCAGCGCGGGTTCCCGCCGGCGCAGCGATTTTCACGAATCCCAACACTACTGCTTGCCGGCCGGCCTGCCAGTCGTCAGTGGCGGTGGAGAAAGAAGGACCAGCGCGGCGCGCGGCGGAGGGCAACAGCAGTGGCAGCAGCAGCGGGTTCCACCACGGCCACTCTGCAGTTTCCAACAGAGAGCTGTCTTCTAGGTCAGCACCGATTTACAATTGGGCGTATATGTGTCTTCTTTCCATTCTCCATCTGAAGAATTCCCTGTAATCTGTTCTGAAAAAACATCATATCTCTTACTGCAAATTGTAGTGGTTGTTTTGCTATCTAGCAGGAAAGCTGTATCATTTGGAAGCTGTTTGTGTTAAAAGGGAATCTATGTGCTAACTTTTGGATCTGTCAATTCCACATTTTCTTGATCTAATTTCTACAGCACCGGACAGCCTTTTATAGAATATATTGAGCCGCCAACTCCACATTTTATCTTTTTGATCGATCGCAGTACACATTTTCCTGAAAGGGAGGGACATCATAACTAATTTGTGATGTTCTTTAGTAGGTTATTCAAATGGATCTTTATTCTTTAGTCGACCCGTTGCTCAAACTAGAAATTATGGACTTGCACCTTGCTCTGTATCAAGTTCGTGCAAATGGACAAGATGAAGGGATCATTGAATTTACTCACTCCAGCTCGCTTGCACAGGTAACATGATATTTAAGGACTATGGACGCTAGTAGCCAGTGCTGATTTTCCAAATGACACTTGTTATCTTTTCTATCGTATAAAATTATTCTACATATTCTAGCTTCAGTTCTCTAGTAGCTTACTTATGTTGATTAAAGATAATTGTTTTATCAGAACATTGCAGCATTATAAGTTACCTACAAAAGTTCCATCCTGATAAAGATGGCCCTTTTAGTATAAGTATAACTGCCCAGTGCTTGGAACTTTTATAGCTGTGCCGGTTTCTTTTTCATATCATTGGTGTTGGAGACAGGTTGGTGTTTGCATTCTGGCTTGAAGTATATGTAGGAATCAAGATAGCTAACCTTCTATGCTTAGAAACAAATACACATAAGCTTTTCTTTTATTTCCAGCAATCCTCAACTGTCAATCATCTAGTGCTGCATCTTCGAGACCATTCGATTTTGGTTATGAGGAAATTGAACTTATTGGCATTCGCTACTACATTCTTATTCTTCCTGATTAAGTTCAGCAATGAAAATGGTTATTTCCCGTGCTTCATTTTGTAGGGATTTTATAGCGGAACTAGGTGCACATTATTTCTGAACATCATTCTGAATTATTAAAAGCCTAGTCCTACATCATGTAGTTTTGTTAAGTATGCTAGTGCTCCTCATTATTGGAGTTCTGTCTAGTGTTAGGAAATTTTCTATAGCACTTTCATCAATAGCGAGGGTCTTGTTAGCTCATCCATTTTTATGACCTTTTTTCTAGACTACTGGTGTTGCTTATGACCGTGATACATTATTTAGAATGCAATTCCTCAGTAGCAAATGGCTGGTTTTTTCCTCTGTTCTGAAAATACATCATATCTCATACTGCCAATTGTAGTGGTTGTTTGCTATCTAGCAGGAATGCTGTATCATTTGAATGAAAGCTGTTTGTGTTTAAAAGGAATCTATGTGCTAACTTTTGGATCTGTCAATTCACATTTTCTTGATCGAATTTCTAAAAGGACTGGAGAGCCTTTTATAGAATACTGTGCCGCCAACTCCACATTTTATCTTTTTTATCGCAGTACACACTTGCCTGAAAGGGCAGCATTATAAGTGTAGATTTTAGGTGACGGTTGGGAGGGGTGGAACTCTCCTATCTGTATTGATCTAGGGTTCCCAGGCAGGAACCAATATATATACTCTGTTACATGGGCCTCATGGGCAGCACAACACACACAGACACACTCTAGGCCACAACCCAACAATTAAACAGGCTGCAATGTTGGCTGCAGCCCATGTACTGTCCAACACACCCCCTCAAGATGGATGATATATATCTATCATCCCCATCTTGTCACAAGCTCGATCATAATCCTTGGCAGCTAAACCCTTTGTCAGACAATCAGCAATTTGCTGCCCTGTGCTCACATAGTCGATCCATGTTGGACTGGATTATTTACTATGCAGATTGCTGACCTGTTACCACACCATACCTTCAAGTGTCCTGCCTTTAAGACCTTTAGCTCACTTAGAAGGTTTGTTACCCATAACATCTCACTTAATCCTAGAGACATGGCTCTATACTCTGCTTCTGCAGTTGACCTTGATACTACTGATTGTTTTTTGCTTCTCCATGCTACCAAGTTCCCTCCCACAAATACCCAATAAGCTGAAGTTGACCTTCTATCATCTAAACAACTTGCCAGTCAGCATCGCTGTAACCGTCAACTGTTAGATGTCCATTTGCTTTAAAACATAACCCTTTTCCTGGAGTTCTTTTTAAATATCTTTGATTCTATGAACACCATCCATATGTCCGCTTCTTGGTTCATGCATACATCTGCTCACTATGCTGATTGCATATGCAATATCTGGTCTTGTGTGACATAAGTACAGCAGTCATCCCACTAGTCTCTAATATTTCTCCTTGTCTACAAGTTCACCAGATTGAACTGTTACTTTCTGATTTTGATCCATGGGTGTTGGAGCTGCACGACATTCCGTCATCCCCGTGTCACTGAGAAGGTCCAAGGTATACTTGCGTTGTGCTAGTACTATTCCATTCTTTGCTTCTGGCGGGGTGGCGCTGCCGAGTACCTCAATTGGCCACAGCCCCTCACCGGCTTCCTGTCCTCCAGTACGGCAGCGACGGGCAACAACAGCGGCAGCGATTTCCGCTCTCCCTGTCCTGCAACATCGACCTCCCGCGTCCTCCTCCACCACCACCGCTGAAGGTGATCATTCCCCTTCCCCTCCCCCAAATCTCTACTCTCTTCTGACCTCCCTTTTCCCTTGCATTTTTTATCGCCTGTAGGTTCCTTAGCCTAGATTGAGTGGATTGGCCGGGCACATTTGCCTTCAGTGATGTGGAAAAATCTGTTCCCTAGCTTAGTCGTGGGATTCTGCTGTATCCAACACAGGGTGAGCTGTCTTCCAGGTTAACACTGGTTCACCGCCAAATGCCTGTGGATGTGCCTTCGTTTCATTCTTCATGATTCGTTCCTGCCATCTGTTTTGAAAACATCATATCTTGTACTGCAAGTATTTCCATCTAGCAGGAAAAAAATGTCATATCTTAATTAGCAGTATCTTTCTTTGCGGGCAAAAATTGGTCCTTACATATCGTTTGCATTGTGTATAACTTGTCTTATAGCTTTTCCATGATCGAGATTGGCATGATAGAAAAAAAGGTGCTATTTGTGGATTTTCCCACTGCAATTATCTACCTGTTTGATGACCGTTAGATAGATGATGGTATTTGCCCTCTGATTCTCCAGGTGCCTAGCAGAATGTGTTGGTAGGCGACTCGGAACTGCCACTGTGGAACATATATGCTAAAGACAGTAAGAGAAATTGACCGTTGGGTTGGATGGGGGTGGCAAGGTTAGCTCGAAGCGTGTGCTGGCTTCTTGTCTCTGGCACATGGATACCATTTGTTCTTAATTTTCTGATTGTTTAGAAAACATGAAGATTGTTTTATTACTATTTTAACTTCTGAGCTTTTTTTTCCCTTCTTAAAAAACCTTTTCATGCACTGGTACTAGCAAGTTTTCTTCCCAAAAAAGGTTTTCTCACGGTCTTGGATGCTAAAGAATAACTGAGAATCTAAATATTTATTTCAACCTCTACTTTTTCTGCAAAGGTCCGTGCTTATGCTGTAACCGTACTGGAAAGGGCTGATGATGAAGAATTTCAATGCTACCTACTCTACTTAGTGCCAGCTCTTCGCTGAAAGACCAGACAAGTCTCGTCTGGCACACTTTCTTGTAAACAGCGGTATGATTTATCTTCTATGTTCATTCGACAATAAATGTGATCATGATCCATTAGCACTTAGTTATCACGATCAGCATTTTCTTTGTTATGTAGCTACTGCGTAGAAAACTAATACTTCTGTTATGATCTTTTGTGGATTTCAGTTTTTACCAAATATTGAAAATGCTTATTTTCTTCACTGTTACGTGGCTGTTGAGCTTAATCATGCATATGCAAGACGATTTAAAATACATATGACATGCTTGAAGATTAAATGATGAAAGTATGTTTCCTCTTTTTTGGACATAGTGACTTCTTAACTCCCTGGTATATAAACTTCCATCATGTAACAGATGGTTGCTAGGGAGGATGGAGATGAAGGTGAGTTTCAAATAACGACTGTGACAAAGTTCATTATGCCAGACATAACTCACTGCTCAATTATGTTCTATTATGAAGGATGCAAGAAATGTTCATGGTAGTGCATGAAAGAAAGTCAAGAAAGACTTTTTTCGGGAGTTTTCAGTGAGCTTACCAACTGTCTGCGTATGCATTGGCCTTAGGTTGGGCACCCGTGACACACATGTAGCAGTGCTCCACTTGTATTGTGTAGGCTCCTACATGATGATGTGATTTGACAGGGCTCTGCATTAGGCCTGGGTGCTGCATGTGCTGTGCTGCATCGCCAAGACAAAAGCCTTTGCACACCAGCACCAAATACAACATAGAGTCTCAGCATGCCTCTACATCTCTGTTTCTTTGTGTGGTTCAAAATGTTGCAGTTGACAGTTTGGCTGTTTAATTCTGTCTGTCAGTTTAGGACTAATGGTTCCAAGTTTTTTTCTATAATTACTTCAGTAGGCTGGCAAATGGTACATTAAGCTGTGACCCAACCTATGTTCTAATAATTACACAGTATTTTAGCAATACAGTAGCACTTAAATTATTAAGAACAAACATGCATAGTAAATAAAATTATATGTAAGAGTAATTGTGCTCTTGAAAATTTTGTGTGACCTAATATTGATTTGCAAACGTAAGTTTTGCATGCAGATCATACCATTTTCTTGTTCCAAAATAGTCATTTCCTATTCGGCGTGGTTATAGATTTTTCTCTGATTACTGTTCTTCAATGCTACAAAAACAAGGATCATGACATGTATCACCATCTTTACATATTGGGTCTTAACAGGATTCCTGTGACTAGTTTTACTGGTTGCAACACGAATACTGTAGACTACATTCATTTTGTTTTGAAAGTAGGTGTGGTCTTGCATTGCATGGACGTCTCAGTGGTAGGGCAGTTTTGACACACATGGAAGACCCCAGTGTTTTCCCCCACTTGCGCTTCAGGTCAAGTGGTGATGCTTGCCAAGACCAGAGTCTTGCCTTTTCACACGATCACTAAAGTCTTGCAGTTGCATCAGTGAACTTCAACTTCTCTGTTAATCTCGATCATCAGAACTACAAACACTCGCTCTCTTGCTTCTAATGTAGTATGCTTTATATTCTATGTTCATTCGACAATAAATGTGATCATGATCCATGAGCAGTTGGCTATCATGATCAGCATTTTCTTTGCTACGGAGCTACTGCATAGAAAACTCATACTTCTGTTATGATCTTTTGTGAATTTCAGCTTTATCAAATATTAAAAGTGCTAGTTTTTCTCTGTTATGTGGTTGTTGAGCTTAATCATGCATATGCAAAACGGTTTAAAATATACACGGCATGCTTGAAGATTAAATGACGAAAGTATGTTTCCTCTTTTTTGGACATAGTAACTTTTAACTCCCTGATATGTAAATTTCTATCATGCAACAGATGGTTGCTAGGGAGGATGGAGATTAAGATGAGTTTCAACTAATGAACTGTGGCAAAATTTATTATGCCAGCCATAACTCACTGCTCAATTATGTTCTATTATGAAGGATGCAAGAAATGTTCATGGTAATGCATGAAAGAAAATCGAGAAATTGATTCTGTGAACTTACTAACTTTGATGAGGTAAACCTGTTACATCATTAACACGCTCATGTTTGCTGCTTTTCAATGCTAGAAAACCAAAGCTCATATTGATTAGCCTGTCTCATCAGTTGCTTTAGATGACTTATTTTGGTAAATCACCTACGCTTGTCCTTACTGGTGTTGTGCCTCAAGAGCATATATTTTCAAGATGCCTTTAAGATGGAACATTCAAGATAATTTTCAAGAAGAGAGATAACCATTTGGTAATTATTCGAGTCAGTTTTACATTTAGTGGAAATCATGTCGGCTTTTGTTCTAGTCTCGTATACCACTACCATGTATCACCATCTTTACATACGGGGCCTTACGTCCTGAGATAATGATTACTCTAATATAATATTCCTGTGAAGTCAGCCAGTCTGTTGTTTCAGCCCTTGCTAACTTGCCACTTGAGCTTAATAAAATGAAACATAATGTAGTATATGTGACTGCATGCTGTAGGCTTGAATCTTCTTTGAAAGGCACACAACTATGTACAATCACTGTGCTAAATGAGGGCCACTGTCTGCTTATGCGTTGGCCTTAGGTTGGGCACCCGTGACACACATGTAGCAGTGCTCCACATGCATTGTGTAGGCTCCTACATAATGATGTGATTTGACAGGGCTCTGCAACAGGCCTGGGTGCTGCATGTGATGTGCAGCATTGCCAAGACAAAAGCCTTTGTACACCAACACCAAACACCACATAAAGTCTTAGCACGCGTCTCTATCTCTGCTTTCTGTGCGTGGTTCAAAATGTTGCAGTTTGGCTGTTTAATTCTGTCTGTCAGTTTAAGACTAATGGTTTCTAGTTTTTTTTCTATAATTACTTCAGTAGTCTGACATTCAGCTGCGACCCAACCTATGTACTAATAATTATACAGTATTTAAGAAATACAGTAGCACTTAAATTTTCACAACAAACATGCACAGTAAACTTTTTATATATTAGAGTAATCGTGGTCTGGAAATTTTTGAGTGCCCTAATATTGATTTGAAAACGCAAGTTTTGCATGCAGATTATACCATTTCTTGTTCCAAAATAGTCATTTCCTTTTCAGTGTGGTTATAAAATTTACTCTGATGATACTATTCTCCGATGCTAGAAAAACAAGGTTCATATAAATTATCTCTATCTTAGTTGCTCTAATTGACTTATTATCATCTATTCATGTCAGCGAATTCATTCACCATTAGCATCTACACCTGTCCTACTGTTGTTGTGCCTCAAGTGCCCTAAGTGCCTTGTGCCTTAATTACATTTATTTAAGACGGCAAATGAGACGGTTCTCAAAAAGGGAGATGAGTGGTAATCATTATTTTCATACTGGGTCCTAACATATGATTCCTTTGTAGACTAGTCTTACTCGTTGCAACACAAATACTGTAGGCTATTTTCATTTTGTTCTGAAAAAACTGGGTGTAGTCTTGCATTGCATGGTCATCTCCACTTGCGCGTCAGGACAAGTGGTGATGCTTGCCTTTCACACGACCAAGTCTTGCAGTCACAGTACTGAACTTCAACTTTTCTTTTGATCTCGATCGTCAGAGCTATTGCAGTCACATTATTGTACTGTTTTCATTTTGTTTAGAAAGTGGGTCCGGTCTTGCATTGCATGGTCGTCTCAGTGGTGGGGCAGTTTTGACAGTGTTTTCCCCACTTGCGCGTCAGGTCAGGTGGTGATGCTTGCCAAGACCTGACCTGAGTCTTGCCTTTTCACACGAGCACTAAAGTTTTGCAGTTGCATTACTGAATTTCAACTTCTCTGTTAATCTCGATCATCAGAACTACTGTTAACATTCACTCTCTTTCTTCTAATGTAGTACTGCTTAGTGGCACTTAAATTATTAATAACAAACATGCACAGTAAACATTCCACAAAGATCTAAATGCACATTTCTCGGAAGATTTTTCATCATTATCTTTCCAACTAGTAATTGTCAGGCGCATTCATAACTATCTCTTCTACAGGGCCGAGTGAGTTAACTCTGAAGCTTTAAATGATAGGTGATGCATCAACTCGTTATGTACATGTAGACAGGCCAAACCAATAATGGTGCTCTGCCGGCCAATCAAATAATGGTGATCTGCAGCGGTCCAAGTTGGCTTTCGTTTTCTTCTCAGGTCACAAACAAGCACGTCTGAGACACCATTCCTCCATTCTGCACTACACTTCCCCTGTGTTCTGCGTGTGCTGCGGCCGTCGCCGGCTCCGGCCAGATTAGGGCTGCTGCTGCCGCTACAACACTGGAGCTGTTGTCCACGTGCTGCTGCTGCTGCGTGTGCTCAGGGGGCAAGCTCGTGAAGGTATCTATGGCTGCAAGATTGTATTTTAACTTGTTTTGATTCAAGTAACAGATCTCAAGCTCTGTCTAGACATGCCTCACCCACACCATTAATTACTGCAGGGCACTTGTGCTCTGCCGCGTGGTGTTGAGTTCCTCCTGAGCGTTGCAATGGCCACGGTGGTGGCCACCATGGCAATCCGGCCACTGGTGTCCATGCTGATGAGCAAGTCGTCCAACTACCTCCTGGACAAGTACAAGGTGATGGAGGGAATGGAGGAGCAGCATAAGGTTCTCCAACGCAAGCTTCTGGCCATCCTCGACGTCATCACCGAAGCCGAGGAGCAGGCAATGGCATGCAGGGAAGGCGCCAAAGCTTGGCTCAAGGAGCTCAAGACAGTGGCCTATAAGGGAATGAAGTCTTCGACGAATTCAAGTACGAAGCACTCCGCCGTGAAGCCAAGAAGAATGGGCACTACCGCGAGCTTGGCTTTGATGCGGTTAAACTCTTCCCTGCTCACAACCGTGTGGTGTTCCGTCACAGAATGGGTAGCAAGCTTTGCAAGATTCTGAAGGCCGTTGAGGTTCTGATAGCAGAGATGCAGCCCTTTGGGTTCAAGTACCAACCACAGCCACCGGTGTCCCACGAGTGGAGGGAGACAGATTACGTTATCATCGATCCACAAGAAATTGCCAGCAGATCGAGATATGAAGATAAGAAGAATATTGTTGACATACTACTTGGTGAAGCTAGCAATACAAATATCACAGTTGTTCCCATCGTTGGAATGGGGGGCCTTGGCAAAACCACATTAGCACAGCTCATATACAACGAACCTGAAATTAAGAAGCATTTCCAGTTGTTGCTCTGGGTGTGTGTATCAGAAAATTTTGATGTGAACTCCCTAGCCAAGAGTATAGTTGAAACAGCAGGAGGTGCAGCTGCGAGCAATAAACCACCATTGGATAGCCTTCAAAAGTTGGTCTGTGGAAAGAGGTATCTCCTTGTATTGGATGATGTATGGAACAGAGAGGTTCATAAATGGGAAAAGCTGAAGGTGTGTCTTCAGCAGGGTGGCAGTGGAAGTGCAGTGTTGACAACAACTCGTGATAAACAAGTAGCTGAAATTATGGGTGCAGATAGAACCTACCATCTCAAAGAATTGGAGAATATATTCTTAAAAGAAATTATTGAGGCTAGAGCATTCAGTTCAGAGAAAGAAAAGCATGCCGTTCTAGTCAAGATGGTTGATAAGATTGTGGAGAGATGTCGTGGCTCCCCTTTAGCTGCAAATGCACTGGGCTCTGTACTAAGGATCAAGACCAGCGTGGATGAATGGAAGGCTGTATTAACTAGAAGTAGCATTTGCACTGAGGACACTGGAATTTTGCCAATACTAAGGCTTAGCTACAATGACTTGCCATCACATATGAAGCAGTGTTTTGCTTTCTGTGCTGTATTTCGTAAGGATTTCAAGATTGATGTGGAGAAGTTGATCCAACTATGGATCACAAATGGCTTTATCCCAGAACAGAAAGAAGATAGTCTTGAAACAATTGGAAAACAAATTTTCAGTGAGCTAGCCTCAAGGTCATTCTTTCTAGACATAGATGAGTCTAAACACTATGAAGATTAGTATTCCAGAACTACATGCAAAATCCATGATCTCATGCATGATGTTGCAATGTTTGTTATGGAGAACGAATGTGTTATTGCAAATGAAAAACCAAGTGACACCAAGTGGCTTCCAGATACTGCTCGACATTTGTTTTTGTCATGTGAAGAAACAGAAAATATATTGAATGATTCTATGGAGAAAAGATCCCCTGCTATCCACACACTACTGTGCGATCAGTCTGTGTGGAGCCCATTGCAACATGTGTCAAAGTACAGCTCTTTGCATGCCTTGAAGCTCTATACAGGGACAAAATCATTTCCACTCAAACCAAAGTATCTGCATCACCTGAGGTACCTTGATCTCTCAAACAGTGTTATCAAAGCACTTCCTGAAGATATCAGTATTCTATATAACCTGCAAATGTTGGACCTTTCCTACTGCCTTTATCTTGTTCGACTTCCAAAACAAATGAAGTATATGACTTCCCTTCGTCACTTGTACACTCATGGATGTCCAAACTTAAAGAGCATGCCTCCAGAACTCGGAAAACTCACTAAGCTGCAGACACTCACATGTTTTGTAGCAGCAGTTACTGCCCCTGATTGCAGTGATGTTACGGAGCTGCAGGATTTAAACCTTGGTGGTAAGCTAGAGCTATGTCAGATGGAGAATATTGGTATAGAAGCAGATGCAAAAGTGGCAAACCTTGGAAACAAGAAGGATCTCAGAGAACTGACATTAAGATGGACTTCTCCTGGTTATGACAGCGAGGTGCTCAACAATTTCAAACCTCATGACGGGCTGGAGGTTCTGAGGATATATTCCTATGGAGGAAAGTGCATGGGTATGTTACAAAACATGGGTTGAGATCCATCTTTTTCATTGTGAAAGATTGCAAGTTTTGTTCAGATGCGATACATCCTTCACTTTTCCAAAACTGAAGCAGTTTACGCTGGAACATTTGTTGGATTTTGAGAGATGGTGGGAAATAAATGAGAGGCAGGAAGGACAAATGATCTTTCCTGTGCTTGAGAAGTTGTTTATTAGGTATTGTGGAAAGCTGGTGGCATTACCTGAAGCACCATTGCTTGAACAACCATGTAATGGAGGTTATCGCTCAGCATTTCCTGTCCTAAAGGTACTTGAAATGGTAGACTTGGAGAGTTTTCAGAAATGGGATGCTGCAGTTGGAGGAGAACAGATATTGTTTCCTCATCTTGAGAATCTATCAATTGAGAAATGCCCAAAGCTGATGGATCTACCCAAAGCACCAAACCTCAGTGTATTAGAAATTAAAGATGGCAAGCAAGAGATCTTCCATTGGGTAGACAGATATTTGTCTTCATCGACTGAGCTGACACTGAAGCTAGAAAACACAGAAACGATATCAGGGGCCGAGTGCACTTCAATGTTACCAGTAGACAGCAGGGAAAAATGGAACCAGAATTCCCCTCTTACATTTTTGGAGTTAGCATGCTGCAACTCTTTCTTTGGATCGGGTGGACTAGAGCCGTGGGACTATTTCGTACATCTTGGAGTTTTGACAATTGATAGATGTGATGCGCTCGTCCACTGGCCAGAAAAGGTGTTCAATAGCTTGGTATCCTTGAAGAGATTAGCGATCATAAACTGCAATAATCTGAATGGATACACAGAAGCTCCTGTCCAGCCATCAACATCCCAAAGGAGTCAGCACCTGCCAGCTCTGGAGTATCTTTGGTTACAGAGTTGTGAAAGTTTGGTAGAGATGTTCAATGTCCCAGCATCTCTCAGGAGCATGGATATTTGGTACTGCAGTAAGCTCGAGTCTATATTCGGCAAGCAGCAGCTGGGCACGTCAGAGTTGGTTCAAGGGTCTTCTTGCAGTGAGCCAATCATGCCCACAGCTGTATCACAGCTGTCATCATCACCCGTGAATCACTTTTGCCCATGCCTCGAAGATCTATGGTTATATGAATGTGATAGTCTATCAGGGGTTCTACATCTTCCACAGTCCTTGAAGACCTTATCTATTTATAGCTGCAGTAGTATTCAAGTCCTGTCATGCCAGCTGGATGGGCTCCCAAAACCAGAGGTCACTGCTTCCATAAATGCACCGGACCCAGCAGCAGCAGGAGGGCATTCACTTCCTCCTTGTCTCACATCTTTAGATATATATTCCTGTGCTGGCATGTTGGGGGGCATTCTCCGTCTGCCCACCTCCCTCAAGGAACTGGACATTAAAGACACAAGTGGGCTGTCATTGCTGGAGCCTGTGTCGGGCCAGCCCCTGTCGTTGGAACGCCTGCATCTTTATGGCTGCAGTGCCCTGGCATCCCTACCCAACGAGCCACAAGCATACGGGTCTCTCACATGGCTTGTAATTAAGGACTGTCCTGCTATAAAGAAGCTCCCTAGATGCCTGCAGCAGCGACTGGGCAACATTGAGAAAAAAGGTCTAGATGCCCAGTATGAAGGTACGCGCTCATTTTTATTTATCTTTGCCATATTTCCCCCAACAAATGCAAGCATCCATCCCATCCCATGTACCACTGTCAACACGCCATCTTCCTTTAGCATTAATATTATCTTGTTTGAACAAGAGAAATAGCAATCTGATAGCGGTACCACATGACTATGATATTTGTGACATAGTGAAAAATCATATTTGTATTTTTCAAGTAGTGAAAACACGCGCATACATGTATAGGACAGGTAGAAGCACATAAATGCAAAATTTGGTGAAGCAGAATGATGATATTTGTGTGTCTTGCTGTATAACTTAAGAAAAGAATTGCATCATAATTTAATTTCATTTCCTCCCTGCCTGCAAATGATCATATTTTTGTACCATATTTAATATGTATGTGTCTACCTATCTTACATGCATGGATATTTTCTGTTTCTTCAAAACTGGAAGATATATTTTTCACACAGTTATTACAATCATTGACTATACTATCAGAAAATTCCGACTCGATTTGAAGTCATGCCTGCAAGAGTAGGAAGTATTGTAGGCATTTAATTTGTTTGAAGATAGGTGCCTGATACTCAAGAACAAATCATCATATGTAGGCCCTGACAATATCTCCCTCCCCCCCCCCCCCCCCCCCCCCCCCCCCCCCCGATTCGGGGTAGATGAAAAGGAGATAACATATCAAGTTACAAAAAAAGGGCATGACAGTAGGGGGTTCTGATTTTCTACATAACAGAAAATGTGGTACACGGAGTGTTAACTAAAAGAGTTAGATTGAGATATGACATGTGTAGTAAAATAAGAACTGAGAGTAGTTTTTTTTTTGTTTTTTGGCCAAAAGTCTCCGGTCTTTTAATGTCATGTGGTATTAATTTTCATGTTACAATAGTTTCTACAAGTTTGTCCTGACATCATTTGTGATCTATACAGTAATGGCATTTAAACCAAAGACATGGAAGGAAATTCCAAGACTGGTTCTCGAGCGGAAGGAGGCCAAGCAGAGGGCTGAGCAGAGAAGGCAGGCCAATCGCACAACTGAAGAACAGGAAGCTGAATAGCGTTGCCTAGTCAAGCTAGGAAAATTGGGTGAAAACTACATATAGATAATGTATGTACGTTGCTATGTCAAAATTGTAGTCGGCTTTGTTGAACTCTCACCTCAGTCTTGTTCAGATGCTTGTAATGTGAATTCATCTCCTTTGACATTTCCCAGATTTGGTAGAAGTTGGGATTCCCACATTTGTGAGCTAGTATCTAGCTTCAGCGTCATTTACTTAATTGAGACGTTGATTATAAACTGTGATTTTATCTGCTTGGATACTTGTGAGCTTAAGTGCAAGCGGGGAAAATGTCATGCTTGTGAACAATTATTTGTCCTGTTTTATATGAGAACTGGAGTGTTAAGCACGACGGTACAAGTTTGGGATTTGAACTTGATTGCTTAGCCTCACCAATTTCAAATATGGAATGATTTGCCATGATTGTCTTGGGCTTTGTCTAACTTTATATTATTCACAATTTGTAATGTGAATTATTTTATCTTCTTCATTTCCCAGGTTTAGTAGAAGCCGGGATATATGCTCACATTATTAAAGCTATATGATTTTGTTCAAATGGACAACATTATTAAAGCTATGATTTTGTTCAAATGGACAACAAACACGCAGCTTCACAGCTAAAGCTACAATTTAGGCATTACACACAGAGAACTCAGGCATCAACTCGTAGATTAAAGGAAATTCAGACAGACAAAAATATCAAATTGCCGCAACCAGAAGAATGGGCACAGGAGTAGCAAATTAGGCTTTTTGATTGATCAGCAAACAGTAACCAGCACAGGAGTAGCACTAGATGATTTCTGAACCGAAAACTTGACACGACGTGGAAGAAAACAAGAACAAGGGAGGTAAACAAAAATGAGTCCAAATTAATGCCACAGTTGGATTACCTAGTACTCATTAAAACGACCTGATTTGTACCTGCAACTCAAGTTTCATTCTGCAGCAGAATGTATGTAACATGGAACCCCTAAACTGAAGGGCACTCGCTCAGGCGTCACCTAGACCGATTCACTGCAAATCGGTCTACAATGGTGTTTCAGGTGTCAAAAAAAGATCCAGGTTATTCAAAACCATTCGGACAAGGCAAAATCGTGCGCCTGCCACCTCACTCACTCTCTCACTTGGTCGCAACGCCCATGCTTCCGCTCTGCCTGGCCATGCGGACGCACGCCTCGAACCTCCTGACGGCCTCGGCGCACTTGAGCGGGTCCTGTGCGGCATTGCTCACGTAGCAGTCGAGGCAGCCAGCCTTCTCGTCGGCACACGGCACGGGGTTCTGGTACGGCAGCTTGAACTCCCTGTCGTGTAGCTCCTTGGACCTCCTGGCGAGCTCCTGCAGCCTCTCGCTCTCCGCCTTGCCCAGCTTCTCCAGCACATTCGCGCTCTCCGCCACGACAGCATGTATGGCCTCTACCTCTTGGATTGCGGGCGAGGGTGGTGGTGGTGGAGCAGGGGTCACTGGCAAGTACATGGGGGGCGGCAGCGACCACCCAGGAGCAGGAATGGGGCTGCTCTTGGGTTCAGTTGGAAGCTCCCTGCCATTGTCCTGAGGCTCTTCTGGTTGTTGTTCAACGACCTTCTTGGGCTTGGGTTTCCTGACCTTCCTTTTCACCTTCTCGTCGTCGTGGGCGAGCTGGTCGATCAGCTTGGTGCTTATCTGGATCGTGTACTCACCCATGGCAGACAAGAATCCTGAAATAGCATCACGAGCGAAAGCCAGGCATTAAACAGCAAGAATTAAGGATGTTCAAACAAGCAAGGTCTCGGGCATGTTAAATAGAATGAGTGGCACAGAATGCTAAATAACAGAATGAAAAACTGACTCTACACTGAATTTTACATCAACATGAGTACATCCATAACAGCAGAATACTTTCAAGTTAAAAGATCAGGGATCTATTAGCATGATCATCATTTCATTTTCAAACTTTTATATATCCTACAAAGAGAGGACAAATATATAGATATGTGCAGAGTAATACATAAAAACTGGTTGTTTGCAAACAGTCAAGGAACAACAGTTTCACATGGCTGCTACTACAGAACCGCCCAGATGGACTCGGGGTGTGGATGGATCCAAAAATTGGAAAAGAACTGACTGCTTCTAGTAATTAATAGCGTTACATAACAGAACCAATGAACATATGTGCTGTGCATGGAGATTCTACATTAAAACATTAGTGCACCCACAAGTGTAGCATGCTTCCCAGCTAAAAGGTCCGGCTTTAGCATGATCAACATTCACACTCAAGCTTTCAGATCATACGGGCATGGGTGAACATGTGCAAAGTAAAAAAATTGAAAAAACAAGCTGACTGTTTTTACTATGATACCACCATGCAAGTGCAAGGAAGCAAATAAATCCCTCAGAGTCAAACAGGACAGATGGATGTATTTGACAGGAAGAAGGATTTGGATTAGTTTTCATAGCAATGTATCCCCTAAAGATAGCCCACCCAAGGGAATTTAATGGCAGCTCGACGACATTGATGGAGGGGAGAGAGAGACCTGCTCTAGAAACAAAAAGAAAGTGGAGGGGAAGAGTGATCTGGAAACGAACAGGGGGAGAAGAGCACACCGAGTGTGCCAGCCAGCCTGCGGAGAAAGAATATCCGATCTGGCAAACGTTGGAGAAGATGCAGAACGTATCGATCTCTGTCCTTTCTATAATCTCCAGACGAACATATCTTAATTAATCAAATAGCAGACGGACATATCTTCCTACAATCTCCAGCTACGACTTCAACAGTTCTTAACACTATGTGAACAAATGAAGACTTCTTATTTCTTAACACTATGTAGATCAAATTATTTGCCCTCACAATTCTAGGGAGATCAGAGATAAACAGATATCACACAGCTAATACTACAGTCAGCTTGGTAACTAGGTTTCTTGATCTTGTTCTCCTGCGTAGTAGGGCCTAGCACATAAGCATACAGGAACACGTACAACCACATTCATTTGGACATGGAAAATCAAGGGAGAAAGCTCACGACAGCACGTATATATGACAAATCAGCAAACTGATGACAAACTCCCACGCCTGGATACTTCCATCCATATGGAGACAGCAACATCGACCAGAGGATAACTGGAAACAGAATTGGTGTATTCACTGGTTCAACAGAGAGCGGACAATGCGCCACGACGCAGCGACTAGAAAGAGCACTCCTAGTCCAATCTGCTTGACCGTCTCTCACAGGAATAGGGGGCTGCAACTAGCCCTCGAGGACCCGCGACAGGGCAAGCGCTCAAGCATCATGAACTTGCAGTTTACAGCATCCCTCTAGGCGACGGTCAAACGCTGGTCATGGCGGAAAGTAAAACCCTCGATTCGGTCCCCGTGCCCCATATCTAACCGATCCCCAATTCCCCTGTATTCGGGGGGCAGATAGAGAGCGGAAAATACTAGGCTGGGATCATCACGACCCCTGCACCACGACGCGAGACCGATCTCGGGGAAGAGAGATCGGATTAGACTGGACTCCACCAAGCTGACTGTTTTTACTATGATTCCACCATGCAAGTGCAAGGAAGCAAATAAATCCCTCAAAGACAACCAGGACGGATGGATTTATTTGACAGGACGCGGGATCTGGATTAGTTTTCATAGCAATGTATCCCCTAAATGGCAGCTTCAACAGAGAGCGTACAATGCGCCACGACGCAGCGACTGAAAAGAGCACTCCTAGTCCAACCTGGTTGACCATCTCTCACACGAACAGGGAGATGCAATTGCAACTAGCCCTCGAGGATCCGCGACAGGGACAAGCGCTAAAGCATCATGAACTGCAGTTTACAGCGCCCATCTGGGAGACGGTCAGACGCTGCTCATGGCGGAAAGTAAATCCCTCGATTCGGTCCCCCCGTGCCCCGTATGAAAGCGATCCCCAATTCCCCTGGATTCGGGGGGCGGATAGAGAGCGGAAAATACTAGGCTGGGATCGGCGCGAGCCCCGCACCACGACGCGAGACCGATCTCGGGGAAGAGAGATCGGATTGGACTGGACTCGACTCGGTTCGCTTCTTCGCGGCGGAAGGTCGTAGCAGCGCAGCGCAAAAGGAGGCACGTACGGAGCAGAGAGCTAGGGCTTCCTTACCGAGAGGAGGAGGAGGAGGACGAAGAGCGGTCGCCTGCGGCGGCGGCGGTCCGGATCCGGTGGAGGAGAGGTGTCCCGCTCCGAGGTGCGCTCCGGCGGATGGGAGGAGAGGCGAGGCGAGGAGGGGATCCCTGCGGCGAGAGGGAGCGGTGCTTGGGGACGGGACGGACAGGGAGAGAGATCGCAGGGAGACCGACCACCCAAGTCGAATCGTGCCGACCACGTTAAGCCACGTCAACTCAATGTAAAAAGAAATATACGTAATAGAAATCTCGAAAGAAACCACATTGTTTCCGGTTAATTAAAAAAATCACATCATTATGTATTAATCTGAAAAAGATAACCCCGTTGATCCCGTGTAGCCAAAAAAAAAGTAATTTAGCCTAACCTGATTATATACGGAGTAGTTCGTGTTGTTTCATACTGAACACAAAGTCAAGGATAAATTCCTTCAAACACAAAAAAGTCTAGGTTGAGGGGTTAACGCAAGAAAAGTCGCACACTTCAGCAATCCACCCACCAAAGAAATGGCGAAGAACCGACAAACTAAACACTCCATATGAGCTTTGCATATGACACACTTACTTCGAGGCGAGAACACCACTATCTTCTCGCCATTCTCATTGAAGCAGCATCTCTCTATCAAATCCGGATATCCTGTGACCCTCGGATATCCGATATCGAGGTAGCGGGATAACAATTTACCGGTTCTAAAACTCGCTGGCCAGAACAGGTGTGGCAAAAACGTACCGGACTCCAGATAGGCTTTGCGTGGGGGCAACTTACTTGAGGCGAGAACACCACTATCTTCTCGCCATTCTCGTTGAGACAACCTAACCCACCCAAAACCATGAACTCCTCCCCGTTTGTGGGCAGGCCACATCCACCATGATGGTAGAGTGAGAAGCATTGCCTTTAATTTTTTAATTGAGCATGCCTTAAGTTTATTGGGATTAGCTTGTTCTGTTATGTAAAACATTATATTATGATACTATATACTAGTTATATTATTTTGTACTAAGTCAAAATTCCTACACTAAAGACCATACCCATATCCAAGACGCCTTGGACTTCAACAGACAAAGTGACAAACTAACATATTTTTCACAACTTCTTTTGCTATTGCCAGATCTGCACAAACCAACTAAATATCAGATTTATAGCAAAGAAAAGACTAATTTTGAAGTAAAGGATGATGGTAGTAATGTGGAAAAAAAGAAAAATCCGGCAGAAGTTCCTCATGACAGGCCATTCTATCAAAGTCGTAAGGTAAATCCAAAACGTCGTCGTTTTTAGTACTAACATATTTTTAGCACTAACATATTTTGACAGCTTCTTTTTAGTTTCAAACCTATATGGCCCAATGGAATCAGAAGATGCGGCAAGAAAACAAGATACATTTTAATGGAAAGGATGGTGGTAATAATAATGTTAAAAAGGAAAATGTACCACAAGTTCCTCATGACAGGCCGCTTACTCCAGACTCCACTAGAAAAATTATTAAAAAGAACAAACTCCTTGAATTAGCAAGTGACAATTCATAGTGGTTGGTCAGTATTTGATAAAAGCTATACACCTGAATATGATAGCAGACACGGTGAATGATGTAGAAGCAAAACATTTCTCTAGCAGATACCCTTTGAGGCGGAGCAATGGATATAAATGGGAAAAAACGCCCAGACTTCTCGTATTCCTCCATTACTCGGTTGTGCAATTGTTTCTCTCCGATACTGTGGGGGGAGGGGGGGGGAGGGGGAGCGAGTGCGCCGTGGCCGAGAGCACGGAGAAGATGAGGTGTCAATGGTCGCACCAAAGAAAATTCTCAAAACAAAATAGAGGGAAAAGAAGAAAAAAGAAAATTGTTGAGGTGGCATCGTGCTGAGGTGGATAGGCTGCATGTTTAGAGAAATAAGTTAGTGGGGTTGATCTTCTTAGTTATATAGGATATCCTCTACCTATGTTTGTAATGTTCTTGTGACCTATCCTAATACTAACAAAAGTGAAGACACATGAAATCACGACCTTTGATGAAAAAGCTAGCGTGTAGACGTAGGAGGGCCTGCCACATAGGGCACACGAAATCATGCGAGGAAGGTCAAAACCCTTCATCCTTGGGAATGGGCACTAATATGTGTATACAAGAGGTGCTTAGTATTGGCACAAGGTTTAGGTTAGTGTAAAGGGTATAGATATATGTAATGGAGTGACAACGATATGACACATGGAGTGATATGTCATAACTTACTCGTAAGGACCTAATAAATCTAGGAAACCCTAGCTTTCCGAGAGATTTCCAATGCCACCTCAACCTTCTAGATATGAGCTCGTATGCAGAATATACAACTCTTCCAAGACGCTATTGACCCATGAAATCTCCAAACCAAAAAGTTTTGCTAGAATACATACAACATCTATGCTGAAAAAATGGGCCAGAGAACCAAGACAACGAAAAAAGACATGAAAGTCTCTAAAAGCTGATAAAGGACAAGAAAATCCCAAAATAAAGAAATCATTTGTCTTTGCCTCCCAACAACAAGTGAGGGCATGGAATATTTGAATGTCCGTGAAACCCTTACACGTCGCCACCATGATGAGACGACACGTGCAATTTCATACATGCAATAGTAACACACTCGATATCTAGGGTGTAGCTTGCAGTTTGTGTTTAGAATCCAATACTTAGATCTAGGGTACACAGACTATGGTGTAACTAGGGTTAAAGGTTTAGAGTCTAGAGTTCAGTATGATGTTTAGATATTGGGTTTAAGTTTACTAATCAAAGATATTGGTCTAAATCTATAATTAGGCCCTAACCCGATATCTAAACCATATATCTAGACATAGACCAAGACCATGCACCTATACCATACATCATATACACTAAATCATAGACACAACTTTGAAGTGACATCTCCTTAGGAAATCCTAGATATAGGTCCTCACTCTAGATTTATACCGTAGACCCAGGATTTATACCACAATCCCTAGACATAGACAATAGACCATATAACCCAAACCTTAGACCATGAAAATATATACAAAGGGTAAAGTCACACAATACTAGGAAAAAAGCTATAGATAGACGGCTATCCTGTGGCGCATATGAATGACCATGCGCCGCAGAGAAAATTCAGTGGCGCACTCCAAGCCATGCGCCATAGAAACCTTCACTATTCTGTGGCACATATAAAAACCCATGCGCCACAGAAATATGGTGGGAGCCGCCACCGAGGGTTGGGAGACCAACTTTTTGTAGCGCATATGGACATATGCGCTACAGAAAGTGAAGGGGGCCCACCACAGAATCTGGTTGACCAATTTTCTGTGGCACATATGTCTATATGCGCCATAGAAAGTAATGTTTCTGTGGCGCATATAGACACATGATCCACAGAATGTGGAAAAACAACCCCCCTAGATTGCCTTTTAAGTTTTGTAAAAAATAAATAAAAATGATAAAAACTTCAAAAAAATCCTTAGTTGTAGTTATATTTTGGGATATAGTTGTAGGGGAAATTGAAAAACATGGATTTCTATTTAGATCTCTCAAAGAAGGTCTAGTCAACATTACCTCGCCTAGTGTTGCACCATGACAAACCGGGCAATCTTGGATTAGTGTGATCATATTATTGGGGCACTGCCAATTCTTTCTGGCTAAGTGGGATTGTATCGGACACATTCAGCAATAACACAAAGGTAGCTAGACGGAGCTATCACAACAGTTGTGGGCTTCGGGGTAAAGGCAGATCGTTAGACGATCCAACAGGAGTCGTATGGTGATGTGATTAGCAAGGAGTTGCTTACTCAGGTCTTGAGACGGCTAGGACGATGCTCAAACTCACTAGCCGGCTTACTTACCCGGGATCCTGATCACTAAGCAACCATGGGAGAGATGTTGGTTCTAGTGGGAGTAGGCACAAGTCAAAAAGTTTAATTTGTCAACTCTTTATGAATACATGTCTTAAGTGCTTGCATCATTTTCTGTTGTAGATGGCACCGAGTAACATTCCTCAGTTGTCCAGTATTGTCGGGGATATGCCAAACAGGTGGGCCTCGCAAGAAGATGAAAGACCACATCCGACTCACTAGAAGGTACATGTCGGCATGACCAAGGAGTCGGCGGGCTTATGGATACGACTTGGAGTACGAGGAAAGTCTTAGTCATACGAGTCCTAGTAGAACTCATGTAACCTGACTCGGTTGTACTATATAAAGCCGGGCAGGTCGCCCCTTGAGGGATAGACCAATACGACATAGATGTTGGAGATATGCCCAAGAGGCAATAATAAAGTGGTTATTATTATATGTTTGTGTTTATGATAAATGTTTGCATCCCATGCTATAATTGTATTATCCGGAAACATTAATACATGTGTGTTTTGTAAACATTAAAGAGTCCCTAGTAAGCCTCTTGTTAAACTAGCTTGTTGATTAATATATGATCATGGTTTCCTGATCATGGACATTGGATGTTATTAATAACAAGATCATATCATTAAGAGAATGATGTGATGGACACACACCCATAGTAAGCATAGCATAAGGTCAAGTCATTAAGTTCGTTTGCTACAAGCTTTCAAATACATAGTAACCTAATCCTTCGACCATGAGATCATGTTAATCACCAACATTGGATGGATGCTTTGATGACATCAAACACCACTTCGTAAGTGGGTGGTTATAAAGGTGGCATTGGGTATTCTGAAAGTATGGATTGAAGCGCATGGATCAAGAGTGGGATTTGTCCATCCATATGACAGATAGATATACTCTGGGCCCTCTCGGTGGAGTGTCATCCAATTGGCTTGCGAGCATGTGACTAGGTCACAAGGGATGTCACATCACAGTACGAGTAAAGAGTACTTATCGGTAACGAGGTTGAACTAGGTATGGAGATACCGACGATCGAACCTCGGATAAGTAAAGTATCATGCGACAAAGGGAATCGGTATCATATGTGAATGGTTCATTCGATCACGAAGTCATCGTTGAATATATGGGAGCCACTATGGATCTCCAAGTCCCGCTATTGGTTATTGGTCGGAGAGGTGTCTCGATCATGTCTGCATAGTTCTCGAACCATAGGGTGACACACTTAAGGAATCGATGTTGTTTAAGTAGATATGGAAGATGAGTTGGAGACCGAATGTTGTTCGGAGTCTCGTATTGGATCCAGGACATCACAAGGAGATCCGGAATGGTCCGGAGAATAAGATTAATATCGGAAAAGTTTCCGGTATTTTGATCGGAACTTCTAGAATGTTCTAGAGGGACCACCAGTGGGTCCACCACCCCGGGAGGGGTCACTTGGGTTGTGGCATGCCGTGGGGGCCCTAGGGGCCAGCCACACCAAGCCCAAATGGTCAACCGGCCAGCACTAGGAAATTGGGGTCAAATTCTAGTTTGAAAAGTCAAGTCCCCAACTCTTCCCCTTGTGGCCGAGTTGGGAGGGTGGGAGGAACTCGGCTAGGGCTGGGAACCCCCTTGGTCGCCTTCCCCCACTATATAATGAGGGGTGGGGGCGCACCCCTCTTGCCCCTTGTCCCTAGCGCCTACAACCCTAGCCGCCGCACCCCTCTCTCCTCCACCGTCCTGCTCCGGCTTAGGCGAAGCCCTGTAGAAATCTCTCCTCCACCACCACCACCACACCGTCATGCTGTTGGGATTCCGAGGAGATCTACTACCTCCGCTGCCCACTGGAACGGGGAGAGGAAGGTCTTCATCTATCGTGGAAATGGCCACGGCAGTCGCTGCAGTAGGCAGCGATTGATTGAATCGGGGGCGAGAGCTGGCGGCCATCTGCGGTGCGAGATGGGGGCGGATGCACATGGGTTTATCCAGGTTCGCCCCCCTGGAGGGTAAAGACCTACTCCTTCTAGATTAGATTATTGGAGAGCGAGTTACAGGGGTGGCGAGCTTGGCGTCTAAGCAGCGAGTCGCTTGAGGGGATGTATGATGGAACGTAAGTCCTCAGGATACCCTAGGGAGGTTTATATATGAGGCACCTCGCTAGGGTTTACAAGTTACAACCGAACAAGATATGGATTCTGAGGCTTTGACCTAATCCGACTAGGCTTCTGGTATGCTTCTAGGCCTCCAGTCTCCAGTCGCCGGGCCTTCCCCTTAGTCGCATTCTAGTCGCCGTCCTACATGCCCACTCGTGAAACCTTTTGGCCCAATCGGAACGTGCTGCTAGGCATACCCCCATTTGGCATATCCCCATCAGTAGTCCCCGAGGCCATCGTTGAATCAGACGCAAGTGGTCATTTGGCAGTCGGAGTAGGCGAGTCCAATTTGGACGCCTCAGTCGAATCAGCGATGGACTCCAATAAACCATGGAAGTTTTCCGCAGGCTCCCAGTCGCTTCTCTAGAAATGCCATGGCTGCGAGGTGGTTGCTTCGGCGAATGGACATGGTCAGTTGCCAGCGAGTGGAACGAAGGAGCTGGACCGTCAACTTGGTCAAACTCTCCATTGGATATTCCAACAGTAACTTCGGGGTAATTATCGCAGGTAACGACTACCCCGAATTTGGCGGGTAGCGCCTCCTTATAAGGGGAGTGGCGAATCAGCCTTGCAGATCCTTCCTTACATTCTTCATTCTCGTGCATTCATTCTTTGTGTCTTCCTTCGATCCGATCCTTCTGCACCGGGCGACTCCACATCCTTCCCAATGGCACCTCCCAAAGGTTCATGGGGGGAAATCCAAGTGCACCACGGCCCAGCTCAAGTCCTTCGAGGACATCGGAGTCCTCCGCAATGGGAACTGGCGAATCCCCACTTCCTCCGAGATCGAGCCAAAGCCGCGGGCCGGCGAGTTCATTTGCTTCCCGAGCCACCTAGAGAGAGGTTTAGGGTTCCCCACCTCACTGTTCCTCCGGCGTTTCTGCGCGCATTACGCGATCAAACCGTCAGACCTTGGCCCACATAGCATCGAGCAACTGGCAATCTTTGTCGCCTTCTGCGAATGCTATCTGGGCTGCAGGCCGTACTTCCCACTATGGCTGGAGCTCTTCCACGGCCGCATCAGGCACGAGGTGGCCGGCGGCTTGATGTTGGCGGCCGGTGGCATCACGTTCTAGTTGAAGCTGAAGGCCAACTTCATCAAGCTTCTGCTGCCGAAGAAGGCCACGAGCGAGTGGAAGAAGAGCTGGTTCTACGTCAAAGAGTCCACTCCCTCCGGCGAAGTGGCGCTCCCCGAGTTCGTCGCAGGAAGGAGCGAGCCTTGCCGGCTGGCGGCGAAGAAGCTTCCGAAAGACCAGAGGATGGCCTTCGCAGAAATGATGGACCAGATCCAGAGGTTAAAGGATCAGGGGTTGTCCTCGGTCAACCTCTACAACTGCTGGCTCGGGCGGCGTCTAGTTCCGCTAGCGCCTCGACCGCATTGGATGTATGAGTACAGCGGGAAACACGATCCCTCCCGGACCAGCAAAGAGTCGTGGGAGATTGAAGACTACAAGGCTGCCTTGAAGAAGATCACCGATGCGGAATTCACAACCACATCGGCCGGGCTCGCCCCGTACACTCCCGTGAAGAATGAAGCCCCCACGGTAAGTTTTCCTTCTAGTCGCCATTTCCGCAATGTGATTCGCAGTCGCATCACTTGATATTTTATTCGTGGTTGTTCTCAACTGTTCTAGGTGTTGGAGGGCTGGCTCCCTTCGCTTGATGAAGAGGTCCCCCGGGAGCTCGAAGAGGCCTCCGAAGGAGACTCCTTCGAAAGCGACGAGGAAGAGGAGGAGGTTCCTCCCCCAGTGCCTATGGCTCGCAAGACTCGCATGCAGAAGCAACGCGAGTTCGAGGCGAGCCGCAGCCTTGATGAACACGAAGGAGGCGACAAGATCGTGCAGGAGCACACATCTCGGCGCACGGCCACGCCGTCGAAGCCCGCGCGCAAACCGAAGTCGCCAGCGAAGAAGCTAGCGTTGCCACCTAGGTCAGCGGTGGTGTTTGAGTCAGATAACGACTCTGATGATGAAGACACCCCCGAAACTTCGCACAAGGTCTCGGAGGATGCGATTCCGATGAAGGGGTTGGAGGGCGAGGACACCGAGGTGGCGGTAGAGGTTCCTCTAGCGGTGATTGCACGAACGGCTTCGAGGGCACCAAGCCAGGAGGCGACTGATGCAGCAGCGTCAAAGTCACCGCAACCGTCAAGAGCAGCCACGTCTTCGGAGCCGGACATTCCAGCGACCGCGGATTCGTCATCGAGGAAGCCCGTGGTGTCATGGGCTTCAGACGTCTTCGAAAGGGGTCTCACACGCAAGCTGGGGCTAGAATTGGACAAGCCCGCCCACATCAGCATTGGGCTACGCGTTCTCCTAGTCGCCAAGTAAGCCTCGAATTCTCCATTCCAAGTCGTGTTCCATTTTTGTGCTATCTCTGTGTTGATTTTGGAGGTTTGGCAGGTCTGGGGTCAAGAAGATCGGTCGCCCTTCAGTGGCAAAGATTCCGCCAGTCACCACCACCGGAGAGGGCGACCTCCCCAAGAAGAGGAAGTCTGCTGACGACGTAGCAACTGTGGAGGGCACGAAGAGGCAGAAAGGCAATGCCGACGATTCCGTGGAGATGACTAGCGCCAAGGGGAGCGATCCCGCTGCAGTCGTCGAAGAGGTGGCGGCTGTGCGGTCGGAGCCAGTCACGGTCGCCCCTGCGACGGAAGCGCCGGCTCCGGCGACCAGTGCCCCGGCTAGAGCATCAACAACATTCCCGTGCTTTATGGCAAGGGGGTTCCCAAGCATGGCGGACAACCAGTCTCCACAGAGCCTAGTGATCGTCGATGAAGACTTTGGGTCTCGTCGTGGGCGCACCTCCTTCACGGTCCCGTCGACTGATGCCGACGAGCTTCACAAAATGCTTGGCGCTGCCATTTAGGTACGTCCAGTCCCCGAGTGTCTAGCTGCTGAATTTCAGCGGCTAGGCACTGAGTTGCTTCTACTCTCCAGTCCTCGAGTTCCTAGTCGTTGAATTTCAGCGGCTAGGAACTGCATTTCTTTCTACTCTCCAGTCCCCGAGTTCTTAGTCGCTGAATTTCCGTGGCTAGGAACTTGATATTGTTCTTTGTAAGTACTAAACTTTGTTGCTTTTGTAGGGTTTGCAGAGGGAGTCGACCGATCGATAGGCCGCTAGGGAGCGTTTGGAGCGGGATCTGCGCGTGGCGCAGGAGGCGAACCGGCGACTCCAGGAGACTGTTGGTAAGTACTTGCTTCTTTTTCTTTTTCGGCTGTGAACTGTTGGTGTGTGGCGCGTTGATGATTTGTCTCTTTATTTTTCAGATGGTCTTTCGGCTGCAATTTCCAAGGCCCGTGAAGGGTATGTTCCAATCGCTGAGCTGGACGCGGCGAATGGGCGAATTGCCTCGCTGATCCATGACTTGGAGGAGGCAAAAGCAGCCTCAATTTCGTCTGAGGATCGAGTGAAGGCTGCTGTCGCTGCGGCTGAGGAGGAGCACAAGGCCACAAACTCGATCATCGTGGGGCTGCAGAATGATCATGCCGCCCTGGAGAAGCATGTCATGGAGAACTATCACAAGCTTCTTGGTGAGTCTCTGTCTTTTGCTTAACACGTTTGGCGAATCCCCGATTGGGGAGGTCCGTAGTTTCACTGACGTCTGATTTTGCAGTTGTGATAGGGCAAAGCGACCCAGTGCTTCAGACTTTCAACGCCTCATAGTGCGTGACTGCCGTGGTGAACGTGGCCACGGCTTCAGCGTTGTGTGTCCAAGCGGTCCTTCAAGGAATGTCCCCCACCGAGGTTATTCCTGGGGGGGCTTACGGAAGTGTGGCGCTATCTGGAGGAGGCGCCCATCGTCGTGGAGTGGATGGCGCGCTCGGCTCTCACGCATGGGGCCACCACGACATTGAGCCTGGGTCTCGCCCACTTCCCCGACGATTTCGACCTCGACGACGTCACCAGCGGCTACCCATCGGCTATTGGCACGGTGGAGATCTCAGAGGTGCTGAAGTTGACTGCCAAGGCTGCCCCTTTTGCTGATCGGGTGTTGGCGACGGGGGATCTTCTGCCATACTAGGAAACGGTATTGGTGCCTGGCGACCCCGAGCCGGAGCATCGCGACATGAAGTCGGATCAACCCTTCCGGTCAGCGTTGTCGAAGTCGCTGACGACCTACCCGACGAACCCGTGGAAGCCTTTCATTCGTGTCAAGGGAGGTGGTGGTGCTTCTTCGTCAGGACCTACAGAATAGATTGTATTGTTGGGCAGTTTGTAATATATGCCAAGTGGCGACTGCTGTAATGTGAACAATATTTTGAGTAAGAGGAGTCAATCGACTCGTATTGCGACCATAATTGTGTGGTGTGTTTATTTTTGTTTGAGCGATTCCCCGAGCGCGTCCGCCCTTTAATGGTGTATAACTCGATTGTATACTTATGTGTTTTCTTTTGGTTGTGCATTGTTTTGTCCCTTGCGTCTTCTGAGGGCGAGTCCCCGAGCGCGAGTGGAATTGTTTTGTAGGCGAGTCCCCGAGCGTAGTACTTAGCCTTTTTGTGCGTGTGCCTGTTGCAAGTTACTAATGCGTTGTTTGTAACGCGTCTCTTCCCCTGGCTCGGAGAGCCAGTCGCTGGGCGAGTCCAAGGCAGCTCTCTTACTTGGTGTGTTCCCGAGCCGCGTGAGGGTTCCATTCTTGCGGAGTCCCCGTGCGTGGTACTTAACCGTTCGAGTCGCTTTGCGCGAGGATGGGAAGGACAGGACGCTGTGATAAGCGTATACCGGTCGTCTTGGCCCGGTGGGCCAGTCGAGCTAGGCGACTCCGATGGTGGCTCCAGATTGGCGTTTTCATGGACGTCCCAAGGCCCGAGTATTTTCAGTACCCTCGGGCCGCACTACTTAGCCGTGGGTCGCTCGACCAAAGGTTGACTTCCATGGGTAGCGTATTGCTGATTGTACGAGTGCGAGTGGCACAAGGATATGGCGAGTAGACATGATTTTGTGAACCGAATGAGTTTCATTATATATGTCAGTTGAGTACATGTTTCGGTTCTATGTATAGAACTTCCGGAGGAGGTTTACATTCCATGGCCTCCCAACCTCGAGCTGGCCGTCGCCTCGTATGTTGATGAGGTAGTAGGCGTCGTTGTTGAGGACTCGCCATATTGCAAACGGCCCCTCCCATGGGGGGAGGGGGAAGTTTGTGCATGCCCTTCTTGTCTTGAGCCAGTCGCAGGACCAGGTCGCCCTCCTGGAAGGTGCGAGTCCGGACTCGGCGGCTATGGTAGCGGCAGAGTCCCTGCTGGTAGATTGTTGTACGGGAGCGAGCCAGGTCGCGTGCCTCGTCGATTTGGTCGATGCTGTCTTGGCAGGCGGTCTCGTTTGTCACCTCGATGTAATTGGCGACTCGGGGTGAGTCGTGCTCCAGGTCTGTTGGCATTACGGCTTCGGCGCCGTACACCATGAAGAAGGGTGTGAACCCGATGGAGCGGTTGACGGACGTGCGGATCCCCCATATGATTGAAGGGAGCTCTTCGACCCAACATCCCGGGGTGCCCTCGAGGGGGACCTGGAGTCGTGGCTTGAGCCCGTGGAGGATGCTCTGGTTGGCGCGTTCTGCTTGGCCGTTCGACTCTGGGTGGGCGACTGAGGCAAGGTCAAGTCGTATGTCGTGCTCTTTGTAGAATTCCGCCATGCCCCCTTTGGCGAAGTTAGTGCCGTTGTCCGTTATTATGCTGTGTGGGTAGCCATACCGGTAGATGAGCTCGTGTAAGAACTTGGTGGCCGTCTTGCCGTCGCACTTTTTGATTGGCTTGGCCTCGACCCATTTGGTGAACTTGTCGACCGCGACCAGGAGGTGGGTGAAGCCGGATGGGGCCTTCTTGAACGGGCCTACCATGTCCATGGCCCATACGACGAATGGCCATATGATGGGGATGGTCTTGAGTGCCGAACCAGGGAGGTGCGTCTGGTGGGCATACTTCTGGCACCCGACGCATCGTTGGACGATGTTGGTGGCGTCGGCGTGCGTGGTGAGCCAGTAGAAGCCGTGCCGCATGGCCTTGGCGACCAGCGACTTGGCGCCGGCGTGATGGCCGCAGTCGCCGGCGTGAATGTCCTGGAGGATCTTGCGGCTTTCTTCTGGCTGTACGCAACCCTAGAACACGCCAGTCACGCTGCGTTTGTGGAGCTCGCCATTGATGATGACGAAGGATTTGCAGCGTCGCACGATCATTCACGCCTCCATCTCGTTGCTTGGGAGGATCTTGTGCTCGAGGAAGGCGACGTATGGTGCCATCCAGTCGCTAGGCTCCACAACCATGGCGACTAGGGCCGGCTCTGGTTGCAGTGGTATCCCGATGTCGATCTCCTTCGGTGGGCTGACCGAAGGTTTGTGGATGGTGTCGAGGAAGACGCCTGCTGGTGGCGCTTGTCGGGCCGACCCGATGCGGTAAAGGGCGTCTGCCTCCTTGTTCTTGTGTTTGTCGATCCACTCGACGGAATAGCCGTCAAAGTGTCCTCCCAGCTGGTCTACCGCTTGGCGGTACGCGATCATTGTTGGAGAGACGGCTTCGCATGTTCTGGCAACCTGGCCGGCGACTAGGTCGGAGTCGCCGTAGCACCATAGTTGATTGATGTTCATTTCCTTGGCGGCCCGCATGCCGTGGAGGAGGGCCTCGTATTCTGCCATGTTGTTGGTGCAGGGCTTGAAGTTGAGGTGGAGCACGTATCGGAGCTTGTCCCCTTTGGGGGAGGTCAGTATGACCCCGGCCCCTGCACCGTCGGTGTTCTTCAAGCCGTTGAAGTGTGGCAACTAGTAGTGGAGATATGGTAGCTTCTCCGGCTGCTGCGCTTCCTCCCAATCCGCGAGGAAGTCAGCTAGGGCTTGTGACTTGATTGCTTTGTGGGGCTCGTATTTGATATTGTGGACACCGATTTCGATGGCCCACTTGGCGACTCGCCTAGTCGCCTCACGATTGCGTATTATGTCCTGAAGTGGTGCGGATGAGACCACTGTGATTGGGTGCTCTTGGAAGTAGTGGGGGAGTCGCCGTTGAGCTCGGAATACTGCGTACACCAGTTTCTGGTACTACGGGTAGTGCTATCGTGAGTCCGTCAGGACTTCGCTGATGTAATAGATGGGGCGCTGTATGAGGCGCTCCTTCCCCTCTTCTGGCCGTTCGACGACCATCACGGCGCTAATGACTCGATTGGAGGCCGCCATGTAGACGAGCATTGGCTCCTTTTCGACTGGTGCAGCAAGTAGTGGAGCCGCGAGTAGCACTTCTTTGAGCGCTTTCAGTGCATCATCCGCCTCCGCGTCCCATTGGAACATGGGGTTCTTGCGCATCAGGCGATAGAGGGGCATGGCCTTCTCGCCTAATTGAGGGATGAAGCGACTGAGAGCCACGACTCTTCCAGCCAACTTCTGGACGTCGCACAGGCACTCGGGTTTTCCGAGTCGAGCGATGGTGTCAATCTTGGTGGGGTTGGCTTCGATGCCTCGCTTGGAGACTACGTACCCTAGTAGCTAACTGGTGGGGACGCCGAAGGTGCACTTCCCTGGGTTCAGCTTGATGTTGTACCTCCGCAGATTTGCGAAGGTTTCGGCTAGGTCTGCGAGCAGGTCGTCCTGGTGGGTGGATTTTACCACCACGTCGTCGATATAGATGTGAATGTTGCGGCCAATTTGGCTCGCGAGGCACTCCTGCATGCACCTTTGGTATGTGGCGCCGACGTTCTTGAGGCCGAACGTCATGGCCGTGTAGCAGAAGGCACCGAATGGCGTGATGAACGTCGTCTTCTCCTCGTTCTCGACCACCATCTTGATCTGGTTGTAACCAGAGTAGGCGTCGAGGAAGCACATCGACTCTGATCCCGTGATCGAGTCAATGATCTGATCAATGCGCGGTAGGATGAACTCCTCCTTCAGGCAGGCGCTGTTGAGGTTGGTGTAGTCGATACACATTCTCCATGTGTTTTTCTTTTTCAGGACCAGGACAGGGTTCGCCAGCCACTTGGAGTGTTTTATTGGCCGAATGAAGCCTGCGGCCAACAAGTGCTGCACTTCTTCAGCGATTGCTCGACGGCGCTCTTCATTGAAGGGCCGCAGCGACTGCTTTACCGGTCGCACTTTGGGGTCGGCGTGTAATTTGTGCTCAGCGAGTTCCCTTGGGACACCTGGCATGTCGGAAGGTTTCCATGCGAAGATGTCGCGGTTCTCACGGAGGAACCTGATGAGCGCGCTTTCCTATGCGGGGCTCATATGCGCCCCAATGGTGACCGTCTGGCTGGAGTCGCCCGGGACGAGCTCGATGGTGCGGGTATGCGTGGTTGCCTCGAACGTGGAGTTCGCGACGGTTGGCTTCTTTAGTATGGTGGGGTCGTCCTTGTTGATGTTGCCCGCGTATTTCGCGAGATCCTCCGCGTGGTCAGTCTCCGCGGCGATGATGGCGTCGGCGAGCTTAGCGCCTTTGTCCTCGCATTCCACGGCCATATCGGGGTCGCCGTGGATGGTGATGATGCCGCTCGGCCTTGGGAGCTTCATCATGTTGTATGCGTAGTGGGGGTCGCCATAAATTTGGCAAACGTTTGGCGTCCCAAGACGCAGTGGTAGGGGCTGCGAAAGTTCACCAGCTCGAACTCGATTCGCTCAGTGCGGTAGTTTGCCGGTGTGCCGAAGGTGACTGGTAACGTCACTTTTCTGATCGGGTATGCCTTCCGACCGGGGACGATGCCGTGGAAGGTTGTCAAGGTCGGCTGGATTGCCGACTCCGGGAGCTGTAGCCTTTTGAATGTTGTCTAGATACATGATGTTGATGGAGCTCCCGCCGTCCATCAATGTCTTGGGTAGCCAATAATCGACCACTTTGGGCCTGACTACCAGGGCGTCTCGCCCTGGATACTCGATTTTGGGAGTGTGGTCCTAGCGACTCCAAGTGATGCTCTGCTCGGACCAGTTGAGGAAGCATGGGATGTCGACCTGTGTCACCGCATTGATGGCGACTGCGCGAACGAGCACCTTCCTCTCGCGCTTGGTGCCGAGTCCGGTGAAGGTGTGTAGCGATCCACCGGCGTTGCCGAAGCCGCCAGCGTTTCGTTGTCCCGAGGTGGGTTGTTCTTGGGGTCTTCCCTTGCTCGCCTTGCCTTTTCGATCTCTTTGAGTGAGTGGCAGTCCGCGGTGGTGTGGGTGGCGGGTTTCCCCTCCCTGCTATGGTAGACGCAGGGCTGGTTGAGCAGGGCGGCTGGGTCGAATTTCGGCCTCGCCGCGTTGTTGGCGTGGTAGTTTCCGCTATCGCGGTAATTTCCTCCGTGGCGACGGTAGCTCTTTGGGTCGCGTTGGCCATAGCCCGCGTTGGCGACGAAGTCGACTTGCCCGTCCGTGCGGCGCTTGTCGGTGATGCGGGTGTTGCTGTAGCGCATGTCGCGTTGTCGCCCGCTGTCATGGCTGCCGGTGCGGCGTCTGCCCCCTGACTCGTCGTTGGAGTCTTGGTTGGGGTCCTCCTTCGCGTAGCGCTTGGCGATCTCGAGGAGGTCGGGGATGTTGTCGAGCGTCCGGTAGACCCGCTTGATCTTAGCGACCAGGGGTTCATACCGGCACACGTTCTTGAAATAGTGTATCGCCATGTCTAGGTGGATGCCGGAGGCGTTGATCCATAGTTCTTGCCACCTTTGAATCCAGTGGTGGGTCGACTCGCATTGTCCCTAGATGCACCGCTCCAGGTCTTCAATCGTGGTGGCGCGGGTGTAGGAGCCCTCGAAGTGCCTGACGAAGGCATCCCACATTTCCTCCCAGGAGTCAATGTTGTCGGCAGGGAGGGTGTTGATCCATTGCCTGGTCGTGCCCTCCATCATCAGGGAGAGGTAGCGAGCGGCGAGCAGGTCGGTGTGGCCGGCGATTCCCAACGCCATGAGGTATGTGTCCAGCCATACTGCTGGGTCATACGTTGGATCATACTTTTTGATCTCTTTGGGCGCCTTGAAGTTGGCGGGGTACTTTTCCCCTCTGATCATAGGCCCGAAGCATTGGGGGCCAACTCGGCTAAGCGAGCCCCTCGGTTCGGGGTCGTCGCGATTACTGAGGGTGTGCCTCAAGTCGTTGGGCTGGCGCGCCCGCCAGGCCTAGTTATTGACGATGTGCGTGCGGGCGTCGATGGGCTGCCCGTTGGCGGCGACCGTGTTGTTCGCCGGTCGCGGTTCGTTGGTGGAGAGAGCGAGGTTGGCGGCCCGCGGCTAGTTGGCCAGTTGCTGCGGTGGTGGGCAGGTCACGGCATTGGCGATGGTGGGGTGGCCACTCAAGGCCGCCCTGCTTGCTGAGGAGCAAGTATACATACGCCCCCGCGGGTCGACTCCCGCAGCTTGTTGCTCGACGGCTCTGGCGAGTAGGGCCTTGGCGTACTGGATCTGCAGCGTGCCGTCCCCCTGGACATCAAGGTTGGCGACCGCGGCGTCGGCCGCGACGACGTTGTCCATCAGGGTGGAGTAGAGTGGGAGTTCGTTGGCGTCACGGGCTTGTGGCGAGATGATGATCCGTGGCAGGTCCGGCGGGGGCACGCGACCGATGGGTGGTGGAGGGGCTCCGGTCGCCGGTGCGCTGGGTGGTGGTCTGTTGCTTCCGACTAGCGGCACGTTCTCGCAGTATTCGTGCTCGGCCGCGCGTGCGGGGTCGCTTTCATTGTTGAAGTTCAGGACGCGGCCCTGGACGTTGGAGTTTAGGCGGGTCCTGATGCGGCGCTGGTGGTAGAGCGATAGCTCCCGCGCCGTTTCCCGCTCGAGGCGGTATTTCTCGCGCTCGGCGAGCTCGTTGCGCTGTGCCTCCGTGAGTCGCAGGCGGGCCTCCTCCACCTCTGTGGCCATGGCAGTTGGCGGGATCAATGTGGAGAACAAATCTGGCGGGGCGGCCGTGCTGCCTGCCATATAGATCGCGTTGAAGCGATTGGATCTGGCGCAAAAGTCTTCAGGCGACTCCGAGCTGGAATCAGAGTCGAAGATCCCGAGGATGGAGGAGTCCTCAAAATGCTCCGGGTTGGAGACTCGCGTGATGGAGTCCTCTCGCGACGCCGCGATGATAGATCCATCGACCGAGGCAGGGGTCGTGGAGTCATCGTCGTTTAGGGCCTCATCGTTTGTGGCGGTGTTGGTCTCGGCCGCATTGCTTGCGGCCAAGTCGTACTCGGTGACGAGGCTCCTGATGGAGCGGACCTGCTCCTCCGAGAGCAGATATGGTGCGGTGGAGATCCGCCAACGATCACCATCGTAGCTGGGTCGACCGTGCCGGTGAAGCCGACGAAGAGGTTGATGGAGCCGACCGGCATCACCGCGCCGTGAGTGACCGGGCGTGACGCCGGGATATAGCTGCTGGGCAGGATCTGTAAGATCCCGCCGATGGCGATCATGCGGCCGGTGGCGAGCGACCGATCGATCGGTGAATAGGGTCTCGCCGCAGAACTCAGGCCAGTCCTGCTATGCCCCACGATGGGCGCCATGGTCGTGGAAATGGCCACAGAAGTCACTGTAGTAGGCAACGATTGATTGAATCGGGGGTGAGAGCTGGCGGCCATCTACGGTGCGAGATGGGGGCGGATGCACATGGGTTTACCCAGGTTCGGCCCCCGGAGGGTAAAGACCTACTCCTGCTAGATCAGATTATTGGAAAGCGAGTTATAGCGGTGGCGAGCTCGGCGTCTAAGCAGCGAGTCACTTGAGGGGATGTATGATGGGACGTAAGTCCTTAGGATACCCTAGGGAGGTTTATATATGAGGCACCTCGCTAGGGTTTACAAGTTACGACTGAACAAGATATGGGTTCGGAGGCTTTGACCTAATTCGACTAGGCTTCTGGTATGCTTTTGGGCCTCCAGTCTCCAGTCGTCGGGCCTTCCCCTTAGTCGCATTCCAGTCGCCGTCCTGCAGGCCCACTCGTGAAACCTTTTGGCCCAATCGGAACGTCCTGCTGGGCATACCCCATTTGGCATATCCCCATCATCATCGACTCCATACGTGTGATCGAGTGTGGAAGCGCTGCCGGAACGCGGCGCCAGAAGGATAGTCTACACGATCTTGAGATCGGCAAGTGATTGACTACATCAACCACGAGATCTAATCTCGTTAACGCTTTGGATCTGTGAGGGTTAGTTCTCTACAATTTCGTTGCACCGATCTTAACCACTAGGGAACTCGACCTATCCTTCATGTCAATGGACTCGCAAGGCAACATAATGCAAAAAACACCGCAAGCTATGGTTATGGCAGCCACCATGTACTTGGCAACAAACTCGCCATCTGCCAGAGATCCTAGACACGCAGTCCATAAATCTGCAATTGCAGGCCTCAGCCTCGTCGGAGCCGTGCTGAGCGGAGAGGAGCCTCCGAAGCCGAAGAAAAAGGCTACAGTCAAATTCACAAGAAGCTGCTGTTGGGTTCGCAGCATAGAAAACAAAAAAATTCCTACGATGGGAACTACTATACGCAAAGATCTATCTACTAGGTACAAGCAATAGGTGGATATACATCCATAGAGAACATACCCTTGAAGAGCGACAAAGCGTTACGAGGTTGGACTCATGGATGATGTAGCCGTACACTTGCCGATCTCAAGATCGTGATGAAGTCCAGCAGGTCTAGCCGGTCCAGTACCGTCAAGTCCAGCACCGTAAAGCAGTAGTGCATTCGTGATCGCACACACGTCTGTTCCACCAAAAAACCTCCGCCTCCTCACTCCAGCGATGCAGCGGAAGCAACAACTGCTTCCAGATGAAAAGCCACCGGGAACATGTATCTCGCTAATCCGAGACCATGGGGAAATAATTCTAGAGGGGTGATGGCTCAGTGTACAGCACCAGAAAGATGCTGGTGCGGTGTTGATATAGAGCTCGTTGGGAACCCCAAGAGGAAGGTATGATGAGCACAGCAGCAAGTTTCCCTCAGTTATGAAACCAAGGTTTAATCGAACCAGTAGGAGCAAGGAAACACCCCAAAGGTGTTGCTAGTTGAGCCTTGGCAGGGCGCACTACCGGTGCTAGTAGCAACGTGGAGACCTGCACAACACAACCACAAAACTTTGTCCCCAACTTGCGATGAGGTTGTCAATCTCACCGTGTTTTGCTTAAAACAAAGGATTAAACGTATCGAATGGAAAGAAGTAATAGTTTGTAGAAAGTAAACACAAAGCAGTAAAAGATTGTAGATTGTATATAAAGAAAAGGACCGGGATCCATAGTTCACTAGAGGTGGCTCTCCTTAGATAGATAACATGCTGGGTGAACAAATTACAACGGGGCAATTGACAAACATCGAGAAAGCAATACATGCATATACTAATCATCTTGACTCCTTTGAGACTTGATTGGGCATTACAACATTATACATAGACCGCCATCCAACTGCATCTATGACTAATAATCCACCTTCAGGTTATCATCCGAACCCCCTCCAATATTAAGTTGCAAGCAATAGATTATTGCTTTACGAACTACGTGTAAAGTAAACAATACGATTGTTCTATGAACAAAGGATTGTTGTTTTCTCTCTAGTAGCAACGGCACATCTAGTATCTTAGAGATTTCTGTCACTTGCCCATATTACCAGAGGCATGAACCCACCATCGAGCATAAATACTAACTCTTGGAGTTGCTAGCATCTACTTGGCCAAGATAGCTACTAACAATGAAAAGCATGCAAGATCACAAATAACAAAGACATGATAGAATCAATAATCAATCTGAAATAGCATCTCAATATCCATCGGATCCCCGCAAACACAACATGTAGAATTACAAATAGATGATCTTGATCATGAACGGAGCTCACAAGATCTAAACATGAAAGCACAAAGGAGGAGAACCAGCCATCTAGCTACTACATGGACCCGTAGTCCAAGGATGAACTACTCACGCATAACATCGGAGGCTTGCATGGTGATGAAGAAGGCCTCCAGGGTGAATTCCCCTCTCCGGCAGGGTGCCGGGAAGAGCTTCACATCCCTCCCGATCTAGGGATGTAGATGACGGCGGCTAGGCCTGGGCGTTCGTTCTGTTCGGTTTTTTTGGTCCGGTCTTTTCGGTCATTCAAAATTTCGGTCATCTAGAAATGCTACCCGAATTAAATTCGGTCTTTTCGGTCTTTCTGTATTCGGTCTTCGGTCTTTTTGGTCCGGTCTTCGGTCATGACCAAATAGACCGAATTTACAAAAATTCATAGCAAATCAAGAAATTATTACCAAGAAAATTAGCACACGATACAAGACGGAATAAGAATCAAGACAAGATATGCAAGCAGTCTCACGAGTAACTGGACGGAGCAGTCCGGCAGGCTTGCCTCGTGTGTAGGGCGTACGTAGTCTGCGACTCTACGGCGGCCAGGACGGTGTGTGGATGCATTCTCGGTGTCCACAGAACGAATGAAGACAAGGTCATGGGCTACGGCCTATACAGACTAGAGTGGCACTAATGAGCATGCAAAATAATTGAGGAAAGATGGGCTTCAGAATATTTCGGTCCATACAGTCAGTTCGGTCATGTGAGTTGAAGGACCGAAATAATCGAATTTATTTCGGTCATCTAGTTTTGAAGACTGAAATTATTTCGGTCTCCCAATATACGGTTAGTTTGGTTTTCGGTCTCGGTTTTTTCGGTTTCGTTCTTCGGTTTTTTGTGCCCGGCCCTAACGGCGGCTACAGACTCTTTCGTGGATTTTTGATCGGAGACTTAGGGTTTTCGTCCCGAGGGCATCTTATAGGCGGAAGGGGAGGCCGAGGGGGTGCCGGAGGCGGCCAGACCACCCCCTGGCGCGGGCCAGCCTGGGCCGTGCGGCCAGGTGGTGTGGTGGCCCCCTGGCCCCTCTCCGTCTCATACTCTGGCATCTGATGACTTCCGAAAAAATAGGCACTTTGGCTTTTGTCCCATCCAATTCCGAGAATATTCATTTTCTGACTTTCTTGGAACCAAAAACAACAGAAAACAGGCAGCTGGCACTGTGGCTCTTGTTAATAGGTTAGTCCAAGAAATCATATGAAAAGTACTCCAAAGTGTGGACAAAACACAAGAAAGTGGATAAAACCAAGCATGGAACATAACAAATTATAGATACATTTGCAATGTATCAACATCCCCAAGCTTAACTCCTGCTCGTCCTCGAGTAGGTAAGTGATAAAAAGAAAGAATCAGTTTTGAGGTGACATGCACCCTCAAAGACTTGATCAAAGTATTTGTAAAACATTCAAAGCAGGGATCATAGTACTTAAATCATAACATGAAAGACAAAGTTCTAGCAATATGACAAACAAACTATGATGCAACATGAAAAGGCACAAACAAAAGATTCATGAATAACAATGCTTTGCAAGACGTTTTTTGTTTCACATAAAGAAAACATAGCATAATAGTATTCAGCTTGTCCCTCAATAGAGTAGCAAATATAAACGCATAGGACACCTTCAAAGTTCATAAGAGTGACTAGATACAATAGTTTCAAACAAGTAATAACAAGTTATGCATCAATCAACTAGTCTTGGGACAACGCACATAGAACTAAGAATGGCCACTATGCTCTCAAAGTAGTGCATAAAGATAGAAGGTGGAGACTCAATATAATGGTGGAAGAAAAACCTTTGTAAAAGGAAGTAGGGATTCAAGTCTCATAAAGAGCTTCCAAAAATTATGGTACTTATAGCTTTGAGCTCTCATTGCCCCTATCATAAGCATCTTGAAGGTGATTAAGGTTAAAGTGACACAACTAAGAGGATATGCTTGAAAAGTTATAAACCGAAATCTCATGCCCCTTACTTACGAAGACCGATCCTCATGCTACTCAACTTCAGTCACGAGTAAGGTCTTGTCATTGTAAGTATATGTGTATCATTAAGAACCGCCAACGGGGTACCCCTTGCACATGATACGGGAGCTTTCCCATATTCAAAATGACAAGGAAAGCAGACAATGAGCATCTCAACGATATTTTTATTTGCTATTTACATAGGTTTTTATTGAGAATGCTTCATAGAGTGCTCACTATGGTGATGCTGCAAGTTTCCACCATGATTAGGCATGGCTTAGGCTAGCGGCCTAGGCATTTCTCTAACACATATAAAAACTCCATGATCTTAAAAGTTCCACTTTTATTTCACACCACCGGGATCCGTAAGCAAAAGAACATAATATCAACGGGGTACAAAGTACAAGTGCAATGTTGAAAGCGTTCCCCATGGTACATGGTTCTGCTAATTTCAACTTATAAAGCGCAAGCATATACGCAACAAAGAAGGACCCAATGGTTCAAGTTTATTAGAGGCAATAAAGTAAAGTGTGCCATCAAGTTCGTGAGAGCTTTAATCACTAGTTTTCTCATAACAAGTGAAAGGTAAACAAAAGCATGAATATACTTGGAATAGCATAAGCTAGTAGGTAGGTATGGTGGACTCTTTGGAATAACTTGGTTTAGGGAGTTGGATGCATGAGGGGAACTCATAATTTGTTATGGAGGCTAGCAAAAGACTGGGAGCGACAAACTAAGAGAGCACATAGAACTCATAGGACATCTAGCATATTAAAACATAGCATAATAGTATTCAGCTTGTCCCTCATAGAGTAGCAAATATAAACGCATAGGACACCTTCAAAGTTCATAAGAGTGACTAGATACAAATAGTTTAAAACAAGCAATATCAAGTTATGCATCAATCAACTAGTCTTGGGACAATGCACATAGAACTAAGAATGGCCATTATGCTCTCAAAGTAAGTGCATAAAGGTAGAATGAGGAGACTCAATATAATGGTGGAAGAAAGGCCTTCATAGAAGGAAGTAGGGATTCAAGTCTCATAAAGAGCTTCCAAAAATTATGATACTTATAGCTTTCAGCTCTCATTGCCCCTGTCATAAGCATCTTGAAGTGATTAAGGTTAAAGTGAACAAACTATGGTGTACATGCTTGACGAAGTATAAGTTAGAAATCTCATGTCCCTTGTATACGAGGGCCGCTACTCATGCTACTCAAGTTTAGTCACCAGTAAGTTCTTCTCATCGTAAGTAAATGTGTATCATAGAGAACCACCAACGGGGTACCCCTTGCCCGATGATACGAAAGAATCCCCATATCAAAACGACAAGGCAAGCAGACAACGAGCATCTCAGCAATCTTCTTATTTACCATGGGAATATGGTGCTTTTTTCTCTCTTTCCTCTTTTCATAATCTTTTTTTTCTTTTTCTCTCTTTTTTTTCTAAATATAGGACTCTTTTTTATAAGAAGAATGCTTCATAGAAAACTCATTATGGTTACGCTGCAGGTTTCCACCATGTCAGCATGGATTAGACCAGCGGCCCAGGCGTTTCTCTAACACATTACATAACTCCATGGACTTACAAGCTCCCCTTTCATTTCACACTGACGACATCCATATACAAAAGAGCATGATATCAACTAGGTACAAGTACCAAGTGCAATGTTGAAAGTGTTCCCCATGAAAGCATGGTTCTGCTAATTCCCACAAAATAAGTGCAAGCATATACAACATAGACGACACAATGGTTCAAGTTATTAAGGGCAAGAAAAGTAAAGTGTGCCAGCAAGTTCGTGAGAGATTTAATCACTAGTTTTCTCATAACAAGTTTAATTCGGAAGGTAAACAAAAGCATGAATATACTTGGAATAGCATAAGCTAGTGGGTAGGTATGGTGGACTCTTTGGAATAACTTGGTTTAGGGAGTTGTATGCATGAGTGGAACTCATACTTGGTTGTGGAGGCTAGAAAAAGACTAGGAGCGACAAACTAAGAGAGCAATAATGGCCATAATCATGCAGGTTGACCAAACATCATTGATCAAAGCATAAAGTGATACTACAAGTTGAATACTAAAGGATCATAAAGGCTATGGTGACTCGAGATAGTCATAACATGGTGTGAGCATGCGCCAAGTCAACCCAAATAAAGCATCAAGGGAGAATACCACTATACTATGCTTTAATATGCTAAAACAACGCATGATTCATCCAAGGCACATTAAGCAATCTCAATTGTTTATAACAAGTCATGCTACAGCAAAGAATACTAAGCATAAATCCAAAACAATATCAAGCATGGCATGACAAAGCATAGGCCACAGTCAAAAACGAGCTCTTTTTACCACATAAGCATGAACTTTCCTACTCTTTTCCAAACTAAACCAAACTATTTGCAAACCAATGTATGAAAGAGGGGGTCCAACCAATTTATTCATAAAACTAAGAAAACCAAGCAAACTAAAAACCAAAACAAAAACGAAAAAGAAGATGCTCCAAGAACAACACAACTATGCATGAAACAATAAAAATGAAGCGTTTGGAAGAAACCTAGGATTTTTATTGATGAGGAAGTGGATGCCCAAGGCATCCCCAAGATTTGACGCTTGTACTTCTTGGATATTTCTTGGGGCGACACGCGTGGCATCCCCAAGCTTAAGATTTAGTCCATCCTTCATCTCATTACTCATTCCTTCCATACACCTGAAATTTTTCCTTCATACAAAACTTCACACAGTCTTTATTAGCAACATTAGTGCACTCAAGATAAATAAGTCTTAAGGTTCAGTTCTAACTCCAAATAAACTTCCATTATAACACTAGCTACTGTAGAACTTCCCTCAAAAAGCTCAATTCCCCAAAAGAACTCAAAAAGGAACCAACAAGAAGCAAATGCAGAAAATGGCAGAAATCTGTCAAAACAGACCAGCAGGTAAATACGAATTTGTTCGAAGACCTTCTGTTGCTCAAATCAAAAAGTGTTGAAGTAAAGAAAGTTAGATAACAACCTGTGGCAGAAGCACAAAAATTCACGCCTCAAAAAGACGTTCAGAGATTTTACACTAATGTTTACGGTGAAGCACATAAATCTGTTTCGGGACAGCAACTTTCCCAATCATTACTTCTCTCTCATTAGAGGTTACTCTTGGGACAAAAAGCAAATAAAAAGGATAAGGAGCGGTTATTACTGAAGTAATAACTTCCAAGACTCATCTAAAACTTTCAGGTTATCTCCCAATAAGTACTTTTCTTTAACGCCTTTAAGTTAGGCATAAGAAGCAAGAAAGAATCAAGTGTTCTCAAATGAAGAAGCATTAAGACCAAATTTCTTGCCCTTACCTCTCTTACTTTTATACTTAACCTTGGGAAAATATGATTGTTTGGTGGAGAAGAAAGGTGCATGGTCCCCTTTCCCACATCTATTATTGCTCCAAGAAGTTCTAATAGGGACCTTCCAAGTGTAATTTGTCCTTTTCCTGCACATTCAATAACAAGATAATCAGTAGAAATCATTTTCCCAAGGATCTTTGTGAACACTCCTTCAGCTATTCCAATAGGTAATATGGTAGCATTATTAGCAAGAGATATCTCTTTTCCTCCTTCAGTAAGCCCCCAAGTATTCAAAGATTCATAAATATCTTTGGGCATAAGACAAAATTCAGACATGATATCACAGCGAGCTTGAAAAGTTTCAGTGTTTATCCCAATCTTTACTGTAGGGAGCCACTTTGATGGTTCAGAATTTAGTGGAACATAATTGTGATTCTCCCTAAGTGTATTATAGCAATCTTTTAAGCTAGTAGTGCTAGTCTCAAGAGTGTTCAATCTAGCAAATATTTTTGCGAAAGAAATATCAGTTTGGCTAGGCAAGTTGTAAGTGAGGATCAATTTATTTATAGCATTTATAGCATCATCCTCATTACATTGGAGGAAATCTCCTCCCACCACAGCATCTAAGGCATATCTATAGCAAAGAGCAATTCCAAGGTAAAAACTGCCAAGGAGCAAACTTTGAGTCATTTTAGGCTCAGTTTTTTTATGTAGATCAGAGATTCTAGACCAAGCTTCCTTGAAACTCTCTTCCATTCCTTGTTTAAAAGTGAAAATCATTTCCTCGGGCGACATAGTGATTGGAGCAAGGCTAGACATAGTGGCAACTTAAGATAGGAACTAATTGTTTTTGTTTTTTTCAAATAAGAAAGCAAACTAGTAAAACTATTTTTGTGTGTTTTTGATAACAAAGCAAGCAAACAAAACAAAAAGAAACTAAGCAAAACAAAAATAACAAAGTAAAGAGATTGGTTATGAGGGACTCCCCTTGTGAAGATGTCCTTGACTCCCTGGCAACGGCGCCAGAAAAATGCTTGATGGATCAGTGTACGGCACCAGAAAGATGCTGGTGCGGTGTTGATGTAGAGCTCGTTCGGAACCCCAAGAGGAAGGTATGATGAGCACAGCAACAAGTTTCCCTCAGTTATGAAACCAAGGTTTAATCGAACCAGTAGGACCAAGGAAACACCCCAAAGGTGTCGCTAGCTGAGCCTTGGCAGGGCGCACTACCAGTGCTAGTAGCAACATGGAGACCTGCACAACACAACCATAGAACTTTGTCCCTAACTTGCGATGAGGTTATCAATCTCACCATGTTTTCCTGAAAACAAAGGATTAAACGTATCGAATGGAAAGAAGTAAAAGTTTGCAGAAAGTAAACACAAAGCAGTAAAAGATTGTAGATTATATGTAAAGTAAAGGACCGAGATCCATAGTTCACTAGAGGTGGCTCTCCTTAGATAGATAACATGCTGGGTGAACAAATTACAGTGGGGCAATTGACAAACACCGAGAAAGAAATACATGCATATACTAATCATCTTGACTCCTCTAAGACTTGATTGGGCATTACAACATAATACATAGACCGCCATCCAACTGCATCTATGAATAATAATCCACCTTCAGGTTATCATCCGAACCCCCTCCAGTATTAAGTTGCAAGCAACAGATTATTGCTTTACGAACTGCGTGTAAAGTAAACAATACAATTGTTCTATGAACAAAGGATCATTGTTTTCTCCCTAGTAGCAACATCACATCTAGTACCGGGAAGAGCTTCAGATCCCTCCCAATCTAGGGATGGAGATGACGACGGCTACAGACTCTTTCGTGGATTTTTGATTCGGTACTTAGGGTTTTCATCCCGAGGGCATCTTATAGGCGGAAGGGGAGGCCGAGGGGGTGCCGGAGGTGGCCAGACCACCCCTTGGCGCGGGCTAGGCTGGGCCGCGCGGCCAGGTGGTGTGGTGGCCCCCTGGCCCCTCTCCGTCTCGTACTCTGGCATCTGATGACTTCCGGAAAAATAGGCACTTTGGCTTTTGTCCCGTCCAATTCCGAGAATATTCATTTTCTGACTTTCCTGGAACCAAAAACAGCAGAAAACAGGCAGCTGACACTGTGGCTCTTGTTAATAGGTTAGTCCAAGAAATCATATGAAAAGTACTCCAAAGTGTGGACAAAACACAAGAAAGTGGATAAAACCAAGCATGGAACATCAAAAATTATAGATACATTTGCAATGTATCAAGGGGGAGAGAGATCCTTCACGAGGAGGTGTGAGTAAGAAGGAATGAGAGGGGGGCCTTTTATAGGAGAAGGGGTACCCCTCCCCATGGACGGCGACCCATGGGGGGTGCCCCTTCACCTCCCCCATTCATGTTGTGGTAACTCCCTCCACATAAATATGCCCCTCCACATTCTCCACTTAAGTCTCCAATTTAAATGCATTAAATTTCTCCAAATTTAATGCTCTCTCATTTAATAAAACTCTTTTATTAAATGTATTCAGAATTTTGTTAATTACTTTAATTGACAAACATTCACATAAAATCCCCGCAACATTTCAATATTACATGCAGAACCAATTTCAGCAATTTCACATGAAACAATTTCGGTTTCCATCGAAATAATTCTAGCGCTTTGTAATTCTTTTCTCTAGAACATATTTGCTTCAAATGATGTCGGTATCCCTTAAGTGTGTCACCCTACGGTTCGCGAATAATGCAGACATGATCGAGACCCCTCTCCGATCAATAATCAGCAGCGGGACCTAGAGATCCGTACTGACTCCTACACATTCAACGATGACTTCTATGATCGTGAGAACCTTTTACGCATGTAACTCAATCCCTTTGTCTCGCGATATATGACATGTACGAGATTCGATCATTGGTATCCCATACCTAGTTTGATCTCGTTACCGACATGCACTCTTTTCTCGTTCCCGTGTTATAACATTCTAGTGATCACATCACTTGCTTGCAAGCTATCTCAATGTGATATCACCGAGAGGGCCCAGAGTATATCTATCTGCCATCGAGATGGAAAAATTCCACTCTTGATCCATGAGCCTCTACATAACACCTTCATAGAACTGAACCCACCTTTATAATCACCCTTTCACGGTGTGACGTTTGATGTTATCAAGATACTCTTCTAGTGTTAGTGATTGACATGATCTCATGGTCTAAGGACTATGATTACTTTGTATGATGTTATAGAAATATAAACACAATGACTTTGATCGTAATGCTATACTTCGGATGAATGTTCATTACATTATTTCACAAATACTGTGACCTCGTTATTAACAACATCCAATGTCCATGATCAGGAAACCTTGATCATCTTGTTAATCAACGAGCTAGTTTATATGAGAGGCATTACTAGGAACCTTGTATTTTGTTTATTAAACACACATGTATTAACGTTTCCAATTAATACAATTATAGCATGTAAAATAAACTTTTATCATAAACATGGAATAAGATAATAACAACTTTATTATTGCCTCTTGGGCATATTCCCTTAAGTCTCCCACTTGCACTAGAGTCAATAATCTAGTTTGTAAACTTGCTTATTCAACACCTATGGCTTTCTGGTGTTGTATATACGCGTTAGCTAGTGGTAAACATAATCTCAGAATCTGACACTTTCAATTCCATGTGTATTTGCATATCTTTGCGTCTCTACACATCACTCATTCTCAAATGAGATGGATTTGTATAAATTTGGTCCTTTGGTGAGACCTTTAGTTCGTTTGGGTTAAACATGCTGATATAACTGTCATACAATATATCTTCATAGTACTAGCCCACTGTGAACCACAACTAGTTTGATAACAAACTACTTAACATAAATACCCTCCTTTGCTGCTACTATAGCAGTCACATACTTAGCCTTTTGTTGTAGTATCCGTCACAATGTCTCAACTTTGGAACTCATCAAAATCCATCATGGAACATCCTTTCCATTATATTGTGCCACCCATAGTCTAAATTGAGGTAAATTTAATGTATATCTTGTGACAAATTAGTATCAATGTAACTCTTTACAATGACCTATTTGTAACTATTTGTCACCTAGACATAACATATTCTAAGTTCTTCTAAAGATCATAAGAATATCCTTTACTATCGTCCAATGATCATCTTATGAGTCATTCTGGTAGATGCTCATAACATTTAGAGCATAGGACATATCTGGATATGTACATATCTGGTATATATTATTGATCAAAATATTCATGTGATTTCACTCATCAAGTGTCAAAACACTTGAATCTCGTTTCATTCACCAAGTGTCAATACAATTGAATCTTGATTCAACCTTTTCCATGCGGCAAGAACCTTTCTTTTCGTTTCCATATTGAACTTATTCAATATCTCATCTATGTACGTTTGACATACTCATATTAGCGCCTAAATTTATCCTTATAGACTTAGTTGCCTAATATTCCGGTTTTGCCCAAGTCATTCATCAAAATCTAATTTTAATGAAATTCTTAACCTGTGTCAATAAAATACATCATTTCCAATCAACACCATGTCTTCTACATAATGTATTAGAAATATGTCTCAACGCTCACTTGGAAATGCAAGCATCTTCATCGTCTCTGATGAAATTAAACTCTTTTAACAGTTTCATCACGATGAAGATTCCAACTCCGCTATGCTTACTTCAACCATTGAAGTTTGCATGCCCTTTTAGCATCCTTTGATTTAGCAAAACCCTTTGGACGGTGTCATATACACGTCCTAGGTAACCATTCTATTCGAAGAATCTTGTTTTGTTTATTCAACTACCATATATCAAAATTGGCATATGTAGTGGTTTCTACAATAATCCATCCAGAATAGATATCGCTACGAAAGATCAAATCTTGTCGCAGTCAACTCCTTGAACATTATCGTAAACTATTTCTCGACATGTCGATTATTTCATAGATGTGAAACATCCATGTCCATCCCTTTTATAGATCCAAATACGACCGATAGGCTTCATGCCTTTCCGGAGGGTCTTTCAAGTTCAAAAACTAGATTTCCCGTGTATGGAAACTATCACGGATTTTATGACTTCTAGTCATTTTATGGAATCAGGGCCCATCATCGCTTCTTTGCATGCAGTCGGTTCATCATTGTCCAAACAATAACGACTTGTTTATCAAATCTCATTATTTGATTCTTACCCAACCCATACGGTTTAATAGGAACTCTAATCTCCGAGATTACAACCTTTGTAGTCACGAGAGCCATGAGCATTGTGGCCGCCTCCGGGACACTTTCCGGCGCTGCGCTACTTAGCACATGTTGCTTAGGTTCATCAACCTAATCAAAGTTCTATTGTCCTCCCACTTAACTTTTGCGAAAAATTCCTTCTCAAGAAACTTGACGTTCAAAGTGAGAAACTCTTTTGTCTTTAGTGTTATGGAGGAATGCCCAACTGTTGCTTTGGGATAACCTACAAAGACGTGCTTATCCGACTTTGGTTGTAAACATTTTACTTATGCCAAGCATACCAAAATTTAAGAAAAGACAACTCGGGTTTTATCCCAAACCATAACATAACTCATATGGTGTCATTTCAACGGATCACGATGGTGTTCTTTTCAGTGTAAAAGCGATAGTCTCTAAAGATTTAATCTTTAAAATATAATGGCGGTTTTATAAATGACACCTTTGGTCTTACCATGTTAAACACGGTTTGATTTCATCTCTCGAACACACCATACTCCTATGGTTTATTGGGAAACACAAATCTATGGAACGATTCCTCAAATCTTAGGTCTTTTGCTAAACTTGTAACTCAAATATCTGTAGGGTTCATTGCATGGAAAAAATTCTACTGCGAGAACAAACAAAACAAAGATCTAATCTAGGAAAAGCCAAGGTCTAATCTATTAGATCAGCGCAACGAGATAGATCTGTACTAACCCTTGTAGATCCGAAAGCCTTGTGCGAGATCGGATCTCGTGGTTGATGTAGACGATCACTTGCTGATCTCAAGATCGAGTAGACGATCCTTCCGGCACCGTGTTTCAGCAGCGCTTCCGCAGTTGGTCACACGTATGGAGTCGATGCAGACCTTCCTATCCCCGTTCCAGCAGGCAGCGGAGGTGGTAGATCTCCACGGAATCCTAGCAGCATGACGGCTGGTTTTGGTGGTGGAAAAAGATTTCTGCAGGGCTTCGCCTAAGCCGGAGTAGGAGGACGGTCGAGGAGAGAGGCGGCCAGGGTTTTGGGGTGGAAGGGACAAGGGGGGAGGCACCCCCTCCCCTCCTTTATATAGAGGGGGGAGCGGCCTAGGGCTGCCCCCTTGGGCCCTCTAGGGCTGGCATGCCAAGGGAGGGGGGAGGATTTCTTCCCCCCAAAGTTTCCCTCTTTCTTTGTTGGTTTTCAAGTAAACCCTACGAAACCCTCTGAAACTTTTCGAAACACTGCGAAACCTTCTAGAATCTCCATATGAATACTCCGAAACATTTCCGAAACCCAGAAAATGATCTCCATTATATGAATCATATTCTCCGGACAATTTCAGATCTCCTCGTGATGTCCTAGATCCAATCCGAGACTCCGAACAACATTCGGTCTCCATGCATATTCCATATCTACCGAAAACAGCATCGAACCTTAAGTGTGTCACCCTACGGTTTGCAAATATGTAGACATGATCGAGACACCTCTCTGATCAATAACCATCAGCGGGATCTGGAGATCCATAATGGCTCCCACATACTCAACGATGACTTCGTGATCGATAGAACAATTAACATACGAAACTAATTCCCTTTGTCACGCGATACTCTACTTATCCAAGGTTCGATCATCGGTATCTCCATACCTAGTTCAACCTCGTTAACGATAAGTACTCTTTACTCATATTGTGGCATGACATCCCTTGTGACCTAGTCACATGCTTGCAAGCTAATTGGATGACATTCTATCGAGAGGGCCCAGAGCATATCTATCCGTCATATGGATGGACAAATCCCACTCTTGATCCATGCGCTTCAACACATACTTTCAGAATACCCAATGCCACCTTTATAACCACCCAATTACGGAAGTGGCGTTTGATGTCATTAAAGTACTCATCCGGTGATGGTGATTAACCTGATGTCATGGTCGAAGGATTAGGTAACTATGTATTTAAAAGCTTGTAGCAAAGTGAACTTAATGACTTGATCTTATGCTATACTTACTATGAGTGTATGTCCATCACATCATTCTCCTAATGATATGATCTTGTTATTAATGACATCCAATGTCCATGATCAGGAAACTATTATCATCCATTAATCAACAAGCTAGTTTAACAAGAGGCTTACTAGGGACTCTTTTATGTTTACAAAACACACAAGTATTAATGTTTCCTCTTAATACAATTATAGCATGGGATGTAAACATTTATCATAAACATAAAGATATATAATAACCATTTTATTATTGCCTCTTGCGCATATCTCCATCAGTCTCCCACTTGCACTAGAGTCAATAATCTAGTTTGGAAAAACTTGTGCATTCAACACCTATGGCATTCTGGTGTTGTATATACACGATTGCTAGTGGTAAACATAATCCTCGGATTTGACACTTTCAGGTCCGTGTGTATTTGCATGTCTTTGCGTCTCCACGCATCACTCATTCTCCAATGAGATGGCATTGTATAAATTCGGTCCTTTGGTGAGACCTTTAGTTCCTTGGGGTTAAACCATGTCGATACAATTGCTGTACAATATATCTTCATAGTATAGCCTGCTGTGAACCACACCTAGTTTGATAACAAACCACTTGACACAAATGCCCTCTTTTGTTGCTATAATAGCAATCATGTACTTAGCCTTTTGTTGTAGTATCTGTCATAATGTTTTAACTTTGGAACTCAACCAAATCAGTTATGGAACTTCCTTTCCATTACATTGTCCACCCATAGTTTAAATTGAGATAAACTTAATTTGTGACAAAACTAATATCAATGTAACACTTTACAATGAACTATCCATCTATTCGTCACATGTACATAACTGATGGCTCAATGCACGGCGCCCAGAAAATTGCTTAATGGCGGTGTTGATGTAGAGCTCGTTAGGAACCCCAAGAGGAAGGTATGATGAGCACAGCAGCAAGTTTCCCTCAGTTATGAAACCAAGGTTTAATCGAACCAGTAGGAGAAAGGAAACACCTCAAAGGGGTTACTAGCTGAGCTTTGGCAGGGCGCACTACCGGTGCTAGTAGCAACGTGGAGACCTGCACAACACAACCACAGAACTTTGTCCCCAACTTGCGATCAGGTTGTCAATCTCACCATGGTTTGCGGAAAACAAAGGATTAAACGTATCGAATGGAAAGAAGTAAAAGTTTGTAGAAAGTAAACACAAAGCAGTAAAGGATTGTAGATTGTATGTAAAAGAAAGGACTAGGATCCATAGTTCACTAGAGGTGGCTCTCCTTAAGATAGATAACATGCTGGGTGAACAAATTACAATGGGGCAATTGACAAACATCGAGAAAGCAATACATGCATATACTAATCATCTTGACTCCTTTGAGACTTGATTGGGCATTACAACATAATACATAGACCCCCATCCAACTGCATCTATGACTAATAATCCACCTTCAGGTTATCATCCGAACCCCCTCTAGTATTAAGTTGCAATCAACAGATTATTGCTTTACGAACTGCGTGTAAAGTAAACAATACGATTGTTCTATGAACAAAAGATTGTTGTTTTCTCCCTAGTAGCAACAACACATCTAGTACCTTAGAAATTTCTGTCACTTCCCCAGATTACCAGAGGCATGAACCCACTATCGGGCATAAATACTAACTCTTGGAGTTGCTAGCATCTACTTGGCCAAGATAGCTACTAACAACGGAAAGCATGCAAGATCTCAAATAACAAAGACATGATAGAATCAATAATCAATCTCAAATAGCATCTCAATATCCATCGGATCCCCGCAAACACAACATGCACAATTACAAATAGATGATCTTGATCATGAACGGAGCTCACAAGATCTAAACATGAAAGCACAAAGGAGGAGAACCAGCCATCTAGCTACTACATGGATCCGTAGTCCAAGGATGAACTACTCACGCATCACACCGGAGGCTTGCATGGTGATGAAGAAGGCCTCCAGGGTGAATTCCCCTCTCCGGCAGGGTGCCGGGAAGAGCTTCAGATCCCTCCCGATCTAGGGATGGAGATGACGGCGGCTACAGACTCTTTCGTGGATTTTTGATCGGGTACTTAGGGTTTTCGTCCCGAGGGCAATATATAGGCGGAAGGAGAGGCCGAGGGGGTACCAGGAGCGGCCACACCACCCCCTGGCACGGGCCAGGCCTGGCCACGTGGCCAGGTGGTGTGGTGGCTCCCTGGCCCTTCTCCGTCTCGTATTCTGGCACTTGATCACTTCCGGAAAAATAAGCACTTTGGCTTTTGTCTCGTCCAATTCCAAGAATATTCATTTTCTGACTTTCCTGGAACCAAAAAAAGCAGAAAACAGGCAGCTGGCACTATGGCTCTTGTTAATAGTTTAGTCCAAGAAATCATATGAAAAGTACTCCAAAGTTGGAACAAAACACAAGAAAGTGGATAAAACCAAGCATGGAACATCAAAAATTATAGATACATTTGCAATGTATCAGCATCCCCAAGCTTAACTCTTGCTCGTCCTTGAGTAGGTAAGTGATAAAAAGAAAGAATAATTTTTGAGGTGACATGCACCATCAAAGACTTGATCAAAGTATTTGTAAAACATTCAAAGCTGGGATCATAATACTTCATTCATAGCATGAAAGACAAAGTTCTAGCAATAAGCAAAGAAACTATGATGCAACAAGAAAAGGCACAAACAAAAGATTCATAAATAAAAATGCTTTGCAAGACGTTTGTTTGTTTCACATAAAGAAAACATAGCATAATAGTATTCAACTTGTCCCTCAATAGAGTAGCAAATATAAATGCATAGGACACCTTCAAAGTTCATAAGAGTGACTAGATACAATAGTTTAAAACAAGCAATATCAAAGTATGCATCAATCAACTAGTCTTGGGACAATACACATAGAACTAAGAATGGCCACTATGCTCAGAAAGTAGGTGCATAAAGATAGAAGGTGGAGACTCAATATAATGGTGGAAGAAAGGCCTTTGTAAAAGGAAGTAGGGATTCAAGTCTCATAAAGAGCTTCCAAAAATTATGGTACTTATAGCTTTCATCTCTCATTGCCCCTATCATAAGCATCTTGAAGTGATTAAGGTTAAAGTGAACAAACTATGGTGTACATGCTTGACGAAGTATAAGTGAGAAATCTCATGTCCCTTGTATACGAGGACCGCTCCTCATGCTACTCAAGTTTAGTCACCGGTAAGTTCTTGTCATTGTAAGTATATGCAGATCATAGAGAACCGCCAACGGGGTACCCCTTGCCCGATGATACGGAAGAATCCCCATATCAAAATGACAAGGCAAGAAGACAACGAGCATCTCAGCATTCTTCTTATTTACCATGAGAATATGGTGCTTTTTTCTCTCTTTCCTCTTTTCATGGTATCTCTTTTTTTCTTTTTCTCTTTTTTTTCTCAATATAGGACTCTTTTTTTATAAGAAGAATGCTTCATAGACAGCTCATTATGGTTATGCTGCAGGTTTCCACCATGTCAGCATGGATTAGACCAGCGGCCCAGGCGTTTCTCTAACACATATACATAACTCCATGGACTTACAAGCTCCCCTTTCATTTCACACCGACGACATCCATATACAAAAGAGCATGATATCAACTAGGTACAAGTACCAAGTGCAATGTTGAAAGCGCTCCCCATGAAAGCATGGTTCTGCTAATTCCTGACAAATAAGTGCAAGCATATACAACATAGAAGACACAATGGTTCAAGTTTATTAAGGGCAAGAAAAGTAAAGTGTGCCATCAAGTTCGTGAGAGTTTTAATCACTAGTTTTCTCATAACAAGTTTAATTTGGAAGGTAAACAAAAGCATGAATATACTTGGAATAGCATAAGCTAGTAGGTAGGGATGGTGGACTCTTTGGAATAACTTGGTTTAGGGAGTTGGATGCATGAGTGGAACTCATACTTTGTTGTGGAGGCTAGAAAAAGACTAGGAGCGACAAACTAAGAGAGCAATAATGGCCATAATCATGCAGGTTGACAAAACATCATTGATCAAAGCATAAAGTGATACTACAAGTTGAATACTAAAGGATCATAAAGGCTATGGTGACTCGAGATAGTCATAACATGGTGTGAGCATGCGCCAAGTCAACCCAAATAAAGCATCAAGGGAGAATACCACTATACTATGCTTTAATATGCTAAAACAACGCATGATTCATCCAAGGCACATTAAGAAATCTCAATTGTTTATAACAAGTCATGCTACAGCAAAGAATACTAAGCATAAAGCTAAAACAATATCAAGCATGGCATGACAAAGCATAGGCCACAGTCAAAAACGAGCTCTTTTTACCACATAAGCATGAACTTTCCTACTCTTTTCCAAACCAAACCAAACTATTTGCAAACCAATGTATGAAAGAGGGGGTCAAACCAATTTATTCATAAAACTAAGCAAACAAAAGCAAACGAAAAACCAAAACGAAAACAAAAAAGAAGACGCTCCAAGAAAAACACAACTGTGCATAAAACAATAAAAATGAAGCGTTTGAAAGAAACCTAGGATTTTTATTGATGAAGAAGGGGATGCCCAAGGCATCCCCAAGCTTTGACGCTTGTACTTCTTGGATATTTCTTGGGGTCACACGCGTGGCATCCCCAAGCTTGAGCTTTAGTCCATTCTTCATCTCATTACTCATTCCTTCCATACACCTGAAATTTTTCCTTCATACAAAACTTCACACAATCTTTATTAGCAACATTAGTGCACTTAAGATAAATAAGTCTTAAGGTTCAGTTCTAACACCAAATAAACTTCCATTATAACACTAGCTACTGTAGCACTTCCCTCAAAAAGCTCAATTCCCCAAAAGAACTCAAGAAGGAACTAACAAGAAGCAAATGCAGAAAATGGCAGAAATCTGTCAAAACAGACCAGCAGGTAAATATGAATTGTTTCGAAGACCTTCTATCGCTCAAATCAAAAAGTGTTGAACTAAAGAAAGTTAGATCACAATCTGGGGCAGACGCACAACAAATTACAGCTCAATCCGACATACAGAGCTCTCTCATGAAGTTTTACGGTGAAGCACATAAATCTATTTCGGGACAGCAACTTGCCCAATCATTACTTCACTCTCATTAGAGGTTACTCTTGGCACAAAAAGCAAATAAAAAGGATAAGGAGAGGTTATTACAGAGGTAATAACTTCCAAGACTCATCTAAAACTTTTGGGTTATCTCCCAATAAGTACTTTTCTTTAACGCCTTTAAGTTAGGCATAAGAAGCAAGAGAAAGGATCAAGTATTCTCAAATGAAAAAGCATTAAAACCAACATTCTTGACCTTACCTCTCTTACTTTTATTCTTAACCTTGGGGAAAATATGATTGTTTGGTGGAGAAGAAAGGTGCATGGTCCCCTTTCCCACATCTATTATTGCTCCAAGGAGTTCTAATAGGGACCTTCCAAGTGTAATTTGTCCTTTTCCTGCACATTCAATAACAAGATAATCAATAGAAATCATTTTCCCAAGGATCTTTGTAAACACTCCTTCAGCTATTCCAAGAGGTAATATGGTAGTATTATTAGTAAGACATATTTCTTTTCCTCCCTCCGTGAGCCCCCAAGTATTCAGAGATTTATAAATATCTTTGGGCATAAGGCAAAATTCAGACATGATATCACAGCGAGCTTGAAAAGTTTCAGTGTTCATCTCAATCTTTCCTGTAGGGAACCACTTTGATGGTTTAGAGTTTATTGGAACATAATCGTGATGCTCCCTAAGCGTATTATAGCAACTTTCTACTCTAGTAGTGCTAACCTCAAGAGTGTCCAACCTAGCAAATATTTTTGTCAAAGAAATATCAGTTTGGCTAGGCATGTTGTAAGTGAGGATCAATTTCTTTATAGCATTAATAGCATCATCCTCATTACATTGGAGTAAATCTCCTCTCACAATAGCATCTAAAGCATATCTATAGCAAAGAGCAATCCCAAGGTAAAAACGGCTAAGGAACAAGCTTTGAGTCATTTTAGGCTCAGTTTTTTCATGTAGATCAGAGATTCTAGACCAAGCTTCCTTAAAACTTTCCTCAATCCCTTGTTTAAAAGTAAAAATCATTTCCTCGGGCGACATAGTGATTGGATCAAGGCTAGACATAGTGGCAACTCAAGATAGGAACTAATTTTTTGTGTTTTTCAAATAAGAAAGCAAACTTGTAAAACTATTTTTTTTGGGTTTTTGAAGAATCAAAACAAGCAAACAAAGCAAAAAGAAACTAAGCAAAACAAAACAACAAAGTAAAGAGATTGGTTATGAGGGACTCCCCTTGTGAAGATGTCCTTGACTCCCCGGCAACGGCGCCAGAAAATCGCTTGATGGCTCAATGCACGGCGCCCAGAAAATTGCTTGATGGCGGTGTTGATGTAGAGCTCGTTGGGAACCCCAAGAGGAAAGTATGATGAGCACAGCAGCAAGTTTTCCTCAGTTATGAAACCAAGGTTTAATCGAACCAGTAGGAGCAAGGAAACACCTCAAAGGTATTACTAGCTGAGCTTTGGCAGGGCGCACTACCGGTGCTAGTAGCAACGTGGAGACCTGCACAACACAACCACAGAACTTTGTCCCCAACTTGCGATCAGGTTGTCAATCTCACCATGTTTTGCAGAAAACAAAGGATTAAACGTATCAAATGGAAAGAAGTAAAAGTTTGTAGAAAGTAAACACAAAGCAGTAAAAGATTGTAGATTGTATGTAAAAGAAAGGACTGGGATCCATAGTTCACTAGAGGTGGCTCTCCTTAAGATAGATAACATGCTGGGTTAACAAATTACAGTGGGGCAATTGACAAACATCAAGAAAGCAATACATGCATATACTAATCATCTTGACTCCTTTGAGACTTTATTGGGCATTACAACATAATACATAGACCGCCATCCAACTGCATCTATGACTAATAATCCACCTTCAGGTTATCATCCGAACCCCCTCTAGTATTAAGTTGCAAGCAACAGATTATTGCTTTACGAACTGCGTGTAAAGTAAACAATACGATTGTTCTATGAACAAAATATTGTTGTTTTCTCCCTAGTAGCAACAGCACATCTAGTACCTAGGAGATTTCTGTCACTTCCCCAAATTACTAGAGGCATGAACCCACTATCGAGCATAAATACTAACTCTTGGAGTTGGTAGCATCTACTTGGCCAAGATAGCTACTAACAACGGAAAGCATGCAAGATCTCAAATAAGAAAGACATGATAGAATCAATAATCAATCTCAAATAGCATCTCAATATCCATCGGATCCCCGCAAACACAACATGTAAGAATTACAAATAGATGATCTTGATCATGAACGGAGCTCACAAGATCTAAACATGAAAGCACAAAGGAGGAGAACCAGCCATCTAGCTACTACATGGATCCGTAGTCCAAGGATGAACTACTCACGCATCACACCGGAGGCTTGCATGGTGATGAAGAAGGCCTCCAGGGTGAATTCCCCTCTCCAGCAGGGTGCCGGGAAGAGCTTCAGATCCCTCCCGATCTAGGGATGGAGATGACGGCGGCTATAGACTCTGTCGTGGATTTTTGATCGGGTACTTAGGGTTTTCGTCCTGAGGGCAATATATAGGCGGAAGGAGAGTCCGAGGGGGTGCCGGGAGCGGCCACACCACCCCCTGGCGCGGGCCAGGTGGTGTGGTGGCTCCCTGGCCCTTCTCAGTCTCATATTATGGCACTTGATCACTTTCAGAAAAATAGGCACTTTGGCTTTTGTCCCGTCCAATTTCGAGAATATTCATTTTCTGACTTTCCTGGAACCAAAAACAACAGAAAACAAGTAGTCGGCACTGTGGCTCTTGTTAATAGGTTAGTCCAAGAAATCATATGAAAAGTACTCCAAAGTGTGGACAAAACACAAGAAAGTGGATACAACCAAGCATGGAACATCAAAAATTATAGATACATTTGCAATGTATCAACAACATATTCTTAGTTCTCTCAAAGATCATAATAATATCCTTACTATTGTCCAATGATCATCTTATGAGTCATTCTGGTATATGCTCATAACATTTAGAGCATAGGACATATCTGGATGCATACATATCAAAGAATGATTGATCGAAATATTCTTGTGATTTCACCAAGTGTCAAATCACTTGAATCTCGTGTCAACACACTTGAATCTTGATTCAATCCTTTCCGTGCGTCAAGAATCTTTCTTATTGTTTCCATATTGAACTTACTCAATATCCCATCTATGTACATTTGGCAAAACCATATTAGCGCCTCAATCTGTCCATATAGACATTGATGCCTAATTTTTGGGTTATGCCTAAGTCTTTCATCGAAATGAAATTATTAACCTGTGTCAATAAAAGATACATCATTTCCAACCAACAATATGTCTTTCACATAATGTATTAGAAATATGTCTTAGCGCTCCCACTTAATTTCTTGCAAATGCAAGCATCTTCATCATCTTTGATGAAATTAAACCTTTTAACAGTTTCATCACGGTGAAGATTCCAACTCCGTGATGCTTACTTCAACCATTGAAGTTTGCATACCCTTTTTTAGCATCCTTTGAATTTAACAAAACCCGTTGGATCGTGTCATGTACACGTCCTAGGTAACCATTCTATTAGAAGAACTTGTTTTGTTTGTTTAACTACCATATACCAAATTATATGTAGTGGTTGCTACATTAATCCGTCCAGCCTAAATATCGCTATGAAAGATCAAATCTTGTCATAGTAAATTCCTTGAACATTGTCAAAAACTCTTTCCCGATATCTCGAATATTTCATAGATGTCAAACATCCATGTATATTTCTTTATAGATCCAAACACGACCGATAGGTTTAACACCTTTCTGGAGGGTCTTCCAAGTTCAAAAAACTTGATTTCTCATGTATGGAAATATCACGGATTTTATGGCTTCAAGCCATTTGATGGAGTCAGGGCCCATAATTTCTTCTTTGCATGTAGTTGGTTCATCATTGTCAAACAACAATGATTTAATTCTCAAATCTTGGTATTTGATCATTTACCCAACCCACTTGGTTCAATAGGAACTTAGATCTCTGTGACAACAAACTTTGAGGCACGTCAGCCATGAGCATTGTGGCTGCATCCGGGACATTTTCCGGCGCCGTGCAACTCAGCACACATAGCTAAGGTTCAATATCCTTATCAAAGTTCTATTGTCCTCCCACTTAACTTTTCATGAAAAATTCCTTCTCAAAAAACTCGACATTCTAAGCGACAAATACTTTTGTCTTTGGTGTTATGGAGGAATCCCCAACGGTTATTCAAAATAACCTACAAAGACATGCTCATCCGACTTTTGTTATAAACATTTTACTTATGCCTAGCATACCAAAATTTAAGAAAGGATAACCTAGGTTTTATCCCAAACCATGACTTATATGGTGTCATTTCAACGGATCACGATGGAGCTATTTTCTGTGTTAAAGCAGTAGTCTAAAGCTTTAATCTTTAAAATATAATGGCAGTTTTATAAATGATACCTTTGATCTTACCATGTCAAACAAGGTTTCATTACATATCTCGAACACTCCATATTCCTATGGTCTTTTGGGAAATTAAAATTCATGGAACGATTCCTCAACTCTTAGGTGTTTTGCTAAACTTGTAACTCAAAGATCCTCCTTTATGATCCAATCATAAACTCTTTACTTTCTTATTACAATGATTTTCCACTTCATCTTGAAAGTCTTCAAACTTTTCAAATATTTCACACTTCATCCTCATTAAGTAAATATACATATGTATTCACTCAAATTTTCGGAGAAAGCATATGAAGATGAAATCCATCGCCCACGACTAGACATAATGGACTATATACATCAATATGTACAAATTCCAATAAGTTAGTCGTCCGTTCCTCTTTCGCCTATGAATGGAGTTTTAATTATCTCCAAGAAAGTATCACAAGCATCATTTGATCAAAATCAAAGACTCCAAAAAATCCATCAACATGGAGTTTCTTCATGTATCCTTTTCAATATAATTCAAACGACGATGTCACTTTGCAAGGAACTTTCAATCATTTGTCTTGCGACATTTTCAACATTAGTTTTATGGACGTGATTTCTCCAACCAGACTTGTATATCATCCATCTATTATGGAATACGGTAATTATTTGAACAATCTTTTGTTCTCATAATACCTTATCAAAATAAGAATTATTAAAACAAATCTTGAAGGCAAGCTTTGATGTCAACAAAAAACACAACAACACTTTATTTGTTTTTGATGAACATCATCACATATTCTTTTGCTAATTATTTAGGCCATTGTAGTTCAAGAATTGTGTTGTTCATCCAAGAACCACATTGTTTAATAAGCAAAGAATACAACCAAAACATGTATATCATCTATATATCTAAGCTGGACAATTCTAGTCTTTTCTTTTCTACCAGACACTTTATAGATTCTCTTTCACCATTTCATTTTCTTTTAAAAGAATCTATCAACATCAACAGTGGCACCATATCCATGACACACAGTCCAAAGCGTGTATAGTCAAATACTAATACCTTTGCACTTGCACTTTGAAGTAGATCACCATTATCAAATGTTTGGCGTTCTTTCAAAAATCCAGTCTTTAGTAATCTTTTAGTGTAGTAAACATTTTACCTACAACTTCTATTCATCCTTATCATGACAATTTTCATGATCAAGCTACTATAGCTTATAAAGGCGAATTGCGAGTATAATGTTACTTTCCAAAACCTTTTGGAGGACTAGGATGTCTAACATCTTCAACCTTCGCAAACTCTCATCAAATATGAGAACATATACTCTATCATGTTGCAACCAAAACATTGTTTTAGATATCGCAATATCTTTTACACATGATGGTTTCTGAAACATTGCTTTCAGCTCTTAGATAAACTTGATATTAAAATAATCTTTTGAATATCAAGAATCATGGAGGCAAACATGATACATTAGATACTAACACTAGAATTGTTACTCTTGATTTAATACTATTTATTAAACTTCACGGAGTAAACGGAGTTTGCTAAAAGTTTGCAATAGGACTTTTAAACTTTCGACTAACACTCAAAACAATACGATACCAGTTCGTAAAGTAAATATCCAGAATTTTTATAGTTCTATTATCTCAACTATAACTAATCGTAAGGTGGTGAACGGATGCCAATGACTACAACAAACTATGCAAATTCACTTTGATTGTGTTTATGATAAATTGTGTTCAACTTAATCATATTACTATATGAACTCCCACTCAAAATAACACCCCTCGAGTTGTTTTAGTGATTACACGAACCAAATCCACTACACCAAGTCCTATCATCACGTGAGATGATGTAGCTTCAAAGGCGAACAATCAACATGTTCATCATATCATCCATATGACTCATGCTTTAGCTTTCAGTTTTCCGTGTTCCGAGACCATGTCTATACATGCTAGGCTCGTCAAGGTTAACCTTAGCACCCGCATGTGCAAATCTGGCTTGCACCCGTTGTATGCACACATAGAATCTATCACACCCGATCATCATGAGATGCTTCGAAACGACGAGTCTTAGCAACGGTGCCTACTAAGGATGAACATTTTATTACTTGATATTTAGTGAGAGGGATCATCTTATAATGCTACCGTCGCGATCTAAGCAATACAAGATGCATAAAGTATTAACATCATAGGCAATTCATAATATGTGTGATATGATATGGCCCTTTCTTCTTGTGCCATTGATCTCCATCTCCAAAGCACGGACATGATCTCCATCATCACCAGCATGGCGTCAAGGTCAGTGGCGCCACTTCATGGTTGTCCATCACTACTAGCAACTATTACAACTACTTGGAATAAAGCTATTACATGATCAATAGACACGCATGTCTTAACAGAATAAAGACAACCATTAGGCTCCTTCCAGTTTCCATATTACAATAAGGATCATTGCATACATAAAATATAATCATAATCACACCATGGCCATATCACATCACAAAACCCCTACAAAAAAATGAGTTAGACGCCTCTAATCTTCTTTGCATGTTTTACGTGGCTTGGGGCTTTCGAATAAGAGCGGATCTTACCTACGAACATGAACCACAATGTTGATACAAGTGCTATCAAGTGTAAGGTGTAATTGATCTACACTATGGTGGGAGAGACAGACACCCGCAAAGCCACTTGTGCAATACGAGTTGCATGTCAACCGTGGAGCAAGTCTCATGTGCGATGACATGTAAGGTTAGCCTGGGCCGCTTCATCCCACCATCCCGCAAGATGCAAAGTACACAAAAGCAAAAAGACAGCACGAGCATCAACGCCCACAAAACCATTGTGTTCTACTCGTGCAATAGATCTACGCATAGACGTGGCTCTGATACCACTGTAGGGTTCGTTGCATGGAAAACAAAAAAAATCTACCACGAGAATGAACAAAACTAAGATCTAATCTATTAGATCAGTGCAACGAGATAGATATGTACTAACGCTTGTAGATCCGAAAGCCTTGTGCGAGATCGGATCTCGTGGTTGATGTAGACGATCACTTCCTGATCTCAAGATCAAGTAGACGATCCTTGCAGCACCGTGTTTCGGCAGCGCTTCCGCAGTCGGTCACACGTACGGAGTCGATGTAGACCTTCCTATCCCCGTTCGAGCGGGCAGCGGAGGTGGTAGATCTCCACGGAATCCCAGCAGCACGACGGTTGGTTTTGGTGGTGGAGAAAGATTTCTACAGGGCTTCGCCTAAGCCGGAGTAGGAGGACGGTGGAGGAGAGAGGCGGCCAGGGTTTTGGGGTGGAAGGGACAAGGGGGAGGCGCCCCCTCCCCTCCTTTATATAGAGGGGGGAGTGGCCTAGGGCTGCCCCCTTAGGCCCTCTAGGGCTGGCATGCCAAGGGAGGGGGAGGATTTCTTCCCCCCAAAGTTTCCATCTTTCTTTGTTGGTTTTCAAGTAAACCCTACGAAACCTTCCGGAACTTTCCGAAACACTCCAAAACCTTCTATAATCTCCATATGGATACTCCGGAACATTTCCGAAACCCATAAAATGATCTCCATTATATGAATCATATTCTCCGGACAATTTCGGATCTCCCCATGATGTCCCGGATCCAATCCGAGACTCCGAACAACATTCGGTCTCCATGCATATTCCGTATCTACCTAAAACAGCATCGAACCTTAAGTGTGTCACCCTACGGTTCGATAATATGTAGACATGATCGAGACACCTCTCTGATCAATAACCATCAGCGGGATCTGTAGATCTATAATGGCTCCCACATACTCAACAATGGCTTCGTGATCGATAGAACCAATAACATACGAAACCAATTCCCTTTGTCATGCGATACTCTACTTATCCGAGGTTCGATCATCGGTATCTCCATACCTAGTTCAACCTCGTTACCGATAAGTACTCTTTACTTATATTGTGGCATGACATCCCTTGTGACCTAGTCACATGTTTGCAAGCTAATTGGATGACATTCCACCGAGAGGGCCCAGAGCATATCTATCTGTCATATGGATGGAAAAATCCCACTCTTGATCCATGCGCTTCAACACATACTTTCAGAATACCCAATGCCACCTTTATAACCACCCCGTTACGGAAGTGGCGTTTGATGTCATCAAAGTAGTCATCTGGTGATGGTGATTAACATTATCTCATGGTCGAAGGATTAGGTAACTATGCATTTAAAAGCTTGTAGCAAAGTGAACTTAATGACTTGATGTTATGCTATGCTTACTATGGATGTATGTCCATCACATCATTCTTCTAATGATATGATCTTGTTATTAATGACATCCAATGTCCATGATCAGGAAACCATGATCATCCATTAATCAACAAGCTAGTTTAACAAGAGGCTTACTAGGGACTCTTTTATGTTTACAAAATACACAAGTATTAATGTTTCCTCTTAATACAATTATAGCATGGGATGTAAACATTTATCATAAACATAAAGGTATAATAATAACCATTTTATTATTGCCTCTTGGGCATATCTCCAACAATATCTCCCTTTATGATCCTATCATAAACTCTTTATTTTCTCGTTACAATGATTCTCTACTTCATCTTGAAATACTTTGAACAGTTTTTCAAATGTTTCATACTTGTCCCTTATTAAGTAGATATACATATGTATCCACTCAAATTTCCGGATAAAGTATATGAAGTTGAAAAGATCCACCGCATATGGCTACACATAATGAACTATATACATCAACATGCATAATGTCCAATAAGTTAGTCATCCGTTCCTCTTTGGCCTATGGACGGAGTTTCAATTATCTCAAGGAAAGTCTCATAAGCATCAATTGATCAAAATCAAAGACTCTAAAAATCCATCAACATGGAGTTTCTTCATGTTTTCTTTCCAATATAATTTAAATGGCGATGCCACTTCGTAAGTGATCTTTCAATCATTTGTCTTGCGACATTTTAGCAATAGTGTTTATGGATGTGATTTCTCCAACTAGACTTGTAAAAGTTCATCCATCCTTTATGGAATACGGCAATTATTTGAACAAGCATTGTTCTCGTAATACCGAAACAAAATAACAATTATTAAAACAAATCTTGAAGGCTAGGTTTGATGACAACGAGAAACACAATAACACTTTATTTGTTTTCGATGAACATCATCACATATTCTTTTGCTAGTTACTTAGGCCATTGTAGTTCATGAATTGTGTTGTTCTGTATGACACTTCACACCAACCAATTTGGTATCCAATATCAGTATCCAATACCTAAGAACCACATTGTTTAACAAGCAAAGAATACAACCATAACATGTATATCTTCTATATACCTAAGCTGGACATTTCCAGTCTTCTCTTTTTTGCCAGATATTTTACAGATTCTCTTTCAGCATTTCCTTTTCTTTTAAAAGAATCTATCTACATCAATAGTGGTGTCATACACATGACACATAGTACAAAGCATGTATAGTCAAATACTAATACCTTTGGACTTGCACTTTGAAGTGGATCACCATCATCAAATGTTTGGCGTTCTTTCAAAAGATCCATTCTTTAGTAATCTTTTAGTGTAGTAAACATTTTACCTACATCTTCTATTCATCCTTATCATGACAACTTTCATGATCAAGCTACTATAGCCTGTAAGGACGAATTGTGAGTATAATGTCAGTTCCCAAAATCTTTTTAGGAGATCCGGATGCCTAGCATCTCCATTGTAACATCCCTATTTTAGAAACCCTGATTAGTTGTCCAGAATGCAAAAATTAGGGGGAACAAAAACTTTTTCTTGTGCTTTAGTGCAGTGCTTGCTTGTTGCTTGTTTGCACTTGTGCTTATGAAGTGTATCTTAGGATAAATAACAAAAACTAGCAACTTCTGTCTTAGATAAATTCCCCATGTCTAACCAAAGGTGGTATTGACCTGATTCCAATTCTCAGTACCTAATATTGTCAATACCTACCAAACCCCAGCAACTCAAATTTTATTGAGCTCTGGTTCATATTTAGTGATTTAAACACCTCTGTAATGGGTATTTTCACTAAATAAATCACTCCAGGAGTTTGGAAACTCCAAAAAGGGTGAATCCAATTCCTACAGAAAGGTATTGGATATGCCTATCACCTTCCCTTGGAACCAACCCAATAGCTCCTGTAGATTTAATCTGGTGGAAAGGAGAAGAATCATGCAGAACTATCTTTAGGAATTTACTGAGGGCATTATGTTAATTATTTGGACATGATTCCAACTCTAGGTGGTTCAGTACATCAAGTACTACTTAACCATCCAAGGAAATAATTTTTGGAGCTCCAGAACTATTCTGGTGAATTATTTCCTTAAACTAGATTTTATACCACTATAAAAAGCATAACTAATTCTAGGAAATTGATAATCAAGTGAAACCACTTGTGTTGGTTTTGTATTTTCAAGACCTATCTGAGGATATCATGGTTACCCATTGATAACCTACTGACCACAGAACCCTAATCCAAGCTCATTGTCTCTGGCCTTAACAACTATCTTCCAAGAGAAAACCACCCTAGTGGCAATCTTGTAAATTCCCCCATTTGAATCCCACCTATCCAAAAATTCCCAAGTCCAGTAGTATTTCTCATGTTTGTTGCTGTATGGTTTGATGTTGTATGCCTTGTTTTGATTGTAATATTGTATACTTGCATGTGTACCCGATGACGACGATAGTGTGAGTGTCTGACGACAAGAAGGAAGGGACTTCTTATTATATATTTGGATATTTTTGGTCATCTGAAGAAGTCCAGGGACTTATTGCTGATCACAGGCAAGCCACCATCCCCGAACTCTGATATATGTCCTACTCTCTTTTACTTGTTTATATCTTCTTTATAAATTGCATTATCTACCTACATGTCTTGTTTTACAAATACTGCGGTAGTAACTTGGCTCCTCCAAGTTATGACTTCGTGTCCTTTGAGGCACCACCCCGATGTACCTACCATTTTATCCCCTTTAGACCAAGAGTACGATGATTAGCATCCTACCTCCTTGGAAACCTCGGTTTTGAGAAAATAAACTGTTTTGGGATTGTCCCCACTACAAATGTTTCAAAAACGGCTTTGTAAAACCCTGGGAAGAGGCATCGTTCCTAGTGGAAGTTTTAGCAAAAGAAATGGTGATGAGGAGAAACAAGGAGACTGTGATGGGATGTTCTACGCCTTTACTGGAACAATTTTTATCCGCGCAACCACATTACCCCAGGTTGCTGGGGTTTAACTCGTAGTTTGTCCGTATTAGCCAAGGCAACTTCTACCATGCTTATAGGGAGAAATCCCAGGAATCCCGGGCCGGCGCCCCCAGATCAAGGATCTGATGCCTGTCTCTTGCTTCGGCAAGAATGATCCTGAACAATCAGGAGTCCGGTGCAACAATTGGGTCTCCCGCGGATGGTATGACTTAGATAGTACGGAAGGAAGTGGAGTCACCAAATTTAAGGTATACTCCAAGTTACTGCTTGGGTATGCGTGTGTACGGAAGGAAGGACTATGGCTGGGAGCCACATACGCGTTGCCGGGGAGATAAACCCAAGAGGAAAAGCATGCCTTTGCTAGTGTTGACAAGCGAAAGGTTAGGTTTGATTATCCGGACCCCCATCTACCATGGTAGTGGGCCGTGGTTGTATCCCGGTGGATGTTTTGATTCTTGTGGGTAAAGTGTGCGAACTTTGCAGAGTATAACCTATTCGAATAGCCGTGTCCATGGTCAAGGACGATTGCAAAGGTGTTGGCTAGGATTACCCAAACTGTGCTTGTTTTGGAAACAAGTACTTTGAGGATGAAGGTTTCGGGGGGGAACCCGAGTTTGAAGGCTTTGTTTTGACCCGTGGGGTCGAAGATGTTCAAAAAGAGTTTTCACTCCAAAACTGTTTTCAAAACTCTTTTTCAACAAAGACATGGAGATGTTTGGATTTATAAAATAGAAGCATGTTTTCAAAACTCTTTTTCAACAAAGATATGGAGATGCCATAGCCTCAAAGTTAGTTAGGCTTTTCAAAAGCAACCCTAGATAGAGCTATCTCGCCACAGCCAGAATTGCATTTCCTTGTTTCACTTATATAGGTGGTTTGCAAGTACATTCCAAGTACTCACGGCTGTGTCCCTGGCTATTTACTTGGCTAGACTTTCAGGAGATTAAGGTGACGTCCAGCGAGCTAGGTCGTCTTCCCAGTCAGCTGCCTGTAGGTTGAGGTACGATTAGGGTCTGCGCTTGGCGTTGTTCCGCTCCTAATGATGATGTAGCCATAATGGCACTTAGGTAAGTCTTGTATTTTCGTTATGTTTCGGATGTGGTAATGGTACCTGTCAGTTATGTTCCACGGCTCACTGATCATGGGAACGTGGATGTATGCATAACAGGGATTTCTCGGATGAATAATTCGGGGAGCTCACATCCATCCTTCACAAATTCTCATACAATATGAGAACATGTATTTTGCTAAATTATACTATATCATAATGCAACCAAAACATCATTTCAGATATCATAATATCTTCCACACATGATGGTTTCTGAAACAATTCTTTCAGCTCCTAGATAACCTCGATATTAAAACAACTTTTGAATATCAAGAATCACGGAGGCAAGTATGATACTTTAGATACTAACACTAGAATTGTTACTCTTGGTTTAATACTACTTATTAAACTTCATGGAGTAAACTGAGTTTGCTCAAAAGTTTGCAATAGGGCTTCTAAACTTTAGATTAACACTCAAAAAACAATACAATACTAGTTCGTAATGTAAATATCCTGAATTCTGTAGTTCTATTATCTCAATTACAACTAAGTATAAGGTAGTAAACACATGCCAATGACTACAACAAACTATGAAAATTCACTTTGATTCAGTTGATGATAAATTGAGTTCAACTCTAATCATATTACTACATGAACTCCCACTAAAAAACAACATCCCTCATGTCTTTTTGGTGATTACATGAACCAAATCCACTACACCAAGTCCGATCATCACGTGAGTCGGCGGAGCTTCAAAGACGAGCATCTATATGGGCATCATATCAACCATATGACTCATGCTTAACCTTTCAGTCCGTGTTCTGAGGCCATGTCTGTACATGCTAGGCTCGCCAAGTAAGAACCTTAGTACTCGCGTGTGTAAAACTGTCTTACACCCGTTGTATGAAAGCGTAGAATCAAAAACACCCGATCATCACATGATGCCTTGAAACAACGATCCATAGAACGGTGCATACTAAGGAAGAACACATTTTTATCTTGATATCTAAATGAGGGATCATCTTATAATGCTACTAAAGCGCCAAACAAGCAATATAAGATGCAAACAAAACATCATATGCATAAAGTGAAATGATATGGTTCTTGCACTTGATCACCATCATGTGCATCATGGTATGATCTTTATCATTCCTTTATGTGTAAGGCCAAGGTATATGGAACTTACACATTTAGGTATGCTATAATTTCCAAGAGTATCAACCATACTTCAAATTATAACATTACCATATCATGACACTAGCCCAGAAACAATCTAAACTAGATGCCTCTAATGTATCAATTGCAAGTTTTACGTGGCTTAGGTCTTTCAAAGATAGAACCATTCATACCTATGAACATGGAACCACACCGATGATTGATACCTTCGATCCGGATTACGGATGTAGTATAGCTCTTTTTCCCTAGTAGACATAGGTTTATCGAATCCTCGGGAAGCAGATGAGTAGTGAAGTTACTTTAACGGACCTTCGGGAGTTTTAGAATTACTTTTGTGTTTTTACTGGACCAAGAGTTTGCATCTTTTGTTGTTGTCGATAATGGAGAGAGAGGGCCTAGGGTGTTTGGTTTCACCTGTAGCTTGATGGCTCAATGCACGACGCCCAGAAAAATGCTTGATGGCGGTGTTGATGTAGAGCTCGTTGGGAACCCCAAGAGGAAGGTATGATGAGCACAGCAGCAAGTTTCCCTCAGTTATGAAACCAAGGTTTAATCGAACCAGTAGGAGCAAGGAAACACCTCAAAGGTGTTACTAGCTGAGCTTTGGCAGGGCGCACTACCGGTGCTAGTAGCAACGTGGAGACCTGCACAACACAACCACAGAACTTTGTCCCCAACTTGCGATGAGGTTGTCAATCTCACCGTGTTTTGCGGAAAACAAAGGATTAAACGTATCGAATGGAAAGAAGTAAAAGTTTGCAGAAAGTAAACACAAAGCAGTAAAAGATTGTAGATTGTATGTAAAGTAAAGGACCGGGATCCATAGTTCACTAGAGGTGGCTCTCCTTAGATAGATAACATGCTGGGTGAACAAATTACAGCGGGGCAATTGACAAACACCGAGAAAGCAATACATGCATATACTAATCATCTTGACTCCTCTGAGACTTGATTGGGCATTACAACATAATACATAGACCGCCATCCAACTGCATCTATGACTAATAATCCACCTTCAGGTTATCATCCGAACCCCCTCTAGTATTAAGTTGCAAGCAACAGATTATTGCTTTACGAACTGCGTGTAAAGTAAACAATACAATTGTTCTATGAACAAAGGATCATTGTTTTCTCCCTAGTAGCAACAGCACATCTAGTACCTTAGAGATTTCTGTCACTTCCCCAGATTACTAGAGGCATGAACCCACTATCGAGCATAAATACTAACTCTTGGAGTTGCTAGCATCTACTTGGCCAAGATAGCTACTAACAACGGAAAGCATGCAAGATCTCAAATAACAAAGACATGATAGAATCAATAATCAATCTGAAATAGCATCTCAATGTCCATCGGATCCCCGCAAACACAACATGTAAGAATTACAAATAGATGATCTTGATCATGAACGGAGCTCACAAGATCTAAACATGAAAGCACAAAGGAGGAGAAACTAGCCATCTAGCTACTACATGGATCCGTAGTCCAAGGATGAACTACTCACGCATCACACCGGAGGCTTGCATGGTGATGAAGAAGGCGTCCAGGGTGAATTCCCCTCTCCGGCAGGGTGCTGGGAAGAGCTTCAGATCCCTCCCGATCTAGGGACAGAGACGACGGCGGCTATAGACTCTTTCGTGGATTTTTGATCGGGTACTTAGGGTTTTCGTCCCGAGGGCAACTTATAGGCGGAAGGAGAGGCCGAGGGGGTGCTGGGGGCAGCCAGATCACCCCCTGGCGCGGGCCAGGCCTGGCCGCACGGCCAGGTGATGTGGCCGGCCCCCAGCCCTTCTCCGTCTCGTATTCTGGCACTTGATCCCTTCCGGAAAAATAGGCACTTTGGCTTTTGTCCCGTCCAATTCCAAGAATATTCATTTTCTGACTTTTCTGGAACCGAAAACAACAGAAAACAGGCAGCTAGCACTGTGGCTCTTGTTAATAGGTTAGTCCAAAAAATCATAATAAAAGTACTCCAAAGTTGGAACAAAACACAAGAAAGTGGATAAAACCAATCATGGAACATCAAAAATTATAGATACATTTGCAATGTATCATAGCTGTGCAAAACATCTTATGGGAATAAAAGATAGTGACAAAGTATGCATGTAATTGTTAGAGCAAGATAAATTATATGTGGGTAGTGCATCCATAATTGCTATTGCCTCCGCAACCGCTTATAGCAATAACCTACTAGTCTCATCCATTAGAGAAAGAGAACAAATGATATGCATAGTGACGTCACCGTTAATCCCAAGTAAATCCCTCACATACAGCTGTACTACCCCTTCTGTCACTGGGGTTCCCATCCTGCAGACTAGTCATTACTCATACTCCCTATACCTGGCTCAACCCTCGGGGTCTTGGGTACCTGACAAGTCCTTGGATTGAGGCAAGAGAGGATACAATAATCATCAAGTCATACAAACTAATACATGATCCCATCTATGGTAAATACCATGCACAAAAGCTACATGGCTAGGCCAAAGCCCTTAGCCCAAGGAGAATTACTCACACATAGAGATGAGATCAAAGATCATAAACATTGTAGTGGAAATCATGAGATTGATAGCAAATAGTCTTATAATGTCGCCAATCGAAGATGAGATCTACTATTACAAGTGGTGGAATATGGCTATGGTGGTGGAGAAAGGCTTGGAGATTAGATCTAAGTCTATTCCTCCGGTGGCTCTTCGGTGTTGTGGATGGAGATCTGGAGGCGGCTGTTTTTCTCGGGAGCGCTCTGTTTCTCGTTGCCTGAGGCCTCTTTATATAGGGGGCCCTTCACGAAAGTTTTTCCAGTTTGACCTAGCGGTGTCGACGGCAACTATACGGTCAGAATTTTATTCCCGTCGTATAGTTGGTCGTTAAAGCGTCTGTCTCCACTTCACAACTCCTGGTTTCTTTGGGTCGTTGGAAATCTCGTATCTTTGACTTTGATGTTGTGATTCCCATCATCAAACGACATTATCTGCGCAGGAAAAATAAGAAAGAAAGGATTGCATATCCCTTTGATTATTAGGCATTAGTGGCAGGGTTTAGAGAGATATTTCATAAAAAATATGAATAATATCCAGTTTAAATGTGGACGTAGATGGCTATATTTCAGATCCATCAACCTCCCCAAGCTTAAACTTGATCGTCCTCGAGCAATAAAACCAAAATCAAAAATGAACTCGGCATTTAAACTAAAATAACGAGATGATGATCTTACTCATGATTGGTAGTCTCATATTTCCTCCACTTTATAAATCTGAAATACTTCAGCATAGATAGAGTAATGGTAAGCATATCATACGGGTTTTTATGCATCCTTCTAGCGCAGCAAAATTATTGTTTAACATGGATGATTCAAATGAGTAAACTTTATTCCATATCATGTAATCAACTCATAAGCTTGCCTTTGAACAATAAAGTATAATCGTGTAAAATTAAGAGTATGAGAGCTATCATGAAAAGCATATACACTAGAGTATCTCAATTCTCCCACATCAATAAATCAAGACTTTTCAAGCACTACTTTTCTATTCATTCTCCTTCAAGAATTTCAGTTCTTAAGTAATTGAGAGCATGCCAAAGATTTTTATTAGTTTATCGGTCTATGATGGACACTCGTGGCATCACTAAGGTTTTTGTTCCTTTTGCATAATGATTACTCATATCAGCCAAAGGAGTGATTTCATCATGAACACAGCTACCCGAGAATGCCAAGAATCTTACCCATTATAGCATTGCTGCTACATATGTTTAATCAGCTCATAGCCGAAATCTAGGAGTTTCGTCCATGAAGATCGTTCGTAGGCTAGCGGAGTTATTGGCATCCCATGAAGTTTGACACACATAAAGCTATATCATTCTTATGATTCACAATTCAAACTTCGGCATGCTCACAAAAACTGCTAAACATCAATTCAATCGAACAAATCATTTTAAAGAGAGCTATCAAGTCAATCAACATTTTTTGTGCTGTTGAGTGTCTCTAGAAATAAGCCTTCAAGACTAAACACTAGAACACCCAAGCCTTCAATTGTGAGACTTTTTCTTATTACAATTGGTTAGCAAATTTTAGGCAAGACTTGGTTAACTACAAGACCTGGAACAAAACGTACCCAACTAAATACCCATGCAAACAAAACTTTACTACAATATAAAGACTCACTCCACCAATATAACATCTAAACATTTACTACTAACTAGCATAGGTTTCTCAAACTTCAAAAGTGGGGAGTAATAAGGCATACCTCTCATGTTTGGTTCCACTTCTCTCTTCCTTTTTTATTTGCTTCTTGGAAACTCGAAGTCAATCACTCTCCTGCAAATGTGTGAAAGCCACAAGGAGAATAGAAAAGAAAGAAGGGGGAAAATAAAGATAAATGGAAAAAAATCTTTTTGTTATTTTTAAGAGAGGGAATTAAAGAATAGAAAATTGGCAGCAAAGCTCGGCTAGAAAATCTCTAAAGCAAATAGAAATAACTAAAGATAAAGTGTTGGGGAAACCAACACGAGTGCTTATAAACTCGAATTAAAAACATAACCTCAAAATAAAAGCAAATGAATGCTAAATAAAGATAAATGAGGAAACTTCCCTAAGCTTAGGCTTTTGGAAGCCCTTCAAATCATTGTGATGGCGGGAAAAAGTTGGAACTCCAGTTTACAAATTGAGTTGATAAATTACTAGTTGTTTCTCGGAGGTTCAAGGAGATGTTTTGCATCCTCTCCACAGTCCCTCCAAGTTCTTGGAAGTCTTTGTATGTAGCGAACCGGGTTGGTGGCTGCTCCTCTTCTTGGTCCTCTTCTTGGTCCTCATCCTCATCCGGAATCTCCTACTCGGGCTGGTGTTGCTCAACCTGCAAGTCATATAGCAAACATCCTTCCTCGATAGGGAAAAGACCATTAGGCATAGGAGCAGGGTAGAGACGCCCAGCTCCTGCAATATGCAGGTAATAAACACCACCTCTCCTACTGAGCATTCCACAAGCCTTTAAAGTAGAGAAACCAACACGTCGCTCACCTAGCACATGTTGCAACTCACCTAGGTCGATGCCTAGGGCCATGGCAAGCACGGTGATGATGCCTCCACCTGTGATTGGTCCTTGGCTTTGGGAGGACTGGTGCTCCAGGTAGCGCACAAGGATCGCGCCCAAGTTGAGTGACCAGTTGATGTTGTTGAAAGCAGCTTTTGTAAGGACTAAGATGTCCTCCTCACCGAGTCTCGTGAACTCATTTCGTGCCTGCAAAGTGTTATCAATAACATAGAACAAATAGCGAATTGTAGGATGTTGAATATTCTTCCCCTTGCTCACTCTAGAAGTGAAGCTCATACTATTATAAAATTGTTCTGGGGAAGGGTCTAGGCCTGTAAAGGATGCGCGCAAGTCATTAGCACTATTGTTTGGAAAATTAAAACACGTGCACCATTCATCTAGTGATAAAGTGTAATTTTTGTTCAAAAGTCGGAAAGAAATCATGTCCTCTCCATGCCATGCCTTAACGGTGCTTTGCAAAGAACTTAAGAATTCAAGAGTCAACCGGCGATAGGTAGGCACATCATTGAATACAAAGTTTTGCAAGCCAACCCTATTGCAAAGTAAATTGAAGTCATTAGAAATACCGAGTTGGTTCAAAATAGTGGGGCAAGCCCACTTGGTTGCCTTCACTTCTTGGTACTTGATCTTGTTGAAGCGATCACGTTGGAGCTCATCCCTGAACCGTATCCCCAAGCATTCTTGAGTGACAACCCGAGAAGTGCTAGCGATGGCACGAGCACCAGTTTGTCTCCTTGTGTTCATCATCGTAGATCACTTATGTGCGAGGAAATCGAACGAAATTGAATAGATATGAAGATCTCTTGAGGTTTTGAGAAAGTTTGGAGGTAGAAGAGAGAAAAAGGATTGAAGTTTTGGTGTTGGAGGTACCTTCCCGTGGCGATTTTGTGGTCGGACGAAACTATACAGGAAAACTATACAGGTAGAATAATGTGTTCCGGCCGTATAGTTGGTCTGCTGTAAACAATTTAGGGTTTCCACCTGGCGGTGCAGCTATACGACCATAACTATATGGCCGAAACATTTTGTTCCCGCCGTATAGTTGGTCGTCAAACTCTCTGTACCTTGGAAAGAAATTCATCAAAGGCAACGATATCTATAAGATCGGAGCTATACGGCCAGAATTTTTTATTCCCGCCATATAGTTGGTCGTTAAACTATCAGTACTTATGAAAGAAAAATTGATGATGGTTAAAATATCTATATGACCAGAACTATATGGCCGGAATTTTTATTCCCGTCGTATAGTTGGTCGTTAAACTCTCTGTAGCCATCAAAAAAATTCCGTTTCTTCGAGAATTGCTTCTTATTCTGAAACTTAGCGAAACACCTTGTTTTTGATAGAAATTTGACAGTAGTAATTGTCGACCAACAACAGCATGCATAAAACAGGATTTTTAGTACTACCGAACTTCTCCTCATCTGGAGTTTTGTAGCACTCCTTATTCAACAAAAACTTAAAACTTAACTCAAACATTTATTTCTCATGGGTTGCCTCCCATGCAACGCTCTTTTATGGTCAATAGCTTGACCTTGATGTTGCTCACTTAGGCCAGATGAGTGGAACACCCACTCCAAAATAGTTGGCCTTCAAAATGATGGCCTCCTTTTCATCATGCTTGGCTTTCTTCTTCCTGGGGAAATGAATAACAAAAGGATCTCGCGAAGGCAATTGAAGCTTCACGTTCTCTTCATGTAGATTAATCAAAGCCTTAATAGTTCTTAAGAAAGGACGACCTAATATAATAGGAGCAGTAGCATCTTCAGGCATGTCAACAATAACAAAATCAATAAGAGTAGGACAGCCTTTAATGTATACTAAAGTGTTCTCCTTAATTCCTACAGCTTGTTTGTAGGTAGAATCTGCTAGATGTAATTTTGACTCGGTGATTTCAAAAGAGCCAAGATTTAACTTATTAAAAAGACTCTTTGAAATTGTTGAAACGCTTGCACCTAGATCACAAAGTACAGCTATATCATTAGCCCCAATTTTAATCTTAATAGTAGGCTCAAATATATCATCAAGCTTAACAGGTAATTTTTTAGCAATATTCTTATATTCTTTTTCAAACTCACGTACCTTTATTGCTACTAATTAACGAAGTGTTGATACATGGCTTCATCATTTTCTTCACTTACCAGAATCTTGATGTTGATCCTTTTTACAAGATCTTAAACGGTGTAGCTTGGTGAAGGAGCATGATGGATCAATGCACGGCGCCCAGAAAATTGCTTGATGGCGGTGTTGATGTAGAGCTCGTTGGGAACCCCAAGAGGAAGGTATGATGAGAACAACATCAAGTTTCCCTCAGTTATGAAACCAAGGTTTAATCAAACCAGTAGTAGCAAGGAAACACCTCAAAGGTTATATCCAAGCCCACTCTTGTCATTTGGGGATCTTCGCACACCCAAGATGTTCTTGAGTGTGGTCTTCCCTTCATGACACTTCTTCAAGTCATTCTTCAAAGAATTGACTTGAGGCTTGAGCTTCTTGTTTTCCTCTACATGGTTAGTATCAACAACAATACTAGAGGAAGTAGATGCTACGTTGTTAGAGCAACAAGGCAAGGATCCAATTCATCACAAGATATAGCAATAGCATGAGTGGATGAATTACAAGGACTAGCACGTGGCAATATGATACTAGGAGTAGATGTAGTGATAATGTCCACATGAGGCATACTTGATGTTACCTTTGACAAAATAGCCTCATGAGCCAACTTTAGACTACCATGAGAAACTAGAAGGTCCTCATGCGAGCTTGAGAGCTTAGCATGACTCTCTTCCAATTTCCCATAGTTGCTAGTTAGCAAAGCAAGTTGAGCATGTAGCTCAACATTCTCCTTCACAATAGATGCTTCACAAGAGATAGAGTTAGTAGCACAAGCATCATCAATAGTAGTAAGAGGTGAGGGCAACTTGGAAAGCTCTTTAGAGTATGAAGCTTTAAGTTGCTCATGTGACTCGGTGGGTTTGATGAGCTCCCCCTTTATGACCCTAGAGCCATTGTTGAGGTGCTCAAAATCCTCAAGGAGTTTATCATAGGCAACTTTAAGCTCATCATTTTTAATTTGGAGGTCACTTGCCACCTCAAGATCTCTATCATGAGATTTCTTCACCCTAGATAGCTCTAGGGCAAATGTATCCTCAAGAGATTCCTTGGTGGTTTGTTCCTCTTCAAGAGCTTCATTTAAGTTTGCAATGTCATTAGCATACTCATGCTCAAGACTACTCATTTGGTCAATTGTGTCCTCATTCTCATAAATTAGTTGCTTACTTTCAATGGCAAAGTTCAAGATTTCAATCAAATTAGAGCAAGCATTTTTATCATTGTGTAGAGCACGAAGGACTAGCTCCCCCTTCTCTTTTAAATAAGCAACATCATCATCTCCTACATCTAAGTCAACATTCACATCATCATGAGGTGCATTGGGGTCCAAAGGAGAAGTTACCTTTGATTCCTTAGCCATGAGGCATAAGTGAATGTTGGGAGAAGGTGATGATGGGGGAACACATGAAGCTCCAATAGCAACCTTGCCTTGGCCCACACATTCTTCGATTTCCTCTACATGGTTAGCAACACAAGTACAAGAGGAAATAGAAGCATATTTATCATGGCAACAAGGCAAAGCAAGCATATCGTCATGAGATATATTCAATCCATTTATACAAGATATGCAAGGGCAATCAACACTAGGATGTAAATCACATATAGTCCTACAAGTGTTCATGCCCAAAGATACAACATTGCAATGAGATAGATATGGAGGATCATGAATGGCAATACCACTATCCATATTGCAAGTTCTATCACCACTCACCATATCATTACCTTGTGACAACTCACATGTTGGTGTAGTGGAAGAAGATGAGAACTCATCACGGCCGGAGGTGGAGGGAACACAATCATCCTCATTAAGCTTGGACACATCATATTTTGCTTGAAGCTTGGTCCAAATATCATGAGCATTCCGAAAAGGCATGATTGAGGAAAGAACTACAAAGCTCACAACATTAACAAGCACATTAGATTCTTGAGCTTCGAGATAAGAGTTTGTCTCCTCCTCCAAAGATAGATTTTGGGGATCCTTAGGAGGAGACAAGCCCATATCTAGAATTCACTCAATATTTGGGTCAATGACCCGGAAATGACTAAGCATGCGAATACGCCAAACATCATAATGTGTGCCATCAAAAGTGAATGTGTGAGAGTGCACTAAACCCCTAGGAGACATCCTTACTCTCGAGGCGGTGAAGCCTAAGAAGCGAGAGACCTCGCTCTGATACCAATTGAAAGGGAAATGGACGTCGCCTAGAGGCGGGGTGAATAGGCGTTTTAAAATTATTACGGTTTAGGCTCTAATAAATGCGGAATAAAACTTAACGTTTAATTTATCAAGCCAAAACCTATATCAACTAGGTTCACTAAGTGCACCAACAACCTATGCTAAGCAATAAAAGCAACAAGGTGATAGCAAGATATAATAATTCAAGCACGATGGCTATCACAAAGTAAATTGCATAAGTAAAGGGCTCGGTTAAGAGATAACCGATGGACGCGGAGACAATGATTTGTTTCCCGAAGTTCACTTCCAAAGAAGCTACGTCTCCGTTGGAGAGGTGCGGGGGCGCAATGTAATTCGAACGCCACAAGTGGCTCACCTTGAGGTGTGGTGGCTCGATGCTCACCCAACGCCACACAAGGCCTCACCCCAAGATGCGAAGGCACGCAACCTACTGACGCCACAAAAGGCTCACCCTATTCTCCCGTGAGCTCACCACAAAGGCCTACTCACGTTCCACTATGGGACACTTGAGGGCGGTCACCGAACCCGTACAAGGCTTGGGGCAATCTCCACAACTCAATTGGAGGGCTCCCAAGAAATGCCTCAAAGGCTCCACAATGCCACAAAAGGCCAACAAGCTTGGGGAACCTCCACAACTCAATTGGAGCCCCAAGAACACACCACAACTCCACACAACCGTCTAGGGTTCCAAGAACCCAAGAGAAACAAGCCCAAGAGCTTGAACTCGTCGAATCTCCGAGGAGAACTCAAACCTATGCACCAAATGCAAGAGGCAAGTTCTTCACTCTCAAATTCCACCAAATCTACAAAAGCTATTGGGGAAATAAGGGAGGAAGAACACAAGAGGAGAACACAAAAACTCTCCAAGATCCAGATCCCAAGGATTTCTTCACAAAGAAGGGATTTGGTTTGGTGGGGATTATGGATCTAGATCTCCTCTCTCAAATCCCTCAAAGAGATGCAAGAATCATGGGAGGGAGAAGGGAAGAGGGCAAGCTTTTGAAGGTCAACAATGGAGGAGAGAGAGTGGAAGAGCTAGCAAAATGACCTCCAAAGTTGGAGAAACTTTTGGAAAGAGGGGGCCCTTAAATAGGGCAAGAGAAATCTGCCCGTTTGGGCTAGATTCGCGCCCCACCGGAACTACCGGTGCTCCACCGATACTACCTCTAAATAGAAACACAAGATACAGAAGAAAAACGAGATTTACCGAAACTTTGGCCGGAACTTGGGCCGGTACTACCGCTCAAGCAAAAAACGTTGGACAGCATTGCACGAAAATTTCAATAACTTTTGACTCCGGACTCCGATTTCGATGATCTTGGGCTTGTTTTGAAGAGAACAAAAATCTCTACAATATTATGCAAAGAAACATCATAGTACAACAAGAGAGGATAAAACTAAAATGGAGAAAGGTATGACCACTCAGAAGCGACGAACCGGTAAAACCTCCAGAACCCAAAACGCAAGAAGTTGAGCTTGGAAACTCTAAATGGGATGCAAACAATTTTGTTGGAAAGATAATAAAGAGTAGAATCCAACAAAAGGTGAAATATTGGGTATCACCAAGGGAGAAAATACCATGAATATATATGTGAGATACCTCCCAAGGTGTGGAGCCAGAAAAACCTGCAAGATTAAAAACGCAATAAGATATGCAAGGAAAATCCGTTTTTGACGAACTAGAGCTTGTTATGGAGATAACCACAAGCTCTAGATCCTCATATGGACAAGAACCAAATAACAACCAAGAAAGATGATGCTATGTATGCAAAGGTTTGAGATCTCTTCGAAAGATACGAACGAATCACCCACTCGAGAGCCCCTCTTAATAGTACGGCTATCTATCCTAAACCCGGTCTTCCAACACTACAAGAACACTACAAGAGACCGGTAAAATAGAAACCCTATCATGATCATACCTTTGCCTTGAGCATCCCACTTGAGCTTGATGTAGACGATCTTGTCACCTTCAAGATGGAACACCTTTCTTGATTGCACTTGCTTGCTCTTGCTTGATGAAGTCTTGAGAAATGCTCCCCCATACTCCATGGGGAAGCCTCTTCTTCGAACTTGTCTTCATCATTCCATGATTGCCGAGGATGGCAAGCTTCAAGAATGAGATCTTCTAGAGATGACACATATTGAGCTTGCACTTCAATTCTTGATGATGTCTGGAAGATATCCATGAGGAACTCCATCTTCTTCTTCTTCTTCAAGACATACTTGATCTTCTTCTACTACTACTTGATTCCAATAGGCACAAAGCCCTTGGACAATGCTTCTTCTTCTTCATCCTTGAAACCAACACATGGTCCAAGCGATGCAAATGGACAAACCTACAAGTGAAACTCAATTTGCACATTAGTCCATAGAGATTGTCATTAATTACCAAAACCACACATGGGGGCATACATGCCCTTTCAATCTCCCCCATTTTGGTAATTGATGACAATCCCCTAGAGAGGGTTTAAATAAGGAATTTAACGACCAAAATGGATGCCCCAACATCAAATACTACACAAGTATGTGATGTTGGTACAACCAAATTATATAGAGCAAACTCCCCACAATCTATGCATGTGTGATGAACTTGAATTTCATTGCATAGATTGCCAACCATTACGGGTGGTTGAGTTTCCTATATATATTAAACATGCAAAGTAATAACTAAGATGTGAGAGCATGCAAGGCTAATGCTTAAGAACAAACTCAAAGCATAAACCAACTTCCCTTAAACCCTCTAAAACTTCTCCCCCATTGGCATCGATTGCCAAAATGGGTGAAAAGTTCTAGATGGCCAATATAGTGAGAATTCCTCCAAAGGTGTGCATATGCACATATCCAATGATGGATCCTTGGAAGGAAGTAAAACTATACTGAGGACCCAAAGATTGCAAAAAATATATATAAGAAAACGAAAGAAGCTTCAACAAATGAAGCAAGCAAACAAAAGATCCAAAAATACCAATTGACAACATCAATTGATACCAAAAGAAAACATAAGACATAACGATACGAACAAATGAGTGTTTAAATGTAATAGGCAAGCTCCCCAATTTTTGTGCACAAATTATAACCATTTATTTGAATACACAATGCACAAATATGGAATCCTCACTCCCCCATAAACATCTAAAACACAAAAGATGAGAACAAAGGCAAATGAGCATTCTTAAATGAGTTGAAGAAGCTCCCCATGGATTATGCACCAATTATAATAATTGTATTTGGAAACAAGGTGCACAATCATGGAATCCTCACTCCTACAAACTCATTTAACAATACACGGCAAGAGAAATCAAATCATGAGTGCCCGGAGATGCAAACAAAAGGGACAAGCACTCATAGGAAAAATAATTTGGAAGCCACCAAAGAATCAACAAGAAATAAAGGGTGATCTCCAAGGAAAACACAAACAACCAAAGATTTATCTTCTCTTGTGTGTATAAGTTTCTAGGTGAAAATATCACAAAGACATATGCCCACAAAGAAACATGCACACACAAAATAGATACACAAGAAAGCACATAAACAACAAAGTGAAGTCATATAATGTACAAATAGGATTTTTGCTTGAAAGCATGGCCAAGGGCTCAAATATATCTTATTGTACATCAATGAGCTTCAAACACCGACACACTACATACATTACAACTATTACCAAGGGAGAAAGGGAATAGTTGGAATATATGGAGAAAGGCAACAAGTATCACAAATCGAAATCAACTTTGCAAAATACTCACTATTGCACATGAGAGAGAATTGAGGAAAGGATAGGAAATATAATTGCTAGAATGACATATTTGGGATAAGTGAATCATGAGCATGATTTTGTATAGTACCCATTATATGCACTCCTCTCAACATACTCACATTTGCAATATAGAGATCTCCTAAAAACCAACAAAAGAAACACAATATGCAAAAACACAAACTCATGCCAACAAGCAACCTACAAAAGGTTGGAAGCAAGATATGTATGCATGAGAGCGATACTTGTTACCGAGATATAATTGTTAGGATGTAGAGGCTAAGAATTTGTTGATCATCCTAGCTTGCGTCCAATTGACATGAAAACATCACTTCTCCCTTGTTCAAGATACAAGCACCCAATATATCTCCAATGTACCTAAAACACAATTAAGTACACTAGGTTCCCAAACAAATTGGGTCCAAAGTAGTTAGTGAAACTACAATATATAGGAGAAGCTCCACATAAATATGTGCATATTAATATGAAATTGAATTTCATGCACATCTTAGCCAATAGGATTTGGTGGAGTTTCGCCTATACATTGGATCATAGAAAGAAAGCATGCCATACTATATACAAGAAATAAATATGCATGCACTAGACTTTCAAGAACCAAAAAGGAGATACAATTTGAACTAAAACACCAAGTAAACCAAGAAGTAGCACACAAGAGTGTGACATGACAAAAGATATCCAAATTGTATGAAAGAGCCAAATCAACACATGAATGGACACCAATTCAACAAAGGAACATGGCAAAATCCAAAGAGCAATAGATCCATAACACACACAATGCTCAAGGATTTATATCATTCTAAAATATCAAAACAAGTAACAAAGAATGAGATAAAGCCAACTCCCAAATAGAGCAAGGTTCCAACACACAAACCCACACTCTCTACACTTTTCATGATGGCACAAAGTACCAAAAGAAAAGATCAAGCATCCAAGCACAAGAACACTATATGGATCAAATTAAGAAGCACAAAAGGAGTGTTCTAGATAGTATAGGAGAGATCCCCCATGAATGGTGCATTATATAGAATTTTGCTTTTGAATACAAAATGCACACAAAAGAGATCATCACCACTACCTACATTAATTAAAACACAAGAGAATACCAATAAACTAAAAGGATCCACAAGAGGCAAGGAATACATGGGAGAAAGCAAAAACATTTTCTTGGCCAAAGATAGGACAAAGAAAAGCAAAGGCCAAAGTGAACAAGATCAATAAATCCTACCATATATGGAGTGTCACTTGTCCAAGGACAAGAATTATGGGGAAAGTTTTCCCGAGGTAGTTTGCAAGGAAATCATGATCATATTCACACAAAGAAGCATGTAACAAGATATAACAATTATGCTTGATGCTTCGAGAGAGATTATTGATAGCTCCAAATAGTCACACAATCATTAAAGATTAGTGTAACTTGAAGCACATGGTTTCCATGGAGGATATGGGGGTCCAAATATGAGGAAACACATATCAAGAAAAACTCTCACAAACAAGATCCAAAATATGAGCAATAAAATAAACAAAGCAAATTAGAACTTGGTTGAGCTAAAAATGCCACATAGGAGCTAGATAATTCTCAATATCAATTCTAAGTGGCACTACTTCAAATGTTCACATTTTCTAGGTTTGTAATATGCACCAAGCATATGACTCCCCCATAATGTGATAAACCAAGAGATCTCGACAAGAGGCAAAAAGATCAAAAAGGAGATGATTAATGGACATTATGGAATACTAATTCTTCATGAGAATGACATACCACATAGAGACAAGACAAACATGTAATGTCAACACTAAGTGGTATTCCTCATGTACACACATTTTAGGATTGTGGAATGCCCAAGCATAACACTCCCCCAAAATTGGATAGTCCATTAATCACTCCCAAGAGCCAAGAAATATACCAAATAAATTCAACAAAAGGTCAAACACAAGAACACAAATACATGATGTGCCAACCAACATACACAAATATACTAGACAACACAATATAGGTATGAGGGAAGCACAACATGTACAAACACATATAATGGTACAAAACCAACACATGCATAAGGGAGAAAGTAACTTTCAATGTAAAGGAGTTGAGCACATGTTACCGCAAGGAGGAACATTGAATATGAGATAGAGGCAAGATAATCCAATTGGCTTGACTTGACAAAATAAATTATGAAGATCCCTCAATTCTTCATAATGTAGCCAAGCCTCCAATGTCCTCCAACCAACACCTATTGATCAAGTTTTAGCTTGTTGGTCCCCAACCAAGTTGGGTCCTAAGAAGTTAGTCACAATAGGCTTGGCCACCCAAATGGTTCTTTTCTTGACACCACTTTGGGCACCAACATATTTGGCAAACACATTGCCCACCTCATCCTTACCAAGAGAATATGCATCATATATCAAGATAGGATTGGATGAGGAGTTACCCATGGTGCATGAGGAAGAGAAGTGCCCCTTCTCGCGGCATATGTAGCAAGTTCTTCTCTTGCCATCTTTATTCTTGGAAGATGCCACCCCGTGAGGAAGAGCTTGAGTCTTGGGAGGAGGCCCACTTCTAGCTTGAGGTGGAGCTTGACACCTCAAAGGTTATATCCAAGCCCACTCTTGTCATTTGGGGATCTTCGCACACCCAAGATGTTCTTGAGTGTGGTCTTCCCTTCATGACACCTCTTCAAGTCATTCTTCAAAGAATTGACTTGAGGCTTGAGCTTCTTGTTTTCCTCTACATGGTTAGTATCAACAACAATACTAGAGGAAGTAGATGCTACGTTGTTAGAGCAACAAGGCAAGGGATCCAATTCATCACAAGATATAGCAATAGCATGAGTGGATGAATTACAAGGACTAGCACGTGGCAATATGATACTAGGAGTAGATGTAGTGCTAATTTCCACATGAGGCATACTGGATGTTACCTTTGACAAAATAGCCTCATGAGCCAACTTTAGACTACCATGAGAAACTAGAAGGTCCTCATGTGAGCTTGAGAGCTTAGCATGACTCTCTTCCAATTTCCCATAGTTGCTAGTTAGCAAAGCAAGTTGAGCATGTAGCTACATTCTCCTTCACAATACATGCTTCACAAGAGATAGAGTTAGTAGCACAAGCATCATCAATAGTAGTAAGAGGTGAGGGCAAGTTGGAAAGCGCTTTAGAGTATGAAGCTTTAAGTTGCTCATGTGACTCGGTGGGTTTGATCAGCTCCCCCTTTATGACCCTAGAGCCATTGTTGAGGTGCTCAAAATCCTCAAGGAGTTTAGCATAGGCAACTTTAAGCTCATCATTTTTAATTTGGAGGTCACTTGCCACCTCAAGATCTCTATCATGAGATTTCTTCACCCTAGATAGCTCTAGGGCAAATGTATCCTCAAGAGATTCCTTGGTGGTTTGTTCCTCTTCAAGAGCTTCATTTAAGTTTGCAATGTCATTAGCATACTCACGCTCAAGACTACTCATTATGTCAATTGTGTCCTCATTCTCATAAATTAGTTGCTTACTTTCAATGGCAAAGTTCAAGATTTCAATGAAATTAGAGCAAGCATTGTTATCATTGTGTAGAGCACGAAGGACTAGCTCTCCCTTCTCTTTTAAATAAGCAACATCATCATCTCCTACATCTAAGTCAACATTCACATCATCATGAGGTGCATTAGGGTCCAAAGGAGAAGTTACCTTTGATTCCTTAGCCATGAGGCATAAGTGAATGTTGGGAGAAGGTGATGATGGGGGAACACATGAAGCTCAAATAGCAACCTTGCCTTGGCCCACACATTCTTCGATTTCCTCTACATGGTTAGCAACACAAGTACAAGAGGAAATAGAAGCATATTTATCATGGAAACAAGGCAAAGCAAGCATATCGTCATGAGATATATTCAATCCATTTATACAAGATATGCAAGGGCAATCAACACTAGGATGTAAATCACATATAGTCCTACAAGTGTTCATGCCCAAAGATACAACATTCCAATGAGATAGATATGGAGGATCATGAATGGCAATACCACTATCCATATTGCAAGTTCTATCACCACTCACCATATCATTACCATGTGACAACTCACATGTTGGTGTAGTGGAAGAAGATGAGAACTCATCACGGCCGGAGGTGGAGGGAACACAATCATCCTCATTAAGCTTGGACACATCATATTTTGCTTGAAGCTTGGTCCAAATATCATGAGCATTCCGAAAAGGCATGATTGAGGAAAGAACTACAAAGCTCACAACATTAACAAGCACATTAGATTCTTGAGCTTCGAGATAAGAGTTTGTCTCCTCCTCCAAAGATAGATTTTGGGGATCCTTAGGAGGAGACAAGCCCATATCTAGAATTCGCTCAATATTTGGGTCAATGACCCGGAAATGACTAAGCATGCGAATACGCCAAACATCATAATGTGTGCCATCAAAAGTGAATGTGTGAGAGTGCACTAAACCCCTAGGAGACATCCTTACTCTCGAGGCGGTGAAGCCTAAGAAGCGAGAGACCTCGCTCTGATACCAATTGAAAGGGAAATGGACGTCGCCTAGAGGGGGGGTGAATAGGCGTTTTAAAATTATTACGGTTTAGGCTCTAATAAATGCGGAATAAAACTTAACGTTTAATTTATCAAGCCAAAACCTATATCAACTAGGTTCACTAAGTGCACCAACAACCTATGCTAAGCAATACAAGCAACAAGGTGATAGCAAGATATAATACTTCAAGCACGATGGCTATCACAAAGTAAATTGCATAAGTAAAGGGCTCGGTTAAGAGATAACTGATGAACGCGGAGACGATGATTTGTTTCCCGAAGTTCACTTCCAAAGAAGCTACGTCTCCGTTGGAGAGGTGCGGGGGCGCAATGTACTTCGAACGCCACAAGTGGCTCACCTTGAGGTGTGGTGGCTCGATGCTCACCCAACGCCACACAAGGCCTCACCCCAAGATGCGAAGGCACGCAACCTACTGACGCCACAAAAGGCTCACCCTATTCTCCCGTGAGCTCACCACAAAGGCCTACTCACGTTCCACTATGGGACACTTGAGGGCGGTCACCGAACCCGTACAAGGCTTAGGGCAATCTTCACAACTCAATTGGAGGGCTCCCAAGAAATGCCTCAAAGGCTCCACAATGTCACAAAAGGCCAACAAGCTTGGGGAACCTCCACAACTCAATTGGAGCCCCAAGGACACACCACAACTCCACACAACCATCTAGGGTTCCAAGAACCCAAGAGAAACAAGCCCAAGAGCTTGAACTCGCCGAATCTCCGAGGAGAACTCAAACCTATGCACCAAATACAAGAGGCAAGTTCTTCACTCTCAAATTCCACCAAAGCTACAAAAGTTATTGGGGGAATAAGGGAGGAAGAACACAAGAGGAGAACACAAAAACTCTCCAAGATCTAGATCTCAAGGATTCCTTCACAAAGAAGGGATTTGGTTTGGTGGGGATTATAGATCTGGATCTCCTCTCTCAAATCCCTCAAAGAGATGCAAGAATCATGGGAGGGAGAAGGGAAGAGGGCAAGATTTTGAAGTTCAACAATGGAGGAGAGAGAGTGGAAGAGCTAGCAAAAATGACCTCCAAAGTTGGGGAAACTTTTGGGAAGAGGGGGCCCTTAAAGAGGGCAAGAGAAATCTGCCCGTTTGGGCTAGATTTGCGCCCCACCGGAACTACCGGTGCCCCACCGGTACTACCTCTAAATAGAAACACAAGATACAGAAGAAAAACAAGATTTACCGGAACTTTGGCCGGTACTACCGCTCAAGCAAAAAACGTTGGACAGCATTGCACGAAAATTTCAATAACTTTTGACTCCGGACTCCGATTTCGATGATCTTGGGCTTGTTTGAAGAGAACAAAAATCTCTACAATATTATGCAAAGAAAAATCATAGTAAAACAAGAGAGGATAAAAATAAAATGGAGAAAGGTATGATCACTCAGAAGCGACGAACCGGTAAAACCTCCAGAACCCAAAACACAATAAGTTGAGCTTGGAAACTCTAAATGGGATGAAACCAATTTTGTTGGAATGATAATAAAGAGTAGAATCCAACAAAAGGTGAAATATGGGTATCACCAAGGGAGAAAATACCATGAATATATATGTGAGATACCTCTCAAGGTGTGGAGCCGGAAAAACCCGCAAGATTAAAAACGCAATAAGATATGCAAGGAAAATCCGTTTTTGACGAACTAGAGCTTGTTATGGAGATAAACACAAGATCTAGATCCTCATATGGACAAGAACCAAACAACAACCAAGAAAGATGATGCTATGTATGCAAAGCTTTGAGATCTCTTCGAAAGATACAAACGAATCACCCACTCGAGAGCCCCTCTTAATAGTACGACTATCTATCCTAAACCCGCTCTCCCAACACTACAAGAACACTACAAGAGACCGGTAAAATAGAAACCCTATCATGATCATACCTTTGCCTTGAGCATCCCACTTGAGCTTGATGTAGACGATCTTGTCACCTTCAAGATGGAACACCTTTCTTGATTGCACTTGCTTGCTCTTGCTTGATGAAGTCTTGAGAAATGCTCCCCCATACTCCATGGGGAAGCCTCTTCTTCGAACTTGTCTTCATCATTCCATGATTGCTGAGGATGGCAAGCTTCAAGAATGAGATCTTCTAGAGATGACGCATATTGAGCTTGCACTTCAATTCTTGATGATGTCTGGAAGATATCCATGAGGAACTCCATCTTCTTCTTCTTCTTCAAGACATACTTGATCTTCTTCTTCTACTACTACTTGATTCCAATAGGCACAAAGCCCTTGGACAATGCTTCTTCTTCTTCATCCTTGAAACCAACACATGGTCCAAGCGATGCAAATGGACAAACCTACAACTGAAACTCAATTTGCACATTAGTCCATAGGGATTGTCATTAATTACCAAAACCACACATGGGGGCATACATGCCCTTTCAAATGCACATAGAACTAAGAATGGTCACTATGCTCTCAAATTAGGTGCATAAAGATAGAGGGTGGAGACTCAATATAATGGTGGAAGAAAAGCCTTTTGTAAAAGGAAGTAGGGATTCAAGTCTCATAAAGAGCTTGTAAAAATTATGGTACTTGTAGTTTTCAGCTCTCATTGCCCCTATCATAAGCATCTTGAAGTGGTTAAGGTTAAAGTGAACAAACTATGGTGTACATGCTTGACGAAGTATAAGTCAGAAATCTCATATCCCTTGTATACGAGGGCCGCTCCTCATGCTACTCAAGTTTAGTCACCGGTAAGTTCTTGTCATTGTAAGTACATGTGTATCATAGAGAACCGCCAATGGGGTACCCCTTGACCGATGATACGGAAGAATCCCCATATCAAAATGACAACGCAAGCAGACAACGAGCATCTCAACATTCTTCTTATTTACCATGGGAATATGGTGCTTTTTTCTCTCTTTCCTCTTTTCAAGTATCTCTTTTTTTTCTCCTCTTTTTTTCTCAATATAGGACTCTTTTTTTATAAGAAGAATGCTTCATAGACAGCTCATTATGGTTACGCTGCAGGTTTCCACCATGTCAGCATGGATTAGACCAGCGGCCCAGGCGTTTCTCTAACACATATACATAACTCCATGGACTTACAAGCTCCCCTTTCATTTCACACCGACGACATCCATATACAAAAGAGCATGATATCAACTAGGTTCAAGTACCAAGTGCAATGTTGAAAGCGTTCCCCATGAAAGCATGGTTCTGCTAATTCCCGATAAATAAGTGCAAGCATATACGACATAGAAGACACAATGGTTCAAGTTTATTAATGGCAAGTAAAGTAAAGTGTGCCATCAAGTTCGTGAGAGCTTTAATCACTAGTTTTCTCATAACAAGTGGAAGGTAAACAAAAGCATGAATATACTTGGAATAGCATAAGCTAGTAGGTAGGTATGGTGGACTCTTTGGAATAACTTGGTTTAGGGAGTTGGATGCATGAGTGGAACTCATACTTTGTTGTGGAGGCTAGCAAAAGACTGGGAGCGACAAACTAAGAGAGCAATAATGGCCATAATCATGTAGAGCGACAAAAAACATTGATCAAAGCATAAAGTGATACTAAAAGTTGAAAACTAAAGGATCATATAGGCTATGGTGACTTGAGATAGTCATAACATGGTGTGAGCATGCGCCAAGTCAACCCATATAAAGCATCAAAGGAGAATACCACTATACTATGCTTTAATATGCTAAAACAACGCATGATTCATCCAAGGCACATTAAGCAATCTCAATTGTTTATAACAAGTCATGCTACAGCAAGGACTACTAAGCATAAAGCCAAAACAATATCAAACATGGCATGACAAAGCATAGGCCACAGTCAAAAACAAGCTCCTTTTTACCACTTAAGCATGAACTTTCCTACTCTTTTCCAAACCAAACCAAACTATTTGCAAGCCAAAGTATGAAAGAGGGGGTCCAACCAATTTATTCAGCAAACAAAGCAAACCAAGCAAACGAAAACCAAAACAAAAACGAAAAAGAAGACGCTCCAAGAAAAACACAACTGTGCATGAAACAATAAAAATGAAGCGTTTGGAAGAAACCTGAGATTTTTATTGATGAAGAAGGGGATGCCTTGGGAATCCCCAAGATTTGACGCTTGTACTTCTTGGATGTTTCTTGGGGTGACACGCGTGGCATCCCCAATCTTGAGCTTTAGTCCATCCTTCATCTCATTACTCATTCCTTCCATACACCTAAATTTTTTCTTTCATACAAAACTTCACACAATCTCATTAGCAACATTAGTGCACTTAAGATAAATAAGTCTTAAGGTTCAATTCTAACACCAAATAAACTTACATTAGAACACTAGCTACTGTATCACTTCCCTCAAAAAGCTCAATTCCCCAAAAGAACTCAAGAAGGAACTAACAAGAAGCAAATGCAGAAAATGGCAGAAATCTGTCAAAACAGACCAGCAGGTAAAGACGAATTTTTTCGAAGACCTTCTGTCGCTCAAATCAAAAAGTGTTGAACGAAAGAAAGTTAGATAACAACCTGGGGCATAAGCACAACAAATTACAGCTCAATCCTACATACAGATCTCGCTCACGAATGTTTACGGTGAAGCACAGAAATCTGTTTCGGGACAGCAACTTTCCCAATCATTACTTCTCTCTCATTAGAGGTTACTCTTGGCACAAAAAGCAAATAAAAAGGATAAGGAGAGTTTATTACAGAGGTAATAACTTCCAAGACTCATCTAAAACTTTTGGGTTATCTTCCAATAAGTACTTTTCTTTAACGCCTTTAAGTTAGGCATAAGAAGCAAAGAAACAATCAAGTGTTCTCAAATGAAGAAGCATTAAGACCAAATTTTGTTTTCATAGGAGAAGCAAAAGAAATATTTTCTCTCTTTTTAGGGAAGTTTTCTATACCTTTCTTGAGTGGGAGTTGATATTTAATGGTGCCTTCTTTCATATCAATGATGGCACCAACAGTTCTAAGAAAAGGTCTTCCCAAAGTAATAGGACAAGTAGCATTGTATTCAACATCCAAAACATAGAAATCAACGGGGACATAGGAATTGTTAACCATAATAAGAACATCATTAAGACTCCCCATGAGTTTCTTTTTAGCATTAGCATCAAGTGGGACATTCAAATAACAATATTCAAGAGGAGGCAAATCAAGCATATCATAAATCCTTCTAGGCATAATAGAAACACTACTATCAAGATCACACAAATCTTTGAAATCAAAGTCATTCAATTTCATATTAATGATGGGTTCCCAACCATCTTCTTGCTTTATAGGAATAGAAGCTTTATGTTTCGTCTTTTCTTCTTTAATCTTTATGAGAGCATCAGTAATGTGTTTTGTAAAAGCCATGTTCATTACAATAGCATTAGGACTTTTAGCAAGCTTTTGTAGGAACTTAATAACTTCAGAGATATTGCAACCATCAAGATCAAAATCAAATTTATCATCTAAAGTAGTAGAACTATTACTAGCCTCAACACTAGTGGTGGTGATAGTAGAAACACTAATGTTTCTAGCAATTTCATCTTCTCTTTCTCACTTAGCATGTAATTCAGCTAATAGTCTAACATTTTCATCAATTCTTACTTGTATAGCATTAGTAGCTGCAAAGGGATTCTCATTAGTTTCAGGTTTAGCAGCCATTTTATTCAAAGTAGATTGAGCGTCAGCCAAAGATGCTATATTTCTTTCCGCATTAGAGAGTTTTTCCTCAATGGTTTTATTGAAAGCAGTTTGTTTACTAATAAACTCTTTAAGCATAACTTCAAGTTCAGAGGGAGCACTCTTATTATTGTTGTAAGAATTTCCATAAGCATTACCATTGTTGGGAGGATATGGCTTATAATTGTTGTTACGAAAATTGTTCCTATAAGCATTATTACCATAAGCATTGTTGCCAAAATTGTTATTTCTTATGAAGTTCACATCAACTTGCTCTTCTTGAGCAACCAAAGAGGCTAAAGGAAAATTATTTGGATCAATATGGGCTTTCCCATTAACAAGCATGGACATAATAATATCAATTTTATCACTCAAGGAGGATGTTTCCTCAACAGAATTTACCTTCTTACCTTGTGGAGCTCTCTTAGTATGCCATTCAGAATAATTAACCATCATATTGTCCAAAAGTTTTGTTGCAGCACCCAAAGTGATGGTCATAAAGGTACCTCCAGCAGCAGAATCCAATAGGTTCCTTGAAGAATAGTTTAATCCTGCATAAAAAGTTTGGATGATCATCCAAGCAGCCAGTCCATGAGTGGGACAATTCTTTTACCAAAGATTTCATTATTTTCCAATCTTGAGCAACATGCTCATTATCAAGTTGTTTAAACTTCATTATTTCACTTCTCATGGATATAATCTTAGCAGGAGGATAGTATTTTCCAATAAAAGCATCTTTGCACTTAGTCCAAGAATCAATACTATTCCTAGTTAAGGAATTCAACCATTCTTTAGCTTTTCCTCTCAAAGAGAAAGGAAACAATTTCAGTTTAATAATATCACCATCTATATCCCTATGCTTTTGCATCTCACAAAGTTCAACAAAGTTATTTAGATGGGAAGCAACATCTTCATTACCAATACCAGAAAATTGCTCTCTCATAACAAGATTGAGTAAAGCAGGTTTTATCTCAAAGAAAGTATTTTCAGCCACAGGTGGAGCAATAGATGTGCTCATAAAATCATTATTGTTGGTGCTAGTGAAGTCACACAACTTAGTGTTTTCAAGAGTAGTCATTTTTTTGGGTTTTCAAATAAGAAAGCAAATAAGTAAAACTAATTTTTTTTGTGTTTTTGAAGAACAAAACAAGCAAAAAAAAGCAAAAAGAAACTAAGCAAAACAAAAATAACAAAGTAAAGAGATTAGTTATGAGGGACTCCCCTTGTGAAGATGTCCTTGACTCCCCGGCAACGGCGCCAGAAAAATGCTTGATGGCTCAATGCACGGCGCCCACAAAATTGCTTAATGGCGGTGTTGATGTAGAGCTCGTTGGGAACCCCAAGAGGAAGGTATGATGAGCACAGCAGCAAGTTTCCCTCAGTTATGAAACCAAGGTTTAATCGAACCAGTAGGAGCAACGAAACACCTCAAAGGTGTTACTAGCTGAGCTTTGGCAGGGCGCACTACCGGTGCTAGTAGCAACGTGGAGACCTGCACAACACAACCACAGAACTTTGTCCCCAACTTGCGATGAGGTTGTCAGTCTCACCGTGGTTTGCGGAAAACAAAGGATTAAACGTATCGAATGGAAAGAAGTAAAAGTTAGTAGAAAGTAAACACAAAGCAGTAAAGGATTGTAGATTGTCTGTAAAAGAAAGGACTGGGATCCATAGTTCACTAGAGGTGGCTCTCCTTAAGATAGATAACATGCTGGGTGAACAAATTACAATGGGGCAATTGACAAACATCGAGAAAGCAATACATGCATATACTAATCATCTTGACTCCTTTGAGACTTGATTGGGCATTACAACATAATACATAGACCCCCATCCAACTGCATCTATGACTAATAATCCACCTTCAGGTTATCATCCGAACCCCCTCTAGTATTAAGTTGCAATCAACAGATGATTGCTTTACGAACTGTGTGTAAAGTAAACAATACGATTGTTCTATGAACAAAAGATTGTTGTTTTCTCCCTAGTAGCAACAACACATCTAGTACCTTAGAAATTTCTGTCACTTCCCCAGATTACCAGAGGCATGAACCCACTATCGGGCATAAATACTAACTCTTGGAGTTGCTAGCATCTACTTGGCCAAGATAGCTACTAACAACGGAAAGCATGCAAGATCTCAAATAACAAAGACATGATAGAATCAATAATCAATCTCAAATAGCATCTCAATATCCATCGGATCCCCGCAAACACAACATGCAGAATTACAAATAGATGATCTTGATCATGAACGGAGCTCACAAGATTTAAACATGAAAGCACAAAGAAGGAGAACCAGCCATCTAGCTACTACATGGATCCGTAGTCCAAGGATGAACTACTCACGCATCACACCGGAGGTTTGCATGGTGATGAAGAAGGCCTCCAGGGTGAATTCCCCTCTCCGGCAGGGTGCTGGGAAGAGCTTTAGATACCTCCCGATCTTGGGATGGAGATGACGGTGGCTACAGACTCTTTCGTGGATTTTTGATCGGGTACTTAGGGTTTTCGTCCCGAGGCAATATATAGGCGGAAGGAGAGGCCGAGAGGGTGTCGGGAGCGGCCACACCACCCCCTGGCACGGGCCAGGCGTGGCCACGCGGCCAGGTGGTGTGGTGTCTCCCTGGCCCTTCTTCGTCTCATATTCTGGCACTTGATCACTTCCGGAAAAATAGGCACTTTGGCTTTTGTCCCGTCCAATTCCGAGAATATTCATTTTCTGACTTTCCTGGAACCAAAAACAGCAGAAAACAGGCAGCTAGCACTTTGGCTCTTGTTAATAGGTTAGTCCAAGAAATCATATGAAAATTACTCCAAAGTTGGAACAAAACACAAGAAAGTGGATAAAACCAAGCATGGAACATCAAAAATTATAGATACATTTGCAATGTATCAGAGCATTACTATAATCAAGTTCTTCAGGCTCCGCCCTTTGGATTCTCATCATTTTGAGGTCTTCAACAGGATTGGGCTCAGCTTTACCTGCAAATTTAGCTAGAATGAGAGTTTGACTCTCGGTTATCTTACCTAGATGTGCCTCAACAATCCTCATTCTTTCTTGGACGGCCTGCAAATCATTCCTCAAACTTACAACTCGGTTAGCTAATTTACAAAGCATAGCATCATGGTTCTCCGTTATTTTAACAAGGATATTATTTTTCTCATTTTGTGAGTCTATAAAAGACTTAAGTGTTTCTTGGAGACTACCATTACTAGATCCCATATTATTATTAGAGTTACCTGCAGGACTAGAATAGTGTTTCTGAAAATTAGGATTATAATTCTTCTTCCAAGCAGGGTTATAATCATTACGAGCTATGAAGTCTATTTCTTCAATATTTGTTTTTGGGATGGTTCTTACTTGATCTTCCTTACCTTTTACGGCCAATATGAGCTCATCCAGCTTAGCATTGAGTTCTTCATTTTCTTGTGGTGAGACGGAGTTCACCTTCTTTGTGTTTGATCTATCCACATGCCACTGGCATGGTTGTCTTGCGTATTGTCTACCAGCTGCTTTGCTTCGGTAACTTGTTTACCCATAAATGTTCCTCCAACTGCAGTATCAAGCATAGACTTAGACACATGATTAAGAGCATTATAAAATAAATGGAGGATTAACCAGTTTTCCATCCCATCAATGGGACAGTTTCTCATGCATTCTTTTATCCTCTCCCATGCCAGAGCTAGTGTCTCACGCTCTTCCTATCTAAAACCAGTAATATTAGATCTTACTTGCATAGTCTTTGCAGGTGGGAAAATTTTAGTCATAAATAAAGAAGTACATCCCACCCATGATGTAATAGTATTTCTAGGCAAAGATAGCAACCATTCTTTTGCTCTTCCTCTAAGAGAGAAAGGAAATAAGCGCAATTTGACCGCATCGGGGTCAACATCTTTTATGCGCATCATATCACATATTTTAATGAAAGTATTCAAGTGCATACCTGTGTCCTCAACAGCAGAGCCTCCAAATTGATTCTGTTGAACCAAACTTAAATAATGGGGCTTAATTTCATAGTCATCAGCAGCAATTGTTGGCTGAGTAATAGGAGTACGCAAATAATCATTATTGGGAGTAGTAAACTCCCCAAGCTTCTTTTCAGCCATATTTCTTATGTTTTTGGGTTTTCTTAAATAAAAACTTACGATAGTAAAAACAAGAATTTAAAGACTAACTATTTTTTTTGGTTTTTCAAATAAAGACTGAAAGCAAACTAACAAAATTAAAAACAAGAATTAAAACTAGCAAGGTTCCTACTAAACTCACCAGGGTAGCTATTGCTTCCTCGGCAACGGCGCCAAAAAAAGGGTTGATACCTTCGATCCGGATTACGGATGTAGTATAGCTATTTTTCCCTAGTAGACCTAGGTTTATCGAATCCTCGGGAAGCAGATGCGTAGTGAAGTTACTTTAACGGACCTTCGAGAGTTTTAGAATTCCTTTTGTGTTTTTACCGGACTAAGAGTTTGCGTCTTTTGTTGTTGTCGATGATGGAGAGAGAGGGCCTAGGGTGTTCGGTTTCACCTGTAGCTGTGCAAAACATCTTATGGGAAAAAGATAGTGATAAAGTCTGCATGTAATTGTTAGAGCAAATTAAATTATATGTGGGTAGTGCATCCATAATTGCTATTGTCTCCGCAACCGCTTATAGCAATAACATACTAGTCTCATCCATTAGAGAAAGAGAACTAATGATATGCATAGTGGCATCATTGTTAATCCCAAGTAAATCCCTCACATACAGTCGTACTACCCCTTCTGTCACTGGGGTTCCCATCCTGCAGATTAGTCATTACTCATACTCCCTATACCTGGCTCAACCCTCAGGGTCTTGGGTACCTAACAAATCCTTAAATTAAGGCAAGAGAGGATACAATAGTCATCAAGTCATACAAACTAATACATGATCCCATCTATGATAAATAACATGCACAAAAGCTACATGGCTAGGTCGAAGCCCTTAACCCAAGGAGAATTACTCACACATAGAGATGAGATCGAAGATCATAAACATTGTAGTGAAAATTATGAGATTGATAGCAAATTGTCTTACAATGTCGCCAATCTAAGATGAGATCTACTATTACATGTGGTGGAATATGGCTATGGTGGTAGAGAAAGGTTTGGAGATTAGATCTAAGTCTATTCCTCCGACAGCTCTTCGGTGTTGTGGATGGAGATTTGGAGGCAGCTGTTTTTCTCGGGCGCGCTTTGTTTCTCGTCGCTCGAGGCCTCTTTATATAGGGGTCCCTTCACGAAAGTTGTTCTGTTTGACCTAGCGGTGTCGACGGCAACTATACGGCCGGAACTATACGGTCAGAATTTTATTCCCGTCGTATAGGTAGTTGTTAAAGCGTCTATCTCCACTTCATGACTCCTGGTTTCTTTGGGTCGTTGGAAATCTCATATCTTCGACTTTAATGTTGTGATTCTCATCATCAAACGACATTATCTGCGCAGGAAAAAATAGAAAGAAAGGATTACATACCCCTTTGATTATTAGGCATTACTGGCAGGGGTTAGAGAGGTATTTCATCAAAAATATGAATAATATCGAGTTTAAATGTGGACGTAGATGGCTATATTTCAGAGCCATCAATGATAATAAAATTATTAGCAACTCATTGTAAATCAGATATTAACTATATTAGGAGAGACAGACACCCGCTAGCAACTTATGCAAAACTAGTTGCATGTCAAGCATGGTACGGGTCTCATGTGCGAGGACATGTAAAGTTAGTCTAGGTCGCTTCATCCCACTATGCCACCAATATCTAAAATACATAGAAGATGCAATAACATGATCATCACCGTCCACATACTCTTATGTGTTCTACCCGTGCAAAGCACATACACATAGATCAGGCTCTGATACCACTGTTGGGTTCGCAACAGAGAAAACAAAAAATTTCCTACGATGGGAACTAATATACGCCAAGATCTATCTATTAGGTACAAGAAATAGGTGGATATACTGAAGGAGATATGCCCTAGAGGCAAATAATAAATAGGTTTTTATTGTCATATCTCAATTAGTTTATAATAGTTTCACATTGTGCTAGAACTGTGCCAAGTAGAAACATTGGTACATGTGTGGTATGAAACAACCAAGTCCCTAGTAGACTCTATTCAAACTAGTTCGTTGGTCACGAAGATGATCTGGGTTTCAAGATCATGGGCATTTATGTCGACTGACAACGAGATCATATCATTGGAGAATGATGTGGTTGGACATTCCTCGAAGGATTGCAACACGATCAAGTCATATAGTTCATTGTTGCAACAACTATACCTAGACTCCTTCTCCTTAGACCGTGAGCTCATATTACTCACTGTTTCCCTAGGCTACTTAGACTGCATCAACCGTCATCTGGTAATACGGTGGCTATAAAGGTGTACGTTGGGTATTCCGAAGGAACAATAGATGACATGTGCCTGCAAGACCGGGATTTATTCACCCACATGACGGGTAAAGATACATACGGCCGACTTGGTGAGATTACATCTATAAATGTTGCAACATGTGACTAGGTCACGGGATGTAATATCATGGTAACAAGAAAACATAACTTGTTGAGAACGAGATTGAACAAGGTATGGGATACCAGTGATCGGATCTCGGACAAGTTGTATCGAGAAACAAAAGGAAGAGGATGCTACATTTAGACGATTCAAACGACATTGTCATCAGGAATGCATAAGGGTCACATGGACATCCCTGGTCCCTCTGTTGATCATTGATACATATCATGTCTAGAGCATTCCCGAGCCGTGAGAGGATAGACTTAAGGGTACGATGAGGGTGATCATTCGTAAGACGGAATCATAGTAGAGAAATAGAAAGCCAGAATCATTCTGCGGAGACATCCGAAGTTGTTCGGAGAAATAATAAAGGACCGGAATCATTCCGGGAAAGATCTGAAGTTGTTCGGAGGAAATCGAAAGGGAACCAAAAGGTGTTTTGGGTCAAGACGGATTTTTTAATATTTATTTACATATTAATTAGTGTAATTGATATTAAATATAATGTTAAAATCTAATTTGAAGGGTTATTCCACTAATGGGCCAAACTTCCTAGGGAAAAAGGGCCCATGAGGGAAAACCGAAGGGGGAAGGGCCAAGGGCCAAGGCCCAGGCGCCTCAAGGGGGCCCACCCGGCTAGCCTAGGGCTGTGCGCGGGGTGGGGCCCACCCCTAGCTGTCTGGCCCATTAGGCCCATGCGCCTCCCCCCTCTCCCTTGAATAGTCCCACATGGGAAACCCAAAGGGGAGGGCACACCCCTCCCCCTATATATAGGGGTGCCCATGGGTGGGATGAAACACACCAAATACACAATTGGAGAAGTCCTTTGGTTGACTTTCTCCTCCTCCCTCTCTCTATACCTCGTGACCATGGCCCCAAGTCTGGGTAGTGCGATCGAGGCACACCTACAGTATGTCGTTGCGCTGCAGGGATTCCTAGCCGGATATCAACTTCTGCACTCCCGGCGGGATCGGGGAGCCGGAGGTCTCATCGTGCACCGGATGTGTACGAAGACACGAGGCATAACACTTGGGGCGCTTGAATGTCGTGAGCCGGAGCTGTTGCACGATGAAGATGATGAAGATCAATAAGGATCAAGGGTGACCTACGAGGAGCTTCGCGACCTTGAGGTCGGCTACGAGTACGACTACTTCAACCACGTTCCCCATGGAACGTTAACCGCGTACGGTCTATAAGGGTATGTATTCTCTACGCTCTAGCCGTTACCGCATTACTACATAGATAGATCCTAGGCAGTTTCTGGGGTTTCAACGTAGGAAATTTTTTGTTTTCAGCGCCGATCCCCAACAGTGGTATCAGAGCTGATCTATGCGTAGGAGTGATGTACGACCAGTACGCACAAGTATTGTGCGGGCATTGATCCCTTAGTTGTTACCCTCTAACGTGTACTTGTTTATATCGCGGTATTGTTTGATGAAGCGGCCCGGACCGACCTTACGCGTATGGGTACGCGAGACTTGTTCCACGCTCAACATACGGCTTGTACCGTATAAGTGGCTAGCGGGTATCTGTCTCTCATTCGATAGTTGATATAACATTTACAATGGAGGGCCCCGAAAGGGGTGCAGTAGAGACAATTGTTGGATCCATGTTGTGGTTGGAAAGTTCGTAGTTTAGAAACGGTTCTAGTGCGAAAGCCCTAACAACCACGTCAAACTTGCAATAGATAAAGTAGAGGCGTCTAACTTTATTTTGCAGGGGGCATGTGAATATGATATGGCAATGGTCGTTACGAAGGTAAAGTAGTTTACTTTTCTATTGCTAAAGTAGTATAGTGATAGTCATCATTCCGATGGACGACCTAGTGGCAGCGTCGTGGACTTGGCGTCAAACCAAGGGCAAGATAGAGATCATGTCGGAGCACTCGATGGAGATCAAGGCGTAAGAAAGACCATATCATATCACATTATACATATGATGTCGATACCTATTTTACATCTTATTGTGTGCTAGTATTTAGATACTCAACGGTAGCAAATAAGATAATCCCTATTTAATTCCAATGTTCCGTGTTCCCCTTGTGTGTGCACCACCAAGAAAGTTCTTCAGTATGAGGCGATCCAGGGTTACAAGCCTGGGTGTCAGACATATCTATGTTTGCATACAGTGGGTGTAAGCCATGGTGCACAACGAATACACACAAGTTAGATTTGGAAAGCCTAGCACGCTAGAGAAGCGTGGCCTCGGAACACAAGAGATTGAAAGATCGAGCATGAGTCACATGGATGATGTGATTGGCATTATTGAATGCCTACCTCTGATAATGCACTGATGGCCGTGATGATCGGGGGCGGTGTAGAGGATAGGGATCATGCGATCACTAAAATCGTCCAGGGGATGACAATTGTAGTGGAGACCAATTATAAATTGATCTCTTATTATAAACTTAGTCTAGATGTCTATTTGCAAATATCTTAGTAGACCTTGGCCTATCCCATTGAGGTCCTTTGCGACCATGGGAATATATTGCTTAATTTGGAACTTATCAAAAGGGTCCAACTTCATAGATTAATACCCATGCCTGAGGGGTATCCTCGTAAAAGGTGATCTTCTCTTCTTGATAAAATAACCATTAGGAGATAATTCGATGACTCCACAATGTTTGTGTTTTCTCCATTATCATCCAATAAGCCATTCCCCATTCGATGGAGAGTTGGGCTACATTTTGTATTCTGGAGAATAAGGCACATAGAGTATTAGCCGTTGGATGGGTTTTCCTCCATCATGGATGAAAAGAGATTGTTTGGAAAAACACTTAGTGATCTTGCATTAGAGTTGAGAACTCTTAGAAGGGCTTGATTGCAAATGGAGTCATGGATGAAAAAGGTATATGTTAGATATACAAAATTATAGATGTGGTTTTTACAAAACTCATTATAGTTTACAAAGTATTTGATACTTGTCCCGTTTTGTGAAAACAGGAGGATCTTCTTGAGAATTGCTGGTTTTGAGGCAATGAGACTTGATGACAGCAAGCAAAATAGTTGATGGCCAACATCACCTCTTTCCTCGAAGTTTGTCATTTGGATTAGTGGACTTGAATATAAATTTGTAATCCATGTTTGTGTGTCTTGCTTTTGACGAGACGATTATTCATATGAAAAAGTTACAAACCAGTTTGTACTATTCTTATGAACAATACCTTATGGTCACATTACGATTATAAATAAGTTATTCTCATCACTATGTTAATGATAATAGTTTAAACATTTATAAAGGATTCGAATGCTAATAGATATCCAAAGTTTAAATATGAAATGACACTACAGTTTAAGTCATTTTGGTTATTGCAGGTTCTTTATGAAAGATCGGGGTCCTAGATGCTTAATCTAGAGACTTTGCAAAACCATGCCTCTTGGGCAGAATGACTAAAACTCCGGCATTCTGATAAAATGGTGATATGTGAAGAAATGTTGAAACTTATACATAATGATGTATCATACTTTCAACAAGTAGTGGAAATCATTTATTTTGGACTTAAGTGAATAAGTGTATTTACTTAATGAAACATGAAGTTTGAAATGATTTGAATTGTTCAAATGAGTTCACAACAAAGAGGATATTGAATTAACAAGTCTCTTCGATTTGATCGACACGACTAAAGTATTCAAGTTAAGTTTAGCATAAAAGGATCTTGTGAAAGATGTTTCACAAATTATGATAATTGGACAAATTCAAACTATGTTGAAATGTCTAAACATCATAATCATTATGTATTAGATACATATGGTATAATATTATCTCTTATCGGGGTTATAGTTGTCGTTTAGAGTTAAAGATCAAAATAAGCAAACACTCATTGAGAAATACAAAGGAACATCTAAAAGATTCGTGGAAACAACACCATAAGTGTTATGGCAAGTTTGAGTTTTTGGATATTTCGATAAGTCAAAATCGTGGCGAATAAACAAGTCTTTGTAGAGCATTCTTAGGAAGCTATGAATGCATCTTCCACAAAAGAGTCAAACATGTTGTTGTCCAAAGTTGGCATGCCTTGATGAAGACACAGGTGGAAGAAAGTAAAAGATCAAAACAAGGTATTTGACCTTACCTCTGGATTGTAGAGTGGCGCAGCGGAATTTGTTTCGTGAATCCAAACTCTACAAATAGAGGAGAAACTAATGATAATGATCATAAAGTTTCCGTGAATACTTTTACTGAAAGTAGGATTCGAATATATATTCTACTAGTTCGTGGAATTATATTGTTGATTCACTTGTCATGTTTTGAACAAGACATACCTACAAATTACAAAGAAGCGTGATGGACCTGAGTGCGAGAAATGACTAGGAGTCATAAAATCCTATATTAAGTTACATTTAAGATTGCAAAGTAACATGTTACTTGATCTTATTAAAGTAAAGAAGTTGACTTGATATTTCTGAATGACTGCAAAGTCATAAGAAGGAAATGAAACTTAATGAATGACAAAAAGCTCGATTTGTCACAAGTTTGGACAAATTCAAGGAGTTCACTACAATGGTAGTGATGCTTAAGTCTTTTGGATTTACACTAGAAATATATGGATATTGAAATCTCGTTAGTGTAATTCTCGGTTTGATGATAATCAGGGAATTTTGGAATGTCCAAGATTATCGAGAGGTCCTAGATTTGAGTGGGAGCAAATCAGCTTGACTAATTCATAATATGTAGCTCCATATTTTGAGTGGGAGCTAAGTGAAATCCCTGGATCTCAAACATGAACGTCATATTTGAGTGGGAGCGTCAAATCATTCTGGGATATGTGGACGACATATGTGAGTGATGTGATTGGTGTTAAGCATATTTAAGTTAGATAAATAAGGATGAAGTTGAAGTTATTAAACAAAAGATCTATCAAGATAGATTGGTGAGTTTAATAAACACTAAATGTCGAATGCTTCCTGGACTTGATTCTGAAAGATGTTCAGAATGTCCTAAAGCAAGATTCTGAAGAAGTTCGGAATGGAACAAGGTGAGAAAGTAGTTCTTACTATATGAAGCATTGAGTTAGTATCGCAACTATGGTTGAAAGAAAGAGATGCGTTGCATCTGTTATGCCTCGGTCATAGGTTCTCCCATAAAACCATGTTGTATACTCGACGTAATGTGACCTGAATTTCTAGTTGATAGGACAAAGTCTTAACTGTAAGAACATGTCTTTAAGTGATTTCTGAGTTGATCACTGAACCAGAATTAAGTTTGTACTTAAATGGCAAGAAGCAATGTAAGTGGCATAGTTGAATTTCATGCACTAGGATCTACATAGATATAGAAGTATAAAGGCTACATCTGATGTGATGTATAATGTTATGGCGGGGCTAGTTCGCTTTTAACATAGAAATATGTATCCCAGGGCCCAGTGCCCATGAGAAAGCCCTCGAGGTTGATCTAACGTCACTGTAAGCTCCTGGAATCCGGCCTCGTTCTGCTGCCATAACTATAGTATATACACAAAGGATAGCAAAGTGTGTTTCGAAGTTTAGATGACAACGGTGAAAACGACCATCATCATAAACACTAGAAACAAAAGTCTCGCTTTGTTGCCAAACAAATACTTCGACCCATTATACGATAATGGTGTGAATGTCAAAATTAGGAAGACATTAACGATTTGCAAAAGACATAATGATCTGGTAAAATAGAACATGGACATGACATTTCCCATGAGCATGCATGATCTATAAACGCATATGGTATATGGTTTATATGAGTAAAATGCAAGCTGGATTATTTGTACTCTAGTGCAAGTGGGAGACTGAAGGAGATATGCCCTAGAGGCAAATAATAAATAGGTTTTTATTGTCATATCTCAATTAGTTTATAATAGTTTCATACTGTGCTAGAACTGTGCCAAGTAGAAACATTGGTACAGGTGTGGTATGAAACAACCAAGTCCCTAGTAGCCTCTATTCATACTAGTTCGTTGGTCACGAAGATGATCTAGGTTTTATGATCATGGGAATTTATGTCGACTGACAACGAGATCATATCATTGGAGAATGATGTGGTTGGACATTCCTCGAAGGATTGCAACACGATCAAGTCATATAGTTCATTGTTGCAACAACTATACCTAGACTCCTTCTCCTTAGACCGTGAGCTCATATTACTCACTGTTTCCCTAGGCTGCTTAGACTGCATCAGCCGTCATCTGGTAATACAGTGGCTATAAAGGTGTACGTTGGGTATTCCGAAGGAACAGTAGATGACATGTGCCTGCAAGACCGGGATTTGTTCACCCACATGACAGGTAAAGATACATACGGCTGACTTGGTGAGATTACATCTATAAATGTTGCAACATGTGACTAGGTCACAGGGATGTAATATCACGGTAACAAGAAAACATAACTTGTTGAGAACGAGATTGAACAAGGTATGGGATACCAGTGATCGGATCTCGGACAAGTTGTATCGAGAAACAAAAGGAAGAGGATGCTACATTTAGACAGTTCAAACGACATTGTCATCAAGAATGCATAGGGGTCACATGGACATCCCTGGTCCCTCTGTTGATCATTGATACAGATCATGTCTAGAGCATTCCCGAGCCGTGAGAGGATACACTTAAGGGTACGATGAGGGTGATCATTCGTAAGACGGAATCATAGTAGAAAAATAGAAAGCCAGAATCGTTCCGCGGAGAGATCCGAAGTTGTTCGGAGAAATAATAAAGGACCGAAATCATTCTGGGAAAGATCCGAAGTTGTTCGGAGGAAATCGAAAGGGAACCAAAAGGTGTTTTGGGTCAGGACGGATTTTTTAATATGTATTTACATATTAATTAGTGTAATTAATATTAAATATAATGTTAAAATCTAATTTGAAGGGTTATTCCACTAATGGGCCAAACTTCCTAGGAAAAAAGGGCCCATGAGGGAATACCGAAGGGGGGAAGGGCCAAGGGCCAAAGGGCCAAGGCCCAGGCGCCTCAAGGGGGCCCACCAGGCCAGCCTAGGGCTGTGCACGGGGTGGGGCCCACCCCTAGCTGGCTGGCCCATTAGGCCCATACGCCTCCCCCTCTCCCTTGAATAGTCCCACATGGGAAACCGAAAGACCCCCTCCCCTATATAATAGGGTGCCCATGGGTGGGATGAAACACACTAAATACACAATTGGAGAAGTCCTTTGGTTGACTTTCTCCTCCTCCCTCTCTCTATACCTCGTGACCATGGCCCCAAGTCTGGGTTGTGCGATCGAGGCACACCTGTAGTATGCCGTTGCGCTGCAGGAATTCCTAGCCAAATATCAACTTCCGCTCTCCTGGCAGGATCGGGGAGCCGGGGGTCTCATCATGCACCGGATGTGTACGAAGACACGAGGAGAAACACTTGGGGCGCTTAAATGTCGTGAGCCAGAGTTGTTGCACGATGAAGATGATGAAGATCAATAAGGAGCAAGGGGTGACCTGCGAGGAGCTTCGCGACCTTGAAGTCAGCTACGAGTACGACTACTTCAACCACGTTCCCCGTGGAACGTTAACCACGTACGGTTTACAAGGGTATGGATTCTCTATGCTCCGGCCGTTACCGCATTACTATATAGATAGATCCTAGGCAGTTTATGGGGTTTTAACGTAGGAAATTTTTTGTTTTCCACTCTGATCCCCAACATATACAGCCATAGAGATCATACCCTTGAAGAGCGATAAAGCATTACGAGGTTGGAATCGTGGATGATGTAGTTGTACACTTGCCGATCTCAAGATCGTGATGAACTCCAGCAGGTCTAGCCGGTCTAGTACCATCAAGTCTAGCACTACAAAGCAGCAGTCCATCCGTGACCGCACACACGTCCGGTCCACCGAACAACCTCTGTGTCCTCGGTCCAGTGATGCAGTGGAAGCAGCAACTCCTTCTATATGAAAAGCCACCCGGAACATGTATCTCGCTAATCCAAGACCATGGGGAAATAATTCTAGAGGGGGAGAGAGATCCTTCACGAGGAGGTGTGAGTAAGGAGTGAGAGTGGGTCTTTTATAGGAGGAGGGGGTACCCCTTCCCATGGCTGGCGCCCCATGGGGTGTGCCCCTTCACCTCCCCCATTCATGTGGTGGTAACTCCCTCAACATAAATATGCCCTCCACATTCTCCACTTAAGTCTCCACTTTAAAAGCATTAAATTTCTCCAAATTTAATGCTCTCTCATTTAATAAAACTCTTTTATTAATTTTATTCAGAATTTTTTCAATTACTTTAATTAACAAACATTCACATAAAACCCCCTGCAACATTTCATTATTACATGCAGAACTAATTTTAGCAATTTCACCCGAAACAATTTTGGTTTCCATCGAAATAATTCCAGCGCTTTGTAATTCTTTTCTCTGGAACATATTTGCTCTAAATGATATCAGTATCCCTTAAGTGTGTCAACCTATTCAAGCTGGCAATCGGGTCAGGTCTGACCGGGTGAACATTTGACAGACCCATGCCTGAACCCATTATCGGGTCGGGTCGCCTGACTTAATCAGGCACCCATCGGGCAATGCGAAATTTGAACATTTGTTTTTATTTATCGCCGATATTAATTTCATTCAACGAAAATTAAGGGGATACGCCCACTGCAACGGTACATTAGAGTAGTCCCGCTAGTTTGAACGGTGAGAGAGCTAACAACTGCTCTATTTATAAGCATGTCGGTGCCCCTTTTACCTTCGGTCCTCGAGGTGATACTAAAAATTTGCCTGGGTCAAGAGGCGTTGGCACTGCGTGGTGCCTGCCAGACTAGATCATGGGATGATGGCTGAACATTTTCTGGGCCGGAAGTACCAAAATCCTCAAATCGAATTTGCACACGGACTGGCTTGATGACTAAGTATCTATATACACATGAACATCAAAAGATGTGGGCCAAAAATCCTCAAAGTAGTGCTCGCGGTTGTTATGTTCATCAATTGGTCTGGTTGCCTTGCTTTTACAAACTGTTCTAGACTTTCACTAGTGAAATCTACGTGCTTATTACATAAAAAAGACTACAAATCATCTAGAATAAACATTTCTGCTAAATATTAATAATAATCGGGCGATCCATCGGGTGGCCCACGGGTACAAACTCGTGCCCATACCCTGCCCATGACTAATCGGGTTACCCATGGGTCAGACCCATGGGCGAAGTTGGCGACCCATACCCTACCCATTAGGGTCGGGTGCCCATGGGCGCTCGGACCCATGCGTCAAATTGCCGGGCTTACACCCTATGGTTCGCGAATAATGCAGACATGATCGAGACGCCTCTCCGATCAATAATCAGTAGCGGGGCCTGGAGATTCGTACTAACTCCTACACATTCAACGATGACTTTTGTCATTGTGAGAACCTTTTACGCATGTAACTCAATCCCTTTGTCTCGTGATATATTACATGTCCGAGATTCGATCATCGGTATCTCCATACCTAGTTTCATCTCGTTACCGACATGCACTCTTTTCTCGTTCCCGTGATATAACATTCTAGTGATCACATCACTTGTTTGCAAGCTATCTCAATGTGATATCACCGAGAGGGCCCAGAGTATATCTATCTATCTTCGGGATGGACAAATTCCACTCTTGATCCATGATCCTCTACATAACACCTTCGTAGCACTGAACCCACCTTTATAATCACCCTTTCACGGTGTGACGTTTGATGTTATCAAGATACTCTTCCAGTGTTAGTGATTGATATGATCTTATGGTCTAAGGACTATGATTACTTCGTATGATGTTATAGCAATATAAACACAATGACTTTGATCGTAATACTATACTTCAGATAAATGTTCATCACATCATTTCACAAATGTTGTGACCTCGTTATTAACAACACCCAATGTCCATGATTAGGAAACCTTGATCATCTTATTAATCAACGAGCTAGTTTATATGAGAGGAATTACTAGGAACCTTGTATTTTGTTTATTAAACACACATGTATTAACATTTCCAATTAATACAATTATAGCATGCAAAATAAACTTTTATCATAAACATGGAATAAGATAATAACAACTTTATTATTGCCTCTCGGGAATATTCCCTTCAGCTGCACACCCTCATCTGACGAGGACGAACACGACCTATCGTGGCGACGCCACAGCTCGTGGCGAAGGAGCCACAACTACGACGCCCGTAACGAGCTCACTCAACGCAAGATTGACAGATGACGTGCAAAACGTCCATGCTCCACGGAATTGGAGGACGAAGACACTAAGCTATACGGTGTCAGATGTTTCAGCAGAGCCATACGGCAGACGTGGATGCCCAAGGGCTTCAAGCTCCCTTCGGACAACCCGAAGTTTGACGGCATGCAGGAGCCAAAGATTTGGCAGGACGATCACATCTCGCCAGTCAAGATCCATGGCGGGAGCAAAAACACGGCCATGCAATGCCTTCAGCTGAAGCTGACGGGCGCAGCCAGAGCCTGGCTCAATAATCTCCCCTCTGGATCCATCCGCATCTGGGAAGAGCTAGTATACTACTTCATCCGTGACTTCAAGGCACCTGCAAGTGACCAGCCTTAATCGAGGAACTGCGCGCATGCTGTCAATGGTCCAATGAGTCCATCCGCTCTTACGTCCAGCATTGATCCGTCATCAAGAACTCCACCGAGAACATCTCAGAGGAAAGATCAATCGACGCCTTTAACGGTGGCGTGAGGCACCACGAACTCAGAGAAGAGATGGGTCGCATCAAGCCCAAAACCATCGACCATCTGATGGATATCGCCAATCACTGGGCTAATGGTGAAGATGCCGTTAACTGAACATGTTCGGATGACGAAGATGACTTCGGTCGCAGGCATGATCGTCGTGGAAAAAGAAGAGTGCGCATCTACGACAATCGTGTGGAGATCGATATGGTCGTGGCTGGCTACGCCAATCGTCATGAAGATGGAAACCGCGACAGTGGCTATTGCAGTGGTAACTACCGTGACAGTGGAAAACCCACGCAAACGTGGCAACGCCGTACTCGTGATGATGAGCCATCTGCATTCGACAAACTGCCGGGTCCTTCCACCATCCACTTCTACATCGACAAGCATGATGGCAAGAAGAAAGCCAGTCTTCTGCTGAAAGATTGTAGGAATTCCAAAAGCTCCATGAGAGTTATGCTCAGTTGCGATGCGACGCAGCGAACCAAGGGTTCGGCCCTGCCCCAGGGGCCATCACATATGCCGGCCCACAACAACAGAGCAGAGCAGTATCCACGGCCGATGGGTACCATGATGATACAAAAGGGGCGTCCATTCAACAGGATCTAGAAGATAATCACTCGCCAGATAAACCTGGCTATCACTTCTCCACCAGCCATACCTGAGTACCTCAACGGCTCGGAGTCTTGCATCACCTTCGACAGATCTGACCACCCTCGCCAAATTCCTCGCCCGGCCACTCCGCCCTGGTGCTCGAGGCTCAGATTGGTGGATTCGAGATGAGTCGTGTGTTCAAGGATGGTGGCAGCGGCATCAACCTCATGTTCGTCAGCACACTCGCAGCTATGCGGATCCCGCTATGCAGCCTAGAGGCATAAGATACAACCTTCCACGACATCATCCCAGGGAAAGGAGTGTACCCCCTTGGAAAAATATGGCTTGACATCATCTTCGGCACCCCCAAGAACTTCAGGTGCGAGCGGCTTGAGTTTGAGGTGGTCGACAGGCCCTCATTATACCACGCGATCCTCGTTCGCTTGGCATTCGCAAGATTCTTGGCAGTCCTGCACTACGCGTATCTACTACTGAAGATGCCAGGACCCAATGGTGCCATCACCGTCCTAAGGATCTTCACCAAGTCTGATAACTGCGACAGAGACTTCAACAGAATCTCCCAGTCCTTCGGCATGCAAGAAGAGATCGCAAGACTAAAGGAGTCGACCGACAATAGTCTGCCCCTGATGACAAAACAAAACGCACCTGAGTTGGCCTTCGACTCTGCAGTCAACACCAAGGCAGTGCTAGTCCACTCGATGAACCCCGCCAAGACGGCCCTCATCGACAACAATCTAAGTTCCGCATAGGAGCTCGCGCTCATTGAATTCCCCTGTGAGCGCTCAGAAATCTTCACCTAGTGTCCTGTAGAAATGCCAGGAGTTCCCAGGGAATTCGCTGTGCACGCACTCAACATTTATCCGGATGCGCTACCGGTCAAGCAGACGATGCATCGACTGCTCGAGGGAAGAGCTGAAGCGATTGGCATCAAAGTCAACAGACTCCTCGATGCTAATTTCATAAGGGAGATCAAAGAAAGAACCTGGGTAGCTAACCCTGTGCTAGTTCCCAAGAAGGACACGGACATCCTGTGGATGTGCGTGGATTTTACGTCCCTCAACAAGTACTGTCCAAAGGACCACTTCCCCTTACCGCAGATCGATCAAATCATCGACTCCACCGAGGGGTGCGAATGACTCTCGTTCCTTGACGCCTACTCAGGCTACCACCAGATTCGACTGAAAGCGGAAGATCAAGAGAAGACGGCATTCATTACACCGTTCGGGGTCTTCTGCTACAATACAATGCCTTTCGGGCTAAAGAACATAGGGGCAACCTATCAAAGGTGCATGCAAGCCTGCCTGAAGATTAGAGTGGTCGAAACATCCAAGTCTATGTCGACGACATAGTGGTAAAGACCAAGGAAAGCAGTGCATTGATAGACAATCTCCGCAAAATGGTCGACAACCTCGATCGGTTCAAGATCAAGTTGAACCCAGAAAAATGTGCCTTCGGTGTCCCATCCGGACAACTGCTCGGGTACTTCATCTCCGAGAGGGGCATCGAGGACATCCCGAAGAAAATCAAGGCTATACTAGCCATGGAGAAGCCGAAGAACGTCAAAGGAGTCCAGCAGCTAGCTGGGCAAATCGGAACGCTCAGCAGGTTCATCAGCCGCATGGGTGAAAAGGTTCTCCCCTTCTACCAACTGCTTCGCAAGGTCGACAAATTCGAGTGGACGGCTGAAGCTGACGAGGCATTCAAAGACCTCAAACGCCTGCTCTCTACATCTCCCGTACTGGTGACGCTAGCGGAGAGAGAGAGCCCATGTTGTTCTACATTGCTGCAACACACCAAGTGGTCAGCACGGTACTTGTGGTCGAGCGACCTAAAGAGGGAAAAATCCATGGGGTACAGTGCCCAGTGTACCACCTCAGCTAGGTATTGACACCTACAAAGCAAAGGTATCCCCACTAACAGAAGCTCGCCTATGGCGTATTCATGACAGCGCGTCAACTGCGCCACTACTTCCAAGAGCATCAGATTGTGGTTGTCAACGATGCACCACTATCACACATCATCAACAACCCCGAAGCCATGGGGCGAGTGGCCCTGTGGGGCATCGAGCTGTCCCCACATGACATCATCTACGAGAGGCGCACCGCCATCAAATCGCAGGTGCTCCCTGACTTCCTCGTACACTGGATGGAGCTGCAGCTGCCGGACACTCCGAACATGTCCCAACTATGGGTGATGCACTTCGACAAATCCAAGCGTGATGCCAGAGCCGGAGCCGGAGTAATCTTATTGTCCCCCAAGAGGACAAGATGAGATATGTGTTGCGGATGAGGTTCCGCGCATCCAACAACGAGGCTGAATACGAAACACTAATACATGGCATGCGGATGGCTAAAGTCTGTGGCGCCACGCGACTAGTCATCTACGGTGACTCCAACCTCATCGTCCAACAGACGATGAACCAATGCAACGCCGTCAGCGATAACATGGTCGCTTACCATGACCTCTACAACTCACTCGAAGGAGACTTTGACAGCTGCGAACTCTGGCATGCCAGCTAATAAAGTAATGAGGAGGTCGACAAACTCTCTAACATTGGCTCCACCTGCGCCCCAGTGCCACCGGGCGTGTTCCTCGAGCAGATCTGCAAGCGCTCCATTAAGCGCAAAACTCCCAAGGGTGCAACCGACGCTGTGGGACACTCGGGAGTTGCGCCACCCAAGAAAATGGAAGCATCCGAAGAGCTAGAGATGGACGTCGAGCTGGTGAGCCTCATGCAGGTCCTTGCGATCGAGCAAACGTGGACCCAACCATATGTCAAGTACCTGCTGAGCAAGCAACTGCCAGATGATCTGACTGACGCCAGGCAGATCGCCCTTCGTTTGAAAGCCTTCACCATCATCAACGGCGAGCTATATAAGCGAAGCATCACCGGGGTGCTCCAGTGATGCGTCACCAACAACGATGGGAAGGACATCCTCCTCGACATCCATGAAGGCATCAACGGCCACCACGCAAGCAGTCGTGCCCTGGTCACCAAAGCTCTATGAGCTGGCTTCTACTGGCCAACAGCGATGCGCGACACCAAAGACATCGTCAAAAAATGCAACGTCTGCCAACGGTTCACCGATAAACCTCATGCACGAGGCTCAGAGCTACGGCCCATACCATTGGCCTGGCCATTCGCCCAATAGGGACTCGACATGGTCGGCAAGCTACAGAAATCCTCACCCGGAGGATATGTCTACCTCCTAGTGGCAGTCGACAAGTTCTTTCAATCCATTGTTTAAAGGTTCGGAGTGCCCCCCCAGCATCATCACCGACAATGGCACAAACTTCACCTCGAAGGAGTTCCAAGACTTCTGCGAAGGGCTCGGCATCAACGTCACATACGCCTCAGTGGCACACCCGCAGACCAACGGTCAGGTCTAAAAGGCCAATGGCTTTGTCGGCAACAGGATCAAGAAGCGACTCCTGCGCCCTCTCGAACAACTAGCGGGAACCTGGGCAGATGAACTAACTTCTATCCTCTGGAGCCTGTGCACAACGCCAAACAGCGCTACCGGCTACACGCCATTCTTCATGGTGCACGGAGCCGAAGCAACTACCCGCTGAGGTACGCTACAAGGCCCCACGGATTGTTGCTTATAGTGAGGCCGAATCAACGGCCGCACTCGAAGACGCCATCGACCTGCTGGAAAAAGCACGCGACATCACCGATGCTCGTTGGACTGTGTATCAGTAGAGCCTCCGCAACTACCATATCCAACAGTTGCGTTCACGATCCTTCGTCGAAGGGGACCTCGTCCTACGGCTCAAGAAAAAGGAGCACTTGAAGCTCGAGTCTCCATGGGAAGGCCCATACGTGGTCACCAAACTCATTCCAGGTGGCGCCTACCGCCTCAAGGACATCGAGTCCGGAGTAGCATACTCCAACCCTTGGAACGTCGCTAGGCTACTCAGCCGAACCTTGTATCCCCTAATATGCGATGAATAAGAGCTAAGTTCCTTGGCCAGTACAATTTTTCTTATGCAGGTTTACATTCATACAACATGCTCGAGGGCTGCGCCTCACCCAACGACTTCGTCGACCCTTACGCTAATGCATTCACCTGAGCAGCTGACCACGTCAGGCTAACGAAAAGGACATGTAAATTTTACAACAACAATGCATTACATGCAAACACATTTTACAACTTTTACAACAAGGCTTCAAAACTTCCCCAGCAGCGCCAGGAAACTGGACGGGGCCACATCCAAAGGGAACATGGCAGCCCAAATAGACACGTAGGACGATCTCGCGCGCTTCAACATCTGCAGCACCTGATGGACACGATCCTGCACCGTTGCAACCACGGTTGATCGATCGCGATCCATCCAAAAGAACCCCCCAGCCTCCAACTCCTATTGGGTGAGGCAGTTGAGCCGAATAGCAACGTGGTCTTTCTCTTCCCGCGGAATACGAATGACAACTACACAAGAGCAACAGCTCAGAAAACAACAAACAGCTAGCGGACGCAGCTGCAAAGACAACAAGATGCACTTCGTGGACACTTACACTAAAGTTGTTCGCCAATCTGCCGAAACTCTTCGAGTAAATACTGACGGTAATTGCGACGCTTCACTCGTAGGCCTTAGCCAACGTATCGACGGTGGAGCTGCAACGGTCTTCGACCGCAACAACCACGCCCATGAGGGGGTCCCAGTGGCATCTGCATATGCGCCAAAAGCATGTTAAGAGTATAGGAAGGCAAAAAAACCAGCAAGCTCAAAGGAAAACTAGTTCGAGTGGCTTACCAGACAGCGCCTTGGCAGCAGCCATAAGCTGCTCCGTCATTGCCCTCTCGTGCGAAGCAACGTTAGCCGCAAGTTTTTCCTCGCGCTCCTTGGCCTCTTGCTTGAAGCGTTCGAGAGCCTCCTCAGCATTTTAGCCTTGGTCTCCGCCTGGCTTCGAATCTTTCCGAGTGAGTCTAGCTAGCTTGCGGAGGGCCTTGTTATTTTCATCCGCAGAAATCGAAATCAGAAGACAAGCTCCAGCACATGCATTCGCAAAATGCAAGCGGTACAACACTCACCATGGAGCTGCTGAAAGTTTCCCTCCAAGGACAGATATTGCTGCCCAATACACTGCAGGTCACGCACGACGGGGTCAACAACGTTGAAGCATCCGAGCCTTCGCTTCGGGTTCTCTTCAAAGAATGCCCATCGTTGGGCTCGGGGGCTTCGTCATTCGTAGGAGATTGGGCCGTGGGAGTGGTGGACTCGGACTCCGCATCCCCCACCGTCTGGTGCCTCTAAGTACGTCTCAAGAAGAGCAGGCAACATGCCCTCCACCTTGAGATCCTACACACCCAAAGGACTTCGTATTAGATGAGAGGCTCAAGTAAAGGTTAGCAACAGCTACAATACATCACACACAAACAATACTTACCTGAGGGGCCTTGTTCCGCGCGCTGAAGGGAGCAGTCGACGACTCCGCCGGCTACGCCTCTTCGGCCTTGAACTTGAGCAGCGGCTTGAGTGCCCTGTCGAGGAGAGCTCCTCACTCGCCACCCTCGTGGAGTCGTTGACACCAGAATACAGAAACATTGGGTGCGCCCTCGCCTGGAGGGGTTGCACCCGACGCTTGAGAAACGTTTGGATGATGTCAACGTCGGCGACCTCCTTCTCTCAACAGCTGGAGAGTCTCCACTTGTTGGTACATCTTCTAAACCACTTCGGTCTCACCCGCAAGAATGTCGTTCGACCACGAGCGCTTTCAGGAGATTACCTTGCTGGCATCCAAGGGGGCCAATTCCTAGTGTTGACCGTCTATCTTGGAGTCGCAGAGGTAGAACCACTTGTTCCTCCATCCTTGGACGGATTCGTAGAGGTAGAAGGAGAAGTACTGAAGGTTGGGGCGGATGGATATCCCGCACCCGCCCAACGCGTACACTCCGCGGGTACCAGATTGCCTCTTCAGAGAATAGAGCTTCCCGAAGAGGCCGAAGTGCGGCTCGATTCCGAGCCAGCACTCGCACAACATGATGAAGCACACAATGTGCAAAAGGGAATTGGGTGTCAACTACTAAAGTTGCAAACCGTAAAGAAAAAGGAGCCCACGAAGAAATTCCGAGCCCACGAAGAAATTCCGAGCCCACGAAGGGAATCGTGGGCTCGATTCCGAGCCCACGAAGAAATTCGTGGGCAGGGAAAGACAAGCCCCGAATGACGAAGGCGTAGAACATAATGACAAAACTCTTGGTAGGATCAGGAGTTGCCTCCAAGGTTGGGAGAATGGCGTCGCCCTTCTCCTGCGGGATCAGATGCGCCTCGCACAGGTGGCGCAGGTCTGCCTCCCTCATCGTTGACCGCCGCCAGCTGCCATTGGTGACGCGGCCGCCGGTGGTGGTCTTCTTGGCGGCGGCAGCGGCGCTCGTCCCGGTGGCGGTGGTAGAAGTTTTCTTCGACTTGCCCATTTGTTGGCGCGACGCGCTGCGCGATGAGCAAGGAGGAGAGAAGAAGGATACCCGCGAAGAATGTCCAGTGCAAAGGGTGCACGAGCTCTAGAAATGGAGGCAAAAAGATCGACAAAGGAAGAAGAAAGCAAATGGCGATAGGAAACTTACCACAACTCCTAACAGTATAAAAAGGGGCGAAGACGATGATACGAAGCCGTTGATTCATTAACCCTAACACGTGCCCTTCATCTCATCGTACACGTGGCGGACACCGCCTGAACCGTCGCGAGCACGCCGTCCACTACGCACGGAAATCGAGGCGGCACAATAATTTTCGCGTAAACTACGCGTGACTGGTCAAATCTTCGTCATAAAGTGGGACCCACGATCGTATAGTCTTGTCACCTATGCTGCCGCAGACGGTTGAGCTCACCAAGCGTCAGCAATGACGTCAACAACTCGCAAAAGAAAAAGCCAGCAACGACTATACTCTTTTGATTCAAAGCAAAAGTACTCACTCGAGTCTGCGACTCAACCGAATACTCGGGGGGCTACTCCTATCAGGAGCGTTGGTCGCGCACCTGATATTTTGGCAAGGTCCTTGGGTAAAACAAAGAAAATCATAAGCTTCGAGTCCTCCTTCGAGTCTATGACTCCATAGGGAGTGCTGGTCGCGCACCCTATGAATCAATTGTTTAAATCTTTCGGTTCCTTCACGATTACGACAAGAATAACTTACAAAACAACTGGAGACTCCGCCTAAGACAAGCACTGAGAGAGATGATGTCTCCTTAGTCACCCGAAACGCCTCTGCGGTGATAAATTTTCGGATGTTGCGTCTACGACATAAAGATAAGACCTACAGATACAATCTGATGGTCTGGTAACTCACCCGACTGCGCTCTGCACCCGGATGCACCCTTATTATTGTTGCTCATAGTCACATTGAAAGACTTAGAGTTCTGTCCATTTTGATTCTTCCTTCCTTTGCGCTGCTTGTAGTTTGGAGTCCAATGTCCAACCTCGCCGCACACGAAGCAAGGATCCTGTGACTTGTCCTTCTTATTATTTTTGAAGTTGGTAGTACGAACGACCTTGGTCTTCCCCTTGAACTTGTTGTGGAAGTTCTTCTGCACCACATTAGCGCTTGACTGGGGTGCCTCGGCTCCCTTTGGGTGTGCGTCTTTTGCCTTTGCCTTTTCCTCAAGGTACAGAAACCCAATGAGATTCTCAACAGACATCTCTTTCCTCTGGTGTTTGGGGTTAGTGGAAACACTCCTCTAGGATTAAGGAAGCTTTGCAATAATGCATCCCGCAACAAATTTGCCGGGCAACGTACACTTCAGGAGCTCAAATACTTTTGCAATGCACTGAATCTCATGGGCATGTTCAACGACAGGACGGTTTTCAACAATCCTGTAGTCGTGAAACCGCTCCATGGTATACAGTTCACTGCTAGCATCAGTAGCACCAAATTTTGCTTTGAGTGCATCCCATAGTTCTTTGGCAATGCGCATATGTAAATATGCGTCCACCAGCTTGTCCCCAATAACTCTTATGACACAACCCACAAAGAATATGATGGTCTCCTTGAACGTCTTCTCCTGATCAAGAGTAATCGTTCCTTCGGGATTACCAGCCGATACCCATAAGGCGTCCATAGCCATCAGCCAGAGGGTACACTTGGTTTTCCAGTGTTTAAAGTGCGCACCCGTAAACGGGTTCGGTTTCAGACAAGCAGCAAAGCCTTGATGCGGAAACAACCTAAAATAAGGTTTTTGGATTGTTGAAATAATTAGCAGTTTTCGCATTAATTTAATCCAAGTATAAATCATGACAGAACAATTTCCAAGATTCACTAGCATACGCATAGTAGACATGCACCATACATGCAAGTGAAAACCTAGCACATCTATGCATACTGCAATACTAGTAATCAACATATGCAATATCAGGAGGGCAAAGAACACGTACGGGTTCGTCGATGGTATGACCATCGGCGTAACAGAAGTGGATCCGCCACCGGCGGCAGCAGCAGAAATGGCATCAGTAGCCTTCTTGGCAGCGTCGTCCGACATGGCGATGGAGTCGACAAAGCCGGACGGAGAAGAACTTGAGCAGCCGCGCCTAGACGCTCTCCAAAAACCTTATCGCCTCTCTCCCGGTGCAGGATCAGAGAGACGGCATAATTAATACACAATTAATTTTCCTAAACAGCAAAATAAAGCTCGGCTCGGCGAGATTCCCGCATCCCGCATCCCGCATCCCGCGGCGTGTCGAGGCGGGCGGCGTCGGAGGAGGAGTGCGCAAGGGCTTCTCTTCTTCTCACACCTTAGTGGTGCAACACTCTACTATATAAGATGGTCCAACTCCCTTCTACTAACAATGTGAGACTAAACTTTAGCTCCACTAGCATATACATGAGCTGCCACAATAATGGGCCAAAGAGAATTTTAGAATTTATATTTGTTATGGGCCAAAATCCCAACATGCAAATATACCTCAAATTCCAACAGCTCCTCCTCCTCTGGCTGGCTACAAATTGTAATTTGTTTTGGTAGGCTATTCTATAGCTTATTAAAACATCTTATAATTCGGAAGTAACCAACAAAGTCCCAATGGACTTACAAATATCAAGTTTTTGCATGGCGCTGAGTAGAGGAGTCAGTAGTGATTCTAGACGACAAATTAGGGATATTATAACTGTGACAAGAGGGAGCTCTCTCATGACCTAGATGTTTTTAGCCATCGGATTGTTCCATGGAGCCTTTTTCGACCGTCTAATTTACTTGTGCACTAACTGACCCAGTTATCCCTAGGGGACAGGTCTCTGTGCATCGAAAGGACGTTCTCCGCTAAATTGGGCCAAAAGTTGTTAGCGGCTCACTTTTGTAAAGTCTGATTTCGTCGTTGTCCTTTCTTGGTATCGAAGGGTCTCTTCTACCGCGTGTGCGATTGCAGCGGAGGCGTCGTGCTAGCGATTCAAACGAGGAGTTAGTCCCCTCCCCTCCAGCCCGCTCCCCTTCCTGGCTCCATTCCTCGTGATCCACCATGGACGGTGGAATCGATTTTGAAAAAAGGTATGATCCATCCGGCTCTCTTTGATCTTCTTTCCCCGCTAATATATTCTTTCCTTTTACGTTTTGTAACAGAGCAATCCATCGTCTAAATTTGATCCCGCGGAGGAATCAATCTCTAGTGGCTGTTGCAGCAGAGGAGGGGGCATACAATGGTAGATTGAAGCAAATCGATGGGCCGCTGCTGTTTGTTAGGCTGCCGAACAACGAAACGCCGGAAAATTGGTGGTGTGGCTGTTCATCTTTTAGATACTGTCCGATTTCGTCTCTTGTCGCTCCTGCAAAAACCCTATCATATTTGAGATACTACCCTTGTAATTATCAATACCCAGATACTCTAAAAGATACTCTAAACTCTCAGTACATTAACTTTTGATTTCCTCTTGCTGTTTCAGGCTATGGGAAAACAAGTCAAAGAAGACCAGATAATAGATGCAGTGTCGTTTGACAAATCTAATATGAAGAATAGCAGCATTAACATAAATGAATTGAACCAATACAATCAACTATCTTAATATATGTTCGCAACAAAGAATCTCCCTAGCTACATTTAGATATGTAGGTTAACAGCAGAATGGACTTTCTTCGGAGCAACTTCCAAACCTGCAATCAATCAAACCAGTTCCACGTATTAACCCAGTATGTTGCAATTCATGGATGCTACATGTCTTTTATTTGATGAAGTGCAAGTCTGAGCTTATAGACTGAATTATGTGAAACAGTGCATGATATCTGATCTGGAGGTAAATTCTGTTTATTATATTTTACAAATGTCTGTTACCCTCCAATCAATAGTTGAAACTCGATTTTAATAGCATTCACTAATTTCTGTTTGTAGCTGAAGGCGAAGGCTAGATGAAGTGATGGCTACATAAGTTGATATGGTTAGATGAGATAGCTTTTTTTAAATTATTGGTGTTTGAAAATCAAATCACATAGCCCAATGGATCTTCCAGGTACGTGATGGTATTGACTGATCAAGAGAACCTGTATGGTTCTTCATCCTTACTAATGATCATGTCGGACATGCTGTGCTCGAAGCACTAACCCAGAAAGTATCAATCATTCCTGTTATTAGGATGAATTCATCCGACTGTTTGTTTGCTTTGTCCTGACATTTTTAGCCTTGAGACAATATCAAGCCGTTCATTGCCTAGAAGAAATTATGTGGAGTACTCCTCTTTTTACAAAGATGGTCCAATTGTTGTTATTTATGTTGCAGCCATTGTCGAGGCTGGCGTAATGGAGTTAATATGTTTGCATATGAAGAAGCGATGAAAGTGAAGCTTTAAAAAACCACAATTATAGAATTGCACAATCCGGGCTAGTAATTTGATTGATCACCTTTTCTCCTTCCATCATTCTTCTTTTTTCCTACCACTGAATTGAGTTGCTTGGAATTGGGTGGCTCCATGTAAGAGGAGTTTTTTCAATGCAATTTAAATGAAAGAACGATATAAAAGTACATCCACATAATATTTAGGAATTTTTCTATCTTTCTATCTCAAAAATAGACGGACACGGCAACGAACGTATCGATGAGCGAGTTCTCAACCAGCATGCATGGCACTAAGAAGAGGAATTGTTAGTTCTGATTTGGTGCGACTGCCAGGCACGACAGCGGTTGTCGGAACCACAACGGCGGCGGGGATAACTTGGACGCAGCACCGCACAACGAGGCGGTCCGTTGTCGTCGACGACGCGCTCGGCGGCGGCTCCTGGTATTTAAACTCGTAGAAAGTGTTGACGACGTCGAACGTGCGCCTCATCTTCCCTGACTGGACGTTCACCGCCCCCTGGAGCGCGAAGCTGAACTCCGCCGTCGTCCAGGTCTCGTCGTCCTCGTTGGCCGGACGGACGAGGAGCAGGAGCGTACTCGTGGGGTACAAGACAAAGTACCAACTGCTTCCCCCGACGGCGAAGCGAGTGGAGTAGGCGCAGCCGCTCGGCAGTGTCGCCTTGAGCTCGGACAGGCGGCCGACGGTGAGCGTGTGGGAGGCGACCTCCGATTTGGACGACGCCAAGGCGACCTCCGATTTGGACGACGGCCAGTTCCCGAAGAGGCGGCGGCGGCCCTTCTTCGGCTGCTGCTCTTTGATGGTGCACCTGATGGTGATGCTCTCGTCGCGGCGGCGGACGCACGAGGAAGCCTCGAGCACTCTCTCGCGCACGGTCAGCGTCAGTCTGCCTTCCTCCCATGTGCGCCGGGTGCTCTCTTTGCGGAAGACGGTGTGCTCGCCTGTCTCGTCGAGGATCTCGATGGACATGCCACAGCCGACGAGGAAGACCGGCCGGTTTCCTGCTTGTTGCGGCATCAACTCCAACTCCACGGTCAGGCAATCGTCCCTAACGGGAAGGAGATTGAGCACCCACGTGAGATCGAGGAACAAGATCTCCCCCACCTTGCGACGACCGGCGGGCACGCGCAGCAGCTTGGAGTACTCCGGGATCGTCTTCACCAGGAACGTCTCAGTCGGCGGCGACGACGACGAACGGCTGCCGGTGGCGCCCATTAGTTTAGATTGGTTTCACCGATCGATCTTCTTCTCCCTGCCGCGCCTCCCTCCCTCCCTCCTTGTGTGTGTGTATATATATATACGTAGGGCAGGGGCAGGGCAGGGGCAGGGGCAGGGAGACACGGACCGAGTCCGTCTCCTGTTCCAAAGATGTATGGAGAACGGACCGGTCTCGCAACCGATTCGGTTCGGGAAATCTAACCCGATCGAGGATGTCCGACCTCTATCTGGCGCGCCGGGGTGGGGGGAATCTTTTCTTATAGGAACTCTTCTAGCATCAGGTTTCAGCCGGACACGGACGTCCGTGAGTCCGTTGTCCATGTCCGTCTAAATGGGCTAAACGACATCATGGACAGTCCAGTTAGTTTACACGGCTTTTACGGACAGGTCTGTATAGCCTGTTCGGCTCGTTTTTCCGCTAATGATAGGAGGCTCGCAGACCGTCCCTCGCAGACGCAGCAGGAAATAGATCGTCTCAGCCCAGTGCCAGCTCCAGGCCGCCGTCCGGTTCCCGCTCATCGCCGTCGTGTCCCTTTGGCGCCCACGCCTTACTGTATCCAATAGCACTGCATCGGCCTCGTTGCTCTTCCCATGACCGCCTACCCAGCAACATATCGAGCTTGATGGAGGTAGAGGAAGAACACGCGGCGGCGGAGGGGGGAAAGATGCCGGCATCGGAGGAGGAGAAGAACCAAGCGTTGGAGAAGTACAGTACCTCGACAACCGAGGGTGTCGACATCGGCATCAACCAAAAGGACATGCAGCAGGTCAGATCTCGCCGCTAATCCTCCCCCGTTTTGCTCTGGTAGTCTATCAGTCGTGGTTGATTTCCTGTTATACTACAAAATTGTGGTTGATTTCCTGCTGTACTACAAAATCATGGTTGTATTTTGCTCCAGTAACCTATCAGGAAAGGCTGCAACTGTAGAAATTTATGCCTTTGGCTTCAGATCTGCGTACCATCAGCTTTAGATCTTCACTTCTGCAGCCTGCTGTTCTAATTTGTGGATTCAGTTTCAATTCAAATATAGTTTTCTAGTGTACAATGTATGAAACCCAAAAGTACATAAGCAAAGCAAAGGCATCATCTTGCGTTTTTTGGGTCACTGGATGATTTCTCATCACTATCCTGATTGTGAAATTATCTTGCTAAAAATGGGTATGATACTACCACGGTGGCACCATCATGAAGTGCATGTTTTTATAACTAACTAGAGTGATGTGTTTGCTCCAAAAAAGAAAAGATGGGTCATTGTTTCTTGCAAGCTGTTTTTACATCTGAAAAGATCAACCTACGGATAGACTGAATTGTCTCGTTCTTCGCCTAATCATTAAATTGTATAATGCTGCTCAATTTTTCTAGTTTAAAGTTTCTCTTTAGTTTCCCACATGGTCATGCAAGATTAGCTTACTCCCAAAACTTAGTAAGAGTCTTTTACCCTATGTGTCAATGTACCAACTAACCAAGCTTGTGTGCCTGAAATGCGGCCTAAAATAGACCAAGGAGCTGAGAAGAGATGCATTGACAAGAAGACCCAGGAGGAGCCAGCAAGCAAGGGCAGCACTACAATTATCAATAAGGAATAGATCTTGTTTTCAAAGGCTGAGAAGATCCAGATTCCTGTTGATGTAGAAGAGCCCAATATGACTAGTGGCGCTGAACAAACTAATTTACTGGTTGTTCCAGATGAACAAAACGCCACAAAAAAGGCACATATTAAGAAGAAGAAAGATAAGAAAGAGAAGCCACAAATCGTGTTGTCAAAGGTTAAGAAGACCAAGGTTCTTGTTGATGTAGAAGAGCCCAATATCGCTGAACAGACTCATTTACTGGTTGTTCCAGAGCATGCCTTAGAAAATCCACAGTTGAAGAAGAAAAATGAGAAGAAAAGGAAGAGGAGGGCACTTGAGAAAATGAAGAAAGAACATCAGCTGGGTAGTGCCAAGACCCATGTTCCTTTTGACACAGAGGAACCTTGGAGGTGGCATGCCTCCTACTTCGCGAGGCTGCTCCATAGTTCGATCAATAAGGTGCATGAGGGCTCGATCCTGCTACAATCTAAGATGAAGCATGTCATCCTCCTCGACACCAATGAAACAGTAATGGATACCTATTACCTCAAGGAAGGTGAATCAATCCATCCGGGGTTGGTGTTAGAGTTCCCTTGCTTCATGGTTGATGTTAGAGATCCCATTGAGTGAGGCGTTGACGAAGAAAGCGAGAAGCCACCCTCCAAGAGGAAGCGCTTGAAGAGGAAGCCACAACCCCTGAGATCACCTGAAGCAGCATTGTTGAGATCTTCCATAGGCATGTTTGCGAGAGTGACGTCATCAAGGAAGGGAATGTCGCCTCAAGCCAAACGGAGGAAGTCAGAATCACCGTCAATACCAAATGTTACCACCCATTTCCCTTCTCCAAATTTTCCATGGAGACGTCAACCACGGAAACTGAAATCGCAGATCTGGAAAGACTTCATTCCTATATATGAAAATGGAAAACTTGCACAAGGTCGATGCAAACATTGCCATGAAGTATTTCTTGCCTCTCAAAGTTCGGGAACTAACCATATGCGCAGGCATGTAAAGACTTGTGTGGTAAGAAAAAACATGCATCAGATGGTTGCAACATTGTGTGCTTCTACAACATCGCCACAAGTCGCTACTTTGGATGGTTGGAACTTTAGCCAAGAAGAGTCCAGGAGAGACCTCGCAAACATGATAGTCCAGCATGGGCTACCATTCTCAATTGTGGAGTATAGCGGCTTCATAAAGTTTGTTAAGGGATTGAACCCAATGTTCAAAATGGTTTCAAGAACAACAATTAAGGATGATTGCATGGATTCTTACAAAGAGCAAAGATCAATGCTATGAGAAATATTGAAGAATTGTGGTGCTCGAGTGTCACTCACTGCTGATATGTGGACTTCGAATCAGAGACTAGGATACTTATGTGTCACTTGCCATTACATTGACAAGACTTGGAAGATGCAGAAAACGATACTCACATTTCGTATGATGGAAACGCCACATAATGGTTACCGGATGTACAATGTCATGCTAAAAAGCTTGCAGTACTGGTATATTCAAGATAGAATCTGCAGCATTACACTAGACAATGCATCGGTCAACGGTAAAATGATGGAGCATCTGAAAGAATATTTGATGAAGAAACATATGTTGATTTGTGGAGGTGAACTTTTTCACATCCGTTGTGCTGCACATGTGCTGAATCTTATCGTGCAAGATGGCCTGTTTGTAATGAAAGTTTATATCGATAAGATCAGAGATAGTGTCAAATATATAAGAAGTTCACAAACTCGAGAGGAGTTGTTTGAGGGCATAGTTAAGCAGCTAGGCATCATCTCTGAAAAGGAACCCTCTATTGATGTCGCCACACGATGGAGCTCGACGTACCTTATGATTATTCGGCTCTTCCTTACATAGAAGCATTTGATGAGTTAGCGAAGCAAGATCAACAATTCAAGTATGTTCCTTCACCAAATGATTGGAAAATGGCTGAAGCGATCCGCTCACTGCTAAAAGTCTTCTTCGAAGCTACAAATGTGGTTTCGGGTTCTAGCTATCCAACAGCGAATCGTTACTTCCATGAAATATGGAGCGTTAAACTGTTGTTGCAAAGACATGCAAAGAATAAAAACAAGATCATTGCATCCATGGTGAGCAAAATGCAACAAAAGTTTGACAAGTACTAGGAGTCGTACTTGGCGAACTGCATACCTGTGATCCTTGATCCAAGATACAAGTTAGAATTCATTGTATTTCGCATCAAGCAAGCATTTGGAGATAATGCAGCAGAACACCTCGAAAAGGTGGACATAGCTATCAAGAGTCTCTTTAAAGAATACTCCCATGAGATGGGGGAATCTCTTTCTGATCCTTTAGAGGAAGAATTTCATGTTGATGAGGCTGCAGAGGATGACAATCCATTGGCTGATTGGGAAGCCCATTTGAGAGTACAGAAGAAACAAGCAGCAAGTGAGCTTGATAGATACCTGAGTGAAGAACTTTTCCCCTGCAAAAAAGATTTTGACATCTTAAGATGGTGGGAAATGAACAGTCCTAAATACCCCGTCCTATCTTGCATCGCTCGTGATGTTCTAGCTATTCAAGCATCAACTGTTGCATCAGAATCTTCTTTTAGCGCCGGTGGAAGAATAATTAGTGATCATAGGACCAGGCTCAAGAGTGACACGGTCGAGGGGTTGATATGCCTCCAAGATTGGCTAAAGGCTGCTGGTAAGTTTTTGTACTATTGAATAGTAAAATAAAATTTCAACTTTGTTACTAACTTGTTTGTCATTCAATCTTTCAGACCCTAAACCAAGCAATAAAGATGTTGAGAAGGAAGAATACTTGGTGAGTTGGGTAGCTAATACTGAATATGAGTAAATAAATCATATTAATGTTTGTTTTTTCCTCACTCGCAGGTGTTCCACCAAGCAAGCAAGTGCCAGGAAGAAAACAAAGCTCGCTCGCGCACAACAAGGTCGAGCTCACCCTGCCCAGACCCGGCGTTGAGTGGCTCCCCGTCTCCCTCAACCTCTACAACCAGGGACCTGTGTGAGTGTTGAACTGAACTCTATCATATTTTCGCATGATTTTTCTCTATACAACATATGTCAAAACTGAGTTGATCGAAACTCCATCATTGCTTCAAGTTGTTAATTTGCTTTAATTTGCTTGATGTCAAAACTGAGCTGATTTGTTTTAATTTGCTCCTGAATGTGTCATATTTTCAGTAGCCTGAGAGATTTTCTTGCATTCTTTGTTCATAAAATATGGAGTTCTGCATTCGAGAGTTGAGGGAATGACACTCTTTTCTAAATTCGTTGGATTTTATTGCTGGATGAGTATGTACTATAGGTTTAGGTCCTCGTTGAAAGAGAGACCTTGATCTTTCCTTATTCTTCCTACCATTATTCTAGTTCTGGTTCTGACTACTAGTTATTTTTATGTTCATAAATGGGTTTATTTCATAGGACCCGGTGCTATAAATTACTACATAGTGTTCTCTTTACTACATAGTGTTCTCTTTAAATTACTTCCATTGCAGTTCCCTATAAATTACTTCCATTACACAGAAACCTCACATTGTGCTATCCTTTTTCTTAATAGCTTATCACCAGTTGAGTTGATGAAGCATCAGGAGCAACATTCATGTTCCGAACAAAGATGTCATGCTCTCCGTATGAGTTCTCCCTCCATCCTCTTCACTTTTTTCCTCACTTTGCCAAGACGACGATTACACTTTGTCTGAACAATTGTATTCACCTACTGCCTATTGGAGTATTTATGTATGTGAAGTTCAGATTCTGAATAGTTGTATTCAGTTACTTCCTGTTGAAGTTGCATTCACCCTTGTAAAATACATAGGCAGCTACGGGACTATTTATGTATGTGAAGTTCGAATTCTGAACAATTGTACCAGCTAATAATTCAGCTACTGCCTATTGGAGTATGTACATTGAAGTATAAACTCTATTAATCATTTTGTGTATATATAAGATAGAGTATGTGCCGCTGGGCTGGTGCTTAGCTAGCTACTGTAACAAGTTGTTGATCATCTAGCTACTAATTGAGCTATTTAGTGTGCGTCGCCTTGTCCGTATTGTCCAGTGGTGTCCACAGACAGTTGAACAAGGTTACGCGGACTCCACGGATAGCTTAATTTTCTTTCACAGCTCAGTCGGTACAGACAATGGATTCCACGGACGCGTCCATCTGCATCCTGACTTGCGGTTGTTCAGAAAGAACTGGGACATTGGGGGAGCACAGGAGTTTGCAAATTTGTCGAAGAAAGTGCAAAAACTTCAGAAAACTCTTGAGCGGCTCCGTAAATACTCAGTGGGCCATTGCCCATCAGCGGAGGAGAGATCGATTGAAAAACAAGTCAGGGAAGCTCTGAGGTAGGAGGAGATCTGGCTGAAACAAAGATCGAGAGTCCAGTGGTTGCGGGCTGGGAATCGAAACACGGCTTATTTTCAAGCCTAGGCAACCCAACGGAAGAGGATTAACCGAATTTGTAATTTACAGAGAGCTAACAACTCAGTCTGTGAGCAGCTAGAGGAGGTGCTAGAGGAGGTGCAGATGTTTTACAAAAATCTGTACACGTCACAGGGGTACATGAACATGGATTAGTTGCTCCAGTTTGTGGTACCTCGAGTTACGGATGCGATGAATTCATCCTTGGAGAAGCCATATGAAGAAGGTGAAGTTAAAACTGCACTATTCTAGATGGCATCGTCAAAGGCTCCTGGAATAGATGGCTTTACAGCGGGGTTCTTCCAGCGCCATTGGGAGGTACTGAGGCCTGATATTGTGCCGATGGTGATGGATTTTTTGAATGGTGGAGAGTTAACTGAAGGTCTTAATGATACTGCAATTACTTTGATTCCTAAGGTACGCGGTCCACAATAGATTTCTCAATACCGCCCAATCTCTCTTTGTCCCGTTCTTTATAAGATAGCAGCAAAAGCTATAGCTAATAGAATGAGAGGGTTATTGGATGAGGTTATTGGAGAAGAGCAGAGCACTTTCATTCCGGGTCGTTTGATTACTAATAATGTCCTGGTGGCTTATGAAACAATACATATGCGATGAAGAAGAGAAGAAAGGGGAAGAACTCGTCTTGTGCTGTTAAACTCAATATGATGAAAGCATATGATAGAGTGGAGTGGCATTATTTGGAGGCCATGTTAAACAAGCTGGGGTTTGGAAATTCATTCATACGTTTAATTACGAAGTGTGTGACCTCAGTGCGGTTTTCAGTGAAAGTTAATGGGGAGCTTCTTCCGTTCTTCACAACATCTCGTGGTTTGAGATAGGGAGACCCCATGTCTCCATACTTATTTCTGATCATAGTTTTAAAAAACGGACCGGTCAGTGAACCAGTGAGGCGACTGGTTCACAGGTTTGCTGGTCGGACCACTGGTTCATTCGGTTCGATTGCGACAGAAACCATTCTTTTTATTAAAATTTAAGCAAATGTTGGATCAAAATGACCATAAAGGGTATATATAATGTATATTTCAATATGTAATCACAAAAACATGGCGTGTCCAAGTGGTATTGGTCTTTAAGTGTTGCTATTTATGCTTTAAGTGTTGGAAATGGGACGATGATATCTACTTGGACTGAAAAATGGATTCTGAGCACGGCTTCAATGCTGGCAATGGGTAGACAGGGTGATGATGAGGCTGCGTTGGAGAAGGTGTCGGATCTTATCGATTCTAATAATTGGACATGGAAGGAGACTGTAATTCGATGTAATTTCTTTGCTCCAGATGCAGATGCGATCCTGAACATTCCATTATGGAGTGGCGGGAGGGAGGACTTATTGGCATGGGCTTTTGAGAGATCGGGAAACTACTCTGTTAAAACAGCATATCGGGATCTAATTACTCAGAACGAGCGTCATGCTCTAGAGGAAGGGAAGGTTATGGGAACTTCAACTTCCGAGGAACAAATGTGGAATTCTCTGTGGAAGCTGAAAGTCATGCCGAAGGTGCGGGTGTTTTGGTGGAGGGTAATACGAGAGATTTTACCTGATGTTGTCACACTCAAACATAGACATATTAAGGAGATTGGCCAGTGCGAAGTTTGCAAGGCCAAGGATGAAGATTTGATGCATGCGTTGATTCATTGCACTCATGCACATAAGTTTTGGAGTGCAACACTTGATATCTTTCGCCTGAAGCTGACACGCTTACACCCAAGAACATGGAGCAGAGATATTCTTTGCGACCCCATGTTTACGGAGACGGAGCGAGGTCAGATTATTACGGTGATGTGGTCCATATGGACGTCCCGTTATCGATGGACGCATGACAAGGAGGCCTATGATCCAGTTATGGCGATGAAACTAGAAAAGGAAACTCTAGCATTAATGGAGCTTCCCGGGGATCAAAAGGTCCGCCGTGATGGCCAGCGCTAGCGTCCTCCTGAGCCAGGCTGGGTGAAGATTAACACAGATGGGGCAGTCTCTGCTACAGAGCTCAAGGGAGGAGGTGGAGGAGTGGCTAGATCACACACAAGTTTCTTGGGCGCTTGGAGTAAACCCTATAATGGAGTTACTTATCCTTTAATTGTGGAAGCGTTGAGCCTTCAGGATGGCGTCATCTTTGCAAAGCTGAGAGGCTACTCGCATGTGGTGATGGAGACCGACTGTCTAGAGGTGGTAAACCTCTGGATCTCACGCCATGGTTCTCGGTCGATCGTGGCACCTATTCTAGATGAAGTGGGGAGCTAGTGATTGATTTCTCATCGTTCTCAATCAAGCATGTTAGGAGGGAGGCGAATAATTCAGCACATTTGTGTGCAAAGTTGGCTAGCACTTTGGTGATGACGAGTAGCTGGTTGTGTGAGAGCCCTGCCTTTCTTGTAAACAGCCTGGAGGCTGATTGTAAGGGAAACACTATTAAGTTGAAATAAAGCTTCAGAATTTCCACGCAAAAAAAAATAGATGGCAATTTTTCGAGACCGTATGGGAGCCTTTTTAAGGCCCCCAGATGTAACACATGATATTTTTCTAGTTATCTTTTTAGACGGGAATTTTTCTGAACCGTAGATGTATATCATGCATTACTTTCTCTAGGTGTAATCTATTAGATGGCAGTTTTTCTATACCGTAGATGTAACACAGGGACATTTTTTCCCCTATGAGTTATATGTTAGATGAGAGGCTTTTTTAAATCGCTCAAATGTAAAACATGATTTTTTTTCTATAGTACTGCTACACATACGACAGTTTGTTTACGGAAGGGACATACGGGCTGACGTGGTGAGGATCGCTGTGCACTGATTCGCTAGAAAAACAACCAACCTAGATACTTGTCCAACCAAATCAGGCCACGTCTAGTCCTTAAGAGGTCATTTGGCACCCATGTGGATTCATTTTATTGATATTATGATTCCAAAAGACACCCACATGTTTGGTTGCCACCGGAATTTGCAAATGACGGGTCTGAGATAGGAATTAAACTTACACATGAGGATATTGGATGGATTTATCAAATGAAATGACGGCCTAATTTTGTACCAACCAAACAGCATAGGGAAGAAATTGCAAAATGAATCCAGGATTCCAGACCCAAACGATAGATACCAAACGACCTCTAAGTCATTTTTGTAAGTTTAGTAAGTAGGTGTAGGATTATTGTTTTTTCTAGGTGTATCGACTGCATTATTTTCTCTTGGCATAATCTATTAGACGGTAGTTTTCGCGGCATTGCATCAAGTGAATCGAACATCATTCCAACAAACCGAGTCTTCGGAACAAAGCCTTCCGGAATAGACTAAACCTCACCATCACTACCACTCTCCTTACTAGAGAGTGTGACACCTGTACAAGCACCTGGATGCGTATTTTTCCCTTTGTCGGAAGGCCATGTTGAAGGCCCAGCTGAATTGGGCGGTTGACTGGTAGAATCACCAGCTGAAGTTCCATCTCCATCATGTCGTTGACCGCCAAAAGGCCCAGCTGAACTTTCTGCTTCTTTGTTCTGAAAACTCTATGCTCATGTGGCTGGTTAAGATCGATGCCTCCAAACCCCAACTCAAAGTTTTTCGACATCAAAGATATTTATCTGCATATACAAAACATAAAGTTACTCCTTTAAAAAAAACATAAAGTTACTCCTTACGGCCATGGAGGTTCCTCGGCACCGCGTTCTTTTTGGTTTCCGATGAGAGGCGGAGTTGATCTCCCCCGGCGGTTCTTCGTGTCAGGTAAAAGGAGAAGAAACGCCCTATCTAAATTTACTCAGGGATTTTCAACCCCCTACTACTTGTCACGGCCTACTTTTCTTGCATCATAGGAGTGAATTTGATGACGGTTCTGTGTGATTCCCCTTTAGAGCAGCGGTGCTTTGTTTTTAACTGCGAACGAGGTTAGTTCCGATCCATCACGGATCTTGTTTCCTATGACGATCACCGTGTAGTGGCATTTTTCGAGTCGGCTTTATTAGGCTGGTGCTTTTTTGCATCTGGTGGGAGTAAACAGATATGGATGGGGATGTTAGTTCTAATGAGGATATGAACTGTGTAACCAGATGGAAGTTCCATCTATAGGCACTGATGTTACATCTTTTGTGGCTTGGTATTTTCTGCAGGGCTCATTTTTTAGGATGGGAGTTTGTTTTTCTTTAGTTGTAACATGTGTAGGATGGTAGTTTAGCAGATATCATGGGTGCAGCTTTGGTGGCTTGATAATTTTTCTGCAGTTTTATTTTCAAGGATGGGAGTTATTCTTTCTCTTATTTGTAACATTTGTAGGATGGTAGTTTAACCAATAGCATGGGTGTAGGTTGGTGGCTTGGTATTTTTACTATGTGCATATTTTGTGTTCCATCTTGTGTGTTTTGTGAATTAGAAGTATTTGTTTTAGGAGCGACATATTCTTCCAGGGCCTCCACAACTTGCTTCTTAGCACCACCACATCTTGTTGTTAGAGCTAAGACTGAATTTTTGTCCCCAACTCTGTCGGTTGTTGTATTTACTTTCATGTTGTTTGCTTTGATCGATGTCGATTTTGTGAATAGGGAGTTTCTAGATAATGTCATCCCTTCTACTTATTTTTAGATGTAATCTACTATGCCTGATTTTGTGAATTTAGAGAAGAGTTTTCATTTTGTGCCATCCCTTCTACTTTGTTAGATGTAATCTTGCGTGGCTCATTTTTGTGAGTTAAGGGAGTTTCCATGTTGTGACATCCGATCTACTTATTTAGATATTAATCCACTATGCCTGATTTGTAAATTTGGATGGGAGTTTGTGTTTTGACATCCCTTCTACATCTAGTTTTATGTCTCGTGTTACATTCTTTGATACATCTAGTTTAATTAGCTTCAAAACTAAAACATAGTTTTTATATTGTTATTGACATTAGATTTCTTGGTATGGTTCTTTTTTTCCTTTCAGGTTACATGATGTATGTAATTTAATGGTTAGACCACCGGATGAAGTTTATTTCCTTTTGATGGTACTGGTTAAATAGGTTCGATCACAACCACCACATACTACTAGTAGTACTCAATGACACAACCCGAACAATATACTATAAAAGTACACCCATTACATAAAGAGGAGGCAGCAGAGGCAACAGGGGGTGGCAGCAGAGGCAACACGAGGCGGCAGCGGGAGGTAGCTGAGGCAACCCCCCCCCCCCCCCCCCCCCCCCCCCGCGCCCCGAAACCGAGGCTATGGAGTAACTTTGACTCATTCTTTTCCTAATATCCTTTTCTTTTTATTTTGACTTAGATCAATGTTCGATTGTTAGTAGAGCAATTCATGTGTATTGTGGGTTGCGTACAGGGTAAAGTGATCAAGACCAAGAGCGTCGAGTGCATGCCCTTCTTCCTTAAGCCGGTGAGCTTCCTCAACGGTGTCTGCTAGACGTCCTACGCTCTCCAAAAATTCGACCTCCGCGTCACGATCAATAATATCTCCATCTTCAGGTTCTCTTATATAACTTGAGAGTGTCTCTCTAACCGTGCCGGATCTTGTCTTCGCTCGTGCACTGCAGATCCACAATGGCCTCGGAGCGCTGTTCGGCCTCGTCCTATACGCCTGCTACTACAAGTCGACCCCCAAGAAGGAGAAGCTCAATTATTCCCAACTATGCTAAATATAAAGCCAATTCTTCCCAACTATGCTAAATAGTAAACATGGATATCTATTTAACACCCAAAACAACACTTATTTACCAAATGAGGAACAAAATAGTACTAGTCATTATGCACAATATTTCAGCTTTATAATATACTATAGAAAAAGCGGACCATTCAACATTTTCTGTATTTCAACACAACACATGCACAACAAAGTGCAACATTTTCTGTATTTCAACACAACACATGCACCGCAAAGTGCAATCACAGTTATGTTCATACCAAAGCATGAGAGACGATGCCTAACTCGCCCTGCTTCTCTCCCAGGTCGGCCACACTCAAGAATCAGCCTCGAACAAGCAACACCTAGCCCAGCTCCAGATGGTCTGGACGATACCCCTTCCTTGCTCCGGATGGCAGTACGGATACCGAAGCCAAGCTCCCTGCACATGGAAGTTCTTTGTCAATGCAGCAATAGAAGGAATTTGTAATGGGCATAATATATTGCTACGTGGTCAAATTTCCTAGATACTCCTGTTTTTCCTCATAGTGCCTGAATTTCTACATTCGAGAGTTGAGGGAATGACACTCTTTTCTAAATTTGTTGGATTTTATTGCTGGATGAGTATGTACTACAGGTTTAGGTCCTCGTTGAAAGAGAGACCTTGATCTTTCATTATTCTTCCTACCATTATTCTAGTTCTGGTTTTGACTACTAGTTATTTTTCTGTTCATAAATGGGTTTATTTCATAGGACCCGATGCTGTAAATTACTACATAGTGTTCTCTTTACTACATAGTGTTCTCTTTAAATTACTTCCATTGCAGTTCCCTATAAATTACTTCCATTACATAGAAACCTCACATTGTGCTATCATTTTTGTTAATAGCTTATCACCGGTTGAGTTGATGAAGCATCAGGAGCAACATCATGTTCCGAACAAAGATGTCATGCTCTCCGTATGAGTTCTCCCTCCATCCTCTTCACTTTTTTCCTCACTTTGCCAAGACGACGATGACACTTTGTCTGAACAATTGTATTCAGCTACTGCCTATTGGAGTATTTATGTATGTGAAGTTCAGATTCTGAACAATTGTATTCAGTTACTTCCTATTGAAGTTGCATTCACCCTTGTAAAATACATAGGCAGCTACGGGACTATTTATGTATGTGAAGTTCAGATTCTGAACAATTGTACCAGCTAATAATTTAGCTACTGCCTATTGGAGTATGTACATTGAAGTATAAACTCTATTAATCATTTTGTGTATATATAAGATAGAGTATGTGCCGCTGGGTTGGTGCTTAGCTAGCTACTGTAACAAGCTGTTGATCAGCTAGCTACTAATTGAGCTATTTAGTGTGTGTCGCCTAGTTAGTGTGCGTCGCCTTGTCCGTATTGTCCAGCGGTGTCCACAGACAGCTGAACAAGGTTACGCGGACTCCACGGACAGCTTAATTTGCTTTCACAGCTCAGTCGGTACAGACAACGGATTCCACGGACGCGTCCATCTGCATCCTGACTTGCGGTTGTTCGGAAAGAACTGGGACATTGGGGGAGCGCAGGAGTTTGGCAGTCACATCATGATTATGATGAGAAGGTCATATCGATGTGGAGAAGTGGTGCAGGCCAAAGAGGTTTAGAGGGAGTTGTCGATGCCCTTGCGGTTGTTCAGAAAGAACTGGGACATTGGAGGAGCGCAAGAGTTTGGAAATCTGTCGAAGAAAGTGCAAAAACTTCAGAAAACTCTTGAGCGGCTCCGTAAAGACTCAGTGGGCCGTGGCCCATCAGAGGAGGAGAGATCGATTGAAAAACAAGTCAGAGAAGCTCTGAGGCAGGAGGAGATCTGGCTGAAACAAAGATCGAGAGTCCAGTGGTTGCGGGCTGGGAATCGAAACACGGCTTATTTTCAAGCCCAGGCAGCCCAACGGAAGAGGATTAACCGAATTTGTAATTTATAGAGAGCTAACAACTCAGTCTGTGAGCAGCTAGAGGAGGTGCATGAGGAGGTGCAGATGTTTTACAAAAATCTGTACACGTCACAGGGGTACATGAACATGGATTAGTTGCTCCAGTTTGTGGTACCTCGAGTTACGGATGCGATGAATTCATCCTTGGAGAAGCCATATGAAGAAGGTGAAGTTAAAACTGCACTATTCTAGATGGCATCGTCAAAGGCTCCTAGAATAGATGGCTTTACAGCGGGGTTCTTCCAGCGCCATTGGGAGGTACTAAGGCCTGATATTGTGCCGACAGTGATGGATTTTTTGAATGGTGGAGAGTTAACTGAAGGTCTTAATGATACTGCAATTACTTTGATTCCTAAGGTGCGCAGTCCACAACAGATTTCTCAATACCGCCCAATCTCTCTCTGTCCCGTTCTTTATAAGATAGCAGCAAAAGCTATAGCTAATAGAATGAGAGGGTTATTGGATGAGGTTATTGGAGAAGAGCAGAGCGCTTTCATTCCAGGTCGTTTGATTACTAATAACGTCCTGGTGGCTTATGAAACAATACATGCGATGAAGAAGAGAAGAAAGGGGAAGAACTCGTCTTGTGCTGTTAAACTCAATATGATGAAAGCATATGATAGAGTGGAGTGGCATTATTTGGAGGCCATGTTAAACAAGCTGGGGTTTGGAAATTCATTCATACGTTTAATTACGAAGTGTGTGACCTCAGTGCGGTTTTCAGTGAAAGTTAATGGGGAGCTTCTTCCGTTCTTCACACCATCTCGTGGTTTGAGATAGGGAGACCCCATGTCTCCATACTTATTTCTGATCATAGTTTTAAAAAACGGACCGGTCAGTGAACCGGTGAGGCGACTGGTTCACAGGTTTGCTGGTCGGACCACTGGTTCATTCGGTTCGATTGCGACAGAAACCATTCTTTTTATTAAAATTTAAGCAAATGTTGGATCAAAATGACCATAAAGGGTATATATAATGTATATTTCAATATGTAATCACAAAAACATGGCGTGTCCAAGTGGTATTGGGCTTTAAGTGTTGCTATTTATGCTTTAAGTGTTGGAAATGGGACGACGATATCTACTTGGACTGAAAAATGGATTCTGAGCACGGCTACAATGCTGGCAATGGGTAGACAGGGTGATGATGAGGCTGCGCTGGAGAAGGTGTCGGATCTTATCGATTCTAATAATTGGACATGGAAGGAGACTGTAATTCGATGTAATTTCTTTGCTCCAGATGCAGATGCGATCCTGAACATTCCATTATGGAGTGGTGGGAGGGAGGACTTATTGGCATGGGCTTTTAAGAGATCGGGGAACTACTCTGTTAAAACAGCATATCGGGATCTAATGACTCAGAACGAGCGTCATAATCTAGAGGAAGGGAAGGTTATGGGAACTTCAACTTCAGAGGAACAGATGTGGAATTCTCTGTGGAAGCTGAAAGTCATGCCGAAGGTGCGGGTGTTTTGGTGGAGGGTAATACGAGAGATTTTACCTGATGCTGTTACACTCAAACATAGACATATTAAGGAGATTGGCCAGTGCGAAGTTTGCAAGGCCAAGGATGAAGATTTGATGCATGCGTTGATTCATTGCACTCATGCACATAAGTTTTGGAGTGCAACACTTGATATCTTTCGCCTGAAGCTGACACGCTTACACCCAAGAACATGGAGCAGAGATATTCTTTGCGACCCCATGTTTACGGAGACGGAGCGAGGTCAGATTATTACGGTGATGTGGTGCATATGGACGTCCCGTAATCGATGGACGCATGACAAGGAGGCCTATGATCCAGTTATGGCGATGAAACTAGAAAAGGAAACTCTAGCATTAATGGAGCTTCCCGGGGATCAAAAGGTCCGCCGTGATGGCCAGCGCTAGCGTCCTCCTGAGCCAGGCTGGGTGAAGATTAACACAGATGGGGCAGTCTCTGCTACAGAGCTCAAGGGAGGAGGTGGAGGAGTGGCTAGATCACACACAAGTTTCTTGGGCGCTTGGAGTAAACCCTATAATGGAGTTACTTATCCTTTAATTGTGGAAGCGTTGAGCCTTCGGGATGGCGTCATCTTTGCAAAGCTGAGAGGCTACTCGCATGTGGTGATGGAGACCGACTGTCTAGAGGTGGTAAACCTCTGGACCTCACGCCATGGTTCTCGGTCGATCGTGGCACCTATTCTAGATGAAGTGGGGGAGCTAGTGATTGATTTCTCATCGTTCTCAATCAAGCATGTCAGGAGGGAGGCGAATAATTCAGCACATTTGTGTGCAAAGTTGGCTAGCACTTTGGTGATGACGAGTAGCTGGTTGTGTGAGAGCCCTGCCTTTCTTGTAAACAGCCTGGAGGCTGATTGTAAGGGAAACACTATTAAGTTGAAATAAAGCTTCAGAATTTCCACGCAAAAAAAAATAGATGGCAATTTTTTGACACCGTATGGGAGCCTTTTTAAGGCCCCCAGATGTAACACATGATATTTTTCTAGTTATCTTTTTAGACGGGAATTTTTCTGAACCGTAGATGTATATCATGCATTATTTTCTCTAGGTGTAATCTATTAGATGGCAGTTTTTCTATACCGTAGATGTAACACAGGGACATTTTTCCCCCTATGAGTTATATGTTAGATGAGAGGCTTTTTTAAATCGCTCAAATGTAAAACATGATATTTTTTTCTACAGTACTGCTACACATACGACAGTTTGTTTACGGAAGGGGCATACGGGCTGACGTGGTGAGGATCGCTGTGCACTGATTCGCTAGAAAAACAACCAACCTAGATACTTGTCCAACCAAATCAGGCCACGTCTAGTCCTTAAGAGGTCATTTGGCACCCATGTGGATTCATTTTATTTATATTATGATTCCAAAAGACACCCACATGTTTGATTGCCACCGGAATTTGCAAATGACGGGTCTGAGATAGATATTAAATTTACACACGAGGATATTTCGATGGATTTGTCAAATGAAATGACGGCCTAATTTTGTACCAACCAAACAGCATAGGGAAGAAATTGCAAAATGAATCCAGGATTCCAAACCCAAATGATGGATACCAAACGACCTCTAAGTCATTTTTGTAAGTTTAGTAAGTAGGTGTAGGATTATTGTTTTTTCTAGGTGTATCGACTGCATTATTTTCTCTTGGCATAATCTATTAGACGGTAGTTTTCGCGGCATTGCATCAAGTGAATCGAACATCATTCCAACAAACCGAGTCTTCGGAACAAAGCCTTCCGGAATAGACTAAACCTCACCATCACTACCACTCTCCTCGCTAGAGAGTGTGACACCTGTACAAGCACCTGAATGTGTATTTTTCCCTTTGCCGGAAGGCCATGTTGAAGGCCCAGCTGAAGTTACAGCTCCATTGGGCGGTTGACTGGTAGAAACACCAGCTGAAGTTCCATCTCCATCATGTCGTTGACCGCCAAAAGGACCAGCTGAACTTTCTGCTTCTTTGTTCTAAAAACTCTATGCTCATGTGGCTGGTTAAGATCGATGCCTCCAAACCCCAACTCAAAGTTTTTCGACATCAAAGATATTTATCTGCATATACAAAACATAAAGTTACTCCTTTAAAAAAAACACAAAGTTACTCCTTACGGCCATGGAGGTTCCTCGACACCGCATTCTTTTTGGTTTCCGATGAGAGGCGGAGTTGATCTCCCCCGGCAGTTCTTCGTGTTAGGTAAAAGGAGAAGAAACGCCATATGTCAATTTACTCAGGGATTTTCAACCCCCTACTACTTGTCACGGCCTACTTTTCTTGCATCATAGGAGTGAATTTGATGATGGTTCTGTGTGATTCCCCTTTAGAGCAGCGGTGCTTTGTTTTTAACTGCGAACGAGGTTAGTTCCGATCCATCACAGATCTTGTTTCCTATGACGATCGCCGTGTAGTGGCATTTTTCGAGTCGGCTTTATTAGGCTGGTGATTTTTTGCATCTGGTGGGAGTAAACAGATATGGATGGGGATGTTAGTTCTAATGAGGATATGAACTGTGTAACCAGAAGGAAGTTCCATCTATAGGCACTGATGTTACATCTTTTGTTGGTTGGTATTTTCTGCAGGGCTCATTTTTTAGGATGGGAGTTTGTTTTTCTTTAGTTGTAACATGTGTAGGATGGTAGTTTAGTAGATATCATGGGTGCAGCTTTGGTGGCTTGATAATTTTTCTGTAATTTTATTTTCAAGGATGGGAGTTATTCTTTCTCTTATTTATAACATTTGTAGGATGGTAGTTTAACCAATAGCATGGGTGTAGGTTGGTGGCTTGGTATTTTTACTATGTGCATATTGTGTGTTCCATCTTGTGTTTTTGTGAATTAGAAGTATTTGTTTTAGGAGCGACACATTCTTCCAGGGCCTCCACAACTTCCTTCTTAGCACCACCTCATCTTGTTGTTAGAGCTAAGACTGAATTTTTGTCCCCAACTCTGTCGGTTGTTGTATTTACTTTGATGTTGTTTGCTTTGATCGATGCCAATTTTGTGAATAGGGAGTTTCCAGATTGTGTCATCCCTTCTACTTATTTTTAGATGTAATCTACTATGCCTGATTTTGTGAATTTAGAGAAGAGTTTTCATTTTGTGCCATCCCTTCTACTTTGTTAGATCTAATCTTGCGTGGCTCATTTTTGTGAGTTAAGGGAGTTTCCATGTTGTGACATCCGATCTACTTATTTAGATATTAATCCACTATGCCTGATTTGTAAATTTGGATGGGAGTTTGTGTTTTGACATCCCTTCTACATCTAGTTTTATGTCTGGTGTTACATTCTTTGATACATCTAGTTTAATTAGCTTCAAAACTAAAACATAGTTTTTATATTGTTGTTGACATTAGACTTCTTGGTATGGTTCTTTTTTTCCTTTTCAGGTTACATGATGTATGTAATTTAATGGTTAGACCACCAGATGAAGTTCATTTCCTTTTATTTCCTTTTGATGGCAGTAATATTATACAACCAGGATGTTAGTTTAATCATCGAGTGACTCATCCCCCCCCCCCCCCCCGAAATCGAGGCTATGGAGTAACTGTGACTCATTCTTTTCCTAATATCCTTTTCTTTTTATTTTGACTTAGATCAATGTTCGATTGTTATTAGAGCAATTCATGTGTATTGTGGGTTGCGTACAGGGTAAAGTGATCAAGACCAAGAGCGTCGAGTGCATGCCCTTCTTCCTTAAGCCGGTGAGCTTCCTCAACGGTGTCTGCTAGACGTCCTACGCTCTCCAAAAATTTGACCTTCGCGTCACGATTAATAATATCTCCATCTTCAGGTTCTCTTATATAACTTGAGAGTGTCTCTCTAACCGTGCCGTCTCTTGTCTTCGCTCGTGCACTGCAGATCCACAATGGCCTCGGAGCGCTGTTCGGCCTCGTCCTATACAAGTCGACCCCCAAGAAGGAGAAGCTCAATTCTTCCCAACTATGCTAAATAGGAAGCCAATTCTTCCCAACTATGCTAAATAGTAAACATGGATATCTACTTAACACCCAAAACAACACTTATTTACCAAATGAGGAACAAAATAGTACTAGTCATTATGCACAATATTTCAGCTTTATAATATACTATAAAAAAGCGGACCATTCAACATTTTCTGTATTTCAACACAACACATGCACAACAAAGTGCAACATTTTCTGTATTTCAACACAACACATGCACAGCAAAGTGCAATCACAGTTATGTTCATACCAAAGCATGAGAGACGATGCCTAACTCGCCCTGCTTCTCTCCCAGGTAGGCCACACTCAAGAATCAGCCTCGAACAAGCAGCACCTAGCCCAGCTCCAGATGGTCTGGACGATACCCCTTCCTTGCTCCGGATGGCAGTACGGATACCGAAGCCAAGCTCCCTGCACATGGAAGTTTTTTGTCAATGCAGCAATAGAAGGAATTTGTAATGGGCATAATATATCGCTACATGGTCAAATTTCCTAGATACTGCTGGTTGTGCAAGTCACAAAGATGCAACAAGATAACTGATGCAGCTTTCCCTACTTCACAGCGAGGTATTTAAGAATCTAAATTCAATCAATATCATGTAAAACAAATGGTAAGGCAGACATTTGCTTCTGCAAAAAAGACAGTGTACATGATACCACTACTCTAACATGTACCACACTCTCTAAAATATATGATATCACTACTCTACAACGTAGTTCTTTTGCCTTAGAGGCCTACGTGCCATCAACACAAAGAATTTAGAGGCCTTTCCTTCAAATTAGAGTCGAACTTTGACAGTTAATGTTCATCAGTACGTCGTTAGTAGCTACAAATGATGACCCCACAAAGACAGCTTTGAAATACAGTACAATAGTATGACACCACATTAGTCTCACTAAACAATAAAATGTTTCACAAACCGTATGGTAACAAGTATGTGATCTAATCAAACAGAGCAGCCATGCTTATACTTATGTAGTATAGTCGTCAGTAAACTATGCAAAAGTAATCTTGGTAATTTTATTAACGCCGGACGGTAAGTCTTTTAGTCTCATTTTGTTTATGTAAAAATATATGTTGGATGATTTTCCTGCATAAAGCACGGTGCAGCTTATAAGCCAGCCAAGCATATGAGCATGATAACTTGGCAATTCTAAACCACAAGGTGACCTATCATCCTTTATTATTATTATTATTATTATTATTATTATTATTATTATTATTATTATTATTATTATTTCCTAACGATGTCAAAAATAGCGAAGGAGGACCAGATGCTTTGCCGCTACGAGAACTACAGGTCTAGAGTCTTGGCATGGTCTCCCAGCTTGAATCCAGGATACTACCAATGCCAACAATGGTAATAGAAGCCAACAATAATATAACTAGGGGCTTCAGGTGGTAGAGTAAACTAGAACAAATGTAGGACAATTAATTCCCATTGTCTTATACAGGGACAAGCAATTCAGGAGCAAGGAGAAAAACTATAGAGAATCTAATTATCTCTCTTTATAACCATAAAAACTCGGATCAGCATTACACAAGGTGAGCTATCATATGAGCATCATAACTTGGCAATTCTAGACCACAAGGTGAGCTATCATCCTTTATAATTATTTCCTACCGATAGCAAAAGCAGTGAAGAAGGACCAGACGCATTGTTGCTACGAAGACTTTATGTCTTGAGTCTTGGCATGCTCTCCAGGCATGAATTGAGGATCTTTTCATGAGATGATCCCAAACAAAACAAAACAAAAAAGATACTTTTCTGGATTTAAACATCAACTAATACGCCCAATCCTAGAGCGCAGTTGCACAATGGTGAAGTAGCACACATTAGATCTACATCGATGGTAATTATATTAACACCGTACCGGACAGTAAGTGTTCTAGTCTTATTTTGTTTATGTGTAAAATGTATGTTGGAAGATTTTCATGTGTAAAGCACGTTGCAGCTTATAAGCCAGCTAGCATACGAGCATCATAACTTGGCAATTGTAGACCACAAGCTGAGCTATCGTTCTTTATTATAATTAATTATTTCCTACCAACGATGGCAAAAGCACCAGCGAGGAAGGACGAGAGGCAGTGCTGCTACGAGAACTTCAGGTCTCCCGGCTTGAATCTAGGATCTTTTCGTGAGATGGACTAGGTCGGGCTAGAGACGGAGAGCCGTGGGATCGGCCAGTTTGGACGGCTCAGATTGCGCGATCCGCGGGAGGCTGCTGCTCCTCGTCTGGTTGGCTGGAAAATTCTCCCGCGCAGCCTTGCTGCAAAACGAAAATTGGCTCCTAGTAGTAGTATCAAGCGACGTCAGGCCACACGGAAGAACAACCGCATCAAGCGACGGCAGAGCTCGCGTGCACGGGGACAAATAGCAGCAAGAACACACGGAGGAGGTCCACGGCCGGAGACAGCTGCGGGGCAGCACGGTGCAGGGGACTCGACAACCGGGCTTGCAGGCGGAGCGGGGGTGCAGGGGCCTTCCTGGCTACTGGACAATGGACATCTGAGGCGACGCTCCCGCGAGGTCAACGCGCACGTGGGGAAGCGTATGGGCCGCGTGCTCACGCGGAGGAGCTCGGGAAAGGGCACCGGCCGGCGAGTTCGAGGAAGGCGGCGGCAGAGCTGTAGGTCCTCGCTCGCGCGGGAGGGGAGAATGGCGTGGCAGCGTGTAGTGGTGCTCTGCAGCTCGAGCGGGGAATGGCGAGATGAGGGAGGCGAGCACGTCGGGACGGCGGCGAGCTGGGCGACGGGGAGATGGCGGTTAGGTGGCTGGCGGCGGGACTTAGTACAGGAACTGGGAGGAAGAGGAGTATGGGATCTGATCGATTTTTTCCTCAAGAACCGAAGTGCTGCGCTCCTCTCCTAGAATTAATTTGTTGCTTCTGTAATTAGTACCGAATAATTAGCTGATGCTGCGTACAGAATGAAAGAAGCTCACGGAGATCCCAAAACAAGCTAACTCAGAGAATTAAAGGAGTGCGGTGGAGAAGTCAAGGAACTTGAGAAAGAGAATGGGCCCACATGTGTTCTTGTTTTGGTTAAGAGAAATGGTTAGATCCATGTTCAGATTAGATTTTAATCAAACTGATAAATAGATCCAGTTAAATTGCTATGTGTTATATGCTTCTACGAGTGCATTTCGAAATTTAATTTGTTTAACAAAATATTGCATACAAATACATACAACACTTTCAGTCAAGAAGAGCGTGCTAATTTGACGCTGCAGTTGCTCTTGGCTTGAGGTAGGTTGGTCTACGCCATTCTTCATTCTGGTTTTTTATTGGACAACTTTGCACATAACAGTTTGAAGAAATAACACCACTTCCACCGCAAGTACCATAGTGGCACAACCCTATCCACTTGAGCATCCGTGACCATGGCCGATCCCGTCCCTCCTCTCGAGTCCCGAATACATGCCTGCCACCGGCCAGGTGTCCACTCGCTGGGCGCTGGCATGGCGGCCGCCGTGACCATGGCCGGCACCACGAGATCGAGGTCAGGTCCATTGCTGACCAAGCAAACTAGCACAAGATCGGGGAGAGGAGGCGACGAGGAGAGGTACCCACACGCTGGGCGCTGACACGACGGCCGCCGTGACCATGGTCGGTGGCGCGACCTCACGGTCGGGTCCATGGCGGGCCAAATCAACCAGACACACCTCTAGAGTCCAGGCAGACGTATAGCATAGGTCGACGGTGCGGGTCGCCTCACCGCCTCACCACTCGATCCCCTAGATTAGGGAGCTGGCGCCGACGACGCGTACACCGTTCGCCCGTGTCTCCACACCTCGTCCGCTACCAAGAAAGTGATGACGAGGTCGCCCAGTAGCGTTGTGCGAGGCTTCTAGCGTGTACCAGGAGATGTGCCAATTTGGAGCAGCAGCACCGGCGACGGATCGACAACGCCGCCATTCGTAGTACTGTGGAGAATTCCTAATCCAGCAGTGTGCTAATTTGGTGATGCAGTTTTTCGGAAGATTTAGGGACTTCATTGAGCAATTGGTTTTCTTTCGGAGAAGCAAAATCACGCAGTGGAAGACTGGAACGGTCAAACATGGATAAGGTTGACCGTGGACATACTTTTCGCTATTAAGGGAGAAATATACCATGCGGCATGATGATCCAATTAGTATCCGTTCATACTCAAAATCTGCTCTGCCCATTGGATCCCAGTACAAAATTTTAAACCCTAAGTGCTTTTGCTTGTAAGCTGAACAAAGATTAGTTATCTTGACATTGGACCCTTCTGCCTACCCTATGGCATGTCATAGCCCGCTTATAATTGCTACATGTAGGTGCATACTGCCTTTGAGTACCTCTCGATTGCTAATTTCTATGTTGCTTTTCTTCACATAGGATGATAGCCTGATTGGAAAAGTTTCATATCATGCCTGCATTTGGTTGGCCATAGAAGTGATAGTATCCAGTTGCTTAGTAACAACAACCGGATTATGTAACAACAATTTGAATGTGTGTACAAATGATGTGAAATAATATGATCGATATAATTTTCTGTATCTGATATGCCATGCTTTTAATTATAACACCTCAATGTTCAGTGTAATAGTTTCATTGCCATTTTCTTTTGCAGCCTGAAATTCCATAGGACAAAATATTATTCATGCAGTATGCTTTGTTCTTTTACTTACTTTATGCTAATGTAATATTTATTTGATAGTTTGCAAAATAAAATAGGACAGTTAAAGAGACCGGATTCTCTAAATAATATAGGTCGAATTAATCACCAGTGTAGTAAAATGACATATTAGTATGGTAATGTTTTTGGTGTGTGCATGCAAAAGTTTGAATCATTTTGGTTAAATGGCTTCGTGGTAACACAATTCATTGATACCGTCGATTCTCACCATCGGGTGGCCATTGTTGCAAGTTTTTAGATTTGCACCGTGGTAGAGCATAGAAAAATCAAGTGACCGTAAAATGGCAGTCATATTGTCAATTCAAGATAAAATACACATCTCTAAATTTAATCACTAGTTCATTAAAATTACGAATTAGATTATTTCCAAGTAAATGCACCTTTGTTGGATCCGGTATTACTTTGTCCTTTGTACTAGAAGCTGGCTGTAATACAAAATTTCGGAAGCGTAGTCTTACAAAATATGATGATCCAATTATCATCCGTTATATATTTTTATGGTTCCGACAAAATATGATGATCCAATTATCATCCGTTATATATTTTTATGATTCCGTAGCAACGCACGGGCATTCAGCTAGTAATAATAACTCAAAGTCAAATGTGTCGATCAGCGTGTTTATCCATATCCATCGTCCGTCTAACTCAAAACTACTAGCACGCACAATAAAAAGGTTAACATATGTATAGGTGCATGTAAATTTAACCGAAAAAACAAAGGTGCATGTAAATTGTACTCCCTCCGGTTCAAATATAAGATGTTTTAGCTTTTGCGAAGTGATCGTATCTATACGTCTTTTATATGTAGATTCACTCCGACCTATATATCAAAAGGTATCTAGATACGTCTGTTTCACAAAGCTAAAACATCTTATATTTTGAGACGGAATGAGTAGATTTTAGAGCACCGGATCTCGACGGTCGGCAGCGAAACTCACACGCATGCACGTACTAAAATGAGTGAAGTCACATTAAATGATAACTTGTGATAGTAAAAACTAGCGTGTATACATTGTGGGGCACGCTGGACAAGGGCAGGGGCCGCTGAATCACAGAGGAAGGGTCGAAACCCTCCCCTTTTGCATGAGTCCCTAATATGGCTATAAAATGGTGGCATAAATAAATAGACGTAGTACACAAATTTTAAGTGGATTTTTTACAAATATGATTATACCACATAAAGATTCTAGACTTGTAGCACAAAACTCCCACTTCAGGCGACCGACCAAACTTTTGTAAGAACACTAAAGGATACCCCGTGCTTTGCAGCGGGACCTTTTGAAAAAAAAGTATGGCACACAAACATCTGTGGCATCATTTAAAATGTATAACTTTGGATATATAAGTATGGTCAAATCCATGGTTTTGCAGGTTATATAAGAATAAGACTTGGACAAAAACCAAAACCGAAAGATGCATTGTTGAATTGTTTCTATATGCAGAGCCATGTGTTCTTAGTTACATTGCCAAATATCCATCGCCCTACCTTTCACCTGTTTTTATAGATACGTCTAAAAGTGAACCATAAAAAGCATAAATAATAGAGTTATTTAAAAAATTATTAAAAAAACAAACTCCTTGAATTAGCAAGTGACAATTCATAGTGGTTGGTCGGTATTTGATAAAAGCTATACACCTGAATATGATAGCAGACACGGTGACTGATGTAGAGGCAAGAACATCACTATCTTCTCGCCATTCTCACCGAGACAACCTAACCCACCCAAAACATACTCCTCCCCATTTGCGGGCAAGGGAGCACGCCGGCAACTCTCGGAATCACCTCATGGTCACATCCACCATGATCGTAGAGTGAGAAGCATTGCATTTAATTTTTTAATTGAATATGCCTTAAGTTTATTGGGATTAGCTTGTTCTGTTATGTAAAACATTATATTATGATACTAGTATAGTAGTATATACTAGTTATATTATTTTGAACTAGAGTAATATTAAGTCAAATTCCTACACCGAAGACCATACCCATATCCAAGACATCTTGGACTTCAACAAAGTGACAAACGAACATATTTTTCACTTCTTTTGCTATTGTCAGATCTGCACAAGCCAACGAAATATCAGATTTATAGCAAAGAAAAGACTAATTTTGAAGTAAAGGGTGATGGTAGTAATGTGGAAAAAAAAAGAAAATCCCGCAGATTTTCCTCATGACACGCCATTCTATCAAAGTCCTATGGTGAATCCAAAACGTCGTGGTTTTTAGTACTAACATATTTTGACAGCTTAGTTTCAAACCTATATGGCCCAATGGAATCAGAAGATGCGGCAAGAAAATAAGATAAATTTTAATGGAAAGGATGGTAATAATAATGTTGAAAGGAAAATGTACCACAAGTTCCTCATGACAGGACACTTGTAACATCTACTCACACTCAACATGCATGCTCTCCGTAACTGTTTCTCAAAACCAGATTTCCCCCTCTCTGACTGACAACCAACAGTGGACTAATGCTCGTACCATACAGTGCTCATCAAGTTACAAACCCAACGGAAAATCTCTACTCGATTTCGCAAACATCATCCCGCGCGAGTAAAAGGGATCGTCGATGCCATTCTAGTTCTAGCCTTCTAGGCAGATAGAGATTCTCATACAAGCTCAGCTTCAGTACGATCACGGTGGTCTGTCTCACTCTGGCTGTGTTCCGTTCGCAGGCTTGTCCGTCCCGTGGAACTTCCTCCCGTCTTGCACCGCCTCCCTGAACGCGTTCACGAGCTCCTTGTTCTCCGGCTCAAGCTGCACCCCCTCATAGAACGCGTTCGCAGCCTCATCGAACCTCTGTCACAAAACAAGTGTACTCTCGAGTCAATGTATATGTAGCCATGTAAGAAATGAAAAGAAGAACAAAGAGCGTGGAGTGGATCTCCAGGCATCTGCGCAAGCGACGAACCTGCAGCAGGCGCAGCGCTGCGCCTTCCCTGAAGCAAGCCTTTGCCCAGTCAGGCCTCAGTGCTCGGCATGCTCTTGCATCCTCCAGCGCGCGTTCACCTTGCCCTGCCCGCAGCCAACAGAGGCTTCTGTTTGAAAACAGCGCAGCCTCATTCGGATCGAACTCGATAGCCTGAAATACAGTATAATGACCAACTGAACTTAGGACTGTTCGATAAATGAAGGTTGGCTTAGGATTGCACCAATACTCGGATGTGTCTTATAACCAGAGGTCTAGTCTTTTTGTGCCACGCTGCTGCTTTCAAGAAGGGAAAATGATTCTTACCTGTGTATACGCGTCCACCGCTACTAGGTAGTCCTTTCTTCTGAAGGCATCGTCACCTCTAGATTTGGCCTCCAAGGATCTCTTTTTCGCCTCAGGTGACACCTGAATGGCATTAAGTGGCGTCAACATTGTGTCATCAAGATCCGACAGTTATATGTCAAGACTATTGTAATATTTAAAATTAGACTCCTTGACTAACATCAAAAGCATATATGATTATAACGAACCTCGACAGGTTGTCGGCTTTGTAAACTGCCTGCTTCACTTACTTGAGCCTGTGAAACGTATTCAGATGTTAAAGTTAACCGGATTTTCAACATAAGAGGTTTCATGAACATAAGATATAAAACAGTCAAATAAAGATTCAAGTGGCACCTTTTCCTCAGCCATTTTAGATAACGTGTACTCTACTATTCCATCAACAGTCCAGTTTGAAACACCTGGGATTGGAGACGTTAACGGTAAAAGATGTTCCACAACTTCAAGGTTGTCCCTTAGTGCAGCAACCTGTATTGGCTTAAATCCGTCCTGTAGGAAAGAAAGAAGGAGAATGCAATCCACAGTAAGATGTACTGGATGTAGGCAATGTTGCTTCAAACTTTTTTATTTCCCAAAGAAGAATTAAGTTCAGAGATAGATTATTATTGTTTCTCACACTTCCGGTTTTCATAAAAAGGACACAGCAAAGACAACTGTATAGTAAAGCTAAAATGCAATGCAGAATCACCATGATTATACGCAAATGTAATATCTAATATGAAATAGAAATAAATTATAGCAACACTACACTTAGTAAGTTACACAAAGTGTTCAGACATGGTGACTTACATCATCAGATGTGTTTGGGTCACCTCCAGCTTGAAGCAGACATTTGATCATTTCCAGATTTCCACTATCTGCAGCAATATGCAACGGGGTTGCTCCACCAGCAGTGACATTTGGGTTTGCACCTGCCTATGTTGCATATTATTACGTCAATTATTGAGGGAGAAGCGTCAGAGGATACTGTCCATATAAGTAAGCAAATATATACATACAACAACATCGTGTATTATATTAATGGAGAAACAGAAGTAAAATAACAAAAAAAAAGGAGAAGAGCATAAACATTTGAATCTTTTCCTTGACTTTGCATGCTTGCATGCACATTATGGCTTGCATCGCAGTAATAAAGAAATAGTACTTGTCTTCAGTTCATGTGTATGTTTGGCAAATTCCCAAGGAACAACCCACATTGTCCAACAGGGAAACAGAGCATAGAGTAACAAAAAGTCTAAGCCGTGACATCAAAGTGACGAAAATGAAACAGAGCAAACCATCCTTTACTTACTCATCCAGTTAGGTCATGTACCTGGATTAGAACCTCCAAGCATGGGAGGGATCCAGCAGCAACAGCGGACAACAGCGGTGTGATACCATCAGCAGTTTCATTGTCTGGCTGCAAAGGCAAGGTTTGGAGGAACAACTAGCTTGAGTACAGAAGTTAAGGAAATCACACGACTAAATTTGGTACACATACAGCGATTTGCACAAATAACTGCTACACGTGTTTGCTGCTCATAGCTGCAAATCAGGTAGCCAGGCAGTGAATAACTGAATAACAAGTTGACGGAGAGAATGCACGATAGACCAGTCACCTAGTACCTTTGCATTGTGTTCGAGCATAAGTTTGACTGCCTCTTCCTGTCCATGGCCAGCAGCCCAAACAAGAGGAGTGCCAGCGTCACTCTCGGATTCGACATCAATTCCCTTGCCTAGCAAAAGCTTCATAAGCTCTATGTGCCCTGTACCAAGGAACGAAACGACTTATTTCTGTTCAGATTTTCCTTCCACTTGGGGAAGTACAGAATCACGAGACAGCAATTGCCATTTAACGGGGCATCATCGTTACCTATCCCTGCAGCATGATGCAATGCCGTGGCTCCCATATTAGACGCGACAGAAGGATCGGCTCCGTGGTCGAGCAGGTACTCCGCGGTCTCCAGACGGCCCTGCCGCGCTGCGTGGATGAGCGGGGTCTCACCTGGAATTTCCATTCGGATATTGTATCAGCACCGTACCAAGCATCGATTGAACTGTAAACACGCACAGGAATGGGAACAATTGAAAAGAGTAAGCAGGCATGGGATGGGGCTAGGGTATGGTACCATCGTCGTCCTTGGGGTCGACGGGGAGGCGGAGCTGCTCGACGAGGAACTGGCAGACCTCGGTCCGCCCCTCCCGGGCGGCGAAGTGCAGCGCGGTGCGCCTGTTGGCGTCCCGCACGCCGGCGGCCACCGCCGCCGCGCCCTTCCCCTCCTCGTCGAGCGCCGAACCGAGCTCTGCACCAACAACAACCGCAGATTGAGCAAGCTCGACGGCACAAAAATTGCTCGCGCCGGAGGTACCAGGGCGGCGGGGAACATACTTCGGAGGGATTCGAGGTCGCCGGTGCACGCGGCCTCCAGGAAGCCCTGCACCTTGCCCCGAGCTGCAGCGAATCGGGCAGAGATGCAGTTAGGGAGGCTCTTTGGCTACGAAAGACGGATCGATTGGTGAAGCGGGCGGACGTACCTGAGAGGGCGCCGGCGGCGTCGGCCATGGGAGCGGAGCGGGGAGGAGACCGGAGCTGGGGGAGAGTGGGGTGGGTTCTAGAAGGTTCCGGAGGCGGCGGGGTTTGGTTCAGAAACCTATATGCCGACGAGGCGAACGTGGAGGGACTGGACTAGGTGTCTCTGGAAGCGTTTAGGCCCATGAGTACTTCGGCCCATCTTTATGCCACAGTCCACTGATATCAATTTTCCTTGCCAATATTTTCTAGATTTTTTTTGGCGGCTTGGGTTTAAAAAAGTAGGAAATATGAACTCCACCCTTACATTTCGAACAAAACTTCCCTCCTACATTCCACAGTGTCATATCTTTATAGAAGAATAGCAGAAATAGCAGAAATATTTACAAGAATATCTTTACAAGAAAAAAAGATCATGTGCTTTTACCAGTTGGGAGATGAAAATCAAGAACCAATTTCCTTTTCGAGAGCACGCCAAAAACAGTGTCATATCTTTATAGAAGAATAGCAGAAATATTTACAAGAATATCGTAAACCAAGTTGCTAACAACTGAGACTGCTTGCAACTCCTCGCCCACTCACACCGACTAGGTGGACATACGCGCTTCGCCGCGCCGCCTACAGGCTATTTGGCAAGAGTGTGGTAAGTGTGTTGTACTCACGGTTGGTAACACATTTTGTTTTGTTTGTATAACCATAAATTAAATATATGATCATGTGCGGGTTTGAGTGTTTAATCGGTAGATAAATGTGACATTTACGTGTTAGACATGTCTAAAACTGAGAGATCTGACCTTATACGTAAGAAGCGGACCCTTATTTCATATTGAATCTCACAAGTAACATAGGGCTACCAATGTTTTTTCATGTAAACAAAAAGATACATCGAGCAAACTTCAAATAAAAACACATCGAGCAATAGACCAAGTTCAGTACCACAAAAAATTGGCATGTTACATAATCATGGTAAAAAACTAATGATGTCAAAATAAGCTAACTTGTGAAGATCACATGATATTTGGATTGCAGAGCTCCAAGAGAAGGCACAACTTTGTATTCAACACTTATAAGTGGCTGGATTATTAAATTATTAGTTTAGTCAATATAGACAACCAAATTATATATATACTAGTTATATGCAGGAGTTATTCCAAATTATTCACCGGTTCAATAAAATTTAAAAGAGAAGGTATGACTGAAAGTTGCCATGAATCTTTACAAGATGATGCCACATCTTCGCGTAGGCCCGTGTATGAGCATCTCTACCCGCGCCGCCCTCTCTCTCTCTCTCTCTCACGCACCGTCCCACACGCTCACCTCCTTCTTATCTTCCTCACCACCGGCAAATCGTGTTGGCGGACGGGTGCGCGAGGTCGGGGGAGATGTTGAATTGGTACTGGGCAGGTTCGAGGTGGGGAAGCAGAGGCGGCCGACGCTGGATGCATGAACTGGATGGAAGGCGATGGCGTCGTGAGTGGAGGGGCGAAGGGAGCGGAGCTGAGAGGGAGAGCTCGGTAGCGGAGGGGCCTTCTTCTTTGCAATTCCTTTTTTTCACCATCTATCCATGGTTTTTCTAGTCAAAGCGGTGAGGATGATGTGACATCTCCGCATAGTCCCGTATAGGAACGGGAGGGACCAGCTCGTAAGACTTCGATCAACACCTGAAACTGTACGGTTGAGATGACTTAGAGTGAAAATCAGACGGCTAGGAACACACGCACAAGAAGATGGCATCAAATGGCTCAGTTTTGCTCAGGCTTAAGCTATAGTATAATAGTAGGTCTAATGTTGAGTTTCCTCCTACAAAAGCTATCCCTTGATTCGGCCCAGCAATTGCTCACCGTATGTTGTATTGCTTTCGTTGATCACCAAAAACTCCCATGTTCACAGTTTCAGGACCATCCAGGTCACTACAATGACCCTCTGAGTCGAATCTCCTTGGATCAATACCCTGCACCTGTTCCCACCCCGTCGAACACCAACTCTCACATTTGTTGTCCAGTCGCGGCACTTCGATTTGCACTGATGCCACTCACTGTCAGGCGGTTGTACCACACTTGTCTGGCATATGAGCATTGTACTAGTAGTACATGATTCGACGGTGTCTTCCTCTTGCAAGGAAGTAGTAAATCAAGTCTTTGTGTGGTCTTCTAGTCCGTGTCTGAACCTGATGTCCGAGGTCCACAGCCTGTACCTCGCAACGCCAGCCAACTTTTTTTTTTTTTTGCACTTTAGGGGTGCAAAAGATTTCCACACTAGTCGTTGGCTTGTACGTGCTCTCCCTGACGCTGCCCTAAAGTGCACTTTAGGGATGCAATGCAAAAGATTTCCACACTGCAACATGAATGTGTGTTTAGCCGAATATCTCTCGGAGTTTGATGTTATCCAAGTGAATCTATCAAGTGCCTGCGCATCCCTCTATACGCACGCTTTCGATCCACCCCCATAGTTTTAGACACTCAATGCATACCTTGGCCCTCCTCCCTATCTAGAATCAATAATCAAGAAAGAAAAAAAGAGAAACCGGTCACCTATGTCTCGTGTGCTCGTGACGATGGCCATGGCGGAGAGGTCTTCTCGTGGACTAGGTGTCTCTCGAAGCCTTTTGGCCTATCTGTAATCCTACCTATTTCTTGGTCCTAGTACACACATCCACCGATTTTTTTAAATTGACAGTTTTGTTAATAAAACAAAATTAGGAAATGTGAACAACTCCACCCTCACATTTCGAAACAAAAACTCCTACTGCATTCTACGGCTAACTAGTACCAAGATAGAAAGAAAAGATCTCGTGCCTTCTAAGGGTGTGTTTGGTTGAGCTGCAAATTCCTGAAAATCAGCTGTTGTGGGAAAGCTGATGTGAGCTGACAACTACGGAAAAGCTGGAAGCTGTTTGGTTGTAACAACTCTCGGCCGTGGATTCAATAGAAAATTTCTGTAGTACCGATGTCGACCTAAGAGATGATTTATATGCTAATTTCTTGTAGAACAATGATTCGTACACCAATAGACATGCGAAGGACCATTTTAGAAAAAAATCATATCTTAATTGTTTATAATATAGCTAGTAATAGAAATAACAAGCGGTGTCTTGTGAAATTAATACCGACCACATACTAGTTAAAAATGATTGGTCAGGTTATAATTTAATTTGATCAAAACGTGAGATTTTTGGTTGCTAATCTATACCCAAGTAACACGGAACATTTTTCTCGTCTGCTCAAGAATCAGTGTTACATGAAATTCTTATATACAACAACAACCGTAACCTGCACAACAACCACCTCCACGTTTGTGCAGACTCTCATGACGTAGGTTCGCTTTGCGCCGGCCGAGTAGGAAAGTGGTGCAGCATTCATCTAGTCCAGGGGTCTCCAATCATGGAAGCCTGAACCTTCCAAGTTCCAACCCATGAACATGCGTGTGGACGTCGTCGCATGGAGGACACAGGCTGCACAACCATTGGTAGTGCTCCGAGGTGGACGGGCCGGGTGGTGCGCCTGGGGTCGTTGGTTCGAGGTCGGAAGATGTAGGAATAGGGAGCGGTGGAGTAGGGCGGTCGATTCCATGCCGGTGCTCCGCCGGAGGGCGCCGGGATTGGCCGGCGTGGCGAAACCCTATCATGGCGGCTTCCTGGTGCGGTTGGGGGGGGGAGGGGGGGGGACGGACCGAACGGGAGGAGGGAGGAGGCTGGTGGAGGGGAAAAGAAAGAAAGGAACCGGCAATTTTCATGTTTTTTTGTCGCCGCAACGGAGGGAAATTTGGGTCTATCGCTGATTCTGGTTTACGCTGCGAAAATCTGCTGCGTCCTGGAAGATGTGTCGCTGCCGTGTTAGCGTCCACTTAGCCCAGCCCAGCACTCAGCCTACGTTCTGGACGTTCATGCGCTCATGGCCCAACTATAAGAAGAGAGCCCACTCCATCCCAAAAGCTCAGACTGAAAGGAGGAAAGAATCTCTCCCTTATAAGATGGATGTGGCATCCTTCCGTAGGCGAGGTGGGACTAAACTTCGTGTAGCCACACTGGGTCAATAGCAGCCTAACATCCCATCCCCCTGAGAAGCCCCTCAGGAAGGCATGGCGATCGCTAGCTCTGATACCAGATGTTAGCGTCCACTTGGCCCAGCTCAGCACTCAGCCTACGTTCTGGACGTTCATGCGCTCACGGCCCAACTATAAGAAGAGAGCCCACTCCATCCCAAATGCCCGGACTGAAAGGAGGAAGGAATCTCTCCCTTATAAGGTGGGTGTGGCCTCCTTCCGTAGGCGAGGTGGGACTAAACTTCGTGTAGCCACACTAGGTCAACAGCAGCCTAACAGCTAAATTGCTAATACACTCAATCACTCACCGATACATGAATTTACTAGCTAAACAGAAGACAAAGCATGAAGGGGAAGGGAGATTAGAGCCAAGGTAGGAGGAGAAGTGCCGCCGCCATTTTGTGCCATGATCCACTAGATGAGTTGTTCGTCGCCTCCTTCCTGTGTATAAGGAGCAATGATACAGACTGGGCTCGGCCCATTGGTGCCAACCCGCCATAGCAGCCCAACAGCAGGTACACGGACCAGGATCCTAACATCCCTTCCTCCTTGAAACTCGGCTTGTCCCCAAGCCAAAGCTCCCGATAATATCGAAGGATTGACTTGCCAGGATCCCATAGCATGTGAACTTCCTTGGAGTTCCCGTGGATGTTTTTGTAGTAGTAGAAGAGGTACATGCGACAAGATTTTTAATAACACTGTGTCTTCTTCTTTGCAGGTCATCTATCGAGCTATGGCTATTCTCTGATCATGGACTACTCTCCAGCGTATGGATCTCCGCCACTTATTTGTGGAGGGGTGTACGCGATTGGAGGACACGGCGATGGATATTTTGTCCCGACATGGATGGCAACGTGATCTTCGTATAGATCAACATTAGATGGAGGCGCCTTTTCTTATTACTATGATTTGTAATCTTTTTTTACCTTTGGATCTATCGTGTGTGGTTGAACGGCTGTGTGCATCCTAGTTATGCAGAGGCCGGTGTTGAACAACAGATTACTCTGCACCTCTATTTCTGTTACAACTAGACCTAGTCGTCAGGGTAGTTGCTACTCCATCGCCCGCACGCGCCTGCGTGGGCCTCTGCGTGGCCACAACCCCTTCTCTCTCAGCACACACGTTGTACCTCTATATGTATCCTGCCTGTGAACAATACATGTCGACGATTGCATTCCATTTATCTTCTTGGTATCAGAGCACAGTCCTCAACAATGGCCGACATCCCCATGTCTTCTTCCTCAGACCCAACTCATGTTCTCACCCCCACCTCCGGCCAACCTATCAACCCCACAGACCCCAACCTGTCAACCCCAATCCCACAACGCTCTGTGATGCCTCGGGCTCCGGCAACCCCTCAAACCTCCGATGCTTTCAATCTAGGCAACCCCATTGATGCCCTCGCCGTCGCCGCCTCTGCCGGCGCGCCACCGGGCTTTTCCATCCTGCCCTTTCCGCAACCCATCTCCCACCCCATCCTCGGCATCCACATCACAACCTATGTCAAGTTCACCGTCACCACCACCGGGGCCTACTACTCCAAATGGTGGCAGATCCTCACCTCCGTTCTCACCATGTACAAGGCTCTCGACCACATCACCGAGGGCGCCGCGCCGGTGGCTCCTGATGACACCTGGCAGGCGGTGGACATCCACATCTCGCTGTGGTTCATGGCGAACCTCAGCGATGACCTTCATCGCCTTGTCCAAGGCGCCGACGGCCGCGCGTGCACGACCTGGATGCGGCTCCAACGCTTCTTCCTCGACCAGAGCGCGTCGCGGTACCTCTACCTCAGCAAGGCAATCCACAACTGCCCGCGCGGCGACCTCTCCGTGTCCGACTACGCCAGAAAACTCCAGGGCCTCGCGGACGATCTGGCTGCCATCGGCCGACCCGTCGATGACCGTGATCTCACGGTTGCGTTCCTCGATGGCGTCGGAGGAAAATTCAAACTGCAGGCCGAAATCATGAAGAACGCCCTGCCCTCCTTTGCTGATGCCTGCTCTCGCCTCCAGCTTGCGGAGCTCTCCACCGACACGCCCCAGGCGCTCGCCGGGGCGCAAGCCATGGCGGTTCATGGCGGTGACCGCGGTGGCCCCTCCTCTGCCGCCAACCAACCACGCTACGCGGGTGTCAGTCCCAATTATCGTGGCAAGAACCTGATCCCTGGCTACATCCACGGGCAAGGCGCCCCCGGCGGCGGTGGGCATGGGCGCGGTCGCAACTCTCCTGGCGGTCGCGGCGGCGGTGACCAGGGATATGGACGCAGCGGTGGCCAACACCCGTGGGTGGGCTACTTCGCCCCCGTGGGCACGCCATTCCCCACACGTGCGCCCTGGATCGTTCCCAACGCCTCCGGCGTCCTGGGTCCCCGGCCTGGCGTACAGACGCAAGCATACCTGGTGATGTACTCCCCGACTCCTCCTGCTGCCGCCCATGTCGCGTCCACAACACCGACGTATCCACCCCACCAGCCTGCTCTGCAGCATTACCAGGCGCCAGCATGGGACTACAACGCCATGTACCAGTCTGCCCCGAGCTATGGCAACGCCTTTCCCACGCACGGTGGCGAATGGGTGATGGACTCCGGCGCCACCGCACACGTCACCGGCAACCCAGGTACCTTGACCTCTTCTCATCCCTCATTAGACGCAAATTCTCGTCATATCATTGTAGGCAACGGGTCACGTCTTCCTGTTGTTGCCACCGGCACAACTCACCTTGCTTCTCGCCCAATCTTTCTCAACAACGTCCTCGTCTCCCCACATCTCGTTCAGAATCTCATTAGTACTCGCCAATTCACTAAAGATAATTTGTGTTCCGTTGAATTTGACCCATTTGGCTTCTCCTTGAAGGATCTAGCAACCAAGGCGGTCCTCCACAGGTCCAATAGCTCCGGCGACCTCTACCCGTTCTTCAGCAACAACGGCGCCTCTCCATCCTCAGCTCTCAGTGTCACACATGACCTGTGGCATCGATGGCTCGGTCACCCTAGCTCTGCCGCTTTAGCTCATTTGCCTTTAGAATTTCTTTCACAATGTAATAAGCAAGTTCCCACGCCTGCGTTGTGTGATGCTTGCCAATTAGGAAAGCATACGCGCCTACCTTTTTCAATTTCTCACTCTCGTGCCTCGGCACCATTTGATCTTGTTCACTGCGACCTGTGGACCTCCCCAGTTACTAGCTGCTTTGGCTATAAATATTATTTTGTCGTCCTGGATGATTACTCTCATTTCTCCTGGGTCTTTCCGCTACACGCCAAGTCCGACACGTGCGACACCTTGCTGCGTTTTCTCTCCTTCGTCACGACTCAATTCCACACCACCCTCCGCTGCCTCCAATGCGACAACAGTGGTGCACCACTGGCCTACGCACATACCTCTCGTCCCACGGTGTAGCCTTACGCATCTCCTGTCCCTACACTTCTCCGCAGAATGGCCGAGCTGAACGTATGCTCCGCACTACCAACGACGTCGTCCGCACGCTCCTCTTCTAGGCCAAAATGCCGCCCTCCTTTTGGGTCGAGGCACTCCACACCGCCAACCACCTTCTCAACATACGCCCTCTCGAGCTATCCACCACTCCACCCCATATTTTCTTCTCCACGGCGTTCATCCCTCCTATGACCATTTGCGGACCTTTGGGTGTCTTTGCTACCCCAACCTCACTCCCACGATCGAACACAAACTCTCACCGCGATCCACACGCTGTGTCCTCCTTGGCTACCCGAGAGAACACAAGGGCTACAGGTGCTTCGATCTCACCACACGCAAAGTTATCATCTCGCGCCACGTTGTTTTTGACGAGAATACCTTTCCCTTCGCATCTACCATACCATCTCCACCACCCCCACGGTCACAGACGATCCCACCCCCAGCCCACCGGCTCCGACCAGCTCGGACCCGATCCTCATCGACCCGCGTATCCAATCATTGCCTTGTCCCCCACCTACCTCGGTTTCTCCGCAAACCAGCCCGCGCCCACCTCCTCTCCTACCAACCCATGCCCCACTACCCGAATCCCCCTTGACTGCGCTGCCTCCAACACGCCTCGCTCCACCGATCGGCTCTCCCACCTCGTGCTCCGCCCGTTCCCGCTCTTTGTTGTCCCCACCGACCCCACCGACCCTCTCGCCACCCTCTACAACCCTGCCACGTCCACCCCTCCTGCCGCCCCATGCCATCGCGGTACAGCCACCCCGCAATCTCCACCAGATGCACACCCGCTCCAAAGCCGGTTATCACATGCCCAAGCAGCATTTTAACTTAGCCATTTCCACACCTCCCTCTCCGATTCCTTCTTCCTACCGTGCCGCACTCAAAGACCCCCGTTGGCTCGATGCTATGCGCGACGAATTTGATGCTCTAATTAGGAATGATACTTGGTCTTTGGTGCCTTGCCCTGCAGGTGTCAATGTGGTCACTGGCAAATGGATTTTTCGACACAAGCTGCACCCTGATGGTACTCTCGCCCGCTACAAAGCCAGATGGGTACTCCGTGGATTTACTCAGCAGGAAGGTGTTGATTACAGTGAGACATTCAGTCCCGTGGTCAAGCCAACAACCATCTGTGTTGTCCTCAGCATTGCAACTTCCAAGTCGTGGCCGATTCACCAGCTGGACGTCAAAAATGCATTTCTGCATGGTGAGCTCGCTGAAACCGTTTACTGCTCCCAACCCTCCGGATTTATTGACTCCAGCTCTCCCACACATGTCTGCAAGCTCAAGAAATCGCTCTATGGCCTAAAACAAGCTCCTCACACTTGGTTTCTTCGTTTCACCTCCTTCTTACACTCCATTGGCTTTGCCTCTTCTAAAAGCGACTCCTCTCTCTTCATCCTCCACACCACGCATGCCACTTCCTACCTCCTCTTGTATGTGGATGACATAATCCTCACCGCCAGCACCACCTCTCTACTCCATGACACCATCGAGTCCCACCGAGAATTTTCCATGAGTGACCTTGGTGCTCTCCATCATTTCCTAGGAGTGAATGTACACAGAACCTCTCGTGGGCTCTTCTTGTCTCAGCAGCAGTATGCACTCGAGCTATTGGAGCGGGCAAACATGTCCACCTGCAACCCCATCTCCACGCCAATTGACACCAAGTGCAAACTGTCCAGTCAGGATGGCGCGCCTGTCTCCGATGCCTCCCTATACCGCAGCCTGGCCGGAGCTCTTCAATACTTGACGCTGACGCGGCCGGACATCTCTCATGCAGTCCAGCAAATCTGCCTGTTTATGCATGACATGCGCGAGTCCCACCTACAACTTGTCAAGCGGGTACTCCGGTATGTCAAAGGCACATCTCAGCTTGGTCTGCAACTGTATGCTGGTTCCTCCACGGACTTGGTGGCCTATTCTGACGCCGACTGGGCGGGCTGCCCTGACACCCGCAAGTCCACCTCCGGCTTTGGTGTCTTCCTTGGCACAAACCTGGTCTCTTGGTCCTCGAAGCGAGAGAACACAGTCTCGCGCTCTAGTGCCGAAGCTGAGTACCGCGCCGTCGCCAACTGCGTCGCCGAATCTGTTTGGCTTCGCCAGCTCCTCACTGAATTGCATCACCCTCCGGCCAGGGCCACGGTTGTCTACTGCGATAACATCAGTGCCACGTACCTGTCGACCAACCCGGTTCAGCATCAGAGGACCAAGCATGTGGAAATCGACCTGCATTTCCTCCGTGATCGAGTTGCCCTAGGCGAAGCAAGAGTACTTCATGTGCCGACCAGCTCTCAGCATGCCGACATCTTCACGAAGGGGTTGCCATCCGCTGTTTTTCAGGAATTTCGCTCCAGCCTCAACGTTCTTCCCAGCCCGGTTTCGACTGCGGGGGGGTGTTGAACAACAGATTACTCTGCACCTCTATTTCTGTTACAGCTAGACCTAGTCGTCAGGGTAGTTGCTACTCCATCGCCCGCACGCTCCTGCGTGGGCCTCTGCGTGGCCACAACCCCTTCTCTCTTGGCACACACGTTGTACCTCTATATGTATCCTGCCTGTGAACAATACATGTCGACGATTGCATTCCATTTATCTTCCGCCGGGTGTAAACATTGCTTTAACGCCCATTTCCAAAAAAAAAAAGTGCCGACTGTGTGGAAGTAGTACGCTCGGTTGAGGTAGTAGTAGGAGTCGACCGTGTGGAAGTAGTACGCTCGCATGGAGGACACAGGCTGCAGCTACGAGGCGGTAGATAGCATCCTTGAGCTTCCGAGGCTGTCCATGTCTCGGCCACCACAACCCGCTTTACCTTCGTCATGGAGACGCCTTTCATTCGAGCCCTCTCCTCCGCCATTAGCGCCTCAATTGGAGTCTCTATTTACCTCCCACCACCTCTTTGTCAGGTGGCCGAAATCAACAACTTAGTAACCCAAAGTCAGCCAATAGACCTCGTCTGCAGCTAGCTCAGATTCCAACCTTCAGCAGCTCGGAGGAGCAAAGTGCTTCGTACAAGTTTGTACGACAGCCATGAATTTGTTGAAAGTATGCAATGGTGCACATAGTTGTACATATTTTGAGGTGGAATTAGTTCTTACACAAGTTTCAACATGAACCAACATGCTTTGGATAAATTCACCGGAAAACTGTCGAAGTCAAGGAATGCTGGGTTCAGATTTTATTCGACCGCGATCTGGAGATCATCCCGTATCACGCTAGCTTCAGCTTTCTCAATCACAGTATAAGAGCTCTAGTATTATTACTACTTCATGTTCCACCTCCTTTTTTCCCCTCACCTCCTTGACTCTCGCGTCATTGTTTACCTTTTGTTTTCCTCCAATATCTAAGATACACTAAAGCCAAAACCACACAAGTCTGAATCCATATCACGCTCGCTTTGACATCTAGAGCAAAGGTTATATATATAGGACTTCTATGCATGCATCTGTCTAGTCTTTGCTATCAAAAAGATGTTGTGGGCATGGGATATATATATATATATATATATGAAAAATATTTCTTACTCCCGGGTGTAACTACACCCACGTCTCATATACTGTCTTACGGAAGTATTTGTAATACTTTATCTATTTGAGTATGTTCATATACTATATCTAAGATACTTCTAATCAAGTTAGGTGAAAAAATTGGTATATATATGTATATATGTGTGTGTGTCGAGCAAGCCATTCAGAAAATGTTTATCATGTCACTTCTATCAGGTGAGCAGCCTGCAGAATGATGTGACCATTCTACTTGCGTCATAGAGTTTACGGTTTAGGAAGCAATCTGAAAAATATTTTAACGGTACTTAGAGCATCTCCGGCCGCGCTCTCTAAGGGACGTCGGGCAGCGGTGCCGGATGGCTCGCTTGGGGAGCGCCGACACACGAACCGACAGCTTTAGGGAGCCTAAAAGCTTTTAACAAAATTTAGAGAAAATTCACTTTTCATTCAAATTAGGAGATATTACATGATTTCAATAAAATTTAGCAAACTATACCTAAATCTAATCTAAACCTAATCCTCGTCGTCGCTGGGATGTGGATGACGCATGCCGGCCCCGCCTCGTCGTCATTCGCCTCCGCCGTTTCGCGCATTTGGTTGGTCATCTCCAGGACGGCGACACGGTTGGACTCAAGAACGGCGGCCCTCTCTGCCTCATGAGCAATGGCCCTCTCCGTGGGAGCGGCCTACCGCTCATGCTCCAAGGATGCGAGAAATGCGTTCTCTTGCTCGCGGTCCCATGCATCCTCATGTATCTTCTTCTCCGTCTCGAACGAGTTGAGGATGGCCTCCTGCTCCCGTGAAGTTAGTGGCAGCATCAGGTTGTAGGAGTGGTTGCTGTTGTCGGAGGAAGAGTCGTCGGTGTCGAGGTCCATGTCGCTGACCTCCTCCACAGCGGCGGTCGCTCCTCCGCCACGGCCGCCTCCTGCGCCGCGACCTCTTCCTCCTCCTCTTCGCTGTCAGAGCTAGGCGGCGTCGGGACCGGGATGCGAGCACCCGGAGGGAACATGGCCAACCCGGTGGGGAGGCGGCACAATTATTATTTCATGTTCCACCTCCCTTTTGGCATCCCATAGCTCGCCGCAGACCCTCACATCGATTCCCCTCACCTCCTTGACTCTCGCGTCATTGTTTTCCTTTTGTTTTCCTCCAATATCTAAGATACACTAAAGCCAAAAACATACAAGTCTGAAATTCTGAATCCATATCACGCTTGCTTTGACGTCTAGAGCAAAGGTTATATATATATATATATATCTGTGTGTGTGTGTCACGAGCAAGCCATTCAGAAAATGTTTATCATGTCACTTCTATCACGTGAGCAGCCTGCAGAATGATGTGACCATTCTACTTGCGTGGATTCTCCATGTTTCACTTGCACTAGTAAGATATCCTAAAAAAACAAATGCACTAGTAAGACAACCCATTAAAAGCATCCCCTAAAAAAGGGAACCGAAATTCCAACATAATCATTCGCTCATCCCTAATCACTTCAATGATCCCTTATGTTTGTTCTGGTCTTGAATATAATCAGCCTGGTCGGTCTTTTGAAATATATGTGTCTTTGTAATCTGAACAGGGAAAGCCATGCACAATAGTGCATGTGCAACATTGCTGGAAATGCACCCTATGGAAAAATAATTTCACCACCATCGTGTGAAACTTCATTTAGTTCGTTTCCCCTAGCATAGCAAATGTCGGACGATGTTGTGAAATGGTCGCGTGGCACTACCAGGAAAATGGCTACAGGTAATCCGCATATCTGTGGCGCACGTGCTAGTGGTGCCCCACGGCTAAAATAGGCGTGGCGCACTGGCCACAGGTGCTCTACGGCTATCTACCATAATCGTGGCGCATATGCGGATGGTGCGCCACGGCTGTGTGTGGGCCAGCCCCCTATCGGCCGTAGACCACATAGCCGTAGCGCACCCCGGTTAAGTGCGCTACAGGTGTGGCCGGTAGTCGTGGCGCACACGGCCTCCGTGCGCTACAGGCAAGATCGGGCCACCCGTACTGTTAACTGGGAAAACACGTCTGTGGCGCACTGCCGGTATGTGCGCCACGGATGTTCTTTACTCCTGTGGCGCACCCCCCCATGTGCGTCACGGATGTGCGTTCTGCTACTTCTTTTTGGCAGATCACATTTGACTAGATCTCACCATCTCACACTTCACTTTCCCCTCCTTCTTCCTCCTTGGATCTCGCCCCCCTCCTCCTTCCACCTCAATTTCTCCACTCTTTCACCATTTGTAGCATGTAAAACTTACCTTGGATGCTACATACATAATAGAGGAAAGCTCTCCTTCCGGACACCATCTCTCGGTCTGTTACCTCTCCTTCGAGATCTTCTCGGTCTCTCATCTTGGTAAGTTGTCTATGTAAGAGGATGTGTTTATATGTATGGATGATATATGGTCACATATCTATGGAGAGGATCGATGCTCTCATGTGTTTGGAGAGCATGCATTGTATGCTCTCTCATATATTGGCATTGTTTAGCCAAAATGTTGATTCATTTCCATTTTGGCAAGACTTTGGCATTTCGCAAAGGTCCTAATTTTAGGATAGGTCATGCCGAAATTTTCCATCGACCATTGCATGCATGCATTGGTTCTGTGGTTGTAATAAACTTCTAATTCTACCTTGTACACCGCGCAGGCAACCATGGTCCGCATAATGAGCGAAGGCATTGTGGCTAGATTTTTGAAATGCGCGACGGCCGACATGATACGAAATAACATGACGGAGATAAGATGTCCGTGCAGAAGATGCAAACTCAATTGGTTGATTGACCCAGATTCCAGAAATCTGCAGGCGCACCTGCTCCGTCATGGTTTCATGGATGGCTACACTCGGTGGATAAGTGATGACGAAGACGATGAGGCCGTAAATGGGGCGGCGGAAAATGAGGAAGGCGGGCAACATGATCATGATCACGGCAAGGACGGTTGAGATGAAGAAGAGTCTCCTGGAGATGGTGAAGGTGCGGAAGCAGACCAGGATGATGATGATCTAGATGCCGGAGCAGACGATGGAACAACGTCAGGCTGGGTGCGGGACCCTTATGTTCAAGAACTACTTCTCAAGCAAACGAGTAACGCCAGGGCTGCCGCTAGAGAGAAAGCCAAGCTTGCGCAACTTGAGAAAGATGCGGTTACTCCATTGTATGAAGGATGCAGGCCCGATGATACCCGGTTGAATGTAACGCTCAAGGCTATGGAGATGAAGGCAAAACACAAATGGACCAACGCAAGCTTCGACGATATGATGGCATTCTGGCACGATCGTCTCCCGGAGGGGAACACGTGTCCAACTAGTATCGAGGACGCCAAGAAAATTGTGTGTCCTCTTGATCTACCACACATTAGATATCACGTCTGCATCAACGATTGCATCATTTATCGGGGCGAGGACGCGGAGAAAACCACATGCCCGGTGTGCGGCGTTAGTCGATACAAGAAAGGGAAGAAAGCTCCTCGAAAAGTGGTATGGTACTTTCCTATCACTCCTCGTCTGCAACGCTATTTCGCAGACCCTAAGGAAGCAAATCTCATGCGCTGGCATGCGGAAAGAAAGAAGCCAGCAGATGACGATGACCCTGAAAAGGACGAGCTGTTGACACACCCTTCAGATGGTAGCCAGTGGAAAGCATTAGACCTCGAATTCCCCGAATTCGGTGGAGATTCGAGAAACATCAGCCTAGGTGCAAGCACCGATGGACTCAATCCGTTCGGTAGCCAGAGCAGCACGCACATCACTTGGCCCGTGTTTGTATGGATGTACAACCTCCCTCCCTGGTTGTGCATGAAAAAGAAGTACATACAAATGAGTATGCTAATTCAAGGGCCAAAACAACCTGGTACCGACATCAATCTATATCTCGGGCTGTTGAAAGAGGAGCTAGCCATGTTATGGGAATCTGGAGCCAATACGTATGACGCTGTCGCACAAGATTATTTCACTATGAGAGACGCGTTGGTCACTATGGTGCAAGACTATCCAGGTTGCGGATATTTCTCGGGGCAGGTTATCCAAGGATTCTACGCATGCGTTAGGTGCATGGATAACACGACCTATCTCCAACTAGAGAAAGATCCAGGGTCTTCGAAAACCGTGTTCATGGGGCACCGTAGATGGCTTGGAAAGAATGATGCATGGAGAAAACGTGGAGATCTGTTCAATGGAAAATCCGAGACTCGAGGAATCCCAGAGCGGAGGAGCAGTGAAGAAGTGGATGAATTGCTGAAAAGCTGGAAAGAGTGTCCTAAACCGGGAAAGAAGCGAAAGAGGCAGCAAGACAAGCCGTTGATGAAGGTATGGAAAACAAGGTCTATTTTCTGGGAGTTGCCATACTGGAAGTTTCTCCGCACGCCTCATAGCCTTGACATCATGCATATCACGAAGAACGTGTGCGAGAGTCTAGTCGCCACCCTAATCAACATGCCAGATAGGACGAAAGATGATCCTAAAGCAAGGAACGACTTGATATTCATGGACATCCGGAAGGATCTTCACGGAGGACGCCCTACTCCTGATGATCAGGAAGATGACAATGATCATCAGTCGGAGGCGACACAACAAGGTCGTAGAAAGGGTAAAAAGGTCAAGAAGAACGAATATTACTGCCCCCCTTCGTGCTTCACACTAAGCCAGGATGAGATCAAACAGTTTTTCAAGTGCCTTCTAGGAGTCAAATTTCCTTACGGCTACGCTGGCAAGATAAGCATGTACCTAGATGAGGCCAAGAGAGGTTTAGTGGGATGAAGTCTCACGACTGTGCCGTGCTAATGACGCAGATACTTCCGGTTGCACTACGAGGTATAATGGACGAGCATGTCCGAGAAACATTGTTTGGGCTCTGCAAGTTTTTCGCCGTCGTCTCTCGAAAGTCAATTGGCGTGAAACAGCTCGGGAGGCTACAAGAGGAGATCGTGGTGATACTATGCGAGCTCGAGATCTACTTCCCGCCCGCATTCTTCGACATTATGGTGCATATGCTGGTCCATATCGTGGAGGATATCATCCAACTCGGGACGATGTTCCTCTGCAGCATGATGCCGTTCGAAAGGATGAACATACACATCAAATGATACGTTCGCAATAGGTCATGTCCAGATGTAAGCATAGCCAAGGGCTTTCTGGCCAAAGAGTGCATCTCTTTCTGCACGAATTATTTAGGCATCGAGAACCCTGTCGGTCTTCCCGTCAATAGGCACCTTGGCAAGCTCGATGGATCGGGTCACCAAGAGGGTCGTCGCGTACTGCATGCAGACTACGATTGTCGACGCGCAGACTTTGATAGAGCAAACCTAGTCGCGCTACAACATTTAGAACTGGTCGATCCTTGGGTACAAAAGCACAAAAGGTCAATCGAGAAGAAGTATAGTGACCGGGGCATACAGAGGACGCAGGGAGAAATAATCAAAGAGCACAACTCAGATTTCACGCGTTGGTTTAGGCAGACGCTCCTAGATAATCCCCCGCAATCGCATTCTGCGGAGGAAAACATCATATTCACCTTGTCGCAGGGACCCATGCACAACCTGGTGACCTATCAGGCGTATGATATCAACGGCTACACATACTACACGGAGGAAAAGGACAACAAGTGTGACTATCAGAACTCAGACGTAACATCGGAATTCTACACCGATGACAACGTGAAGGAAAGATTTTAAGGAAGGATCGAGGAGATCTGGGAGCTCGACTACTGTGGAGAAAAGGTGCCGATGTTCTGTGTCATATGGGCCAAGAGCGTCGAAAGAGAAGACCGATATTTCACAACCATGTTAATACCTGAAGCAGCCAACTAAGGCCGCCGGTGCGCACGTCGCCGCGAAAAATGAACCGTGGGTACTGGCTAGCAAAGTGGACCAATGTTTTTTTATTACTGACCCGACAAAGCCTAGCCATGTTGTCGTGAGGAGAGGAAAAAGAAACATCATCGGAATGGATGGAGTCGCCAACGAGCAAGACTTCGACCAGTACGGTGATCCAAAGATTGAAGATGACGACGACTACGATGAAAAAACATACATCACAAGAAGAAAAAGGACAACCTTACCCAAAAATGGTAGCCCGTTCGAGCGAAGAAACATAAAAGTGCCAGGGCTAAATTATTCAACCGCGACAAAGAAGGGAAAAAAGATTGTAAAACGCTAGCTCAAAAAAGATTGTATTGATGCATATGGATGGCATATTATTAATGAACACATTATTATTTAATTTCTTTCTACTTTGAATCACTTTTGTACCACTTTTGATGATATATATGTACCATTTTTGTCATATAAAACATATAACATATATTTTATATAGTTTACATATTTTTTGGGATATTTTTTAACATTTTAAAGTAGTTTTAAAATAAAAACAAAAAATGGGGGCACCAGGGTTCGAACTTGGGTGCTCCAAGTTTAGTGAGCGTACATGGCTAGGGCGGAACCAGTGGGATATGCAAGTGCTAGTGTCAACTAACGGGGCGGCAGCCTTTTGTTTGACTTGACACGACACTTAGCCGTAGCGCACCCTTACCTAGTGCGCTACGGCTAAGTGTTGTGACAAGTCTGTGCTGCGCACGGTCACATCTCCCATCGTCTCCCATCTCTATCTACTGACAAGTCTGTGCTACGACGCGCCGCCTCCGCTCGATCTGCCGCCGCGTCCGTGGAGGAGAAGAAGAGGCCGCCGCGTCCGAGGAGGAGGAGAGGAGGCCGCCACGTCTGTGGAGGAGGAGAGGAGGCCGCCGCGCCCGCGGAGGAGGAGAGGAGGCCGTCGCGCGTCCGTGGAGGAGCTTCGTCCGCGCTCTTCGTCATCGTCCACGCGCTCTTCGTCGTCGTCGTCTTTGAGGTGAGCATCCCCTCTCCCCTCTCTGACCTAGAACATAGGGTTTCCTGACCTAGAACACAAAATTTCAGTGATAGTGTTGTTGGTGATAGGTTTGATTCAGTGATAGTGTTGCTGACCTAGAACAAATTTAGGTTGCCGAATTTTTGCTGACCTAGAACAACACTATCACTGCCAAAAATTATGTTTTCCTTTTGTTGTTGCAAGGGTTCTCAAGATCCTCTTATGTTTCTGTACTTACTCGAAAACAAGATCTAATGTTGGTTCTTTGGGATGCTATATTTCTAAAGCACAAATCCATATATGCTAGCGAGTGGTCTTATTACCAATGATCAGAGTTTGATACTGGACGTATATATGAATCTGACTTGGTTGTGCTTTGTTAATTGAGTTGGCCATGCCTTTCATATCATTGAGTAGAACAGTTTAATTAGAACATAGTACAAATTGGGCCCCAACTTGGTAGATCACGCATTACTAGAGTTGCACTGTGATTTTCCTTGGTGCTCCAAGGTTTTTTACTGTTAAATTGTGCAAAAAATGTCAAGTGAGAAGCGTAGCAGATACATGGGATTCTAAATTTATGTGCAGTTTAAATACTAATGAGATTCTAAGCTAGTCTAGGTGAAGAGAAAATCATGAAAGAAACACTGTCAGTAGCGAATAAGATAATTGTCTGGGCTTGGAGATATTGCCAGTAGCGAATAAGCTAAAGTTGTTTTACTTCCTATTTAGATGATGAAAGAACTTCTTAATCTCCTGGCTGTACTAGTTTCTATGTGCATGCTCATAATTGTCTTGAACTGTTGAGGAACAAATGAGACAAAAATTAGCAATTTCAGATAGAAACTTGGAGATATTGACTCCCTGCATGTGTATTTAACTATTCAAATGACTATATGAGAGAGCAGAGCTAAGAAACTTCTAACGATTAACTAATAAGCCGAACTATTTCAAGTTTAGGATAACATAACGTCCTACGATATGTTTTCTGCAGTTAAAATTTACCCTGCCTATATTACCCTGCCTAGTTGTATTTGTAGCTATATTACCCTGCCTAGTTGTATTCGTATGCAGTTACTTGTATAAAATGAGTCCCGATTTTCGCCGAAATGTTGATTAACTTCCGTTTCGGTAGAAACCGGGCACTCCTAGTTTAACAAAAATGAGCAAAGGTCATGCCGGATTTTTCCGCGCACTTTACTAACCATTATTTGCCTTTTATTAGTGCAAACATGTGTGACAACGACGAGGCTGGATCTTCTCAGTGTATCAATGCTGAAGGAGAAGTGAGACCTCAAAACAAACCCTTGTCATTCTGGGAGGAGGTCGAGTGGCTAGAAAGAATGACAGAGGGTGATGAAGAATACAACCCTTCCGAGAGCGACGCCGATGAGATGGAAGACACGGAGGAAGAAGAAGCGGCCGAAGGAACAGCGGATGATGAAACCACTGATGGCAGCGAGGGCACAACAAGTGGTAGTAATCCACCTAAGAAGAAGAAGGAAAGGCGCCCGAACACGGTCGGCACCGTCAGAGAGGAAATTACCGAAGTGAGCCCAAAAGGGGTTCCTTTGGCGCCGGACCATGTGGTCAAAGGGTACGGTGGGCAAGTGGCGGCTATCACCCAGACCACCATCTCGATCAACACCGAGAATCTCCGGCATAAAGATAATGGCCATTTGCGCACACTCCTCTTCGAGAAGCTGCACGCAAGATACAAGTTCCCCCTTCAGTATCGGAACACAGATTATCATGGGAATGAAGTAAATAAATCCGCCCTCACGAGGATGAGCACCGCCCTGGCCAGCTAGAGAACCCGGATAAAGAAGAAGATATTTAAAGAAGAGAAAAGTCTCGAGGAGATCCAGAAGATTGACCCGCAGATCGCCGAAGATCAATTCCAGGAGTTCAAGGCCAAGTGCACCTCCGAAGCAGCCAAGGCCTCGAGTAAGTGGGGAAAGGAATTGCAGGAGATGAATATAGGTCACCACCATCTTGGATCTGGTGGTTACAGAGCTGCGGAGCCCAAATGGGATAAGGAGGACGACGAGTATAGAGCTAAGGGGATACCTAACCCCTTTTCGAAATTTGAAAACAAGCAGCTTCGAAACTTCATCAGGGCTTGTTACCATGTGGACCCCAAAACCAAAGAACTCACCGCGGAAACTAAGGTGAATGACTCCGAGGTTCTTGCGGTAAGTAATTTAATTACCGCGGATCAAGTCGATTACATTATAATCGATCAAGTCGAATTTCTAAACAGTTCACGTTACTTCTTCTTCTTCTGCAGGACGAGGAAATTGCTAGTCAGGGATCCCATGGTTCCTCATCCCACGGGTCGACGGCGGCCACCCGGTGGGATAACCCTTTTAACAGGCGATGAACCGGGCCAAGAAAATCACACCGGTTACAAAGAAGCCATCGCCGGCTGGCCGTCTGGCGGCTTCATGGCTAAGAATTGGGTGGATCATTTTGGTCCACCCCCGAGGACGCGTGTGGAGGGAAGGAGCGACAAGGAAAACCGCGAGGTTCAGGAACTTAAGGAACAAGTGGCGCGGATCCCGCAGATCGTCCAAGACAACCTGGCAATCACCCTCACCTCCATCCTGCCTACCTTGGTGGAGTCAATAGCGAACTGGAGTGCGGGTGGTCGACAAGGGCCGTGCCCGATTCCAAGCATGGTCAGTAGCCACTCAAACAATGTGGCGCCGACGATCCCGGTGAATTATGTGTTCGTGACTACGCCCGCTAGCACGGCGGCGCCGGAAGCATTGGTGACTCCGCCCGCTAGCACAGCGGCGCCGGAAGCATTCGTGACTCCCCCTGCCATCACCGCGGCGCCAGATCTTAATGCAACCGATAGGGAGAATACATCGGCGGCCGGCACCGTGCCATCAAGCAGCCCCTCCGTCTCTTGCACGCCCGTCGTCGTATGCGGTGCCTCGACATTAGCCGAGCTCGACGCCATCACGGTAAACCAAATAGTTTACCGCCTTGCCATTTATTACTCTTATGGCATCTTTTTAATGCCATACATGTTGTTCACAGACGGATGTTCCATGCACTCTCTTAAGCTTCGTGAACAACGAGTTGAGGGATGTTGCCAAGGGTACCATCATTCAACCCTTGCACCGCACGTTCCACTCAAAGCCGATGCCAGATAGCGTGCATAGGGTTAAAATTATCCGGGTGCTAAGGGGCTGCGATGACCTGGAACCTCCCATTCAACCCCCAGGAGCGGATGAAGAAGAGCCGGCTGTCCTCAGAAGTTGCTTCGGCTTATTCCTGCTATGGCCAAAGAGCATGATTCGTTTGGGGATGGCCGGGGCCATCACCCCACAGACAACAACACTGTCTGTCGTGCCAGCGCCAAGCCATGGCAAGACCCCCACACCGTCACCTCCACGCGATTGTTCGGATGGTCATATTGACATGACCATGGCGCAGGATCCGAACGAGGATGACGAAGATTACTTCGATGATTTCATCAACACTAATCTTTTCCCCGGCGACCTAAACGAAGACCCAGCTGGTGGCCCCGCAGAGAAAGCCACTTGCAACAAACGTCACTTTGGTTCTCAGGAGATGCCTCCAGCTTGCACCTTCACCGAGCCAGCGGATACATCCAACCGGCCCTCTGTTCTAAGCCCTGACACACTACATAGGGCGATCGATGCTCAGATTGCGGTGCCTACCCACTTCCCAAAAGGCAAGAAGACCAGGAAAAGAAAATCTCGTAGCTCGAGCCGGCCGGTGGCGTCAACTGCGAATCCGATCAGGTTTCAGGACGGGCCACCAAGACCAAAGGGTATTATGTGGAGGATGCATGTGGCGGGTGAGCCCATGCTAACTAAGAAATTGCTCAGACTCGCCACTTCAGAAATGAGGAGTGTGCATGACGGTGTGCTGACGATAGAGAGACGCCTTCTTGCGGAGAAAGATCCCTCGCACCCGGTATTCGTGGTTAAGGTGCCACGAGGCTTGGGCTTCGTTGATAATGTCCCCGCCGATCTGTTCTTCCTGCGGTTTGACGACATCTTCAATATGTTCCTTGTGAGCATGCATGCATGTGGGTAGACTGCAAAATCATATGACCATTGCCTTTGCATGTTTATTCTTCCGTTTCTAGCCAACAAAAACCAAGGAAAGCAAAGTACTGCACTTGATTGAACTGAACTCACATCAAAAGAATGACGGCAAGTATATAGATGAGTGAGTACTTGAAGGACAGTTGCATTCGCAGACAGGTTGATCACTACGGTGCAACCGGCTTCAAATCCCACACAGTAAGTGGACCACTTAGTATTATTTTAGAACAAAACAAACATATGTAGTGTGAAGTGGTGAATTGTGTTTTAGCCGGGATCCGTCTTTTAGAACGTTATATCCTATTTGGCAAGTGAGCAAGCATCTCTTGTGGAAAAAAAAATTATTCTACATCTTGTGAGATCTCATATGGATACTGGATGCAACTGTCTGCTGACGGTTGACAAGACTTCTTTTTCCAGGCTACTAGGTGGCGTCATACTATTAGACTACATAATGGATAGTAGTATGTTGCTATTCATTTTTAGATGGTTGATACATAACTGAACCCTATCTGATATATGATTGTAATATTCTGAATATCTTTGAATAATGCAATAAATGAGATTGTGTACATTAGTTGATACAGAGGCCGGGGTTTTACTCCCTGTTTCGGAAAAAGGAGAACAGAGCTTCTAGGCATGACTGGAAGGCCCTACTTCATCTCTTGGAAAACTCCTCCAATGTCATCCTGATTAACGTCTAGCCTATCTATGCTTTCTGCCAAATTACCAAACCACTGTCATTCCTTCGAGGAGCACGTGTAGGGACCATATTGCATGTAGGGACCATATTGCTAGAGCTGATTGGGATTTGGTCACTGCGCGATTTCACTGATTAAGCCTATTACCTTGATCCTCGCCCACACTAAGGAGGTCCTTCGAAATGGAAGAATCAAGATATGAGCAGGTTGTCATTTAGTAGTATAGCTCACACACCATCAGAAAAGAACGGCCTAGTTGCTACTGGTTTTTCGTAAACACCGACCTAGATTTGCCTGAACCACACTGGTTTGTTTTTCAGTCCCGGATCCAACCCCAACTACACAGCCAAAATCCAGATTAAGTGATCGCGCTTCTGAAAGTGGGCCGAGTGGAAGAGGTCTTAGCTTTCCAAATGTTCCAAACAGTGGATCCTATAAATATCGACCTTGAGGAACCACCGCTTCAGAGGGAATGCTAATCTTCCAAGAAGATGCTTGTTCAATATGACTACTTTGAGAAAGTGAAGAGGCACGCAAATGTGCATATCCTCTTATTGGTGGCAATGAAGGAGACAACAACACTGTATTTCCTTGTTTCATTCTTTAAGTTCTTTTCATGATAAGAACCATGTTCATCACTGGTTTCAACAACTTTGTTGTGTAATGACAGGGCAAAAGTTTTCAAAGAAGCTAATGTTGGTACATTAGCGGATTTTTGAAATGTAAAAGAAACTGCAGCATCAGGGATATAATTCTCGTTGGCAAAAAATCATCATGGACATAATTTTGGTTCGAAATATCCATCATGGACATGATTTTGGTTCAAGAAAAATTAGATATAGGAAATATATATATATGATTACATAATCACATTATGCTTATTTTTGAATCCACAATCGCCAAGACAGTTCAAGTGACATCTTGCATATTCCTAATACGTTTGCAGATTTGGTCTTGGCGAGATATTTCTGGTTTCATGTGCATATATGTTCGTGTAAACACACAAGTTGCAGACTTCACAGAAGATGCAGACATCGAAACATGATCACATATACCATTTAGATGGAAGGAGTCACTGATTAGCCATGGATCAAGCAATGCATAATGACAATATACTTTTTCCGATAAAGGGATTATATTAATATCAGGAAGATATCAAATTTACTTCCTGATATTATATTAATATCAGGAAGATATCAAATTAGTAAAAAAGAGCTAGCCGCCACTTCAAGTTTACTTCACCAAAGAGTGGATTCTCCATGTTTCACTTGCACTAGTAAGATATCCTAGAAAAACAAATGCACTAGTAAGACAACCCATTAAAAGCATCCCCTAAAAAAGGGAACCAAAATTGCACACGGTATGGATAGGGGCATTTTCCAACATCATCATTCGCTCATCCCTTATCACTTCAATGATCCCTTATGTTTTGTCTGGTCTTGAATATAATCAGCCTGGTCGGTCTTTTGAAATATACGTGTCTTTGTAATCTGAACAGGGAAAGCCATGCACAATAGTCCATGTGCAACATTGCTGGAAATGCACCCTATGGAAAAATAATTTCACCAACATCGTGTGAAACTTCATTTAGTTCGTTTCCCCTAGCATAGCAAATATCAGACGATGTTGTGAAATGGACGCGTGGATGATGAGAATTTTTTGTTTCCCTCCAATATTTTAGATTGGATACCTAAACAGGTTAGCAAATCTTAATTCATATTGCCCTTACTTTAGCCTACGACAGGGGTATATATGTGAATTCTACACATCTTAGTATTTGTTAGCTCTTCTTAAGAAAAAAACAATGGTGTGAGCATGTGATGTGTATTGAGAAAATCATTTACGCATCGTTTTTCATGTCCTTTTAATCATGTGGCCATGCTGCACATTCATCTTGCCATTCTACTTGCATGTTAAGTTAGAGATTCTTGCATCCTTCTTGCATGTTTGGTTACGTTAAAAGAATGATGAGAACTTCCTAAGGTTCATTTACCCTATGAACTTGTAAAGCCTAACCAATCAAATAGTTTGTATGAGAAAGTTGTAGAATCCATATGTTTTACATAGTTGGTGATTACTAATATCAAGTACAAGGAACACATGTGTTGTCCAATTATTATCCTAAAAAAAAGCAGCTGAGAGTGAATCGAGCTAACGCTTCAATTGTAAGTTACAATAAATTTCCTTACATAATGATACGCTAGAAACTTATAATACGATATTTGTTAGAACGAAGTAATAGATGTGTCTACCAAAACATTAATGCATGAAGCTAAAAAAATCAATGCAGGTGCAAAAAATAAGGTGGCATACACTTATGTCAATGTTTAGCCAGTGTCTATACAATAGAAAACTAACATAGTTTTTATTATAAATGTAATTGTGTGTGCACATTACAATAAACAAATACTACAATTAATAATTTGCTTAATTGTGCTAACTGCATAATAAAAAGATACATCCAATAAAATTGTTGTATAATCATAATAATTTATAAGGAAGTATATAAGTCTGTTGTACATTCTATTTATTTAATTGGAGATTTTGTTGTTTCTTTAGGCCTAATCTATCTCTTTTAGTGCCAAGAAGGAAGCTACAGTTTCTCGTTCTAGTACAGAAGCAAAATATAAATTCATTGAAATGCTATAGCAAAAGTGATTTCGGTACAACACTAACTTGAGGAACTTGGAATCAAAACATTGATAAAGGAAGCTAAAAATAATAATGTGGGAAGGTAAAAATAATAATGCATGAATTTTCTAACACCCTCCCTTAATCAGTCCTTTTCAAATTAATATTTTGCCTAAATGCTTCAAACAGTCGATGTGATAGAGCCTTCGTGAATACCTAAATAGCAACTTGATCTTTTGAAGGAACAAAAAGAATGTCCAATTAGTTGTTGAGAACTCTCTCTAACAAAATCAAAATATATCCTAATGTATTCATCTCTTGCATGAAACATTGGATTTGCTGACAACTAGCTTGCTCATAAATTATCACACCATAGACAATAGGACTAGTTACATGTGGTTTAGCCAAACCGAGTCAATGTATTTCTAGCCTTGTAACCGGGTCGATGTACTCCTAATCGTGTATGTACTCTTTTGGTTTCCTCCAAATGCTATATATCATGCTTCTTTTGTTTTCCTCCAATATTTCCGATAGAGTGGATACACATTATACCATGCTCACTTTGACATCCTAGGGCAGGCATAGATATAGGCATTTGTAAGCTATTATAGAAAATAAATGTGAAGGTAGAACATGTATGATCAAGCCATTGATGAACTATTTATCATGTCATAACTTCATGGGCAGAGATGTAACTTGTAGTAAGAAGGACAACAAAAGAAGCTATACTCAATTTACACATGGGCGTTTAGATTCTTCTGCTTTGTGTCCGATCGGTAACTTAGCAAAAAGGGCAAAGTGTTCCTAGCGACAACAAGATTGTCAGCATTGATGCTTGTCAGTTCTGGAATGTATTCCCCACGCCACACAAATGCTCTTGGGAAATGACGCCAAAAAGCACAATGGGCTCGGTCTCTTTTCCGTTAAATTAGCCTGTGACGTTCTGCTTTGAATATTGCAAGTCAATCTGTATACATATTATGCAAATGCTATGATGCTTCTTTTGTTTTCCTCCAATATTTCCGATAGCTAGAAGGATGGATATGCAGGGAAACAAAATTTAAAACATACCATGCTCACTTTGACATCCTAGGGCAGGCATATATATAGGTCTTTGTTAGCTATTGTGGAAAATAAATGTGAAAGTAGAACATGTATGAGCAAGCCATCCATGAACTGTTTATCATGTCATTTTTACCTTGTGAGCATGCATGCATGTGGGTAGACTGCAAAATCATATGACCATTGCCTTTGCATGTTTATTATTCCGGTTCTAGCCAACAAAAACCAAGGAAAGCAAAGTACTGCACTTGATTGAACTGAACTCACATCAAAAGAATGATGGCAAGTTCATAAATGAGTGAGTACTTGAAGGACAGTTGCATTCGCAGATAGGTTGATCACTACGGTGCAACCGGCTTCAAATCCCACACAGTAAGTGGACCACTTAGTATTATTTTGGAACAAAACAAACATATGTAGTGTGAAGTGGCGAATTCTGTTTTAGTCGGGATCCGTCTTTTAGAACTTTATATCTTATTTGGCAAGTGAGCACGCATCTCTTGTGGAAATTTTATTTATTCTACATCTTGTGGGATCTCATATGGATACTGGATGCAACTGGCTGCTGACGGTTGACAAGACTTCTTTTTCCAGGCTACTTGGTGGCGTCATACTATTAGACTACATAATGGATAGTTGTGTGTTGCTATTCATTTTTAGATGGTTGATACATAACTGAACCCTATCTGATCTATGATTGTAATATTCTGAATTTCTTTGAATAATGCAATAAATGAGATTGTGTACATCAGTTGATACAGAGGCCGGGGTTTTACTCCCTGTTTCGGAAAAAGGAGAGCAGAGCTTCCAGGCATGACTGGAAGGCCCTACTTCATCTCTTGGAAAACTCCTCCAATGTCATCCTGATTAACGTCTAACCTATCTATGCTTTCTGCCAGATTAGCAAACCACTGTCATTCCTTCGAGGAGCACATGTAGGGACCATATTGCATGTAGGGACCATATTGCTAGAACTGATTGGGATTGGGTCACAGGACGATTTCACTGATTAAGTCTATTACCTTGATCCTCGCCCACACTAGGGAGGTCTTTCGAAATGGAAGAATCCAGATATGAGCAGGTTCTCATTCAGTAGTATAGCTCACATGCCATCAGAAAAGAACGGCCTAGTTGCTAATGGTTTTTCGTAAACACCGACCTAGATTTGCCTGAACCACACTGGTTTGTTTTTCAGTAATGATCAGTCCCAGATCCAACCCAAACTACACAGCCAAAATCCAGATTAAGTGATCGCGCTTCTGAAAGTGGGCCGAGTGGAAGAGGTCTTAGCTTTCCAAATGTTCCAAACAGTGGATCTTGTAAATATAGACCTTGAGGAACCACCGCTTCAGAGGGAATGCTAATCTTCCAAGAAGATGCTTGTTCAATATGACTACTTTGAGAAAGTGAAGAGGCACACAAATGTGCATATCCTGTTGTTGGTGGCAATGAAGGAGACATCAACACTGTATTTCCTTGTTTCATTCTTTAAGTTCTTTTCATGATAATAACCATGTCCATCACTGGTTTCAACAACTTCGTTGTGTAATGACAGGGCAAAAGTTTTCAAAGAAGCTAATGTTGGTACATTAGCGGATTTTTGAAATGAAAAAGAAACTGCAGCATCAGGGATATAATTCTCGTTGGCAAAAAATCATCATGGACATGATTTTGGTTCGAAATATCCATCATGGACATGATTTTGGTTCAAGAAAAATTAGATATAGGAAAAATATATATATGATTACAGAATCACATTATGCTTATTTTGAATCCAGAATCTCCAAGACAGTTCAAGTGACATCTTGCATATTCCTAATACGTTTGCAGATTTGGTCTTGGTGAGATATTTCTGGTTTCATGTGCATATATGTTCGTGTAAACACACAAGTTGCAGACTTCACAGAAGATGCAGACATCGAAACATGATCACATATACCATTTAGATGGAAGGAGTCACTGATTAGCCATGGATCAAGCAATGTATAATGACAATACATATTTTCCGATAAAGGGATTATATTAATATCAGGAAGATATCAAATACAACCAGTCTCTGCAACAATACCATACCCTAATGATAGTATAGATGCACACAGCCTAAAAAAGAAGAGGAAGAAGCTAAAAATGAGAAAGTCCCGCTATAGTGTTCCAGTGCTTACAGCAGCACAAAGACCACCATGACAATACCTGAAATCCACGCTACTAGCAAAAGTCTTATAGAAAAAAATGATACCACCGACGCACCAAATTTAAGGTGCACCGGCGCTAACTACTATCGGTGCCCCCCTATACACGTACACCGACACTAACCTACTACCCCTGGCGCATGCCATACCCCGTGCGCCGGCGCTAACCCGCGACCACGCCAGCCTCTCATCGCGGAGCTACTCCTGGCGCCCACACGTCGTACTACTGCCAAGTTCTCCGAAATCGATGTCTCCAAAAAGAAAACAATGCACAAGCACCATTGTCGTCCGATCATAGATCTCAGGTTTTCATCCTGAAAAAATCCCCGCTCTCAAAATAATACCTCTAATAAGGCCATTGTCAGGCACTACCAGTTAAGGTCAGACCTTAGATTTTCACCCTAAAAGGTAGGTGATGACCCACAAGTATAGGAGGTGTATCGCAGTATTTTCGAGGGAAGTGAAACCCAATTTATTGATTCGACATAAGGGGAGCCAAAGAATATTTATAAGCCTTCACAACTGAGTTGTCAATTCAGCTGCACCTGGAAACAATCTTGGTCACAACAGTTTATCAGTAGCAACAGTTTTGTAGTAGGAATAGTAAAGTAACAACAGTAGTAAAAGTAAAGACAACAGTAACGATAGCAGTAACAGTGGGATTCGAGTGCGGTAGGCATAGGGCTGGATGGACGGGCGTTGCATGGAAAAGACAATTCACATAGCAATCAGAGCATTGGGCAATTGCAGATAAATAAGATAAAGAATCCAAGTACTAGATAATCCTAGGCATGTGTTCCATATATAGTCATACGTGCTCGCAATGAGAACTTGCACAACATCTTTTGTCCTACCTGCCCGTTTGCAGCAGGGCCTCAAGGGAACTACTGGAAATTAAGGTGCTACTTTTAATAGAGCACCGGAGCAAAGCATTAACACTCCGTGAACACATCTGATCCTCACATCAAAGCCATTCCCTCCGGTTATCCCAATTTCTGTCACTTCGGGGCCATTGGTTCCGGACAACAACATGTCTATACAACTTGCAGATAAGACCATAAACAATACTGTCATAATGAATCAATAACATGTTCAGATCTGAAATCATGGCACTCAAGCCCTAGTGACAAGCATTAAGCACAACAAGTCGCAACAAAGTCATAAAGCACTAATAAAAGATACTAGGCACCATGCCCTAACAATCTGATGCCATTACATGAACGATCTCATCCAATCCCTACCATCCCCATAGCCTATAGCGGGGGATTACTCACTCATAGATGGGGGAAACATGGATGGTCGATGGAGAAGCGATGGTGATGATAATAGCGATGATCTCCTCCAATTCCCCATCCCGGCAGGGTGCCAGAACAGAGTTTCTGGTGCTGTTTCGTGGAATCTGGTAGTGGCGGCGGAGCGGAACTCCTTTTGGAAAAACGTCGAACCCCCAGAGTTTTTAGGTCAGAAGGTTCCTTATAGGCAAAGAGGGAGACCGAGGGGGTTCCTGGGGGGGTCCACACCACCCCCTAGCGCGGCCTGGCCTGGCCCGCGCCACCAGGTGGTGTGGCCACCCCTGGCTCTTCTCCGTCTCGTATTCTAGCTCCTGGAGTCTTCGGGTGAAATAGGATTTTTGGTATATTTTCCGGGATTTTTCCTGATAGTTGATTTTCTACACAAAAAGTAGACATCAAGGCAATTCTGCTGAAAACAGTGTCAGTCCGCATTAGTTGCATTCAAATCACACAAGTTTAGAGGAGAAACAATAGCAAAAGTGTTCGGGAAAGTAGATACGTTTTGGACGTATCAGTAGGAAATTGAACTTCTCTTATGCTTACTCGCATGCCGCCGCTATGAGGCCCGAAACACCAAGCAAGTTCACCATCGACACAAAATCTCAAACCACCAACACTAGTCCTCAAAACTCAGCTTTCATGTCATTCTCCGTATTTGACTTCACCATGGAACAACAAGACGTGTCCCATGATGGCAACAGATAGCAAAGCTTCATGCCGCTCCCTTCTGAAACCAAACGGTTGGAAAAAATCATGCAAACACATGACCGAATCACATCTGATCTAGCAATCTCTAGGCATGAATCGCTCAACGGAGTTCACCAGTGAAGCCTTCTGATGACCCACAAGTATAGGGGGTGTATCGCCATATTTTCGATAAGTAAGAGTGTCGAACCCAACGAGGAGCAGAAGGTGCTGGCTAGTGGTATGGATCAGGAATTCTCTACAAATACTTAGCAAACGGATTTTTAAGGGTTTTGGATAAAGCAAGTAAACAAAATACGAGTAAATAAAAGACAGTAAGAATGAATGCAACAAGTGGCCCAATCCTTTATGCAGCAAAGGACAAGCCAGTTGTATTTCTATAGATGACCAAACGTTCTCGAGGACACATGGGGAGACTGTCAAGTGCTTTCGCTTCATATAGTCGATTAATCTTCTTTAGCTTGCTAAGTGTTGTGTGGGTGAACCTGTGCTAATGTACCGCCCCATCCAAGACTAATACATACTTGTGATTAAACCCCTTGCAAACATCCGTAAGTACAAGAAAGTAATTAAGGTAGAAACCTAACCACAGCTTTAAACTCTAAGACCCTTATGTCCATTGTGCAATGGTTTCCTAACGGGGGTTCAGGTTTCTATCACTCCGGCAACCCCTACGATTAGTAGCTAAATACACAATGCATTCCCCTAGGCCCATATAGGTGAAGTGTCATGTAGTCGACGTTCACATGACACCACTAGAAGAAGTACACTACAACTTAAATAACAATCTATTGAATCTTTCTCAACGCAACTCCACTACTAACAACAAGACTTCTCCCATGTCCTTAAGAACAAAACGAACTACTCACAAGACATCATATGGATCATGATCAGAGATGGAATAATGATGTATAACAATCTGAACATAAACAATAATTCAATGGTTCACTCAATAGCATCAACTACAAAGAGTAATCAACACCGGGAAAGTTTTCCCTATGAACTATGCAAGATTCAACACAATTGTTATAGCAATATGGAGATGGTGATGAGGGTGCTGATGGTGATGATGGTGGTGATGATGATGATGATGATACTTACTAGCTTTCAGCTCTCATTGCCCCTATCATAGGCATCTTTAGGTGGTTAAGGTTAAAGTGACACAACTAAGAGGGTATACTTGACAAGTTATAAATTGGAGTCCCATGCCCCTTACTTATGAGTACCGATCCTCATGCTACTCAACTTCAGTCACGAGCAAGCTCTTGTCATTGTAAATACATGCGTATCATTGAGAACCGCCAACGGGGTACCCCTTGCACATGACACATGAGCTATCCCATAATCAAAATGACAAGGCAAGCAGACAGTGAGCATCTCAGTGATCTTTTTATTTGCTATTTGCATAGGTTTTTATTGAGGATTCTTCATAGAATGCTCACTATAGTTATGCTGCAAGTTTTCACCATGATTAGGCATGACTTAGGCTAGCGGCCCAGGCGTTTCTCTAACACACATATAAACTCCATGAGCTTACAAGTTCCACTTTTATTTCACACCGCCGGGATCCATAAGCAAAAGAACATGATATCAACTATGTACAAAGTACCAAATGAAGTGTTGAAAGCGGTCCCCATGATACATGGTTCGGCTAACTTCAACTCATAAAGCGCAAGCATACACGCAACAAAGAAGGACCCAATGGTTCAAGTTTATTAAATGCAAAAAAGTAAAGTGTGCCATCAAGTTCGTGAGAGCTTTAATCACTAATTTTCACATAACAAGTTTAATTTGGGAGGTAGACAAAACAGGAATTTACTTGGAATAGGAATAATACTACTAGGTATGTATGGTGGACGCAAATGGCAAGGGTTTTGGTTTAAAGGAGTGGATGCACGAGAAGAATTCCCTCTCAGTACATGTTTCTGGCTAGCAAGGCTGGGTAGCAAGTATAAGAGTGGAAGGAAACAAACAAGCATACAAATGATAAAGACAAACATGCAATCTTCCTTGGAAGCACAAAAGAACTTAACTAGAGAATACTAAACTTATGAGCAAATCAAGAAAGAAAGATGATGAAATTATTTTCCTCTAGAGTACTTCTATCTTTTTCTTTTCAACTCTCAAAAAGGTGTTGCTACTGACCGAGCCAGGTTTGCCAAAACCAACTAAATTAACTCAATGATCCCAGAGTGCTACCAATACTAACAACAAGATCAATCATATAACCATGAATTGAAAACTAATATAAGCCATGCAAAAGAGTGAATGATAGAACTTCTCATTAATATTCCATAACGGAAACTCACACCAAGGGATACATATCTAACGAGAGAGGGGACACTTCCATAATGCAAACCATACTACAAAATAACTCCTCTATTCATGATATGACTCTACTAATAAGGTAAAAAGATAGAAGATAGTGATATGATACCGCGACACTCCCCCAAGCTTGGAACAACCAAGGGGATGCCAAACCTGATGACGAATTACTCCTTAGGTGGTGGTATCCTCTCAATGAGCTCTCTGATAAGTTTCCCCAAGTCCTCAATCTCAAAGGTGAGATTACGAATAAGCTGCGGGTTTTGCTCAATGCGGCTCATGATCATGTCGGGTTGAGAATTCCAGCTCTTGCTATTCTTTCCCCACTCTTCCTCCTTGAAGTCTTCTTTTCCTGCATGGCTAGAACGAGGCAAATCCCAATTGGAGGGTAATTTCTCCTTGGGCATATTCTGGTATTGATGCTCATGGATAAGGGTATGGAAAGGATTCTTGGTGCGTGAAGGAAGTGACCAGGGATCTGAACGGTGATGAGGAGCCTTCCCTCCAATGGATGGGTTTGCCACCACTCCAATGCTTGCAATGGTAGTGCCGGTATGCGGATGTTGGCTTTGCTCCTCTTCACCTTCACTCTTGATCTCCTTCTCCTTCCCGGGGTCTTGGAGGTCTTCCTCCATAGGCTCCTTCCCTTTATCCTTGGCAGACACCATCGTGCTTCTAAGCTTTCAGAGAGTATGTCCTGACAGAAACAGGTCGAAACAAAAACACGACGAAAACACGATATACGGACCTCGGGGGGTCCGGAGGGTTATATATTACGAAGTTTCGTATCAAAAGGAAGGTACTGGGAGAAAACGAGTTGGAGGCGGAGTCCTGGGTGGCCTCACCACCAGGTGGCGCGGCCAGGGGAGGGCCCGCGCCATGGGGTGGTGTGGGCCACCTCGGCTCCGGTTCCGTCCCTTTTTCGCTTCGTACCTTTCCTTATTGACTGAAAACTGTAAAAATATAGTTGGATTGTATTTTCGCAGAACTTTTCTTACCAGAACTGTTACCTAGTTGGAAACGGACTCTGCAGGTCTCTGAATTTGGTCCTCAATGAATTTCTCTAGAGTTATCTCTTGAATACCATCGATATCTTCATCTTCATATACTTATTACTTGATTCATAAAACCCTTCTCTTCCTTATTACACCATTGTCTCCACTTCCTGGAAATTTCTTTCACACAAAACTTCACACAGTTCGTATTAGCAACATTAGTATAAGTGAAGTGATAAAACCTTTTGAGCCCAATATCAACTGAAAACCATCAAAACATAAGCTACTGCAGCAACTCCTTCCGAAAACCCAAAAATAATTCAAAAAGGAAATCGAATAAAGAGGCAAATGCAAGAGTGGCAAAATCTGTCAAAACAGACCAGCAGGTAAAGATCAAATTTTTCAAAAATCTTCTGTTGCTCAAATCAAAAAGTGCAAAACTAACGAAAGTTAAATAACAAGCTGGGGCAGAAACACAAAGAATTACAGCTCAATCCGATAGACAGAGATCTCTCACGAATTTTTACGGTGAAGCACAAAAATCTGTTTTGGGACAGCAACTTCCCCAAATATTACTTCTCTCTCATTAGAGGTTGATCTTGACACAAAAACCAAACAAAACGGATAAGGAGCGGTTATTACCGAAGTAATAACTTCCAAGACTCAAAGAAACAAAAACAAACTGAAAGCAAAAACAAACTGGGTTGTCTCCCATAAAGCTCTTTCTTTATAGCCATTAAGATGGGCATGATAATTTTGAAGAAGCTCTCATAGGGATATGAATTGAAGTGAAAGAGAGCATTAAGAAGCAAAAAAAGTCTAACCCACTTCCTATGCAAGGGAACCTTGTAAACAAACAAGTTATTGAAACCAAAGGCAACTTGCATAAGACGGCAAAAGATGTGCAACATAAAAACTTTCAGCATAAAACGAGGAAACTTGATATTATTGAGATACACAAGAACACTTTTTCCTCTTTCATAGTAACTTTCAGTATCATGTATAAACTTAACAATATAGCTATCACAAGGACCATCATAGCAATGATCACTTATTCTAACAGAAAACACAGGAATACTAGCTCTCATAACACTACTATGTGAAACAATATTAGAGGTATCCTTACAAAGGATAGTGTGTCCCTCTTCCTCATACTCAGTGACAAAGTCTTTCACATTTGCTATTATAGGTTCATCAACCATTTGTTTATCAGGTTCAACAGCTTTATTCATACTTTCATCTACCATACTAGCCATCATAGAATGTTCCTTTACCTTAACTGGAAAAGGCATTTTCTCAATATAAGGTTCAGGTAAAACATGATTAGCAGTATAAACTTCGGTATTTCTTGCAGGAACACTCTTAGCAACATCTTTATAAGGTTCATGATACTTATTCCACTTCTTTTTAGGCACTTCAATGTAGGAAGCAAAAGCCTTAAAATAAGAAGCAATAGCTTGAGAGTCTAGACCATAAGCATTTTTAATATTTTGAAAGTCATCAGTTTCCATAAAAGATTCAATGCAATCATAATCATAATGTATACCTGACTTTCTACCTTTGTCATTCTCCCAAGCTTCAACATTATCTTGAATACGATCTAGAAGGTCCCATTTAACTTCTTCTTCCATACGAGTGAATGATCCAGCACAAGAGGCATCCAATAAATCTTTGTCATGTAGAGGGAGCCTTGCATAAAAGTTGTTGATAATTATATTGTTGGGGAGCTCACGAATGGGACATTTGAGCATTAGTAACTTCAATCTCCCCCAAGCTTGAGTTGTACTCTCTCCATCAAGAGGCCAAAAATTATATATTTGATTCCGATCTTTATGAATCTCACTAGGAGGATAAAACTTTGAATAAAAGAGAGGCACTATTTCCTCCCATTCCAGAGCTTGACCATTCTTCAGCAGCTTATACCATTCCTCAGCTCTTCCTTTTAGCGATAATGAGAATAACTTCTTCTTAACTTGATCTATAGTAATACCTGCACACTTGAACAACCCGCATAATTCGTGTATAAAGAGTAAATGATCACCGGGATGGACAGTTTCATCCCCAACATAGTAGTTATCCATAACACGATCAATAATTCTTGTGGTATTTTGAAAACATCTTTCTCAGCAGGTGGTGGCTTATCTACTACCTTAGCAGTGGTAGTAGCATTACCAAATACGAAACTCAGCGAATTATCCATAACGAAAATAAAGCAACTAGCAGAAGTAAACAATACTCACAGTAGAAGTTTCCTTTACCAGTTCCACTCTCCAATAGCGCTTCACTCCCTGGCAACGGCGCTAGAAAATAGTATTGATGACCGACAAGTATAGGGGGTGTATCGCAGTATTTTCGATAAGTAAGAGTGTCGAACCCAACGAGGAGCAGAAGGTGATGGCTAGTGGTATCGATCAGGAATTCTCTGCAAATACTTAGCAAACGGATTTTTAGGGGTTTTCGATAAAGCAAGTAAACAAAATACGAGTAAATAAAAGACAGTAAGAATGAATGCAGCAAGTGGCCCAATCCTTTATACAGCAAATGACAAACCGGTTGTATTTTCTATAGATGACCAAACGTTCTCGAGGACACATGGGAAGACTGTCAAGTGCTTTCGCTTCATATAGTCGATTAATCTTTTTTAGCTTGCTAAGTGTTGTGTGGGTGAACCTGTGCTAATGTACCGTCCCATCCAAGACTAATACATACTTGTGATTAAACCCCTTACAAACATCCGTAAGTACAAGAAAGTAATTAAGGTAGAAACCTAACCACAACTTTAAACTCTAAGACCCTTACGTCCCTTGTGCAATGGTTTCCTAACGGGGGTTCAGGTTTCTGTCACTCCGGCAACCCCTACGATTAGTAGCCAAATACACAATGCATTTTCCTAGGCCCATATAGGTGAAGTGTCATGTAGTCGATGTTCACATGACACCACTAGAAGAAGTATACTACAACTTAAATAACAATCTATTGAATCTTTCTCAACGCAACTCCACTACTAACAACAAGACTTCTCCCATGTCCTTAAGAACAAAACGAACTACTCACAAGACATCATATGGATCATGATCAGAGATGGAATAATGATGTATAATAATCTGAACATAAACAATAATTCAATGGTTCACTCAATAGCATCAACTACAAAGAGTAATCAACACCAGGAAAGTTTTCTCTATGAACTATGCAAGATTCAACACAATTGTTACAGCAATATGGAGATGGTGATGAGGGTGATGATGGTGATGATGGTGGTGATGATGATGATGATGATGATACCGATGAAGTCCAGCTTGATGGTGGTGTTGATGGCGACGATCTCCCCTCTCCGGGAAGGAATTCCTCCGGCAGAAATCTGTGTGCCGGAGAGATCTTTCTCTCTCGGTATTTTTCGCCTCGCAGAGGCGGCGGAATCTTTCGGTGGTCGCTCTGAGTCTTAGGGTTTCGTGGGGATGATATACGCCAGAAGGGAGAAGCTGGAGTGGACCAGGGTGGCCACACCACCTCCAGGCGCGGCCTAGGCCTGCCCGCGCCATGGGGTGGTGTGGGCCCCCTGTGGCCCACCGCCACTCCATCTTCTGGCATCCTTAGTCTTCTGGAAAAATAGGATTTTCCGTATATTTTCCCGGATTTTCTGATCTTCGCGAATTTTGCCTCCAAACAGCACATTTTCCATCAGAATCCTGACTACAGCGGTCCATGCTCCAAAAGTCATCAACCATGCAAAAACAGATGAAATAACATAAGTATCACCTCTCAATACGAAATATATCAATGAATAATAGTGAATTAAGACATAGAATAGTGATGCAAAATGGACGTATCACCTTCCAAAATTTGACACTCCGACAAGAACAAGATGGACAAGCATCCAATAGATCTTTGTGTTGACATGAGAGGAACCCTAGGACCGCCACCTTTATTCTTCGATGCGGACGAACAGGTATCCACACCACCATATGCCACCCAGCGACGGGGAAGAAGGTTCATACAAGCTCCACCGTAGTAGGAAATGACAGGCACACCAGTGATCTATGAGCAACTTTGTGCCCACCATCGCAGCACAGTCATCCATCACCCCACGGTCGATGGAGTATGTGCAGCTGCCACAGTCGACACCACCAAAATCAGGCTCGCGCTGCCCAGATCGAGGTAGTGCGCTGCCCAGATTGGGCTCGCCTGGCAGGTCGCCGGCGATCGCCGCGCTGCCGTGGTCCATGCCGCCACAACCCATCACCCGCATCTGTAGCCGAGAGCACCACCAACCCGCACCCACCGGAGCTTCACCTCCACGTGGAGAGGATCCACCTGATGCACCTCCTAGCCCTCCACCTTTGGCGTCCGAGTGCCATCACCACCGCCGGCGCCGCTGCTGGTGGCTGCGGCCAGGGGAGCCACAGGAGGGAGGTCTTGTGCTGGGTCTGTTGCCCTCCGGAGCAGCCGCCGCACAGACGACCCGGGAGGAGGGAGGACAAGAGGAGGGAGGGGTGGTGGCGTTGGAGCTGAGGACTAGCGGCTAAGTGCAACATAGCCATGTTTTTCCGTCACGATGAAATTTGGGCATCAAGAATCTCAGTGGCTAGTTTCTTGTCATTTCCAGTATGTCACTTTGTAGACCCTCAGGAACAATGGACTTCCATCGTCCCGCAGAGAGGAAAACGCATTAGGAATACGGTGTTTCGGATTGTAAGTGTGTTCTTGATAGCCCATGTTTTCACCTAACAAGAAAGTTCTCCATATGACCACATATGCACATTTCAAACGCTTCTTTCCAAACATGAAATTATGAAGAAGCATGAAAGAGAAAGAATTTGGACAGATTGATCTTGCCATCTCCCAATTGACAAAAGGTGAGCCTGCACAACTCCATGAGTCTCCAAAGACAAAGCGCATACAAATTATTAAGAACACCACATTAAAATGGCTAAAATAGAATTTGAAGGACTATTGCTCTCGAGGAAACCAACTACTAACAATATAAAGTTTTGACTATGTTGTGTTGAGACTTGAGAGTGAATTAATGAATCTGTTTCTAATATCACCGTTGACGCACGCTTGACTATGCCTTCCGTATAGTATATAGCACCAGTTACTGCCCGGAGTCTGCAGCCCAGCCGTAGTCTCCGGAAGCAAACTTGTCCTCTGGATAGAACCCGACAACAATTCACTCGTCATCATTCCACCAGCTCCGAACTCCAATCCATCTTCATATTGCAAAGATTGGCGGCATCGAGGTGCACGAACTTGAGGAACACCTTCCCGATGACTCCAGCTGGATCATCGACATTGGGTCGCCGGACGACGATCTTGACTAGTTCACAGAACTTGCACGCTTGCACCTCGACATCAACCATAAAGCGATGGTAAAAATCGTCGTCCTCAAGGAGTCGGCACTGTGACAAGGAGGAGAGCATGTTGGTTCCCCCTATCATAGCAGACATCGGACAATGTTCAAAACCTAGTGAAATGATGGGTGGATGATGATAAATTTTTGTTTCCCTCTGATATTTTAGATTGTGTACCTAAAAAGTAAGCAAATCTTAATCCATATTGCCCTCACTTTGACATCGTACAGCAGGGGTACATATGTGACTTCTACACATCTCTAGTATTTGTTAGCTCTTCTTAAGAAAAAACAATGTCGTGAGCATGTCAATATGATATATATTGAGAAAATCATTCGTGAATCGTTTTTCATGTCCAGTTAATCATGTGCCTAGGCTGCAGATTCATGTTACCATTCTACATGCATGTTTAGTTAGTGACTCTTGCATCCCACTTGCATGTCTGGTCACATTAAAGCAATGACGAGAACTCCCCAAGGTTCACTTACACTAATGTTGCACATGAACTTGTGTTGAGCCTAACCGATTACTATAATTGATGATACTTCAATATCAAGTACAAGGAACACATGCGTGTTGTCCAATTTTTATTGAACACGGTGTTACTTATAAGACATGCTTGACATAGAAAAAATCGGTTGAGATTGAGTCAAGATAACAGTTCAATTATACTCTAAAAGTTTTTATATTTTTGATTACATAATTATACACTGGGAATTTCTATTGAGATATTTGTTAGAATGTAGTAATAGATGTGTCTACCAAAAATTAATGCAGGCAGCTCGAATATAAATAGATGCAGCTGCAAAAGAGGTGCATGGCGTTTACTTTTGTCAATGTTTAGCCACTGTCTATACACTACAAAACTAACATATAGTTTTTGTTATAAAATACATTTTTTAGCACACGTAAAGTGTATTTTTGTGTGTACATTGCAATAAAAATAATGTTACAATTAATTATTTGGTTAACTGTGCTGACTGCATAATGAAAAAGATACACCCATCAAAATCATAGTATAATAAAATAATAGTGTACATTGTATTTATTTAACTCGCCGTGAAGTACCAATCTACATATGTTGCTGACATGCGACATAGATAATGGATAAAAAGAAGATTAAAAAATCAAATTGCAACCAAGATTTAAGAATCTCGTTATCAAAAAATAAAAATGAGAATAGTATAGGTGGAGGTGTGAGGACATGCACGAGTGTTGTAAAGAAAAGAAATTTTTGTTCATACATCCCTAATTCTGCTATATAACTTTGTTCCTCCAACATTCTTTAATTCTTGATAGGTGGACTAGTAACAACAACAAAATGATTTTATACGTTGTAAGATTGTCAACGAAATAAAGAACCAGTTGATATATCCTGCATTAATTAGTGTCAAGAACCATGAATAATTGTGCTAGCATGCACCACGAGATCAACAGAGAGTCAGAAACAACATCAGATTAAAATACACATACGAATGCTAAAAGAAACACAATTATGATAATGCATTAATAATATACTGCTCCGCGGTTTCTTTGATCAACTAGCTTGAACTGTACAGTTCTACCTGGCACAATTATATATGTTCCTACTACGATCTACATGCTAATTCTTCCAAGAAAAAATGATTTTTTCTTTTCTAGACCGGTCATAGAAATCAAGAATTTTTATATATAGACTCTAATCTAGAACCAAGATCCAAGAAAGAATGAAGAGTAGTCAAACACCAGGTAAAGAATGCAGTATAAACACAAAAAGTGCATACTTGTATCGTGTCTAACATCCTTGATGAAGAATGCACCATAAAGGTAATCGAGGAGTCATCAGCTTAACAAGCATGTAAATAATGATGCCCTCATGACAAAAATAAATCAGACATTATAACAACATCTATAAACGCAGAAATCAGTCAGATATTTACATATACAATTTTTGTTTGAATCTTTCAAAATTTAGATATCCAATTTTTATTTGAAACTTTTTTGTGGGGTATATTTGAATCTTTTTGACATCTACAAAATTACAGCGGAACCAACTGTGCACCCTTATGAATTTGCAACAAGACCATTCGACTAAATTAGCAAGATAATCAAAAGGTGCTAGACCCACATTTTCGTGTCTCCTTACATTTGGTCTAATTTTTAGCGTCTCCACGAGTTTCTCGTAGACATGCGACATCATGTCAAAAGGTGTTTATACACCATCCCAGACTTGATTTAGCTCAATAACATATACATCTTGGCTACATAGGCTACTCTTCCTCACATACATGATGAACCAAAGTTTCCAACCCAACAACAAATTGCGCCAATTTAGGTATGATAGCAAAGCATGAAAATTCGAAGCCGGTAGGATGGGAAAAGGTGTACCGTGCACATTAATGTTACAAAGCTTAGGAAAATGTACCAAGGATCAATCCTCAAAATTCATAATAGGTACAGAAAGTTAGTATATATAATAGTGATAGCTTGCACCACTAACCACACCTTATGTGGATTCAATACATATATGCGTGAATCAGTGCTACCATGATATCTTTGTTTTCTTCCAATATTTTAGAAAATTTGACTTGGATAAAAAGCTAAAGAATTTTGGGTACATATGACAATCACTTTGTCATCCTAAGGTGGGGTATATGTAGGACTTGTACATATATGTAGTCCTTGCTAGAACTTATCATGAAATCGAAATGTAGCATGGGATATGTGTTCACCAAGTCACTAGGTATCATGCGGAGTAGATCGTAGAGTCATGCTTTTTTTGCAAATTAAAGGCCACGAAGGCCGTGGAGCTTTCTTTCCAACGACGAAGGGTGAACATTAACATACAAGGCCATGCAGAAAAGGAAAATTACAACCAAGCCCTTGAAAATAGCACTGAACACCCTAAAGAAGACTCAAAACATAACCGAGTACACAGAGCACGCCGGCGAGCAACCTCTAGATGCCACCACCGCTACACCAGCCGGGGAAGGCACCACTTGGCTGGGTAGCGGCTTGGGAGGGAGCGCAGAGGTTGAAGAAGAGCCTCCCAAGTAGGTTGGCGAAGCCCAGGCTTTGAGCGCTGCCGGGCATGGCGAGGCTAGGCCGCTAGCCAGGAAAAGTCACAGCAAGGAACAACTGCTTCTGAGGATTGAGGAACCGCCGGGGGAGCTGAAGTTCCAGAAGCTCCACAACTCCTCGCATGCGGACGAAGAAGAAGAATTTACTCTGCCCTCTCCCTCACCTCCATGGCCGGCCCAGAGGAACCAGAACCGAAGAAACTTGTCCGCGAGAATGAGACAACGCTCCCACCTCAATCCTAGATGCAACAACATGATTCCTTTCTCCCCTGCCACCACGGCCCGCCAGGAGTCGAAGAACCACACGCAGGTTCCAGATCAAGACGGGAGAGCACAGCTTGCACTTATTGGTACGGTTCCCTTACTGGCTCCAAGCTCGCCGCACTCCCACCTCGGGAGCTCTAGAAAGGAAGACCGAGAGGGCCCTTCAGTGCCGTACTGGAGGGAAGAAACCAAGAAAGCAGCAGACTTGGGATGGCCAAGCACGCACCTCTCCTCCCAAATGCAAAATGCCTTGATCTGCATAGTGCACCTATAATATGATTAAGCAGCTTGCCCTCGTCTATGTCACTAGGTACTGATTCAGTTTTTCTACCGAGTTCTCCATTCTCTTACCACTTGTACATATGCTTGATACAAATGTACCTGCCCTTACTCTGAACTAGAACAGGTACATTCCATCCGGGCTTCCTGGTATCATTTTTTGTCACATTGTCATGTTCATACTCAAGACCATTTAGCTGTGGTATCTTCGGAAGTGTAAATTGATGCATAATTCCCTGCTCCTTGCACTAGGCATCAAACAAGTCAATATACTCTCCCCCATTATCAGTGTGAATGCACTTGATCTGCTTCTCAATTTCTCTCTCAACCGAGACATGGAATTGCTTGAATACACTTAGTACTTGATTTTTCGTCTTCAAAACATAGACTCAAACCTTTCTGAAAAATCATCAATAAATATGACAAAGTATTTTTCTCAACCCATGGACCTCACCAACATTTTCCAAACATCGCAATGTACCAAGTCCAGCACCTCAAGCTTCTTGTGAGAAGGTTGACTCTTGAATGCAACTCTGTGTTGCTTCGCCACTAGACAATCTAAATATTTCTTGATGTGAACACCTCTCACACCTTTCAATAAAATTTTCTTCACTAGAACCGTCATCCCCTTCTCACTCATATGCCCAAGTCTCGTGTGTCATAAAGCATAAGCATCCTCTTTCTACAATGCACTAACACAAGGGGAAGAAAGCTTAGCATGAACATGATACAAAATTGATACCATGTTACCTTTTACAACAATCAGATTTCCTTTGGTGAACTTATACTGTGCATTTCCAAATCTGCTCAAGTACCCATCTCCATCAAGCAATCCAACTGATATAATGTTGAGCCGAAGGGCCTCCTTCAACATGCCTTGACGACTTGAGGACTAGTGTCGTACCATTTTCAATTTTCATGTGCACATCTCCTCTTCCAATGACTTGTGATCCATCATTGTTTCCCATCTTAAGAACTCTATTTGGTGATGAATTACACAGTGACCTTAAAGGTCTTCCAAGTGTCCGGCAATGAGCCAAGTAGCACCAAGGCTCTCACTTCATTTTTGAATGTGATTCCCATTGAAGATAGCTGATTTAAAATACCCTGAAATTCATTCACATTATATGCAATTGGAGTGTCATCCGTGTACCTCAAACGCATCAATTTCTTGGTCAAGAACATCTTGTTGGTACATTCTTTGTGGGCACACAACTCCTCCAATTTCTTTCATAAGGTATGTGCATGTGTCTCACCAATGATATTTTTCAAAATATTATCATCCACCCATTGTCAGATGAACCTACAAGCTTGGAGATGAAGTACCTCTCATTGATCTTGCTTCATATGTTGAAGCATCTCAGTGGAGAACACTGACTTCCAGTATTCCTTTACGTACATCAAGTATTTCATCTTGCTATTCCAAGCTTGATAATTTGTACCATTGAAAGAAATTATTCTATTGGTATTCACTTCCAGGGCAGGCCCTGCGATTGAGGGCCCAGGGTGAAACTAAAACTTGGGCCCCTTAATTCAAACATTATAAAAAAAGTTTGTATACAAAAACTACTACAAAGTTCTAAAAAATATTATAATCGATCATCTCTTTGTATAGTTTTATCATGGCAGTACACCGCATGTGCAACATCAACCTCTCGCCCATCGCATGTGCAATGAGGAGTCATGTAGGAATGATCAAATGGCACCAAGCACCCGAAATCTTTCACCCGAACTTGTCAATTACCTTGCAATTCTTTTTTTGTCTTCAAGCTACTATTTGAACTAAAATGTTGATTTTTTTCAGTTCAAGTAGACCTTGAACAATTGAAAAGGGAATTTTTTGAGATCTAATCAATGCAAGATGGAATAAAAAGGAAAAAGTGTTACTTTATTTAGAAATGGAAATGTGTTACATCTGACACGAGTAGAGTTTTTTTCTATTTTGAGATGCCTAGATTGTTTTTTAGGGAACATGTGTAGATTGGTTTTTAGGAAACAAGCATAAGTTATGTGCTCTATTCCCTAGATTAGTGATGCAGTCATTTTATAGACCAGCGGCCCACTCCACTCAATTATCTCACTGCTAACCGAGTGAAAGGCCTAGTAAAAATAGTTTAATAGCCAGCCCACTCGGACGTAATGATTTGTCTCAACTTCCATCTCTTCCTGAACAATACGAGAGACGAGGAAAAGCTTTGTACATGTTTCTAATGGCCCCACCAGTCAAATGTTCTCTCCCCATCGCATATGCCGTACCTAGATGGGGATTCTTGGTCTTGGGGGGCACGGGGCGGCCGCCCTTCCCGACCCCCCTCAGGGCCGGCCCTGTTCACTTCCATCCTTCACCTCAAGCAAATGCAATCAGCCCAAAACAAACCTTGCTCTGAAACTGAATACAAACTGAACAGCAGCTCTGATACTACACTTTGTTGGGGGAAGATACACAATCCCTGCTACTTGTAATGGACCCCGAGGATATCTTCGATCAACATATATGCAGCGGAAATAAAAAAACAAGGACATACTTAAGTGACACAAGGATTTACGTGGAAAAACCTCCTCAAGGTGAGGAGGTCCACTCAAGATTCACTTTGAGCAACCTGGGTACAGTGTCTTATCTATAACATCTAGAGATGTACAACACACTTAACACGTTGCCAACCGGCAATGACAACAACAACCACTTGAAAGAAAGATTGTAGCAAAGCAGAGATATCATAATTTCTGTCCTCTTAGGTAATCAGCAAACTACTCTTAAATCACATATCCAATCAGCACCAAAATTGGTAGACAAGTAGACCTATGAGTTTCCAACATACACACCAAATTTCAGCTCAATCGGACACTGTTTTCCTATCCAAACTTTTTGTCTACCAAAACTGCTCTGTGCTAAAATTGCAGCAGTCTAAACTGAGTAAACCTCTACCAAATCTAAATAGTTGATCTGATCTTATTAGTGTTACTTGCAGATATGATGTATATGTTTGCATTCATGCTTAGTTGCGATATGTATGATCTATTTCCATTATGCATTCTAAGTCCCTTTTTCCCTCGCTTGGAAAGCTGTGTTTTCACTAGAGTGTTAGTTAGAGGCCTTCCAAAAAAATTACAACCAACTTACTGTACGCAATGATAGAGCTATCCACTACTTAATTTGCACTCTTTTTGTGTATTGATTTGCCAATGATATTCTTGTAATTTGATACTGACTACCAACAGTAGTTAGTTACTAGATAATTGGTCATGAAAAGTTTGTGCATTAGGTACCGGATTCAGAGGGACACTGTTTACCATCACATGAAAATACAGTATGAGTATGTTATACTATGCTATTCCTAAGTTATTGTTTTATGATATATAAGGAGTAATTGCCCACTGATAACATATGACTTTATAATGTTATTTGCCTCGTGGCTGATTTCAGGGTAATCAAGATTCACAAAAATAATGTTAAAATTGCTATTGGTGCAAAAGGGGATCTTATAGATTGTGGAATTGGCCACGAATGTACAAACTCGACATGCTTATCTTTGAATGGTACCGAGTGAGTTTAAGATGATTCTTTGGGGGATTATCCAAATAGGGATAATCATTATATTTCATGCCATAACAGTCAGGTAACTCCTTGACCAACCTAAAGATGGATATTTTTCTTCTTTGTATCATGGTTGGAACTATGGTTTAGGAGGAGCCACACCACCTAGTGGCGAACATGTCTGTCAGCCCTGAGGGCCGTCATCCCATCATTAAGGTCATTTGACCAGGGGATAGGCACATAGGCAATGACCCAAGGAGACTGTGCATGTATTCATTTCAGAGTTATCTCTTCCATCACATGCGAGTAAGTGGTTTGCAGCTGCCCAGTTTTGCCCGCTTGGAATGTCCTCTGTAGTTGCTAGAGACATGCCAATTTCATATATTTTTTGTAGCCTCAACTAGCTAAATCAAATTGAAATTAATATTTCTTTATGTTTCCAATTATTTTATTCAGATCTTCAGTTCATTTCGTATTTTATTCGTAGTACACTAAAATTTCAAGAATTTATCGCGTTTTTCATTTTCTTTTTAGAAAGCCCACCTCAAATCTATGGGAATCCAGTAATTTCCTTTGAGTTTGCTATATCGAGGTGAGTTGTGTTTCTTGTTAATTAGGTGAATGTATACGGTAAAGATATGGGCTATTTGTGATTTTCTAGCCAGTATGTACGGCACCTCCAGGGAGAGGAGACCAGCCTAGAAAACCCATCTAGGGTTTCCGCACCCCTCGCCAGCTAAACATAAATATTGTACTGTATACAAAATATGATATTTAAGTAAATCAAGATAAAACAGATAATCTAGGTTTTCGCAGCAGTCCATGCCATGTTGGTGTGCTCATATAGGGGGTAGTAACATATCTTGTTGGGCTCCTACTGCTAACAAATCATAACTGGATGTTAAGATGCGATATAGTTGTAAAAAAAACTCTTAATCCCTGAAATGAATATCAAAGCCTGGGATGTTATTCCGGACCTAGTAGTCTGTTTGCCAAAAGAAAATTTCAGACAAAGATAGTCAACATCTGGATGTTTTTTCACAGAGATCTGTGTTCATGAGGTTTAAAATGTGTGTCACCATACCCACTTAAGACTAGACCAAGATAAATTCAATTATGAGTGTATAGGCAAGACAACAACTAATAAACAGAAACATAACAAAATAGATCAATATGGAAAAGATAAGCAATTAAAACTGACCTTTTTCAAAACAACTCAAGAAGACCATCTTCAACATTTTTTAATACTACTGCAGAAGTCCCAACGAAAGCCTACAACACATTACAATGTTAGAAAATCTTGGGAGGAGAAAAACATGTGATTACACACTCAAATGACAATCCATCACCTTGTCAACATTCTCCGCAGTTTTAGCAGATGTATCAATAAACAGCAACCCATGCTCAGTGGCAAACTGCTGACCTTCCTCATAGGAGACAACACGTCCGTCAGACAGATCGCATTTGTTTCCAATCAGAACAATTGTCACGTTAGCACTGTGCTCTCTATTATCTTTTAGCCACGTAGCTACATGGGCGAAAGTCTCCCTCCTGAAAAAGATTAGTGAAGTGTAAGAACCATTGCGCATAGAAAGTTAACACCATTATTAGACATAATATATGGCAAAAAAAACAACATTGGCAGTACCTTGTGACATTGTACACCAAAAGAAGACAAGCAGCCCAGCTGTAGTACAGCTTAGCGATAGATCTGAATGTTTCATCACTTGACTGCAAAGGTAGTACGAAAACGGATGAGGTTTATCACGTCAAACTCAAGTAGCATGGTAAATGTCAGACAAAGGTACGTAAAGCATAATGGGTCTGTATTAATTATTAAGAAGATTCCTAACAGATATTCTTAAACAGCAGACGGGGAGAAGAGATAAGAAACAGTCACCATGTCCCAGATGTGAAGTTTGATCGTCTTGGTACCCACGTTGATGGTACGTTTGTCGAATTCCATCCCTAGAGTTATATTGTGCGCATCCTGGAATATACTGTCGGTGAACTGCAGCGCCAGGCACGACTTGCCAACACCTGTGTATGTGACAATCGATCTAACTCCGTTAACGGATCATACGGAACGGGATAGATCGAAATAATGTACTACTACCTCCGTTCCGAAATATAAGCCTTTTTAGAAGACTAATTTATAGCTATCTAAAAAGTCTTAAATTTGGGAACGGAGGTAGTAGAAGATTGGGAACGAGATGAACCTCTGTCGCCGATGATGACGTACTTGAAGATGTGGTCGCATGACATCTTACAGCTCAGACCCGCCATTACAAACTTCCCTAACCCTACTTGGATTGCAAAATCAGCGGATTAGATAGACTTCTTTCGTGTGTTGTGAAAGGAAATCGAAATAACCGACATGGATAAGGAGGAGGAAAACGATCCTCCTCCCCCGGACGATCGCGCGCCGCGCATCATCCTGGTTCCGCGCTTGCCACGTGCCCCCTCTCCGTGGCGAACGAAAACAAACTCCCCAAGATAGGAGCCCCACCACCCACCACATCCCTATCCTCTCCCGTCGTTCATTTTATCCCCATCACCTCCGCAAATCCCTCCACGAATCCAGAGCATGCTCCGCCGCCTACAAGGTTGCTGCCGTGGCCACGCAGCCATGCCTCCAGCTCCACGAAGGGGAGCACGCATAGATCCCTCTTCTCCCTACCCATTTTTCTGTGATGCGCTGCCACACCGCCTACCTCTCTGGCCGTCCCGCTCGTGCCGCCGTGTAGCCTACGCCCCGGAGCTCCACCCGTCGGCCTCGCTCCCTGCCTCCACCCGGCGGCCCTGCTGATCTGCCTCTACCCCGCAACGCCCAACCGCCGCCGAGATGGAGGCCACCCGTCATGGCCACTGTCCCAGGGTGGCGGCGCTTGCTACAGGCGACTGTGGTACCTGCTACCTATGGTGGGATGCTCTGCTACAAGGGGGTGTCGGTGCTGCTACCGATGGCAGAAGTCGGTACGGCTGCTGACGGGCGGGATGCTCTGCTACTAACGACGGGATGCTCCGCTACCGACGGCGCGCGGCGCTGCTGCTTCAAGGTGGTGCCGGCTCTGCTACCGAAGGCGCGCGGCGCTGCTGCTTCAAGGTGGTGCCGGCTCTGCTACCGACGTCTAGCGACGTTGCTGCCGGCGGCGACGAATTTTGCTACCGATGGTGCTCGGCGCTGCTACCGACGATGCTCGGGGCTGCTACCGACGGCGACGGATTTTGCTACCGGCGGTGCTCGGCGCTGCTACCGACGGCGACGGATTTTGCTACCGACAGTGCTCGGCGCTGCTACCGACGGCTAGCGACGTTGCTACCGGCAGCAACGGATTTTGCTACCGACGGTCAGCTGATTTGCTAGCATTGGCTGGTGGATTTGCTACCGAAGGCTCGCATCATTGCTACTGACGGCTGGTGGGTTTGCTACATGGGTATGCTGGCGTGGCTACTGACGATGGTGCCGCCGTTGGTGCTCCAATGGTGCTCCGGCAGTCAACGCCGGCCTTGCTACATGAGGTGGCAGCCTTTGCTACATGAGGCGGCCGGCTCCGCTACCTTGGATGTGTTGCCATGCTCCCGTTGCTGCTGCAAGCTGGAGAAGGAGGTTGCTTGCCGACGGCGGTCGTAGCACGGCGGAGCTCCGGCGGCATCCATCACAATCTGGTACAGCCAGATGAGGAGCTACGTGCGTGTGGGAGAGAGAAGAAAGGGAAGAGTGGTCAATGCGAGCAGGGGCGACTTTTCCTCGTGTATTCGATCGATCCAAGTGGACATGTGGTGGGCTCTCGACCAGGACGATTTGGCGTTCCCATCGTCCGGGGGACGCCTAGCACTGTCCATATTATTAACTATGCATGTATCACCGGTAATCATGAACTTCGACTGAAATTACAAGAAAATTTTCAACGGACTCAGAGAGTTTTTTGACTTAAATTTGAAGATCGGAGAAGTAAACTGAAACAGGTACCGGACTGAAGTGCCCTACTCCAGTGAGTGGGCACTGCGCGGCGCTGGGGAAAGTCACTTACCGGCGGAGGTGGCGATCACGGCGGTTGGGAGGGCAGCGAGGAAGATCTGCGACGGCGGAAACACCACCTAGGGAGCGGCGGAGAAAGTTTTCTCTATCTGATCGCAAAAAAAAATATCTCTATCTTTCCCCAAAAGCGTGTGGTACATTATATATAGCATCTCTAATGGATGATGTATAATAGAGCACTCATGGTTTTAGGGTTTTGGGCCAAAAAAGAGCTCCAATGGATGATGTAAAGGTCAAAATCCCTAAAAAAAATTACACAAGCCCTAAAAAAAAGCCCAACTAATGTATATATGCCGCAAAAGCTGCCGCATACCCGCTGCCAGCGTGGCACTCCTCTTTTCCTCTCCCGCCACCTCCCCGTTGCCGCCGCCCGCCGCCCACGCATACCTCACGCTGTCCATGTATCCGTGCGATTCGACCGTCCCTCCACCGTCCCCCGGCCGGAATCGCGCTGCCTCGACCTCTAAGCCGCGACCGTATCACCACTGCCGCCACGCAATGCCGCCGCACCCGCAGCTCCACCGGCTTCTGCAGCGTCCGGGAGCGGACCTCGGGCCGCTACGCTGCGGAGGTGACTGTCGGCAGCGAGCGGATTTTGGCTGGACACCTTCAACAAGGAGGGGCGGCGCACTCCTTTGACGTCGTTGTCTGGCAGCATCACCTTCCGCGCTCCTACCTCAACTTCGACGACGTGGACATCCTCAACAAAACCCGCATCCGCACTGGCTAAGATGATCGGGAGCACCGCCGTGCGCAGAGCCTCCGTCTCAGCACCGCCGAGGTCGACGAGGAGCTCATGCGGAAGTTCGTCGAGGCGTGCAGCGCCCACGTGCGTGCGGAGGAGGAGTACTACGCCAAGAAGGAGGCTGAGGCAGCGGATAAGACGAAGAAGGCCGAGGCTGATGGCGTCAGGCCCTTGACAGCGGTGGCGAAGAAGGAGTACTCATCAGAGTACTCCATTTTCCACAGCGACAAGGAATCCGATGATGAGTAGTGGAGTAACAACGTTGAAATTTCATGTTTGCAACCGAAATGTAGTGTGGATCAGTGTTTGAAGTTGTTTACATTCGAAGTTTGCATATGTTTCGGTATGTTTTTACGTCATCCATTAGACTCCTAGTGTCCCATTTTACATCATCCAGCAGTTGCTATTTGTGCCCCATATAGCTTAAATTTGTGCCCTAAAAAATTTAGGACACCAAGCTTTTACATCATCCATTAGAGATGCTCCTAGGGCCTAGTTCTTTTGCCAGCTTCTGCGAGAAACTGCCCTACCCTAGCTTCCTTGAGAAGCCGGTTCTACAGTTTGGAGAAGCCGCTAAAAGAACTAGACCTAGATCCTCTCCGAACTACCGCAATAAATGAGAACCCCATGAGGCTGAGGAAATTTCGCATAGCACCATTTGTTGGGTAGTTGTTGTACATCACCACAACAATGTTTTTTTTTTGCACAAAACACCACTTATTCCTGTAATCGTCGCAGATAACACATATACTGTCATTAACTGGGTTAACGCTGAATTATATAAGTTGGACCCGGTGACAGTATGTACTTCCTCGGTCCACAAATAAGTGTATTTGTCATTAAGAACGGCTTCAAGATTAGGTTTTAGGAGGATGTGTGAGACCAATTGGGAAGGGTTGGTAGCTCCATCTGCACATTGCGAGGACTGAGGACTGACATAACATATGACGTGGACATGTTGCGTGACTAGGAAAATTAGGGGTGGGGATGCTCTACTTAGTTATATACTCCCTCCGTTTTAAAATATAAGATGTTTTAGTTTTGTGAAGAAGTGTATCTAAATCCCTTTTAGTGTGCAGATTTACTCCAAACTTAGATGAACCTATACACTAAAAGGGATTACATACACTCCTTTCACAAAGATACAACATCTTATATTTTGAAAGAGAAGGAGTATATGATACGGAGTACATATAAATAAATGTGTAAACAGAATGCTTGAAGCTTAGCGACAAATAAAAATTAACCAGCCCTTCCACCGTCAAACGTTGCTCCATCTGGTTCCTAAAAGCTGTATTTGAGACACTATCGTGTGTATACCATCTTGTATGTCGCCACTTGAAGCGGAGTTGGAGGCTTTTCTTTAGTAGAGGTCAATAGAAGTGTAAATCAAGTGAGCCATGTGTTGGCTAACTTGGGTAGATCGTCTGTCCGTACTGTAACTTGGATAGGCTCTGGGCCTGTGGATGTTATCACCTGATGTTTACAGGAGGCTACTCCTGTAACTTAATCATTAAAAGTTTATTCGCGAAAAAAAGACATCTGGCGACCTGTTGCTCCAAACACATCGTCTTGAAGCATACATGACCCCACAAGGGTCCAGTTAGAGCATACAATCCATATGATTGTAATAACAGTGGAGATTTTATTTGTTTATTCACGTCAAAACCGTGTGTGCTTGCGAAACGAAAAAAATGCATCTTATTTCTTTGAGTCCTTATCGGGTTTTTTTTTACCAAGAACTGTGAGGCAAAACCCCACGGTGAAGCTTTATTTAATAAAAAAGACCAAGTACCAAAAAACTATTTACAAGGGAAGCAAAGCAAATGAAGCCTACCTACCTGCCTATACATTTGTACAACGAGCTAAGGCAGATCAGCTAACCAAGCGGTGAACTGCTCTAGATGCTTGGCTTTAAATCTATGTTTCAGCAGAGTAAGATCATGTGTAAAATTACTCCTCCACTTTGAAAAGGTTGGTTTCTCACTTTTAAATATTAAGCCATTGCGCAGTTTCCATATATTCCAACATGCCATTACCAAGACTTCCATGAAGAAAGGCTTGCCATAGTCCCTGCATGCTGCAGCCACAGCTGACTGAATATCAGGCCCCAGCGTCCAGTTAATCTACAGATATGTCCAAAACCAGTTGAGGCTGCAAATTTAACCATAATTTCTTTTAGGGCCATGACTTTATCTAACTCAGCTAGAATAAGCAGTATTGTGTCATCAGCGTATTGAACTATTGGAAACTCGGGATCATTGGTTATTATTGGCAGCCGTAGAACAACCTGTTGTAATGCCTCATTGATAACATCCTGAAGCAAATTGCCTCCAAAAACATATAGTAGTGGCAAAAGGGGGTCCCCCGTCTCACCCCTCTCTTGCAAAAGAATTGCTTGTCGGGCACTCCATTAATAAGAATAGATGATGTATCAGAAGAAAGGACAGTCCTCATCCATCTGAACCATTTTTTTGCCAAAACCCTTGTGAGCCAAAATCTGTAAAATAGCCTCATGCTCTATGGTATCAAAGGCTTTGGCAAAGTCAAGCTTGACAATGAGAATAGGTTTCTTAGGTTGTTGACACCGAAATATATATTCATAGGCCCAAGCAATACAATCTTGAATTGCTCTTGTTTTAAGAAACCCGTACTGGTTCTTGTGAACACACTGTAGAAGAGCATCGTCCGAGAAACAAAATCACTTGGTTTCTTTTATTAATGAGGTTACACATAAGGACTTCGTATTGGAGAAACAAGTGTTGAGACGAGTACCATAAACACTGAAGCAGCTGATATGTTAGGGATATACGTCATGGGTATCATAGCATAGCCTTATTCCTGCTAACCTGGGTGACCCATAGTTGGTAGCATGGTGTATGGCTGGGGCAGACCTAAGCCCAGGACAACCAAGGCCATGACCCAGGTCTCAGCCCAAAATCCCACTTACCATCAAGGAAAAAAAATTGGTCCAGGGCGGAGCGCTAGTCTAGCCCCCTTCCTTGTGTCGTGGTCTCCTCGCCCCTAGGGAGCGCTCGCGAGCAGAGTCGCCCCTGGCCTCTGACCTAGCTCCGCCAGATGGCCACGAATCCACCCCACGCCGACGAGCCATGCCGGCAGGCAGGCAGGCAGCCCTCCTCCTCCTATCCCCTGGATTCCCTGCTCCACTCCCTCCTCTGGCTCCCCGCCTCCCTGGACCGGCCGACCGCCGCCCCCTCCATCCTCCCCCTGCCCCTGCCTGGATGCACCGCGCCATCGTGTGCCCATCTCGCTACCTCCGAGTCCGGGAATCTCCTGGTGCTTCCCGTCTGCCCAGGCACCCAGCTCGTACCCCTCCCCCTTCCCGCAGCTTCCCATCTAGTTCAATCAGTGGGGTATTTTGCATCAATTCTTCATCCCCTTTGTCTAGTTCAATTAGATGCACTAATTAAACTAATGTGTTGATTTGGTAAATGTTTGTAATAGATTCAATGTTGCAGGACACAAGATGAAGAGATTTTATCCGTTGATCTCGAAACCGGACCAATCAACAAATGCAGATTCAAACCGAAGAATCTCCTCGAGCAGAAGAAATTCCTCAGGTAGAAGAAGTTATTGTAACTAAATCAACTTCCAAAAGTGGACCTTAGGCTTCAATCTCAAGTGAAGAAAGTGACAACCTTTCATATCGTGTTGCCAATGCTAATACTCGTCTCGGTATGGATATTATTGTTTCTGATCCCGGTCTTAGGATACCTATTGAGGAATTGGATCCAAACATTAAAGATATTGCTAGAAGAGAGTATATTAATTTGGTTCCATGCCAACCTTTTGGTCACAAATATAAAAGGACACCTTTTGGAAAATCCGGTAGACTTAGAAGCTTTCACGATAGTTGGTTCAAGGATCATGGTGATTGGTTGGAGTATAGTGTTGCTAAAGATGCGGCATTTTGTTTCTATTGCTTTCTTTTTAATCAACCTAAAGCACACAACTTTGGCATTGAATCATTCACAAAGGCGGGCTTTAAAAATTGGAAAGATGGACCTAGTGTTCTTGGTGAGCATGTTGGTAAAATCGGTAGTGCTCACTATAAATCTAGACAATGTTATAAGGATTTTAAAAATCAAAGGCAATATGTGGCACATGTGATGGAAAAATTACAGTAAAGAATCAACAAGAATACAAATATCATCTTATCATTATTTTAGGTGTTGTCAGATTTCTTATGTTGCAAGCACTTGCTTTTCGTGGTCATGATGAGGCTCTGATCTCAAAGAATAAGGGGAACTTTTGGGAGATGATGAATTGGTACAAGAAAAAAGATCTGAATGCTAGGACTTTGCTTGATAGTGCCGATGGGAACCATTTGATGACTTGTCATAAGATACAAAAGGATATATATCGGGCTTGTGTGGAAGAGACCACCAAATCCATTATCTCCTTGTGGATGAGTCTAGAGATGGATCTATAAAGGAGCAAATGGCTACGTTCTTGAGGTTAGTAGCTTCTTTGTTGTTTTGTTATTTACATGTTAGTTAATTGATTCTTTACTTATGATTCTTTGTCTTATGTAGGTATGTTGACAAACAAGGTTATGTGATTGAGAGATTTATTGGGATAAAGCATGTTCCTGACACAAGAGCCGCTTCACTAAAGGAAGCTTTGGATGGTATGTTTCTTAAGCATGGCTTGTCTATGTCTAAATTGAGAGGGCAAGTGTATGATGGAGCTTCTAACATGAGGGGGCGGTTCCCTGGGTTGCAAAGGTTGATATTGGATGAAAATCCATATGCATTCTACATCCATTGCTTTGCCCATCAGTTGCAGTTAGTGGTTGTTGTTGTTGCCAAGTGTTGTTCCTCTATATTGGATTTCTTTAACCACACCACTTTGATTGTTAGCACTGTTAATGCTTCTTGTAAAAGACATGATGAACTTCTCCAACATCAACATGACACTATTGTGAGTCAATTGGAGTTTAGGGAAAAAATTAGGAAGAGGGAAAAACCAAGCAACCAACCTTGTAAAACCCGGGGATACAAGGTGGGGCACACACCATAAAACATTGTGTAGATTCATTATGATGTGGGAAACTGTTATTCATGTATTAGAGAATGTTCACGATGATGGAGAAAATCTTACACAAAGAACCACATCGGGTGGTTTGATATCTCAGATGGAGAGCTTTGAATTTATTCTCATATTGCATCTTATGATCAGACTATTGGGAAAAACTAATGAATTGTCACATTGTTTGCAAAAAGAAAGATCAAAACATTGTTCGTGCTGTGAGTTTGATTGGTGTTACATTGGAGAAGCTTCAAGGTATTAGAGAAAATGGTTGGTATGAACTCTTCAAAGAGACAACTGACTTTTGTATAAAATATAACATTGTAGTGCCAAACATGGATGATACAATACCCGCTCGAGGTCGCTCAAGGGGTCGTGGAAGTACAATGGTAACCTACTATCACCGCTTTAGATATGAAATATCCAATGTTGTCCATGACAAAAATATTGTCGAGTTGAATAACCGCTTTGCTGAAAAATATACTCAATTGTTGAGGTGCATTGCTTGTCTTGATCCAAAGAACTCATTTGCTAATTTTGATGAAGATAAACTTGTTGAACTTTCTCAGATGTATGCTAATGACTTCTCCATGTATGAGATTTTTTTGTCCTTAAAAATCAACTTGAGACATTCATTGCTGATGTTAGAGGTGATTCAGATCTTGTGAGTTGTCATGACCTTGGTAATCTTGCGGTGAAGATGGTTTAGACCGGTAGACACACAGTTTTTCATTTGGTGTATCGCCTCATTGATTTGGCATTGATTTTACCGGTTGCAACGGCAGCATTAGTGGAGAGAGCTTTCTCAGCTATGAACATTATCAAGACCGAGTTGAGGAATAAAATGGGTGATGATTGGATAAATTATAGCATGGTTTGCTATATTGAGCGAGATGTATTTCACTCCATCAATGATGATGATATTCTATATAAGGATACAAGTCACGTGGAGGAATTTTACCTCGTCGTTTCGGTAAGTTCTCATATTTGTATGTAATGATTGACTATTTCACTTGATGTTTGTGTACTTTATAATGAAATATTTTTTGCTTTCTTGAAGGTATTGGTTCTTCTACGGTTGATGAAGTCATGGAAGACTCAGAACTCGGATTAATAAAACCATTGATTTGGTAATATGTTGAAGTTTCGGATGAACTAAACCATTGATTGGTGCTATCTTTTGTATCCCTCTACTACTATTTCTTGTTTTTTTGTTGTCTCTTATATGTGTTCTTGGACCGTTAACAAGTGATTCGAATATATATATATACTATATATATATATATATATATATGTTCATCTTTGCGACCATACCATAAAAAATTGTGTCATTACATGAGTTATTTTGGTAGTTTTCTGGCTCTTAGTTTTTGGCCCGGGGCTTGCTCCAATCCTGGGTCCACCACTAGTTTATGGCCTACTGGGTGGCCCAGTTAGAGGAATCCGGAAAGGAGGCCCATGCCGGAATAAGAGAAAGGTTACGCTACAAACATAGACGATGTTGGAGCCTTGGAGTACAAGACAGAAAAACTAGTTAATATTTGTGTAAGACTCTGTAATCTGTTCGGTATTGATTTTACCCTGTAATCCTAGGTTCTGGTGTCTTCATAAGCCGGACCTACAGAAGCCTTTAGGGCAAAATCCAACCTCGCATAGCGAACCACACAATCTATGTAACCCGGCCTATCACCATTATAGTGACTAGAAGCAGGAGTAAGATTCTGCCACCGTCGTGGGATTTGAACCTGGGTAAGGTGTGTTATCTCATACCCTCCAACTCGTCCTCTTTCCCCCACTTCTCGCTAAACATGTTGTACGGATACATCTATGGCGTACTCGTCAACAATACCATGACAAAATTCTTTTGAGAACTATTACATATTTACTAATTCATGGTTTACCCCCAATCTAACATGCCATGGAACTCCTCGTGAGTAGGGGATTCAGCCCATTTCCCGTCAGCTCTTTGACTCCCATATTTTAGGTAGTCTAAAGATATTTACTCAAGCGAGACTGAATCTGTATCCCACTTCCTTCGACATACTAAGGTAGGGGTATATATAGGACTTCTAAACGTCTCGGGTCTTTCTTAGCTCTTACGATACAAACATAGTATGAACATGGGATATGTGTCGGAGGAGTAATTCATAATTTTTTTATCATGCAGTAGGATGCAAAATTATGTGATCTTGTACTCGGATGGTTAGTTTCCGTTCTCTTGCCAAAAGGAAAATGAAAAGAAATATCATGTTTTGTCGGAGGGAACTCACATCAACTGAATGCATAAAGTAACTAAACGAGTGAGTAGTTGAATGGCAATTGCATTTAAAATACTCCCTCCGTCCCAAAATAAATGACTTGGTTTTGTCTAGATTCGTATGTATCTAGACTTGTTTTAGTGTAAGATGCATCTGAATCTAAAAATTGGCAAGTCATTTATTTTGGGACCGAGGGAGTAGTAGCTTAATCCTGAATAATCCCAAGAAACCAATTTTCTTGTATAGTAGAATTCTATATGCACATGTTAGTGTCGGCCATACTTACCATCACATGACTACGAAGCAAAAAAGCACAGCTGTCTAGCTAGAGTCTTACATCATAACATGCATGTCAAAGTGGAGATTTGTTTATTTATTCACATCAGAACCGTGCTTGCAAAACAGAAAAAAATGCATCATATTTCTTTGATTCCTTATCGGTAACTGAGAAAGTATGATATTCATCCTCATATGATGCTCCTTTTTTCTCTCTTCATGGGCCTCCAACTCTGCTACTCTTGCACCATGACTCCATGAGAGTGAGGCTCCATGAGAAACTCTGTCGAGAGAGGTGGAGTGAAGACAACTGGAGGAGAATCTGGTATATTCATTGTTGTTGTGGATCAATGCTCTCAACGTAACATTTCGACTCGGCACATCAATGGGAAATTTATCAAAGTTAAGGAAAATGTGTACTAATTTCGTGGTAGGTGTTTTCCTGAAATCTACATTGACAAAGTCACCACGACTCCCATTCCACTATAGTCTCCGTTGAACCGCAGGCGTTGTCTCTATGTAGTAGTCGGCCTTTGGATGGTTCAAGTGGAGAGGTTAAGAAAAACCAGAGATTGCCGGCAGCCTGACGGTGGGTATCTATCTTGAGTCTGCTTATCTTAGGAAATTAAGTCTTCTTACACATAAGGACTTCATACTGGAGAAACAAGTGCTAATATGAGTACCATTCTGCACAATTAAAACACTAAAGCATCTGATTCTTTTGTGAACTATTACCTATTTTCTAATTGATGTTCGCCCCCTGCATTCCATAGCACTCCTCACGAGTGGGATTTAGCCCCTTCTCCGTCGGTTCCTTGACTCCCACATTTTTATTTTCCTCCAATAATTTAGATAGTTAGCTTGGAGAAAAATACACAAGCAACTCCGAATCCATATCGCACTTGTATAAGAATTCTAAACGTCTCTAGTCTTTGTTAGCTCTTCTTACAAAACAACCATTATGTGAGCATGGGATATGTGCTGGGGAGTCATTCATAAATTGTTTATCAGGTGAGTTGACTGCAAAATGGTGTCATCTTGGACTTGTAACTTGTATGGATAGTTTCCGATCTCTTGCCAAAAATAAAATTCATCGAAGTTAAGAAGCATGTGTATTGATTGTATGGTAGGTATTCTCCCAAGATCTACATTGACAAGGTCACCACGATTCTCGATTCTAGTATACTCGTCATTGAACTCGAGTCGAGTTCCAAGTGGACAAGTCAAGCAACATCATTAGACATTGTCAAGCGGCCGGCGATGGATATCTATATTCAATACAATTCTCTTAGGAAAGCAAGCCTACTTACACATGAGGACCTCATATTGTAGAGATAGGTGTTGAGAGCAGTACCATGTCGTACAGTAAAAACATTGAAGCATCTAATATTTTTTAGAACAAGTAGGCATTTACTACATCCCGGTTCACCGCCTTTTTGCCATTCCATAGCATAACTCAAGGATCGGGTTCAGCCCCTTTTCCGTCACATCCTTGTCTCTCATGTTTTTGTTTTCCTACAGTATTTTAGATAGCCCGAATAACCCCTTTTCCATCACATCCTTGTCTCTCATGTTTTTGTTTTCCTACAATATTTTAGATAGCCCGAAGATAAATACACAAGCGAGTCTAAATCCATATCGCACTTGCTTTGACATCCTAAGGCAAGGGTATATATAAGACTTCTAAACGTCTCTAGTCTTGTTAGCTTTTCTTAAGAAACAAACATTACATGACATGGAATATGTGTGGAGGAAGTCATTCATAAATTGTTTATCATGTCAGCAGACTGCAAAATGAAGTGATGTTGTACTTGGATGGCTAGTTTCCGATCTCTTGCCAAAATGAAAATGAAGGGAAATATCATGTTTGGTTGGAGGGATCTCACATCAAATGAATGCAAAAAGTAACTGAATGAGTGATTGAACGGCAATTGCATTTCCAAATAGGTTAATCCTGAATGATACAAACTAACCGATTTTCTGGTAGTAGAACTCTATATGAATGACATGTTAGTCTCTGGCCATACTTACCATCACATGACTAAGGAAGTGAAAAAAGCAGAGTTATCCAACCAATTCCATTGCAGTATAAACACGCATGAAATGGAAATCAACCCAGTTTAGCTAAGTTTTCAATACCAGCCTTTCAACATCAGAATATATCATAGTAAAGGAACATATCATCTAAACGTGTTTTAGTGTATAAAATATGCACATATAGGCAAAAATGCGACATCTAATTCAGGACAGAGTAGAAAAGATTGGAGAAAAAGGTAATTATTAAAACTAAATGGCTGTCAATGTACAAAATCAGCATCAGTTCTCAATAAATGGTCATTATCTTCTTTCTCTGCTCCTTTTGAATCTTCTCTATGGTGTTAATATCATGAATAAATAGTACACAAATACACCTTCAAGGGATGCATTCAAAATGCTAGACAGCATTAATCAGATTGAAACGAGAATATATCTCGCTGGAAAAAAAAGATAGCTCTGACCCTCTGAGCATTTTTGCTGCCTGAGAAGGAAACCAGTGTTCTTTTCTAAAGAATCTAGAACTGCTAGAATGTAAAACATAATCAGAAGCATGAAACTGCTATAAAATCACTGACAAGGAAGCCGCATAAAATTAATTGAACCCAAGGTTGTTTATCAATCAGTTGATACACGAGCAAGTAAGCCAGTGGGCGTTTGAAACGTCTTTATGTGGCCAGACCCGATCAGATCACGGAGGTGGAACCTCATGTCGAGAGGTGATGACCTTAACCTTGTCTTCTCCAATGAAGATAGTAGCATCTCCTTGTACTTCCGGCGGTTCAGAAGTGAAAGAATTTCCTTCCTCCCCTGCTCACCATAACCACATCTGTTAATGTCTTTCTTATAGAGAAATTGGGATTGTAAATAGTCGGTTCATGTTCATCTAGAAGAATTCGGAAACATGTTTATGTAGTGTAAGCGGCCGCATACTGCGTCTTAGTGGGTATTAAGGAAGATAGATACATGTACAGCAATCAAGAACCATATAGTAACTCTTTTCAATCTAGAAAGGATGTAGTAAGATACACAACAAAATCATATGCACTCAGCCACTCACCCTTTGGGCCACCGCAACAGAGCCACAAAGGAAGCACCGAAATGTCACTGTCTACTGCTAAAATGGATGACATGTCAGCTAGAAAACCACGTATGTACCTATTTGCAAGTTTGAAGACATAAATGGACCTACTTGTTCCCAAGTTGCAGGTATAATACAAGGACCTACAGTGCGATTTAATCATATGTTTATAACTTTATATAAGCAATGAAAATTGAAGTGTTCCTGAGGGGAAAATCACGATGGCAGATCAGCTTCATATTCACTATTTATTTATTAGAGCCATCTTTGATTAACTAGCACCATGAAATCTGAAGCAGGGAGCAGAAAAGCTAATAGGTGCAAACCTGGGATAGACCTTTCAAGATTGGACCAATACTTGGAACAGAAAACCAGTACATGTTTGGATCTATTAACTGGCGTGTCTGCAAAAAATCAACATGGCACAACCTGTCATGTATTCATCAGGTAATCAAATTAGATGCAGTTCTTAGTTGCTTGGCAAGCAGGTTCAGTTCGACATTCTAAAGTAACAAAAAAACACCCATGACAATGATCCTATGGAAAATACTTAAGATTTTACTTACTAGGAGACCAGCATTCATCAATAACGTGATGTGTTTATCTCTTGCATCACCCCCATGCGATAACAGTGAACAAAAAAAACACCCATGACAATGATCCTATGGAAAATACTTAAGATTTTACTTACTAGGAGACCAGCATTCATCAATAACGTGATGTGTTTATCTCTTGCATCACCCCCATGCGATAACAGTGAACAAAAAAAACACCCATGACAATGATCCTATGGAAAATACTTAAGATTTTACTTACTAGGAGACCAGCATTCATCAATAACGTGATGTGTTTATCTCTTGCATCACCCCCATGCGATAACAGTGAACAAAAAAAACACCCATGACAATGATCCTATGGAAAATACTTAAGATTTTACTTACTAGGAGACCAGCATTCATCAATAACGTGATGTGTTTATCTCTTGCATCACCCCCATGCGATAACAGTGAACACTGCAATGAAAAGCAGAAGATATGAAGAGCCTTATTAGAGGAGTAATATTTCTTAGTTTATTACTAGGTACAGTATTATTTAAAAATGGAAGGTTAAGATAGAATTTTGCACAGGACTAAAACTTATCTACAGTACCTGGTTGAAACTTACCAGCTCTAGGTGATTTATGCTAACATCCAATTTTGAATGCAGAACATATTTCTCAAACCACTCAAACACTTCACTACCATCTTGGTTTTTACCTGTTGACCTCCTGACAGCAAATTCCATCTGCACATGTTCAGTATAAGAAAGGAACAAATCCATTAAAACTTGTACTACGAAAAGGTAAAGCTAATGTGATGAATTATCACCCTATAATTGATATTTTTTAGTATCAACAACAGATGAGCTGCATAATGACTTCTTTCTGATATTAGGAGAGGAGATCCAGCCCCTAGACACATTATAGAAAAAGAAAACGACAGGAAAGATACATTTTTAGTTAGGCAAGAGATAGACATAGGAAGATAAGAATGCCCACTTCTTCCTTTTATTAATGAAGTGCCTCTAGGGTATTGTTGAAATGTCTATGATAGTAAACTGCAGTTTAATTAGCATGTTCTTAGTTGGTTAGACAAGGGTAGATAAATGGGATAGGACCATCCAGCTAGGTAAGGATGGGTTTGGATGAGGTGATTCAAATTGCCTGCTTAGTTGGGTGGATGGGATGAGCAAATCCTGTGGTTGCTTGGAGAGATGGGAGTATTGCAAAAGATTAATTAACTAAATTATACCTCTTAACTTCCATTAAATTGCATACCATCTAGATCTAGTGAAGCTACTTGATGCTAAACCAGGACAACATATACCTGTTTCAGATAATCATCCATGAACATGATTGCATGGTCATCCTGCCCAGTACTGAGTTTGAATACACGGAGTAGTCGGTCTTTCTTCAGTGACTGCAAAAGAAAGCACTTCTGTTAAAGTTTCATAAGAACCAAGGAAAAACTATCCCTGATGCAGCTGGAGATTAATACACATTAGTGAACGATGATCACTTGGAGTTTAACAGGAGAACCACTAGAAAACAATCCAAACATAAAATAAATAATAATAATTATTACAACTACAAAAGTGATATCCCCACAAAGAGTTACTGCATAAGTTCAGAACAAAACCTCCAAATCTCTATCGACTTGTGTCCTGTCCTTCACACTACTATACAACTGGGACTGCAAAATGAATGGCTGTGTCACAACCTACAAGTAAACAAAAAAAATGAATTTTGTGCAGAAATGATACTGAAAATCGCCATTCGAAAAGGAAACAACCAGAGAAGAGGGATGAGCTGACTTTATATACATTTTTATTATAAAACATGCTCTTTTTACATTACATGGAGTATTTATTCTGCTTGCACATATTTCCATTAAGAGAGGGAGCAAACATAAATACAAAAGAGTTTAGTGGTGACCATGAAGCACACCCTGCACCCAACCCCCGAGTACATGCAGCAGATAGACCGATGGGCAACACTTATGCAACACAAAGAAAATCTAGACCATCCGCACGGCGGCACTCACAGCGAGCGGTGGTAGGCCTGACCTGTCACTCCACCTCAGCCTTGATGTTGTTGGCCCTCGCCTGAGCCCTGAAGGTCCTGACTTTGTCCCTGGAACACATGGTTGTTCCGTTCTCTCCAAATGGACCAAATTGGTAGAATAACTATAGCCCGGGTCTTTCACTGATCTTTTGGCAGTACTTTCCACCTAGACAACCAGTAAATTCACATAGTCGTTTGCTGATGAGATTTTGGAATGATGAGAAGCCCATCTTAAAATGGTTCGCCACAATTATCTCAACCACGCGCAGTATTCACTGTCTCAGCCTCCTGAAAACAGTAGACAGATTGCGTGTTTGGGAATCTGCTGGCATTCAAGCTGGTCAGGGGTTCCAGCAGTGGTGCTGCAGTGTTGACCAGATGAAGAGATGACACTTGAGGGGCACTTCGGCTTTCCAGCGCACACTGTGGCACAGGAACCCTGTCCTGCCATGGAAGAGTGCCCTATAAAACAACTGAGCTGACAGAAGGTCTGGACTCTGACTGTTTCGTTTTCTAAAGGTTAAATTCACACATCATACATAAAGCATGGTGGATAGTGGAAATAATTCACGTGAATTGCAGAAAATAAGTGCCTAGTAGGCAGTTCAAAAATGCAGAAACTCAACCAGTGCAACAAACTGAAACATGTTTTATGATATTTTTGTTCTGCAAGTTCAGACAAGATTGAAAAACATACAATGAGAGCATGCAAATACCTTCTCTAGCTTTGGAAACTGTGTGCGCATTAACTGTAGAGCTATCAAAGTATCACTGAATATAAGGTTGTCCTCTGCATCATCAAAATTGTTAGATGTCATAACAACTTCTTCACAGCTTAAGATGTACAACAGTAAGTGTCATTGAGTACAACGTTTTTTACATACAATCTGTAGCAACTTTTTAACAGAATACAATGTCTTTGATAGCGACTGTCTAATGCAACAACTAGAAGTGATCTAAAACAGGGAGTAAATTATGTTCCAGGTCACTGAAATTATTTGAGGGTGTCAGCTAGGTACCCGCTGTACTGACTTGCACATTTGGGTGACTAAACCGTGAAATTTCCAGTGTCTGAGCCAGGCATGGCTACCCAATGTCTCTATCGTGTCCCATTTTTTCAGAAAGCTACAGGTACGCCTCCAGTCTGTTGTTAATTCTGCTCTAAACAAAATCTTGTTCCAGCCCCGCCCCAAAGAAACTAATCAACCGATGCTAACAGAGGAGAACAAATTAGACACAGAAAGTAACAGACCAAGGCTTGTGCTGTTCTCGGTTCTGCCTGGTGAACGCCTGGCATCGTCATCGGGAGAGCGTGCCCGCTTCTTTCTCCCGCGAGACGATGATGAATGTGACGGCGATGGTTCTGACATGGTACTTTGCTGATTGTTCAATCCAATTTAAGCTGATGGCATGCGACGGATAAGAAGATGTCTGTTCAATCAGGAGTACGGAGCTTCCTTCCACAGTCCACACTGTAAATTCAACGCAAAAGCATGGCACATCAGCAAACTGGTCATGACCCGTGAGTTAAAAGTAAAAGTTCAGAGACGTTCGCAGTCAGAGGAATTCTAAGAAATCTTGGAAAATCTGGACATGAGTAAATAAACAAAACTATGGGAATGGCAACACAACTCAACCATCTCTTAACTGGAGTAGAATGACTTAGAAAGTTCACTACTAGGAATCTATCGTAATTGGGGGTGCACTAATTGATGGGCCGACAGAGAGCGGACGAATAACCTGGTGGAAAGGAAGCTAGCTCAACCGGAAGGCCTCTTGTCCGGTCTGCCGTGCCCGGCGGCGACGCGCGCCTGCGAGACGGGCGGCGCTTGGACGCGGACTGGTTCGCCGTCCGAGTTCACAGCGGATGCCCGGAGTAGCGACGGCGGCCTCCACGATCTCTCCGCCGCGCGTGGGCGGCGGCGACGGCGATGGGATCCTGGGGATTTTGTTTTTTCCTCTTTTGCGTGCAGACCGGCTGAGAGCACAATCGGTTTTTTTTCTTCTTTTGAGCAATTTGATAAATCGACGCTTTTATTTTGTCTACTATGAGACCGGGCCACCTGTCAGCGAAATGTCTCAAACGCAAAAGCCGGTTAATTACTTTTTAATTGTAACCTTCAACAAAACCAAAATCATGTTTGCGGTTCAACTAGCGACCGTTTTTTTTTCCGAGTACACAAAGGGTACCTTAATTTTATTGAGGGCAGAGCTGTTAATTACAGAAGATGATCCCTAGTGCGAACAAAAGGGACCAAAGAATCCAAAGATTAAAGAAAAACTACTCTCTCTCTCTCGCTGTTGTCTAGTACTCCGACTCCTACTCTCTCCCTCCAGACTCTATTTTGCAAGGCAAGCTCCTCAAGAATTTTCACTGTCAAACTAGCAACCATTAAAATAGCACTATTTGAGGAATAAATCGGCAATGGCAGAGAGGTAACTTATAGTAGCAACAAGGACATCAACAGAAGCAAGCTCAATGTACAGACGATCGTTAGGCCACTCTAGTCTGAAAACGTTAATTACAAGGGAAATAACTTAATTGTAATCTTCAACGGCAAAAAAATCATGTTCACGGTTCAACTAATGATCCTTACAAATGCATTGTTTGAGGAGTAAAATGGCAATGGCAGAGAGGTAACTTGTAGTAGCAACAAGGACAGAAACAGAAGGAAGCTCAATGTATAGCCGATTGTTTAGAGTTGCATAATGGTAGCCTTATCTTGCCGCTTTGCGGTGTTGTAACTGTCGTCGGCAGCCCTCTTCTATGTGTTTGGTACACCTCCCAGGGTGTATCCTGGGAAAAAAAAGAGCTGCATAATGGTGATGTTGTATCCACTAGCAATCTTTGCGCTCCTATCTCTCAGCTAGAGAAATAAACGTTGGGTCTTCTCAAAGTAAGTATATAGGAGAAAAACAACTTATTCCGCAGGCCATGTTCCGCTTTGAATATTGCATGGAGGTGCACTTTCAAGCAAATGCTACCATGCTAGTTTTGTTTTCCTCCAATATTTCAGATAGCTTGAAGGCTGGATGAAAGGAGAAGCAAATTTGGACACATGCCATGCTCATGGATCCTAAGGCATGCCTATATATATAAAATCCTTTGTCAGCTGTTGTGAAAAGAAATGTGGACATGGAATATGCATGAACAATCCATGTGGGAACTGTTTATCATGTTCTTTTTACCATGTGAGTAAGGATGCATGTGGGTAGAGTGCAAAATCATGTCACCCTTGTCCTCGCGTGGTTAGTCTTTCTCGGTTCTTGCAAAAAACAAGCAAAGAGAAATATTTCACTTTGTTGGACTGAACTCACATCGAAAGAATGACAAAGGTTCCTGAACGAGTGAGTAGTTGAGCCACAATTTCATTTGCAGACAGGTTGAATCATTGACGGTGCAACTGGCTTCAAATCCTATGTTGGAAGCGGTTACAAGATATTTAGAATAAATGCAACCACTCTGTATTCTTTGGAACAAAGCAAGCATATATACCAAGAAGTAGCAGATGGCATTTTCGGAGAGATCTGTTGTTTAGAATTTATTTTATTTTGGAAAATTGATTTGCGCATCTTTTAAAATTTTATATATATTATTAAATAAGTTGCTCCTTGGAAGCTTGTTTTCTCAAAGCACGTCTTGCGAAAACACAAACTTTTTTATCCTGTATTTTCTGTGTTATGCTGCTCTCACGTGAGTGTCATTCTTCTACTGCTATTTTCTTGTTTGTGTTAATATTTCTTGGCAAAACCTAAATTGCTATTTACATGGGCTAGGAAATATCAGCCATTAACCTCCTAAAATATGTGACCAAGGTCCACTAATCAAAGAAAACGGATGACTCAATCTGAGAAATTAGGATAGCATTACCAAATCATTAAAAAATATTTGCGGGGTCGGTGAACATTGTTTGAACTACTAACCCAGACTCTGCTTTGAATACTATAGTCAGTAATGGTCATGATGCTTGTTCTCCGGTATTTTGGATAGATTCAACCTGGATTTTTTTTAAAAAGGAGCATATATTAATATTGCGACAACAACCTGGATAAATATGCAAGTAAATTTCTGTATGTATAATTTTAGAGTGAAATTTGTACATGTATGGGTGGGTACATGCACCATTTTGTCCACACGTGTACTTTGAGACCTATCCTAGAATATTACCTTTTCCATTGGCTATGTTGCCTATGTGGATATTTGATCATTTGCCACACTTTACTTTAAAATTTGATTATTTGCCACATTTCACATGTCAGTGACACAAGGTGTGCCATATAATCAAGTTGCAAAATAAAGTGTGGTAAATTGTCAAAATCCTGGCCTATGTCCTGTGCTGCTTGCCTTCTATTGCTTGTTTAATTAAATAAATAAACCAAATTCCATCAATTACAGTGTAGCCCCTTTGTCCTTAAATAAGTGTAATTTGTCATAAGTAAAATATTTATGGACCCAACCTCCTTGCCACGTTTTGAGGACTAATCAGTTTACTTTAAATACGTGAAATTTAGTTTCTAAAAACAAGTGTAAGAGGTGGACGAAAGAATGGTTTTTTTGACACCATCATCACATATCACTAACGCCCCTTAAATAGTACTCCCTCCATTTCAAAATATAAGATGTTTTAGCTTTGTAAAGAGAATGTATCTAGATTTCTTTTGGTGTGTAGGTTCATCTAGGTTTGAAGTGAACCTACACACTAAAAGTAGTCTAGATACACTCTCTTCACAAAGCTAAAACACCTTATATTTTAAAACGGAGGGAGTAAAAAAACTCCCTCGTTTAAATGGAGCGTTTATTGACTCACATGTCACATTAGGGATATTAAAAATAAACCAAAAGGGAGCTCTCTCATGCTCTCAGCATTTTTGGCCGTCTGATTGTCCTTCCTAATCATTTCTAGCTATTAGATATGCTGCTATTCCCGCGTTGGGCCGAATGTCCCTGAGGGAAGCTTCTCTCGAGATCAAATCGGCCTGTTGTGGTTAACTGGGCTCGGATGCTCCCACTAGAGCTTAATAAAGTGCACACGTATGAGACCGATCGTTCACTTCCCCTTCCACCCCTCTCCCATCGGTTCGATGGCGGCGGCGAGCCGACGACCGCATCATGTGGCCTACCCACCATACATTCGAGACGCAACGACACACGCTATGCTCATATGACGATGGATCCATACCCCGACGCACCACCAACATACGTCTCCCATGGTCTCGCTCCTCCACCTGTTCATGTGGTATCCAGAGGTATTCCACCACTACTCCTTTCCACGCCTCACATGCCTTCTTTGTTGAATTCAGGGCCTTATTAATACTAAAACAATTCGATCCCAGGGGTGGCTCATGTCCTGTGGCCTATGGTGTGTCTGTTGGAATCAAGACTCAAGATACGATGGCAGACTGCAAAAACCATACGAAGGCAACGACAGCTTTGGCTGGAAAAGATTCTTTTCAATCTCAGCGGGGCGGTTGTTCCTGTAGAACTGTATTAATATTTTTACCTGATTAGACCGTATTGATGGACGTGATAATCTTGGAACTCACACAAGGAACAATGAAGTGATATTTTTCATGGCAAATTATTTATTTGGAATTTATACTTTTCTTGCCATCTTCATCCAGTTCTCTTATCTGCGGGCTCTAGAATGCTAAAGTTATATTATTCCATCAGAGGTACAATTTCCTTCTGAAGTGAAAAACAAGAATGTAGAGGTACATTCTTTTAGCTGGGCATATACTTTACGATTTGTTGTTTCGAATACTGCTATAGTATCTTGACAGTTCGTTAAAGCTCTAACCATTCATTGAAATAACCATAGGGAAAAGTGCCGATTTAAGTGACTGAAAGCAAACTAATGTCTAGAGCATCTTAACTTTTCGTTTCACTATATACCAGCACCTAAAACTTACACTCGCCCATCACATGGATTATCTTTCTCTAGATCATGTATACCAATTTCAGTTTATTACTAATGATGCTAATACACTAGTTAGTACTATCTTTACTCTCTAATTTGTTAGTGAGTGGTTTTACTAGGGTACAAAATCGACACCTATTTTTTTAATGTGATAAGCTATCTCTCACCAAATGTGATTAAACCTGACAAGCTGTCCACAAGCAAGCAGATTGTTTTCAGATAGTTGAGAAAGCATGGGCATGCCTCCTCACGACCTAGGGAATATATTTGAACAACAAAATAACCTGAATCAGCCCTCGCAGTAAATAAACAGGTGTGGAGCCAAGTAGAGCCGACTTGCAGCCTGCAGCCGTGTGTGGGTAGGCTCAAGCCAGCGCTGTTGAAATCGAAAAACAGTAATCATCCATCAAATGTTGTCAAGATTATGGTATCTTCAGTTTTTGGTAAACATGGTGATGAGATCTTTGTATTGGTGCAATACCCACGGACTGGGGGCCGTAGATATTAGAATCTTTATCCGCTAGACCAAATTATAGTATTATCTTGCGTACGAGATAAGTATCAGAAGTGCACTGAGATTGTTCAAAAATTCTTAGAAATATGTACTCTTCAAATTTCCTTAAGTGTTAGTGTTGCCTTATTCTTTTCTTCCATAGCTGTAATGTTTTTTTCTAAATATTTTAAAAACTATGGGCTTTTCGTTGTGATCCTTTCCCCGAGGCAAGTTTTAATTTATTTTAGTAGCCAAGTAGACCCGGATCAATTAAAATAAATTTATCCGTCAAACCATCCTAATTCAGAAACAGTGCACTTGAGACCCAAACTCGAACCAACTACAAGTCCAATACACACAAGAAAAAAGTCTAGCACACTACACCCGATATATGAGTAACTTAATATAAAATTCCGTATTTTATATCTCCATAGATTTATAAATAAAATCCAACCATTTTATTGTAGTAATAGAGGGGCGCGGCGACACGCGCCAACATGATCTAGTCGTACTGGTATGAAGCAAACAGAGTTCGACATCCGTCATTTGCATACCTTATGAGCGTACAGTTTACACTCATCATTTACGAAATTCAATCTTGACATTAAATTCTCAATGTTTTTATTGGTTATATAATCCATATAATTGCGTATAAATAAATCCCTTTGTCCCAAAATAAGTGACATGAGTTTGTCTAGATTTGAATGTACCTGTATACTAAAACGTGTCTAAATACGTCCGAATCTAGACAAACCCACGTCACTTATTTTGAGAAGGAGGGAGTACAAGATTTGCAATTGTTTGTATCTTCTGTAAACCAAATGCCAATTTGGAGGAGTGACCCATGCAACAATACCATGCTTCTGAAATGTCATGACAGAGGAGAAGACGTTTTACTAGTATGAGAGCGCCGACTCATACCAGTGGACGTACTTGGCCTCCGCGGATCCTCCATATCAAACCGAGAATTTGGGGAAGCGATTTGTGGACAACGAGAAGAACACACACGCGCGCGCACACACACCGGTAGAGAGCGATACTCCAATCTATAAGATCTAAATTCATTTCACCTTAGAGATAAAGCACCACAATTGCCACCTCCATTCATAGCCTTGTACTCCTCCATTCGAATTCATTACTGGCATGATTGTAAGACAATTTAATCGTTGGCTACATCCGGCTGAGATTAATACGGCCATGGTTAAAAACTCAAACGCAAAAGCCGGTTTATTATTATTTTTAAATTAAACTTTTCAATTTCAAGGTATTATAGTTTATTGATCTCGGTTGACAATGCCATCACCGCCATAGTATTTTCGTGGAAGATTTCGCCACGGTGGATGCGAATATCTCGGGTGCGCCCATACATCTCATGTAAACTTGTCATCTCGAGCGAGATCGCCACGGCAACAAAGTCACACAGATGGCTTCTCAAACGTTTAAACGTTTCGGGTTATGGTCACTGCGAACAAATGAATGCTAAAATGTAGCTTCATCTCAACTAGAACAGTGGCGAAAAATTCCTGCTTGAACGACAAGATTTGCCAAGTCATGAAATGTGTTAGTACCACGTCACTCATTAAGCCACTCTAGTCCGAAAATATTAAATCAGTGTACAAGATTTGCCACATCTCGAGAAACAACGGTACTTACACAGAAGTTCTCACACAATTATAGTAAATACTTAATTGTAACCTTCGACAAAAACAAAATCATGCTTGTGGTTCAACTCGTGATCCTTAAGAATTTGCATTATTTGAAGAATAAAACAGCAATGGCAGGGTTCTAGCTTGTAATAAAAGGGCAACAAAAGAAGCTACAGTCGACATACACATGAGCATTTAGAGTTGCATAATGGTGAAGTTGCATCTCCTTGCGATCTTTGCGCTCCTAGCATTCTGCTGTTAATGTCTCTAAGCCGGAGAAATCAATGTCGAGTCTTCTCGAAGTAAGTAGATAGGAGAAAAATAACTTATTCCAGAAGCCATGTTCGGCTTTGAATATTGCATGTCGATGCATATACGCGTTGAGCAAATGCTACCATGCTAGTTTTGTTTTCCTCCAATATTTTAGATAGCGTGAAGGCTAGATATGCAGAGATGCAAATTTGAAAGCATACCACACTTACTTGACATCCTAAGGCAGGCATATATATAGGCCTCTGTTACCTATTATGAAATGAAATGAAATGTGAGCATGCAATATGTATGAGCGAGCCATCCAGAAACTGTTTATCATGTCTTTTTACCATGTCAGAAGACATGCATGTGAGTATACTGCAAAATCATGTGACCATTATTGTCCTGGCTTGGTTAGTGTTTGCACAAATCTTGAATCAAAAGAAGTACTATTTCACTTTGTTGGACCGTACTCACATCAAGAGAATGACGAAAGTTTCCTAAATGAGAGAGAGTAGTTGAGCCACAATTTCATTTGCAAACAGGTTGGTCATGGCGGCGCAAGCAGCTTCAAATCCCGTGTTGGTAGCGGCTACACAAGATTTAGAGCAAATGGGTCCATTCTGTATTCTTTGGCGCCACAAACATATATAACGAGAAAAAAGAAAATTAGCGTTTTCGGAGACATCTGTTGTTTACAATTTACTTTGTAATATGGCAAAGTGATTTGCGCCTCTTTCGGAATGGAGTATATTTTATGGAGTGCAACTGTCCTTCTGATTCTGTCGAAAAACAAAGTTTGGCCTGGCAGCTTGTTGTTTCGAACCACGTCTTGCCAAAACACTTAAGATTAAGAGCACTTCTAGAAGATACTGCATATCCCGGAACCACAAAAAGCGGACACGGTAAACCCCAAACGAGTTTTTGGTCCAAAGAAACGTCCGCAAATTTGAATTATACACCGAAAGAAATAGCATCGCAAATTTGGCTCAAAGGAATTACACCGGAAGACTAAAAAGTCCTTAACACGAGGGCATCTGCTATTTGGGAACATCTTACGGGTTAACCACATTAGACTGTTGTATGTTGTCTATCTCAAAGCTGTTGTTATTTCCCAATGTTTTAATTTCTTTATTATATTTTGAATTTGTCAGCAATGTTGACCTTTCTGTAGCAGCGCACATGTATTATGCTAGTATTTCTAATACTCACACTGAGATTAACGGAGGCTATCTCAAATACAGCCATGGTTCGAAACTTAATTAATTGGTGACTTTTCAATATAAAAAAATCAGTTTTGGGGAATTACAAAAAAATTTTGGAAAGGCCATCACCGCCATGGTCTTTTTTTTGGGTGAAATCCCCACGGTGGATGCGAACTTATGGGGTGTACCGAGACATCTTCCATGAAGTGGTCCTCGGGGGGCTGTCAAGAAGCTATGTAGATGGCTTTTTGGCAAACTTGGTCATACTCACTGCAAAACCATGCGAACATTAAAATTTCGCTTCCTCTCCCTTAAAAGAATGGCTAAAAGTTTCTGCATGAGTATATTGGCCGATAATTGAATGGCCAAGCCGTGAAATGTGTTAGTAGCCGTTGCTCATTAAGTCTAAAAACGTTAAATTAGTGTACCAAGATTTGCCACATCTTGAGAAATAATGGTACTCACTCACAAGTTCTCGTGTAACTACAAGATAAATCACTTAATTGTAACTTTCAACACAAAAATTCATGCCCGCGGTTCAACCGTTGATCCTTATAAATGCATTGATAAAACAGCAATGGCAGAGAGGTAACTTGTAGTAGCAACAAGGACAACAACAACAAAAATTGTCGGTCTATAGACGATCTTCCAGAGTTGCATAATGGCGACGTTGTATCCCCTAGCAATCTTTGCACTCCAATCTGTTGGCTGGAGAATTGAACGTTTGGTCTTCTCAAAGTAAGTATATAGAAGAAAAACAACTTATTCCGCAGGCCATGTTCCGCTTTGAATATTGGATGTCAGTGCACATACATTTTAAGCAAATACTACCATGCTAGTTTTGTTTTCCTCCTATATTTCAGATAGGTTGAAGGCTGGATGCAAGGAGAAGCAAATTTGGACACATGCCATGCTCATGGATCCTAAGGCATGCCTATATATATAAAAAATCCTTTGTTAGCTGTTGTGAAAAGAAATGTGGACATGGAATATGCATGAACCATCCATGTGGGAACTGTTTATCATGTTCTTTTTACCATGTGAGTAGGCATGCATGTGAGTAGAGTGCAAAATCATGTCACCATTGTCCTCGCGTGGTTAGTCTTTCGGTTCTTGCAAAAAACAAGCAAAGAGAAATATTTCACTTTGTTGGACTGAACTCACATCGAAAGAATGACAAAGGTTCCTGAACGAGTGAGTAGTTGAGCCACAATTTCATTTGCAGACATGTTGAATCATTGACGGTGCAACTGGCTTCAAATCCTGTGTTGGAAGCGGTTACACGATATTTAGAATAAATGCAACCACTTTGTATTCTTTGGAACAAAGCAAGCATATATATCAAGAAGTAGCATATGGCATTTTCGGAGAGATCTCGTTGTTTAGAATTTATTTTATTTTGGAAAATTGATTTGTGCATATTTTAAAATTATATATATTATTAAATAAGTTTCTCCTTGGGAGCTTGTTTTCTCAAAGCACGTCTTGCGAAAACACGAACTTTTTTATCCTGTATTTTCTGTGTTATGCTGCTCCCACGTTAGTGTCATTCTTCTACTGCTATTTTCTTGTTTGTGTTCAGATTTCTTGGCAAAACCTAAATTGGTAATTACATGGGCTAGGAAATGACAGCCCTTAACCTCCTAAAATATGTGACCAAGGTCCACTAATCAAAGAAAACGGATGACTCAATCTGAGAAATTAGGATAGCATTACCAAATCATTAAAAAATATTTGTGGGGTCGGTGAACATTGTTTGAACTACTAACCCAGACTCTGCTTTGAATACTATAGTTAGTAATGGTCATGATGTTTGTTCTCCGGTATTTTGGATAGATTCAACCTGGTTTTTTTTTTGAAAAGGAGCATATATGCATATCGCGACGACAACCTGGATAAATATGCAAGTAAATTTTTGTATGTATAATTTTAGAGTGCGGAATTTGTACATGTATGGGTGGGTACATGCACCATTTTGTCCACACGTGTACTTTGAGACCTATCCTAGAATATTACCTTTTCCATTGCATATGTTGCCTATGTGGATATTTGATCATTTGCCACACTTTACTTTAAAATTTGATTATTTGCCACATTTCACATGTCAGTGACACAAGGTGTGCCATATAATCAAGTTGCAAAATAAAGTGTGGCAAATTGTCAAAATCCTGGCCTATGTCATCTGCTACTTGCCTTCTATTGCTTGTTTAATTAAATAAATAAACCAAATTCCAGCAATTACAGTGTAGCCCCTTTGTCCTTAAATAAGTGTAATTTGTCATAAGTAAAATATTTATGGACCCAACCTCCTTGACACGTTTTGAGAACTAATCAGTTTACTTTAAATACGTGAAATTTAGTTTCTAAAAACAAGTGTAAGAGGTGCACGAAAGAATGGTTTTTTTGACACCATCATCACATATCACCAACACCCCTTAAATAGTAAAAAAAACTCTCTAGGTTAAATGGAGCGTTTATTGACTCACATGTCACATCGTACTGGTATGAAGCCAACAGAGTTCGACATCCGTCATTTGTATACCTTATGAGCGTACAGTTTACACTCATCATTTACGAAATTCAATCTTTACATTAAATTCTCAATGTTTTTATTGGTTTATATAATCCATATAATTGCTTATAAATAAATACAAGATTTGCAATTGTTTGTATCTTTTGTAAACCAAATGCCAATTTGGAGGAGTGACCCGTGCAACAATACCATGCTTCTGAAATGTCATGACAGAGGAGAAGACGTTTTACTAGTATGAGAGCGCCCACTCATACCGTACTTGGCCTCGGCGGATCCTCCATATCAAACCGAAGAATTTGGGGAAGCGGTTTGTGGGCAATGAGAAGAACACACACGCGCGCGCACACACACCGGTAGAGAGCGATACTCCAATCTATAAGATCCAAATTCATTTCACCTCAGAGATAAAGCACCACAATTGCCACCTCCATTCATAGCCTTGCACTCCTCCATTCAAATTCATTACTGGCATGATTGTAAGACGATTTAATCATTGGCTACATCCGGCTGAGATTAATACGGCCATGGTTAAAAACTCAAACGCAAAAGCCGGTTTATTATTATTTTTAAATTAAGCTTTTCAATTTCAAGGTATTATAGTTTATTGATCTCGGTTGACAAGGCCATCACCGCCATAGTATTTTTGTGGAAGATTTCGCCACGGTGGATGCGAATATCTCGGGTGCGCCCAAACATCTCATGTAAACTTGTCATCTCGAGCGAGATCGCCACGGCAACGAAGTCACACAGATGGCTTCTCAAACGTTTAAATGTTTCCGGTTATGGTCACTGCGAACAAATGAATGCTAAAATGTAGCTTCATCTCAACTAGAACAGTGGCGAAAAATTCCTGCTTGAACGACAAGATTTGCCAAGTCATGAAATGTGTTAGTACCACGTCACTCATTAAGCCACTCTAGTCTAAAAATATTAAATTAGTGCACCAAGATTTGCCACATCTCGAGAAACAACGGTACTTACTCATAGGTTCTCACGTAAATATAATAAATACTTAATTGTAACCTTCAACAAAAACAATATCATGCTTGTGGTTCAACTCGCGATCCTTAAGAAGTTGCATTATTTGAAGAATAAAACAACAATGGCAGGGATCTAGCATGTAGAAAAAGAGCAACAAAAGAAGTTACAGTCGACATACACATGAGCATTTAGAGTTGCATAATGACGGAGTTGCATCTCCTAGCAATCTTTGCGCTCCTAGCATTCTGCTGTTAATGTCTCTAAGCTGGAGAAATCAATGTCGAGTCTTCTCAAAGTAAGTAGATAGGACAAAAATGACTTATTCCAGAAGCCATGTTCGGCTTTGAATATTGCATGTCGATGCATATACACGTTGAGCAAATGCTACCATGCTAGTTTTGTTTTCCTCCAATATTGTAGATAGCGTGAAGGCTAGATATGCAGAGATGCAAATTTGAACGCGTACCACACTTACTTTGACATCCTAAGGCAGACATATATATAGGCCTTTGTTACCTATTATGAAAAGAAATGTGAGCATGCAATATGTATGAGCGAGCCATCCAGAAACTGTTTATCATGTCTTTTTACCATGTCAGAAGGCATGCATGTGAGTATACCGCAAAATCATGTGACCATTATTGTCCTGGCTTGGTTAGTGTTTGCACAAATCTTGAATCAAAAGAAGTACTATTTCACTTTGTTGGACCGTACTCACATCAAGAGAATGACGAAAGTTTCCTAAATGAGAGAGTAGTTGAGCCACAATTTCATTTGCAAACAGGTCGGTCATGGCGGCGCAAGCAGCTTCAAATCCCGTGTTGGTAGCGGCTACACAAGATTTAGAATAAATGGGTCCATTCTATATTCTTTGGCGCCACAAACATATATAACGAGAAAAAAGAAAAATAGCGTTTTCGGAGACATCTGTTGTTTACAATTTACTTTGTAATATGGCAAAGTGATTTGCGCATTTTTCAGAATTTTATATATTTTATGGAATGCAGCGGTCCTTCTAATTCTGTCGAAAAACCAAGTTTGGCCTGGCAACTTGTTGTTTCAACCACGTCTTTGCCAAAACACTTAAGAGTAAGAGCACTTCTAGAAGATACTGCATATCCCGGAACCACAAAACGCAGACACGGTAAACCAAAACAAGTTTTTGGTCCAAAAAAACGTCCGCAAATTTGAATTATACACCGAAAGAAATAGCATCGCAAAGGCTCAAAGGAATTACACCGGAAGACTTAAAAGTCCTTAACACGAGGGCATCTTCTATTTGGGAACATCTTACGGGTTAACCACATTAGACTGTTGTATGTTGTCTATCTCAAAGCTGTTGTTATTTTCCCATATTTCGGTTTTTTGTTATATTTTGAATTTGTCGGCAATGTTGACCTTTCTGTAGCAGCGCACAAGTATTATGCTAGTATTTCTAATACTCACGCTGAGATTGACGAGGCTATCTCAAATGCGGCCATGGTTCGAAACTTAATTAATTGGTGGCTTTTCAATATAAAAAATTCAGTTCCAGGGAATTACAAAAAAAATGGAAAGGCCATCACCGACATGGTTTTTTTTTTGGGTGAAATCCCCATGGTGGATGCGAACTTATGGGGTGCACCGAGACATCTTCCATGAAGTGGTCCTCGGGGGCCTGTCAAGAAGCTATGTAGATGGCTTTTTGGCGAACTTGGTCATACTCACTGCAAAACCATGCGAACATTAAAATTTCGATTCCTCTCCTTTAAAAGAATGGCTAAAAGTTTCTGCATGAGTATATTGGCCCGATAATTGAATATTATCGCCAAGCCGTGAAATGTGTTAGTAGCCGTTGCTCGTTAAGTCTAAAAACGTTAAATTAGTGTACCAAGATTTGCCACATCTTGAGAAATAATGGTCCTCACTCACAAGTTCTCGTGTAATTACATCAAAAGTACTCCCTCCGTCCCAAAATAAGTGACTTCAGTTTGTCTAGATTCGCATGTATCTATATACTAAAACGTGTCTAGATATATCCGAATCTAGACAAACCCACGTCACTTATTTTGGGACGGAGGGAGTATGACAAAAGGTTCCTCAGTGAATGAGTACTTGAGCCACAATCGCATTTAAAAACAGGTTGGTCATGCCGGTGCAAACGGCTGCAAACCCCTTTTTTTAACTTGCTTCAAACCCCGTTTAGGAACCGGCTGCACGCGATTCAGAATAAATGGAACCACTCTGTACTGTTTGGAACAAAGCAAAACATATATACCGAGAAGTGGCAGATGGCGTTTTCGGAGAGCTCTGTTGTTCAGAATTTATTTTATATATATGGCAAAGTGATTTGCGCTTCTACGAGTTTTATATATTTTATTGGATGCAACTCCTTCTAATTTTGTCGAAAAACCAAGTTTGTCCCTTGGCAGCTTGTTGTCTCAAAACAGGTCTTGCGAAAACATGATCGACTAGCTATGCATATCGTCACAATATAACATACTTTTATAAGTTTAGTCAGCACAATTTTAAAGCGGAAGTTTTAACCTACGTGATTCATCACTAGGCGCCTACGCTTAAGTTGTAGCAATTGAGAATTAGCAGAACTTAAGTTGTACGTATGCTAGAAAAATACTAGAATCACGAAAAAGAATACTAAAAATATTCTTATACAAGTGGCCCATATGTTTGGTTGATATGCATGAGCATGAGGTACAAAATGGCGGCAAATCGATGTGGGTAGAGGGAAAATGATTGGGTGGAAAGATAAATTTAACAAAAGTGCATGACATAACATGATGAACTTTTTTATTTCGATAAGGGGTTACATGCCACCAAGCAACACACTTTTTATTTCTCATATACTAGTTCTCATAACACTCATAATTTACTTAGACGACTCGCCGGTGTTGTCTTGGTAACTCTGGAAGCTCGTTTGAGTAAATTTAGGAGTGAATGCACCAAACTCTTCTCCCCTGTTGTTTTTCACGTTTCGTGCTTCCTGCCTTGAAATGCGGTAGGAATTGGCAATGACATCAACAGGCAAGGCACGCAGGATTGAGTTTTTTCCCGCAATTTGACTAACCATAGAGTTTGGGTTGGTCTTGAATGAAATGTATTGGCATCCTTCACGCTCCGCCTTCTTGAGAACAACATAGTGTTGTGGTATGATTAGCAACTGACCTTGGCGAAGACGGTCATTGAACACTGTTTGACCATGGTTATTCACGACCTGAACCCGAGCATGCCCTTGTATCATGTACATGACACTATGTGCATTAATGTTCCAAAATGGTGAAAGAACAGCATTCTGCAATCACAATTATTTGTATGTCATATTTTTGTTATTGATGCATAGGATGTAAAATCATAGGGAAGTGCGCTAAAATGTAGCATCATATATACCTGGTACAGATTTACTCTCGTAGCACTCATTTGCACGAGGTTAAGGATGGGGAAATTCTTGCTGGTGACGCGTGTTATCCTGCCGGCACGTGGGTTGTACGTGTCAGCACGTTTGGGGTTCTCGATGTTTAGCCTTGCCTCCAATGAGCAAAAGTTCTCTTCCAAACCATTCCAACTACCACTCATTGACTGTTCCCCCTGGTACGGAAACGATTGTCCTTGTTGGTATTGTGTCCATTCACCTTCCTGGTACGGTGTCGATTGTCCTGCCTGGCTTTGAGTTGGTTGGTAGGCTTGCTCCTCCATTGGTCCTTGCTGGGACACAATGGGCTTCAATAATCGAAGACCTTGTTTCACACGAATTATTTCACCTCTTTGATCATTTTGACTCTGGATCCTTTGTGTTGTTTGTCGACTAATACCAAAGGCCTCACTAAGAAGTTGGACATTAAATCCACTGAATATATTTTGTCCAAATGGTTGCCCTCTCTTGTTGTTACCAGCCAACAAGAAGTCCTGAAATTTCATATTGATGAGGTAAAACTAAAGTTCAATAACATTTCACACTTGCATACACTTTGAAAATCACAGGTAGGTTGCTTGTAACCAACCATATCTTGTGTGTGGATAAGTTTGAAACACATGTATAGTTACCTTTTGTCTAGGTTCAAGCTGATTAGCGTTGTTGTTTACGTCAAAGACATAGACAGCTACGACTGGAACATCCCCATCATTGTAACACCAATGTACGATGCCAGCTGGCAGCGCAACCACATCTCCTTGTTTGAAGCGGTGAATTCTCTGGTGCTCATCTTGTAACTTTTGGCTCTGGCTTTGACCCTGAGCATATTGTTCTTGACCAAATGGTCGGAACTGTTTTTGAAAAGTCGCTGGGCATCCAGGGAGGGTCAACCCTGTGAAACCCCTACCTAACATAAAACATGTTTTTTGAATATTTATAACCCATGTATGATGATGTAAAAATATTCACAAGCTTCTTAGTGTAGCAAAGCAATATAATTGTCATATCAGTTCGGACACCAACCTTGGAGGATGTACACCAAGCCGGGAGCATTATGGTATTGTGGTAACAAGAGGCCTTGAGGCTCAACAACACGGCGGATGATCGATACTCCGGTACATCGAAATTGCTCATTCTGCTCATCAAAGTACTCGGTGATGCCTGCTTCTGACCTCACTTGCCTATGTGGTTCAAATGCTTGTAGCCTATCGAAACTGCAACCTCTTAAACCTCCTTGTCGAGAGCTTTGCCACGGAGTAAAGCTCTGTCCGAACAACTGAGCCATGGATCCATGGCACAAGAGGAACATGGAAAAGTAAAACAAAACGGATCGAAAGTCGGTGGTTGCCATGATTGCTTGAAGAGATTGGAGAAGGTTGATTGATGCTAATTTGATGAATGCGAGCTAGGTTTTATAGCCATAAAAAGTAGCATAGGATGATCATGACATACATAGTAGATATACATGGTGACTCAGATATGGTTTAAAATGTGAGTCGATATAACTTTGCTTAAAAGTTATGTTCTGCTTTTTTTGCTTACCTACAACTAATACTAACCTACCAAAGCAGCAACACCTTCTGTACACCACTCTTGGGCGATATGTGACATATAATCAAGTTGGACTTTCTACAACTATATTTTTGTCACTGGTGACTTATTTTGTCATTTATTTACATTTTGGTCTATTGACAACAGCATATATTTGGATGCACGTGGTCATGTGGCAAAAAATCCATGACTTATGTCTATCTATATATCATAGGATGAGTCATGTCCATGTCAACAAACAAGTACATATGTAGGATGTATAATCCACGTTAAAAGATAGAATGATATATAGTATAAAAACGAAGTTTGTTGCTAAAGATAGGACGTATGGAAACGGGATGCAAACTGGAAAATTCACTTTGGCTCATAGGTGCAGATAAACCCATTGTTTAAACATTTAATAAAAGGTTGTGTGCATCAACTGATGCAGGGGCCGGGGTTCTTTTCGGAAAAAAAAACACCCATTGTTTAAATACAATTGTAACAAAAATGCCATGAAAACATCTAAAGTTCACTTTACAACAATCGCACATCAAAAGTGAAACTTAAAATTTCAGCCACCCCTCAATGGAAGGAATCGCCCGATATCTGATATGTAATAATCTAGGAGTACTACGGTAGTTTAGAACCGTGCTAAGGAATCACTTGTCAGGTTTGAAGCTTATCGTTCCATGCAATTATATATAAAAGTAACTGTCTTTTGTTTTCCTCGAGTGTTTCACGTATACTGGAACTGAATAGAGCAGAAATTATTTATTCAGACAAAAATACTCCCTCCGGTCCATATTATTGTTCTTAACTTTATCTAGATTCGGATGTACCTAGTTAAAGATTTAGACTAGATTCATCTGAATCTAGACGAAGTTGAGAACATTAATATGGACCGGAGGAAGTAATATTTTTCAATCATTTCATCAATCGTTTGGAATATCATGTGGGTACACTACCAAATTATCGTTAAAACAATGTTTTCTCTCACATTAAAATAATGGTGAAAAGTTCCTAATTAAGGGTCAAACTGGAATAAAACTATACCTGACTCTTGTCTACACTGGGCTCTGATTTAGCTATTGATCGAGGAAACTGTTTGCGGAGCTATGGGAGGAGGCCCCACACCAGTACAAACCTGAGACATACATCGCTTGGCCACAAACATTAGGTCAACTAGAAAGATACCCCGCGCGTTGCACTTTATCTGGGCTCACGGTAATCAGTGACAATGATAAAACTAAAGGAGTCGCACAAGATAATCAGATGGAACATTTAAGGTTAATCCGATTCCTAAAACATGCATGCACTTTGTCTAGGCCTGTTTCATCAATGAATAAACTTCATCTCTGAATCCCATTGCTACTTTCACCTGCCAAAAATTTGCCTAGAAGAAATTGAATCTAATAATATATACAATTGTTTTTGTAGTTAGAAAAATTGTTCAGTTTAGCATAGATACAGGAAAATATTCAGGAGCTGAGTAGCTGGCCAGAAAGTCAAAAGCTATGAGAATAAATATGGGACTACCATCCATCAATAAACCTGTGATTACTGGGATATATAACATTTGTGTCGAATGCTAGCAAAAATTCAGAGACATAGCGAGAGAACAATACCTGTAAACTGTGATGGTAAAGAAAGCAAGACATATTGGATGGGGATTCGGACAGGGAAATCGGGAAGAAACTTGCAGCCAAATCACCTGCTTGTTGCCTACACGTATACATTCAGAGACGGCATGCCAACAACTCCAATGTAAGACCCTACATAAAAAACTTTCCACTAATGAAGGAAACACTTGGATTGATAGATGGGCTTCTAGTACTACAAGTCGATCGGTGCAAATACATTTTCTATCATCTCTAAATTGGAAATATGGACATGAGTTTTACGAAACCTAGACTGAACCTGGTCCCCGAGTCGGTGTGTTAAATGGTCGGGATTGCCTCTTGAAGGAGAAGCAGCAACGTATGTGTTGTTTTGATGCAAGAACCAGAACCGTCTCTCCCGTCACGTCCCTCCCGTCCCGTCCCCGTGTGGCGGCGGCGGAGGGAACCCTAAATCCCACCGCCCCAAGCCCCCCTCCACCTCTCTCCCCCTCCTCCACCGCTGCCAGAGGGCGCGGCCGGGCAAAGCCTGGCCGGCGCCGGCAGCGGTGGGGATCCTTCGTCCTCTTGCGCGCCTGGATGAAGATGCGGGCTGGATCCCACGCGTTGGGGCATGGTGCGGCCGTCTGGCACCATGGCGGGGCTGTTTCGTCGCCGTGTTGTGGCCGTCGGATCTTCGGCATGCAACGGCATATGGGTGAGGCGGCGACGTGGCGGAAGGCGTGGTGTGCGGGCTGGCGGCAGCCAATCTCCGGCGTGTTGACGGTGGCGGCGACGCAGCTGCAGGCGGGGCTAACAGCGGGCTATATGGCCCATATGGGTTCGGATGGGCTGCCCTTTCCCGCTGCATCTCGGCAACTCCGACGACGACACCATGGAGGTTGGGGCCAGTCCAAAGACACGAGTAAGATGGCGGAGGCGGCCTACTTCTCCGTTGAAGGTTGTCGGCCTAAGGCTGGTTTGGCGGATCTCGCGATCCATCATCTAGTCCCGGCAGCGAGGCGGGAAGACCTAGGTGCCGGTGAAAACCGTGCCGATTGGCGGGCGATGGCGGCGCTACCATGCCGTGACCTTGATGAAGGCATTGCCGGGAAACTAGTGTCGACCTCACTCGTGCTGATCTGGGGGATACCCTAAGATCTTCTGGTCGGGCGATGGCGGTGTCGTAGTGTCGGTATTGCGTTCTCTCTTGGGAGCATCGCCTGTGGAGCAGCGTTGGATAGAAGCGGTAGGAGGGGTGGAGCGGCTAGCGCGCGGGGGTTGGTGCTGCTTGGCACCGAGGTGGTGTCGGTGGCTAGTGCGGCGAGAGTGTGCGCATCGATCTACATGCTAACGACGGATTGGCGGAAGATTATGAAGGCGACGACATCCGGAGCGGGTGCGTGGGCGCCGCTCTGTGGATATGTTGTGCGGTTTTATGGCTCCTTTTGCTTGAGTTCGAGCCATCGCGCCAAAGCACTCCAGCTTCTCTTGGCGAGTGGCAATATTGTGGGTGACCATGGGGCGGGGTCGAAATAGGTAGATAGGTGTTTCATAGACCTCGTTGGGGAGCTGGCGATATGGTTATCATTTTTGCTCAGTGTTTTTTTGGCGGTTCCGATTTGTATGATCTTTGCAATGACATTTGCCAAACAATGTGGTTCTAATAATAAATAAAGGTTGTGTGTATCGCTTGATGCAGAGGCCGGCGCTCCGCTCCCCATTTTGAAAAAAAAACAGAATCGTACTTCTCATACGTATGTGTTAAATGGTCGGGATTGCCCATCGTATGTACAGCTGGAACTGTCGTGTCCTTTTTTTCGAGAAAAAATTGGATCTATTCCATGAGTTCACCAGAAGTACAAGGCACACCAAACATAATAAAAATTATATTGAGGTATTTGGACTACCTAATGACCACTACTGCTGCAAGAGCCAGCCACCGACGCGTCGCTGTCGCCGCTCCCTTACCAAAGTCGGCTTGTCGTTGTTGATGACAGTCGGGAAGTCTTCATGCACGTGCCTCTAAGGACCAGCGCCCCAGAGCCGAAGTCGTCGCCATTGAACCCTTGAATTGATCTGAATCTTCAAAAACCAAACCTAGAACACACGTAGACTAGACGAGATCGATCACTGCATGGAAGCAGCGACCGGACGAATCCCCGCCCTCCTCGGCACCACCAACGAGATCGTCGACGGCGAGGTGCAAGACGAGGCGGGTATACCTTATTCTTGTCCCGCACAACGCCGCCATAGCCACTATAGTGTCGATGTCGGTTGACCAAACTCTAACTTTAGGGACCCTTCAACCACGCCTAGGGCAGGTCCGAGGTCCCCACCCCCTCCGACCGCAGGAGCAACAATCGGACGAGGCGGGGACCCGTCGATTTCCGATCGTAGACGGCGAAGACGAGGCAAAGACGGCAGCACCCGGCTAGGGTGGAACCCTAGCCGCTGCCTCTTTTTCTTTGTGGGAGAGAGACAATTGTCGTGTCCTTGGCTGGCTAGGTCCCACATCCTAGCCAGTTTGCATGAAGACTAAACACTCGAGTCAATCGATCAGCTGGATCAACCGGGCTTGCATGAAGATTGAAAATTGTATGGTCGTGGTTACTTGATGATGTGGATGTGGTGGTGGTGCATGTTAAGATAGAAAAATTAAATGTATCTTCTAGTGGGGTTTTTCTTTATAAGAAATATAGATAAGTTTCGAACCATGCAAATGTTACCACTGCCTTTTTATTTTCCTCCATGATGATAAAGACCTAGGAACATGTAAACCATGTATAAGAGCATCTCCACTCAGCCCCCCTATATGGGCTCTGGTGGCACCAATTTTTCGCCCATATGGAGAGGTGCCGGCTATTTTATGAATTTAGGGGGGGGGGGGGGGACAGCATTTCCAGCCACGCTCCCAATAGCACGCCTACCATCTATTTACATATTCTACATAGATAAAACGAAGGGCTGCCGCCGATGAGCTCGGCACAGTGCAAGCTCCGCTCCTAGTCGACTATGCCGCTTCCACTACCGTTGTCGCCGTCTTCGTCCTCCGCCACGTCGACGTCCTCCTCCTCCGTGTCGGAATCGAGGTCGATGATCCTGCAGCCTCCGCCCTCCTCATGAATTCTTCACGGCGCGCCGCGTTGATAGCGGTGTAGATCGTACGCCCAGGCACCGCCCAGAAGCGTTGCCTCCCTTCGGGTTAAATAAATCCGGGTGGAGCTGCCGCCGGTGATCTTGGCACAACGCAAGCTTCGCATCCCGCACCTTCTTGAACCGCTTCGGCCAGTACGCGCTCGTTGGCGAGTACCGGGCCATTGCCCTCTTCCGCTCGGGCAGCTCGCAGCGGCGCTTTTCGATCTGCATCGCCAATTCGGTGCCACGGGCACACCTGCGCAGCTGAGCTCGAACCCGACCAGAAGCGGCACGCGCGGCGGCATGACGATGTCGTAGTGGACGAACATCACGACCTCGTAGAAATTGAGGCTGGGCCTCTCCATGGCGGTGGCGGGAGGGAGAGGGAGAGAGAGGGGGAGGGCGCCTAGATATAGCAAAGAAAGGGCGGGAAGGCGGAGCGGGAAAGGGCGGAAAGGGCGGGAACAAAGGGGCTCTATCGACGCGCCTTTCTCCCACTGTCAGGGCTGGCCCGCGTCGTTTTTGGCTCCATCTGGCGCCCCTGCTAGCCCCCTATCGGTTGGGTTCGGGCTAGGGGCGCCGAATGCCAAAATGGGTTGCGTCGGCACTAAAAAAGAATTGGAGGGACGAGCTAGGCGTGATTTTGAGCGCCGCACCCCTGATAGCCCATTAGGAGGGCTTTAGGGCCCCGAGTGGAGATGCTCTAAGTACGATAATTTAGTGCGTCCGTGAATGATACACAACTGATATACACAAGGTACCAACGTTTTCCTGTACAAGGCGCCTGCTAATGGATCATATACGATGGATTATAATTAAGTGTTATTTCCCTCGGAATGGATCAGAACAAGAAAGGGAAATATTAGTGGGGCAACAAATGTTCCAACCTCATCACTTCAATTATTTCTTGAGTTTCATCAAAAGTGGCATCTACCCTGTCGACCCTTCCAACTAGATTTTCTTTGCAACACAAATATATTTTACCACGATAGACAGACGAGTGTGATGAAGATTGGCATATCAAGAAGCAATACAAGGTCACATATAATTATAAGTTTTGCCACTCCAACTTTTGTCTATACAGATGATTGTTTCTATAAAAAATGGCCCCTATAATTATACATCTATTTTTTATATAAAAAGGGGCTCCAGGTTCTGCATCGGCTGCGCACAGCCAAACGATGTAGATCTCATGCTACTGTTAATCTCATACGTTGGATGTGCTCCTTAGAAAGCCAAGACCTGGTAGTTTCCACCTCGTGCTTCCTTCACTCGAGGGCAGCAATTTGTGGTTTTCCTGGAATGCAAAGAGAGCCAAATTGAGATCATCATACAGAGCAAACATTAATACGTATATAAACAAACAAGAAAATATGGAGGGCATTGATCCAATCATCAATTGCAATGTTAAAGTGTAATGCTCAAGCTGAAGACGAACCTGGGTTTCATCTATAGTAGGCTGCCCTGATCCAGCTACTAATGATACAGTTTCCAGAGCTAAAAGAGTAGGCTGCGGTAGCTGAGGGAAGTAACATGGAGCAATAAACACATAAACCATGGTCAAAAATTTAAACTCTGTTAAATCTGGATCATGACAGAGTACTTACCCTTGTAATGATTTTCTCGGAGGAGGATCCTAGTGCTGGAATGCACGATGAGACCTAAAATTAAAATAATCCTTCAGATTAAGAATCTAGGTGTTCAGTAGTTGAGACCCAGCAGCAAAATCATGTAAGCAACATTCCATCAAAGAATTCAATAGGTTATGCCGACTTGCCTGACAAACACTGCCGTTCTGGCCTTGTTCTATTTGTTGGCTGAACCCAACCAAGGCTTCAGTTGCGCGCACGGTACGATCCTGGGTGTCCTCGATACTGCAAAGCCTTGAACCCTGCATATACAAGATGAATGAGTGATACTTGGCTCTCATACATAAGGTACAAACGTTTTCCTTTACAAGGCACCTACCCATATTTCAACTGTACGGTTGACTTCTTGTAGCTCCTTCTGGAAACTACTGAGATTTACATTGATGACTGTGACCTACAAGACAGTAAAATAAACACTGTTATTTCACTATGAATGCATCAAAACCAGTAAAAGGAAAAAAGTTAATGTGGCATGAATGTTCCAACCTCATCCCTTGTCCCTTCAATTATTTCTTGAGTTTCGTCCAGAGTAGCATCTACCCGGTCGATCCTTCCAGCTAGATATTTCTTCGTAACCTGAAGAGTGAAAAAAAAATGAATATAAATGTGCTTTCCTTTCTAAGACAGAAATATGAAGATGGAAGTATAACGAGTGTGTATTTGGAAGCACGATAGTCAGTGAAAAAGAATTGATTACATGGACACTGTCGGACACTTCATTCAATTGGGTGCCCACTACGTTGCAAGCATCATTGAGACCGCGTTTGGTCACCCACATCATGTCGGCGAGTTTCCATCCCTGTAAATTATCGCGCAAACTTCAGATACTACCATAGTGAGATTCATAGGCAAGCCGACACGGTAGTCACAATTAGCAGCTGTAGATCCGACTTCAGAATTAGAAAAATGGCATAATAAACAGTAGCTACAACTACTGCAGAATAATCTAGGACGGTATTACACCACCCATGTTTTGTTAAAAGATTCAAAGTATACCTTCCACCTAATATATGCATAGCCGACAAGCCCAGCAACGACGATGACTGCCGTTACAGTATATGCTCCAGATCCTACAAAAGAATGTATGTAACATACTAATTTATTATTCACATAACTTGAAACATAAAAAAAAAGGTGATTAAAACACCTAGGACTCCAAGCCACAATAATACTTTGCAGGACAGGTTCTCCACTGCCAAATGTGTAACTACCATCATCCAAAACAAAACTTGTTCAGCGTGAAGCGTGTGTCTGTAATAAATAAAAACTTCAAAAGAAACATGTGTTTGTAAAATCCCTATTTCATTCGCTCGCACGGGTCAATAAATCCGTGGACGGTGAAACTTGTGCTTGTAAAACCGCGCTGTGAAGACTAAACTGTAGTATCTGTAAGGCAATGCGGGACAGAGAAATAAATCGGCAGGCACACTGACCTGATCTATTGATAACCGTGTAGTCTCCGTCTCTGTCGCGTAGAGAGAGAGCTCGGATCTCCTCCCTGAGCCTACTGACCTGAAAAGGTTTCAACATCACACAGTATTCAGTCTCCAAGCTGTCAATCCCGGCGCGCGGGGCGGCGGGTTCGACAACTCACACGCACGCCGACAAATCTACCTGAGACATGAGCTGGTCGCCGCTGGCCGAGGAGGAGGAGGACGACGACGCCTTCTTCCCGTCCTTCCCAACGACCTTCACAAGCTGCAGGAAGCAAGCAAGACGCGTGCAGAGTTAGAACGGCAATGCGTAACACCGCATCCGTGCGGGTTCGATCGGGTTCAGATTGATGGCGCAGAGGCAGGGTAAAGGGCGGCGGTGGTTACGTTGGCGGCGGTGGAGAGCGCGTCCCCGATGATGGGCACTTTCTTGGCGTCATCGCCCAGAATCAGGTTTCCCACGTACCCTGCGAGCAAGAAGAATCGCAGGAAACCATGCATTAGTACTACTCCCAGATACCCTGTTTCTTTTTCCCCCTAATAAAGGGCTACCATAAGAGCAGATTTGTTCATAGATAGAGCACGGTGACAGACAAGAGAGGGCTGGTTAACCTAGTTCTCCTTGGCAAATAAACAAACAGAGAAGCTGCTGCAAGCTCCCCTGAATTTGACTCTTCTATACTACTAGTAGAGAGAATTCATGCCTGATCTAGGCAGCCGCAGTTATAAAACCCTAAGCACGAAGGAGGTTACTAGTACTAGATAGCTAAATAAACCCCCAGCCAGCATCACCATCAGCAGCAGACAGAAAGTGATTCGGAACCCGGCGAGAAAGCCCGTCCAACTGGCGGCGGCCGGCAATCCTAGAGAATATAGATGGGGTTTGCGAGAGGAGGGGCGTCGGGGGCCGGGACTGACCGGTGCCGAGGACGCCAGCGATGACGCCGAGCACCATATGGCACCCGGCCCTCTTTCCTCGCGGCGGCGGCGGCGGGCGAGCCTCTGCTCCCACGGGAACTGCTCCGCGGCGGCGACGGCGACGGTGACGGCGAGATCGTGTCGGCGGCGGTGGCGATTCCGCTCCCCTCCCGATTTATTATTCGATCTGCTCTTTTTTATTAATAATCGGCAGCTAAACTGAAACAGAGTCCCGTTTATATTTTGTAGTACTCCTCCTATATCCTCCTCCGCATGTCTCCGTATCGGAAGCCAACTCCTCCCACGCGGGGTTTCCGCCAGCCGTTGGGTTTTGGATGGACGCTCAGGATCGGACTCGGCTCCACAGGGTAATAAAACAGCAAAACACGCATCCAGATCGATACCGCATTTATATACAAAAATCCAATTCCGTTAGCTATACATACACCAGGGATTTCTTGGGTAGCAAGCAGGAACTTTTTTTATTTATTATTCCGACACCAGTACGTCAGTAACATCAGTACAGACAACACAGCTGCAGCTGCTCTGTGCATGATGATCCTTTGCCCCAAGAAAAAAATACTATAATTCTTGGACACGAAGTAAGAAAACGAACAACTATACCATGAAAACATTTCAAGATGACACCGCTGCCCATTATCATTCTTCCTATCATACAAAAGCATGGTACAGGGCAGGTTATGAGGCAGCACCTGCCAACTAGACAGAAACCCCGGTACACGGCATGCGTCGCATGCTTTCCTCTTCTCTTCTTCTACGACGATCCTGGGGCCGAGGGGCTCGCGGCTTCGGTTGCAGCGTCCTTCTTCTTCAGGTCCTCGAACTTGTCGATGGCCACCTGGAGCTCGTCCGTGCCGCCCACCGCATACATCGTGTAGTAGTACACGCCAAGGACGAACCCCGTCAGCCCTCCCCCCACCACCAGGTTCTTGGTCTTGGGCGTAAGGCTGCTGAACCCCGGCATCGCTGTCCGCCTCTGTGCTGCAGGATAGAAAACATGGAGGAAAAAAACGTTGGTATGATAAATCAAAGACCAGTGAGTGGTTCCATTGCTGAGATCCAACTCGAGGAACCGAGTTAATTGCAGGACACATATGTGGAAAAATATCACATGTGCGTTTCACTCCCAAGACACAATATATGTTAAGTTTTGTGATTCGGAGGACATTACGGGGACATTACGGAAAATATTGCAGGACACAACTGTGGAAAAGATTGAGTAGCGATCTCAGACCTGAATAAAACAAATGTTGCTTGTATACAGAAAAATAGGGACTAGTAAAACAGCTTCCATGTGCCCAGGGCAATCTAACAAGCACTAGAAAATATCGAGCCTAAGCAATGACTTGCAGGTCCGTGTGTTTGTTTAGCAACTACAGAGTCGATAATGGTATTGTAGGCAAACAAGTATACACTGATCCTTCTCCAGAGAGATCCATTCAGGCTAAAAAGGCATGCAAATAAGAATATGCTGTCGCAAAGCTATTCCACGGCCGTGTGTGAGATTCTACATATGCAGAAAAGAAAATACCTTCCGATCAAGCACATGAAAGTTTAAAAAGTAAACCTAATACACCGCTGCGACTTATAGCACATTAAAGTTCACTTCCAACAGAGCACATTAAAGTTTATAACAGGAAACCTATACACACCGCTTACATGATGCGACTTATCGTAGCGCTGATTAATGACATTGCGAAATACTGAAAGACAAATTCTATCATTAGGAGGTTAGAAAACTTCTTCCTCCACAGTCAGTTCGTTTGCATAAAACGTGGATAACTAGGTCTCCTTGGAAGCTGATGCTATGAAATTGAAACATATCCTGATGTGCAACTATAAGTGGTAGTGGTGTCAATTACTTCCTCCCCAGCAATGCAATGAGCGCTACACGTGGTGACACAGAACCATGGGAATGAGTCGACTATACTAGTAGTAGCTGGATCATACAACAACTAGTAATCGTCTATCAAATACTCCTAACCTATATGCAACATGTCAATACGGAGCCGGATCCGCAAGGGTCGATGAGGCATGCATAGAGACGACACCAAACTGCAGGCGGCAGAATAGCTTGCCAGCAGATCATGGCTTTCTTGCATGGCATCAACACATATGTTCAGCTACCGTGATTGATCAAGACCCAATAGTAGATAGCAGCCGTCAAGGATCGGGATTCAGAGGGCGTGCATGCAGGCAGAGCTGATCAGCCTATGGGTTTGTGATCCACTGCTCAGGGGCGTAGATCACTATATAGTAGCAGTCCACGATTTGTTATTGACGAGCAAGCCTGTCCACCTGACCCCAAATATTGTGTGTACATCAGGACAAGAACTACCGATCAACTATGCCTGGTTGTGGGCAAATTCAGAGTGGAACTATTGTGACAAGATGCAGCAGCGCATGGAGCTCTGCTCGGCAACGGTGGAGTAAGCTACGAGGGAGGGCACGGGTGAACCGTGCCTACGGTGGTGCCGCCCTACACTACATGGCATCGGCTACTGCTCGCGTGGCGCGGCGCGGCGCGGCGCGCTCGAGACACACGGCGGGGCGGCGAGGAGGAGAAGCCGCCGGCGTTGCTGCGCGGCGGGCGAGTGGCGGCCGGAGATAGCCTTCAGTTTCGTCGAAAATGAACAGGAGAGAGAGGATCTACCTTTGTGGAGGATGGATGAAGCGGGGACGGAAGCCGGCGGCGCGCGACGGGGGCGGAGACCAGGCGACGGCGGCGATGCGAGGGCAGGGGAAAGTGGAAGTCGTGTTGGATCGTACTACCTTCCCGTCTCGTCAACGCTGGGCTGGGCCTGGACGAGCTCTGTGGCGGGCTTGTTTCCCAGGCGGCCCGACAAAGCGACCTTCATTTTAAATGATCCTGTGCCGATTCTAGAAAAAACGGGAAAATGGACAAAAATACCCTTAAAAAAACAAATTCACAAAATGAACTCTGGCCGAAAGTATTTTACAGGGACTAACCCTTTTTTAGCGCCTAACGTAAAGGCGCTACACTCTACAGGATAGCGCCTTTGTCATAGGCGCTATGGTCCATGACAGCGTGGCGGTCGCCTGGACCACTCTGGCCCCACTCGGCCGAGTAGCGCCTGGGCGTTGAGCCTGGGCCGTGCAGCGCCTAGGCGCTATGCCCCAATGTGTAGCGCATATATGAAAGGCGCTACATATTGAGACATACAGCCACGCGCGCGGCCCCCCTCCCCACCCCGACCCACTCCCTCCCCAGCCGCCAGGAACAGAGAAGAACACCCAGCGGCGGCCCTCTCTCCTCCCCCCTCAAATCCCTCAGATTGGAGGCTTCACTTGGTGGATTTCGACCCTCCCCGGCTGCTAGAGGTACCCTCCCTCTATTCCCTCCGTTTTTACCGATTGAAATCTTTCATTTTGGTGGGATTTGAGTTAAAACCCTAGAAATTTGATTTGTGAGGAAATGTTTGGAAGTTTGTTGGGTTTATTGGCCAATGTTGGGTAGAATGGTGTCTAAGAAGCATTTAGTTAGGTTTAGGGTTCTTGGATTGTTAGAGTTTGGTTTATTGGAATGTTATGGCTATGGTTAGGGTTAGGGTTAGGGTTTGCTCATGTAAGGGATGGTGTTCTTGTTAGATAAATTGTTTCATAATGTGACTACTATATTTTTCTTCATCTTGCCATGGGTAGTTAATGATCATATTCTTTTATGTGTTAGGTATGGCAAGAATTGTTCATGTTCATCATGTGGACAAGGATGCATTTTTGAAAGGCAATATAGAACCGGACCCAAATGAGCTAGACATGGTGTTTGAACGTAGTCCAACCTACACCGAGGTCTTGAAGCAAGTTAGGATAGAATTGAAATGGATGGACCCAAGTGATATTGTTGAGTTGGAGGGAAGACATAATGTGAGTTTGGGAATGCATGTCTGTTGGAAGACCATGCGTATCTCTTCCGAGGCCCGTTGGGTTGCATACAAGGAGGTGGTTGCGGAATCACTAAACAAGGCTCTTGAACTATTTGCCACCAAGAAGGTTGATAGTTCGTTGCCTTTGGACTTGAACCGCTGTGCCTCCCCATTGGATTCTAGGAGTTCCCCACCCTTCAACCAAGAGGTATTGAGTGACCATCCTTTAACCCAAACATTGAGCCCGATTTCGAAGTATCAAGATGAAGTATGGGAAGAGAACAATGATGATTATGGGCAAGATAAGAATAAGGTTGAGCTTCATGACAACAATGTTGGAGATTTGGACACATATATTACGCAAGAGAACATGGACCGTGACATCCCCTATGCTCGAGGGTATGCATCGGACTCGGATGATGATGGTCTCGAAGAAGAACTTGACGAGGAGGGGTTCACGGCTAGAGAGGCCAAAATCCACGAGAACATATTGGGGCGGGACCAAGGGCAAAGTAGCCAACAAGTACCAAGCCAAGGGAAAAGTAGCCAACACGTGCCAAGCCAAGGGCAAAGTGGCCAACACGTGCCAAGCCAAGGGAGAAGTAGCCAACATGCTACTAGGCAACAAGCTCCTAGGCAACAAAGCATTCGATCATTTGGGCTTAGCAGAGGAAGAGGTCGATCCCTTGGGCTTAGTAGAGGAAGAGGTCGATCACTTGGGCTTAGTAGAGGAAGAGGGCGTGGACCAAATCCGGCTAGTGTGATAGGTTATTTGGCAGGACCAAATCCGTATGCGCATAGGTATGGCGAAATAATGGTCACACTTTTATGCTTACTTTACTACCTTCCATTCTTATTTTACTAGCTTTCATACTAATATTTTTCAAACCACTATTGTTCACATTCATGCTTACTTAACTAACTTTTACCTTTTTTCTTATTATAGGTATGGCCAACAAGAACAATGATGGGGATGGTGTGAACTACTCGAAGTTGTGGGCGGACGCTTTGGCGGTGGTGAGAGAGAGGAAGGAGAAAGAGGAAGAGGAGGAGAGGAAGAGGAAGGAAGTTGAGGAAGAGAAAGAGCAGAAGCGGCAGGAGACATTTGCTCGTGAATTCGATTCGGTGGTTCAACTTGCTCGCGACTTGAGAAAAAAGGAGGACGAAGCGGAAGAGAAGAAGAGGAAGAAGGAAGAGGAAGAGAGGAAGAGGAAAAAAGAGAAGGAAGAGGAAGAGATGAAGAAGAAAAAGGAGAAGGAAGATGAGGAGAGGAAGAGGAGGTCCAATGCTAGGCCACCTTGCGCCGATCAAGCGGAAAGGCCACGGAGGGCATATCGTACATCCAAGGCCCATGGAAAGGAGGTTCCAATTTGTTGGTGCGAAGATGATTGCATTGTTAAGGAGTCCATCGACTACAATTTCGATACTTGGGGAAGAAAGTTCTTCATGTGTGCCAACTATGCTCGCTCTCCCGTGCGTACCCGCAACCCGTATGAGACTCCACCGGTATGCACAAAGCAATTTAATTTAAGAACCTTTATTCCATATCATATTAATAACATGCTCTATTATCTTGTAGTCTCCCCCTCCAGTATGCAGGTACTACACTTGGATAGACCTCGAGCAATCTGAAGCTACGAAGACTATCCAGGAGATCGATAGGGCAATAGTTAGACGTGGTACCAAGAAGCTGTGCATAACGAGGAGATGGCGGCAAGGCGCAAGCAACGTGAGGACGAGCGTCACAAGCAAGAAGAGAAAGAGAAGCGCATCGCTAAGGAGGCTCGTGATGCGGAGAGGGAAAAGAAGCGTCAAACGGCGTGGCGTTCCCAGGAGGAAGACGAGGAGCGCAACAAGAAGGGGAAATGGCCTCGTGTTCTAGACTTGTAGACGGAGGCCATGGCGGAGGCTCGTGGTGTATGAGTATGACATGAACTTTGAGTATGTGATGAACTTTGAGTATGAGTATGTTGTGAACTTTGAGAATGTAAAGCCCCTTAAGAGCAAAACACCATGTATGAGTATGTGATGAACTTTGAGTGTGTTCTCAGTTCTGTTATATTTGCAAACTTGTAATACAATTCTGGTATACCTTGTGCTCTAGACTGAGAAATGACTGAACTGAATTCAGTTCAGAGGCATAGCGCCTACCTGACGGGCGCTATGCATGTGTAGCGCCTACCAGATAGGCGCTACACTTTGGATTTTTTTTGATCCAGCCACTACAGAGAGCAAATCGAGTTGCGCCCGCCGTAAATTTCGCTAAGTCAATGTGTAGCGCCTGTCTGATAGGCGCTACACATGCATAGCATAGCGCCTGTCAGGTAGGCGCTACACAATGACTTAGCAAAATTTCCGGCGGGCGCTGCTCGATTTGCTCTCAGTATACTCTCTGTATCGGCTGGAGCAAAAAAAAACATAGCATAGCGCCTACCTGACAGGCGCTACACATTGACTTGGAGAAATTTCCGGCGGGCGTAACTCAATTTGCTATCTGTATTGGCTGGATCAAAAAAATCCAAAGTGTAGCGCCTATCAGACAGGCGCTATGCCTCTTAACTGAATTCAGTTCAGTTTAACCTCCAAATTTACAGAACAAATACACAAATACACAGAACAAAAGCAGAGATATTCATAGTGGCAACAGATAGTGCATAGATTAACTACTTCCGTCCACATAGTGCAATACAACTACATCATAGTGCCAACAAATAGTGCAATAGTACTACATCATCACATAGATCAACACATAGTGCATAGAACAACATCAGCACATAGCGCACACCACTAAGTGCATAGAACTACTTCCGTCCACGCGTTCTTGGGCGTCGACCCCTCCTCGGAGCCATCTTCTGTGCCACCGCCGCTTCTTCTTCTGCTTCTTCTTCTTCCTCTTCATCATCATCATAGTCTAGACCCCTCATCCTCCTACTAGCTCTTGACCTACGTGGCGGCTCGTGTTCGACAACATTAGCCTTCCCTTGGTTACGGAAGTCCTCCCGTGTCCAGCGAGTGAACTCCCTCCTTGGCTTCAATAGGTAAGCGGAACGAATCCGGTAATCTTCCTCCGTCTCATTCTCCATACGAGGCATCTACATGTACGAATGTATTCCTAAGGAAATGTACGGCAAACAAACCAAAGGAACTTAATGCAGTTAAGAAATGTAAGGTCGTCCCATACCTCATCCTCCGTACGAGCCGCCGAGGTGGCCTCTTCCTCTTCGTCATCCTCAAGATTAGCCGTTGGGTCAGAAATCGACTTGGACCTAGAATTTGACGGTGTTGTGTACTCGGGGTCGCGACAACCTAATAGGTTAGATAACCGACGCATCTTTTTGGCCATCCGCTGTAATAAAGTAAACGAGAAGTCAAAGCGTGTAGCACAACATGTAAGGTAAGTACTCCTTTCATTTTCAACCATACCTTGAGGAAGTTTTTAAGTATGCCTTCTGCCTTTTTTCCCTTCGGCCAATCATGGAGAATGTCCTCGGTTTCGTCAGCATGTTTCTTTATCTCCTTTCGCTACGGAGTAAAGAACGCAAACATGTTAGCAAATAAAGCAATGTAAGGGCAAGTAAAGTAATGGAAGGGCTAGGAAAACTTTACTACAAAGTTGAGCGAGGAAGATATCGGGATTTCGTGCCCCTCCCTGACAAGCTTGTTGTATTCATCGTAAGCAATCTCATCGAATACGCACGGTTCTTCTAATATTTCCTCCTCGTAAGATGGCGGGGAAATGGAGACACGAGTATTTTCAAGAAACCAACAAAGGTAGTTGTCCCATGCAATTGTTGGGTCCGCAACATAGAAAACAAAAAATTTCCTACGATGAGAACTATACGCCAAGATCTATCTACTAGATACAGAGCAACGGGTGGACATACATCCAACAAGAACTTACCCTCATAGACAACGAGCTTTGTTAACGAGTAGGAACTCGTGGTTGATGTAGTCGTACACTTGCCGATCTCAAGATCATGATGAAGTCCAACAGGTCCGGCTCCAGCACGTCCATCAGATCCAGCTCCAGTACCACCAAGTCCAGCACCGCAAAGCAGTGGTGCATCCGTGATCGCACACACGTCTGGTACCCCCGACAACCTCCGTCCCACGCTCCATCAAAGCAGCGGAAGCAGCAACTCCTTTCCAGATAAAGCCACCGGAAACATGTATCTCGCTAATCCGAGACCATGGGGATAATACTAGAGGGAGAGAGAGATCCTTCACAAGGAGGTGTGTTGTGAGAGGAGGAGAGGGGGGGCCTTTTATAGGGGAGAGGGGGGCACCCAAGGGCCATGGCGTGGCAGCCATGGTGGTGCCCCCACCTCTTCCACATTCATGTGGGTGGAGCTCCCACTCCCATAAAAAGCCTCCACTCAAGATTCCACTCACACATGCATTAAATTTCCACCAAATTTAATGCAAGCTCTCATTAAATAAAACTATTTTATTTATTTTATTCAGAATTTTGTTAATTACATTAATTAACAAACATTCACATAAAACCCCCTGCAACATTTCAATATCACATGCAGAACCAGTTTAGCAATTTCACCCGAAACAATTTTGGTTTCCATCGAAATGATTCCAGCGCTTTCTTAAATCTTTATCTGAAACATATTTGCTCCAAATGGTGTCGGTATCCCTTAAGTGTGTCACCCTACGGTTCGCGAATAATGTAGACATGATCGAGACCCCTCTCTGATCAATAATCAGCAGCGGGACCTGGAGATCCGTACTGACTCCCACATATTCAACGATGACTCTTGTGATCGTGTGAACCTTTAACGTCGTAACTAAATCTCTTTGTCTCGCGATATATTACATGTCCAAGATTCGATCATTAGCATCCAAATACCTAGTTTGATCTCGTTACCGACATGCACTCTTTTCTCGTTCCCGTGATATAACATTCTAGTGATCACATCACTTGCTTGCAAGCTATTTCAATGTGATATCACCGAGAGGGCCCAGAGTATATCTATCCGTCATCGGGATGGACAAATCCCACTCTTGATCCATGAGCCTCAACATAACACCTTCGTAGCACTGAACCCACCTTTATAGTCACCCTGTTACGGTGTGACGTTTGATGTTATCAAGATACTCTTCCGGTGTTAGCAATTAACATGATCTCATGGTCTAAGGATAAAGATTACTTCGTATGATGTTATAGAAATATAAACATAATGACTTTGATCGTAATGCTATACTTCGGATGAATGTTCATCACATCATTCCACCAATGTTGTGACCTCGTTATTAACAACATCCAATGTCCATGATCAGGAAACCTTGATCATCTTGTTAATCAACGAGCTAGTCTATAAGAGAGGCATAACTAGGAACCCTTTTTGTTTATTAAACACACATGTATTGATGTTTCCGATCAATACAATTCTAGCATGTAAAATAAACATTTATCATAAACATGGAATAAGATAATAACCACTTTATTATTGCCTCTCGGGCATATTCCCTTTAGTCTCCCACTTGCACTAGAGTCAATAATCCAGTTTGAAAAACTTTGCGTATTGAACACCTATGGCTTTCTGGTGTTGAATATACGCAATTGCTAGTGGTTAACATAATCTCCGGATCTGATAGTTTCAGGTCCGTGTGTATTTGCAGTCTTTGCGTCTCTACGCATCACTCATTTTCAAATGAGATGGCATTGTATAAATTTGGTCCTTTGGTGAGACCTTTAGTTCGTTCGGCTCAAAATATGTTGATATTATTGTCACACAATATATCTTCATAGTATTAGCCCACTTTGAACCACACCTAGTTTGATAACAAACTACTTAACACAAATGCCCTCCTTTGCTGCTACTATAGCAGTTATATACTTAGCCTTTTGTTGTAGTATCCGTCACAATGTCTCAACTTTGGAACTCATCCAAATCCATCATGGAACATCCTTTCCATTACATTGTGCTACCCATAGTCTAAATTGAGATAAATTTAATTTGTATCTTGTGACAAAACTAGTATCAATGTAACACTTTACAATGAACTACCTTTAACTATTTGTCACTTATACATGGTATATTCTTAGTTCTTCCAAAGCTCATAAGAATATCTTTACTATCGTCCAATGATCATCTCATGAATCATTCTGGTATGTGCTCATAACATTTAGAGCATAGGACATTCTGGATACATATCATGGTATAATCGATCAAAATCTTCATGTGATTTTACTCACCAAGTGTTGAAACACTTGAATCTTGATACAATTCTTTCCATGCAACAAGAACCTTTCTTGTTGTTTCCATATTGAACCCTTTCAATATCTCATATATGTATGTCTGGCACAACCATATTTGCGCCTTAATCTATCCATATAGATATTGATGCCAAATATTCCGGGTTTGCCCAAGTCTTTCATCGAAATCTTATTTTAATGAAATTCTTAACTTGTGTCAATACAAGATACATCATTTCCAATCAACAATATGTCCTCTACATAATGTATTAGAAATATGTCTCAGCGCTCCCACTTAATTTCTTGCAAATGCAAGCATCTTCATCATTTCCGATGAATTTAAACTCTTTTAATAGTTATTGGAACATTTATACAAATCCATATACAACCATCATATACAAATCAAATCAACAACATATTGCCATTCCCCAACAAATACAACTAGCATACAACTACCAAATAACCAAAACCATGAAAAAATCAGCCTAAACATGAATCCATCTAGAGACTAGGGTTCCAAGCAAATAAGACTAAAATGTGCAAGATTTTTTGGATGAAAAAGAGGGATCAGAGGAGAATACCTTTAGAGAGAGATTGGGGAGCAAATCCCCCACAAAATACTTCAGATCTGTAGGTTTTTAGGGTGGGATTTGAGGGAGGAGGAGAGAGGGTCGCCGCTTGGCTCTTCCTCTGTTCCTGGCGGCTGGGAGTGAGTGGGTCGGGGTGGGAAGGGGGGCCGCGTGGCTGGGGATAAGTCTCAATGTGTAGCGCCTTTCACATAGGCGCTACACATTGGGGCATAGCGCCTAGGCGCTGCACGGCCCAGGCTCAACGCCCAGGCGCTACTCGGCCGGGTGGGGTCAGGGTAGGCCAGGCGGCCGCCACGCTGTCAGGAACCATAGCGCCTATGCCAAAGGCGCTATCCTATAGAGTGTAGCACCTTTACGTTAGGCGCTACAAAAAGGGTTAGTCCCTGTGAAATACTTTCGGCCAGAGTTCATTTTGTGAATTTGTTTTTTTAGAGGTTATTTTTGTCCATTTTCCCAGAAAAAACACGTTGCTCCGCTCATGCACGTGAACAGCAGTAGCAGCACATGAACCCCTTTGTTTTCACTCGAAAAAAAGGATGCTCGAGTCTTTTGTTGTATTTTTTAAATGTATACTAGGAAACGTACGTCCGTTGCACCGGGAGAGAAAATTAGAAAAACTAGTTGATACTCCGCGCGTTGCAGCGGAACTTTCAGCTGCTTTTCAGAAATATGTTTGTTTCAAATAGAAAGTTAGAAGCATATAGTTAGTTTATTTTTAGATAAGGTAATATTGTGCCATATGGGATATGTACAATATCACCACCAAAAATTAGGAAACATGTTTGACATTCATACTATAGCACCAAATAAACATGGAAGCAATATGGTACATATTATCTAGCTTGGAAACAAACAGCTTTAAGTGAAGTACATGGGAGAATGTAGATAATATATTGTACATGAAAATTCCTGAAGAGGAAAATGTAGTATCAATAGTAGGCAAAGAAAAGTAGCTTGAATTCCCTAAAGGTAAGAGATGCTGATATATAGGTTTTGGTTCTAGTGGCTACACCATAGCTATTCTGAGAAAAATGAAAATAAACTTTTTTTTGAACTAAAAATGAAAATGAAAATAAACTTATCAACAGCAACCGATACAAATACGGTCAATCTGAAGGTGTAGCACGTCATAAGATAGAGGAAAGTAAAAAAATAGCAACTGGGCTTCTGAGACTCGAAATTATAGGTTATGCAGAGTGAAAGCCATTCCATGGAAGTTCTACGGCATAATTTATTGTTATACAAAAAATAATGCTGAAAAGGGAGGGGACATCAGGATAGGCCACCAACACCCACTTAGATGCAATTAAAATGTAAATAAAAATAGCATGCACGTTCAAGTTCCGAGTGTTTCAGTTTAAAAAAGTGCTGAGTGCTACCTACACACGGTAAGGTAGATCACTAATGGATACCAAAATTCTCTCCTTTGGAATTCCATCAAGGTATGATGCAACAAAAATATTGATTAAAAGGATATACCAAGTCAACGGCAAGGTTATAAAATTGAAAAATACTGTGGAAAAATAAATATTAGATCAGCAGCCAGGCTTGAGTCACCTCTCCAATATCAACTCCATATAACTCGTACCGGTCCTGCACAGTTCGTTAGACATTCAGACCAAGTTTACTGTGGGTACTGTGAAGAAAAAAAGGTTAAAAAAAATTGAGGGAAGAAGCTTCTTGCTGCCTATGATGACAAAAGGAGGCAAACGACATGGCGTCACCACCAAAACATTCATCTGTGAAAGAAATATGTTCTGAGCAGTCAACGTTTCAACAACGAAAGGAGCAAAAACTAAAATATCAATGAACCAAGAATTTAGAATTCAGATTAGGAGGAACTTATATTGTTGTGTCCGGATAGTTGGCAGTGATGGGAACCTGATGTGAGCTGCCAATATCCAGGACGGACAACCACTGATGCTCGATGCAAAGGAAATGCACAGCCATGTCTAAGCTTGGAGAATACATGGTGATGTGCCGGGACGACTACCAGCTGCAGGAGGAACCTCTTAGATGGAAGGGAGGGTAATGGAGGAGGACGTGTGGGAAACTGGTGGTGGGCGAAGGGGTAATAAACAGGATGCCGACCGGCCGGCCGATCGGCTAGATGCCTCATTGCGTCTCCGGTGAAATGCTCTGATCGGTTCGTTTCTGTCCTAATTAAATGGGGTGAGAGGAAACACGAAACGACAGGACATAACTGCAAGAAAATACTGGATATGACACGGGATAAAAGTAGGAGCGGTCGGGTTCCCATGAGATGGGTTCTGCATACAAAACAATCATGAATAGAAGAATAGATACCATACATTTGGAATCCAACGGTTAGAAATAATAGGAGTGACGTGGAAGCATGAGGTTTCGACTTGCAAACATTTAATGCATCTTAGTGGGATGCAATTTATAGATATTATAGATGCACAAACTTAGTGATGCCACCTTAGTCTACTATGTACACGCCTTCGTTTTCCTCTAGACCGGGGAGTAGAGAAAGATCCGAAAGATAGATAAATTATTGGGAGAGAAATTAGGATGCAGACATATGGAATCTCCTGATCAATCATCCGTTCCAACACCATAGACACCAAGGCCTGGCTTTCGCCGACGAATTACCGACAATTTGTTTTGCCTAGACCGGACTCAGACAGGTGATAGAATTTTAGATGTAGAGGGAAAGGAACGCTTTGTGAGAAGGTGTGGTCTACATCACGGACCTATGACTACGGATGTCTAAATCCTTCTTGTTTATTCTAACCACGTTAAGCTTTTTTTTTTTGAGCTAGCAGAAGAGCCGAGCCAAAATCATTGATCGAGACAATGCCCATAAGAACTCAGCAATTCCGTGTTGGAAACAAATTCATTATTCCAATGAGGCACATGAAAACTGAATAGAGATGAATCGAATGGAACAATATCAACTTTGGACGTGGTAGTTCCTGCCATCTAGCAAAGAAGCAGTCGAGCAAGAAGCACATTGGGCTAGATCATCAGCGGAAACACAACGATAGATAGTTGTAATCAGCAACAACAACAACAACAACAACAACAACAACAACAACAACAACAAAAACAACAACAACAACAACAACAACAACAAATCGCTCGGAGCCCCCCACAATCTCATATCTATGTCAGTTTTTTTCTTCCAATTTCTCAAACTAGAAGGCGCTCAATCTTTCCCGCAATCTCTCGCTGACAGCGGTAGAGCAGGACCATGACAAGCAGCAGCAACAAAAAATAGCGGCAAGCCACCACCGATCCTCGTTTCCTCCTCCTTGCTCCATCTAGTAGCCACCCACCCCTCCACCTCTCCCTCGCCTCCCCTCTTCTCCATGGATCTCCACACGACGTAGGTATGCGACCTCCTCGAGCTTTGAGCAGTGGAGGTGTGCGACCTGGTAGAACTCGACGAGCATGCCGAGTCGAAGCCCAATCTAGTGGACAGCCCTGGTCAACAGAAATCTACTCCACAAATGTCTTGACCTCCGTGCGCGTCCGGATAAGGTGGAGTTGTGGAGCGCGGTGGATACTAGGTAGGAAAAGAAACGAAACAAAAAAAATTACTTGGCGGTCTGCAGATATCTACATCGTAAGCGCCGCCAGCAACAACTTTCCTCTGCCTCTCATCACTCTGCTGCCCCTCAAGCTCGTAAGTGCCCCGATCTGGGCGGCTCTCTCTCTCCTCCCCTCGTTGACCCTCTTCTCTACTGCGGTCGCCCGGCCTCGGTAGGCTCCCCCGGTCGACGGGACCCGCTCTCGGGTTTCTCTCTCCCTCTCGTCCTGAGCTCTGACCTGCCACCCCAACGCATCGCCGAGGTTGCTGCTTCTGATTCTTGGCGAGTCCTGCCCCCTCCCCACACACACACAGCCCGTCGACCCTTGCTCTTCTCGGAGTATCTCACATCGAGTTCCTGTTTCTTGGCTTGTTGACAACCAATCTGTGGAAGTATTTAAACCGGTGAAATCTTATAGTATGAAGGAGCAGTGTGGGACTATTATTAATTCAACACGGGGTCTCAGACATGCGCTTCATGATCTGGCCAATAAAGGGCCGCTTCACGATTGGGCCAGGCATCGAGACGGCGATGCGGGAGTCAAACATTGAACGCAGAAAAGTGTCAATGGTGGGTTATTTTCACCTATTGAAGGGGTAAAGTGGTCTAGAAAAGTATAGGAACGGTGAGAAATGCTCCTTCCTTTATTATTAGGTATAGATATAGACAAGAAATCGACGGGTACAATAGAGAGAAAAAGGTGTCCGGCATATGACCCTGGGTACCTCAGAGTTGACCGTTCAGTTAATGGATAAAAGAAGAATCTCATTTTATATAGATGAAACTCAGCAAATGAATATAAAGAAGGGCAAATAAACTGGCCCGATATAGGCCAAATCCCGGGTGGGCCGACACCAGATTATCCCGGCCCACCATGGATCAACTTTGCTTTCTTTGGCTCCCTCGTCACCCACCTTCATCGCCACCATCGTTTACCCAGGTGTGCCGGCTTTGAGTAATCCCGACCTCCTGCGGGCCGACACCGCCACCTCGCCCTTTAACCTGGCTGGGCCCCTGTGCAGGTTCTCTCCCATGTCAGGATTGATTTACCTAGTTGGGCTCCCTTGCTCCTACCGCCTGGGCCGACTTTTCCATGATCCCGCCTGGGCCAATCTCGTTCTCCCGACCCAGGCCGCTCCCAGGTCGCCTTCCCACGTCACCAACGTCCCAGAAAGCTACCCCGGCCTCCCAGCGATACTAACTCGTCGCCCCAGATGCTCTTTCCCTACCTCGACCTCCACCAGCTCCACTTCACTGCTACGACTACGAAGACATCCTCTACATGAACATACCTCGGTCTACGTCAAGTCACCACCAAGTCCTTTCATCATATGCGGTCTTGGGACGCCCCTGGGCTCAGACTGGTATATGCGGCATTGTCAAGTACATGATGCCTCGTTATCCTTAGGGGAGGATAAGACCGATGACTGGGAGATGCCTAAGTCAAGCGATACAGGACAAGACAAATGATAGACAAGACCTGACAAGGCCCATGCCTTATCAGTTGACGTCAACGCAGAAACAGTGTATGCGGGGCATACCTTGTCCCCTGGGCTACCCTTTTAAAGGAGGATCGTCCCCCCCCCCCCCCCCCCCCCCCCCGCACCCCCTTGATGGCTCATTTCTCTCTTGCTCACATTCGAGCACACTTTTTGTTCTTCCTCTATCTCTTAGGGATACACAGAAGACCTCTAGGAGGCAAGATACAGCTCAAGGAGCCCAATATAGCTACAATAAATGGCTAAGATATAGCATCTAGCATTTAAGAGTAGGGGTTTTATCTTAATAGGAGAGCACTGAACCTGGGTATATCATGTGTGCTTGCAGTGTTCTTTCGTATGCGGTCTTCCTTGCATCGTCTCCCCTGGATCCTCCCGTGTCTATCTGCCCCAACATAAGCCTACCCGGCATCTGCCGTGCTACCACCGTAAAAAAAAAAGTCTCGCTGCCTTTGGGGTGGTGCCGTGGTAAAAGCGTGCGTGGCTGGTTTTCTGGATCCACGTCGTTGGAAGCCTGGAGTCCGAATCAAATCGATCGTGGATGCATGAACCACCTGACCTGGGATAGCTAGATTATCTATCTGGACTCTTGTCGGTGGGACCGTGCACGATCCTAGGCGTATGGAATTTGTTGGCCCTGTTACTGTACTACTCACGAGCGGAGATGGAGTAGCAGTGGACCACGTGACGTTGACGGGACGTGAAAACGCTTCCCGCCATGTGCCTCCATGCCGCGGGTCGCAGTGATCCTGATTGTGAAAATGGTTTTTTTTTTGAACGATAAAGGCATCGAAAGGCCTGGAAGCTGTATTAATAGTACTGTAGGTACAAATTTACAAAGAGGCCCTTCAGCACAGGGCAAATCAAAGATAAGGCCTCAATGTTTGCAATACAGACCCTAGGACAAAAAGATGAAAAGCAAGCGGGTCCTCGGTTTGCTCCGTCGCTGCTGATCGACCTCCGTCGTCGGGCATCAGCACTTCCACCGGGGAACAAGCCACTTGGTGAAGAGCCGAATGTGATTCCCAGCTTCATGTCGCGGAAGATCCTCCGATTTGGCTCAAGCCTAGAGGAGAAAGGGGCACAGGTGCTCTCACCTGAGCTCGGAGTGGCCTCTATGGCCCAGGATAGCGACGGCTTGAAGTTGCCGGCGCTTGGAACCTCCGAAGTAAGCCACAGCTTCCGCCTGCTTGACGTCGCACGCCAGTCGCAGACCTGCCAGATTCCAGATCGAAAGATCTCCTGCCCTCTCCTCACTTCCTGTATATCACCACGACCACAAGGAAGGGGAAGAGAGGCAAGACGGTCCCTCACCTCAGTAATTAACAGGAAAAACGACGACCACCATCTAGTCGAAGCAGAGGAAGGCGCAACACAGAGTTCTTCCTCCTCGCCACCACTGTCAGCCAAGAAGAACTCCACACCACCCCGTGCGCCGCTTCTCCACTCCCCCCGCTACCCCAACCACCCAGAAGGGAGAACGTGTCGCAAGACCCCTGCCCTACCAGAAGGTCAGTGGCACCTTTATTTGCGGAGACCTCGGCCCTCCTGTCGCCGACGAGCTCCCACCGGAGGAGCATCAACGCCCGAGAAGAAGCCCAACATCCAGGATCCTGCCGCATGAATCCCTAGATCTGCTCCAATACGCCACTAGGGGACTATTCCTACTACTGGAGCACCAACTACTATGACCGACACCTCCCCTCCGCCATCCCTCACCGGCGGAGCCGACGAGAATGGCTTCTGTTCGGGCCAGAGCGACGGGAGAACTCCTCTGGTACTGTAGCAAGAGGAAAGGGGAGAGGAGAGAGCGGCTGGTCTGATTGTGAAAATGATGGTGAGGCCCTAGCTGAAACAGGTCGAGGCTAAAACGCCCAACCCATCAACCTACACCACCTCTATCAAGCTCTATGTTCCAAACACCCTCGACCTCAATGCCGACAACTACACCAACTGGAGGAAGCTCTTCCTCGTTGCTCTCGTCAAGAGGTCGACGTGGCAACACCAGCCAAGCAAGCGCCTAGACCCAAACGTGTGGAACTTTAAGAGCATCTCTAGCGGATACCCTAAACGCTCGTGCTGCAAACCACATTTGCAGTACGAAAATCATCGGCGCAGAGCATGTACCGAATCAAGAACTGCATATTCGAAAAATAAAGCTTGGTGTCAGATCGATCTCAAGTTTATACATAGTGGATAGTTTGTTCATACAGATCATAAATATTTACACAACAAATCGATGCCGCTTGGGCATTGATGCGCGAGCACTAGGGCGTCCCGAGCAAACACTACCGGCGGTAACTACTCACCGGAGCTCGCTCCCACGCCGCCGCGCCTACTTGCCGAAGTCGTCGGAGTCGGAGTCGTCGGAGTAGTTCACGACAAAGAGCCCGACGCGAGGAGAGTGCTCCGCGCGCACGGGCGACCGGCGACGATGAAAATTTTGCGGACCGGGCGATATGCGGTGTGTTAGAGATGCTCTAAGTAGCTATATTCTCGATGGAATCGGGGACGAAGATTAGTTACCACATTCTCTCTGTCTGTGAACTTGTACTCTGTCCAACATTTCCTCCTCCGGGATCAAATAATCATGGATGCATGAACCACCTGAATCAAATAATCTTGGAGTCCGAATCAAATAATCATGGATGCATGAACCACCTGAGATAGCTACTAGATTATATCTGGACTCTTGTCGTTGGACCGTGCACCAACGATCCTGGGCATATGGAATTTCGTTCCTGTATTCCTACTCACGAGTGGAGGAGCGGTAGTGGACCACGTGACGTTGACCTCCATGCCTCGGCTCGCGGTCACGGAGCAGCCGCAGGCCGCTACTTGAGCAGAGCACGGGGATGTCGTCTGCGTCCTGCCATAGTCCATGATCTACGACTCCTCATATTCTATAATTAAAGCTTCATTTTATTTGATCTACGACTACAAATCTATCAAACAAGTCCATGATCTCATAAACATTAAAATTTATAGAAAATTTCTTTATAGATTTGATTAATTATACTTATAAGGTTATAAGAGAATACTACGCTCATCGAACAACTAACAATGGACTAAGCATTGAATTGCTAGTTTTGTGTAAATAAGTTTCACCTAATGTCATACTGATACTAGCCTGCCACCCCTCCGGTGGAGCATATAAGTCACACTCCTGGCATATTCATGAGCTTCCTAAAGGTTATCCTGTCTCATAGACTCCGACCACCAGTCGGGCTCACATAGGTGCATTCTTTCAAGACCGGGACTAAAGGTCCGAAACAAACCGGGACTATTCGCGGTTCTGCCCTGTGCAGCGTCCTGGCCTCATTAGTTCCGGTTCGTAAGGTACGAACCGGGAGTGATCTCTTGGGGCAGTACGACGAAGCCCTATTTTCTACTAGTGTTTCCGCCAAAACATGGGTAACCCAGAGAATCCCAAGCTAGCTTCTCACAGCACACACGCTACCGTACCGCGTCACACCCTTGGTCGATCCATTGCCAAACAAGTAGTAGCGATTTAAAAAAAATAATAGTATACCTTTTCTAATCAATTCTAGAACTATCGCACGAATTTAGGATTTGGAACATCTAGCACATTGTCAGCTTCGTCCAAACTGACTATACTTTTTTACAATTGTATCTATTATGACTTAATTAGCAATTAAGCAAGACATAAGAAAAATCAAATGAATCTGCATGCTCCAATCGGCCTGCCCTTGGCCGATTGACCGGTCGGCCCGCGCGTCGGCCAACAGCAGCTTTCAGCCCACCTAGGACCCGCCACGCCGTGCAGTCGGTCTCGCCCAGTCAGATAGACTTTCATTCGGCGCTCGTGAAGCTGATCGGTGCAGTCGCTTCGGCCGAAACCGACGTCATGTTAGATTTGAAAATTCCTATATTCGTACAATAGTTCTATAACTAAATTAAAAAAAAAATTAAAAAATCTCGCCAGGCAGTAGTACTACTCTCTCACCCGGACGGTTAAAAAATGTAAAATCGGGCTTTTGTGACGCAAAAGGGAAAGTGAAAAGCCAGGGTAGTAAAGTGGGCATGCAATGCACCTCCATGTTTTTTGCAAAGAAAAGTAAGCGGCTACTCCTTTCCCACTCGGTCGCTCTCCAGGAGACAAAAGAAAACAACACGAGCCGGAAACCTACGACGAACCAAAAAAATTCAAAGAGCTAGTAGTATAGGTACACGAGCTGTTATTCAAGGAGCTGCCAGGAACTAACCATTTCTCGTAGTACTAACATGTTCAGCTTCTGTTAAAAAAAAGTCACAAACATAATCGATCATGGGTATAAAAAATCTCCCTGGACGAAACAGGTTGAGATCCGCGTTTTTTAAAATATAATACATTTTATTTAATGATTTTTAGATTTATTGCACGATTTTAAAAATTTACAAAAGTAGTACATTTTTTTTGAGCATGCAAAAGTAGTACATTATCGGCTTCGCCCTAGCCGAGTGGACCAATTCGGCCTAGGCTTGACCGAGTGGGCCGCCGGCTGACAACCCAACATGCAGTGCCCTGGCCGAATGCTCCATTCGGTCAGCCCAGGCAGAATGGACCATTCAGTCAGGCCCAAGCCGAATGTGCATGAGAGAGAGAGGAAGAAGCTGACCACGCGATAAAAAAAAAAGAGGAACGGGACGGTCTGGTGACTTCCATCCGGCCTCCTCCTGACCGAATGGGCATTCGGCTTGGCTCTGACCGAATGGAGCATGCGGGCCCGTAACCCCACGCGGCCACATGGAGTCGGTCTGCTCCAGGCCGAATGGAGCCGACTCTGGCTTGGCCCACGCCGATTGGCCCATTCGGCCAGGTCAACTATGTGCTAGTTTTATAAATTTTTAAAATTGTACAATACATGTCAAAATCATTAAATAAAGTGTATTATTTAAAAAAAAAAAGGCTTGAGATCCCGAGCTAGAATCCCGCCAAAACCTCGGTAGCCCAAAGAATCCTAAGGGCGGTGGTGGGGGTGGTCACGAGGCCGAGGGAGGCTGCTCCTTGGATTCACACCACACGCGTTACCGCGTCCCACTCCCACCCTTTGGTTCTTTTTTCACCTTGCCCAATCGGTAGGAGTACTGCTCCTAGCTCGAGCCGCGTGTTTCTGGGAGCAGAGTAGTAAAAAGGAGTGGAAAGCCAGGGTAAAAGCAGCAGTGAAAAAAGCATTTCATAAAGAAAGAAAGAAAGAAAGAAAGCGGCCAGCCCTTTCTCACTCCGGAGGTCGGTCGCTCTCTCGTCCAAACAAGACACGGAACCCGAGAGCCAGTGCCAGACCACTACGTACGTACCGTCAGTCCCTAGCTTACTGCCAGAGAGGCACAGCAGAGTCAGTCATCACTACTCCTCTGCTCGATCAGCTGCACTGCACACACGACCCGCGCGCCAGCGCAATTGGGACGAAAATTACCCAAAATCAAAAGTATTTCTCCAAAAAAATTCACAGGACTAATCCTTTTTGCAAACGCCGTAAATGATGGCGCTACACCCCGAAGAGCAACGCCACAAACCGTGGCGCCGCACATGCTGCAAGCGTGGACTCGTGGCCCCGGCTCCGTAAGTGCGGCGCCATTGCTAACGGTGCCGCACTGTGTAGTGCGACGCCATCGCCCGTGGCGACGCACATTACATACGCCGCATCATGCGCAGCCGGCCCTCCCCTGACCCAGACCTCGTTCCCCAAACCAGCACAGGCACAGAGGACATCCATGGCGGCTAGGGGTTCGGCGCCCCCTCGCCTCAAACCGTCCAGATCTGAAGAAAAGCTCCAACAGTCTTGATCCCAATCCCTCCCCCAGGTAATCTCTCTCAACGCTAACTCTAGACACCGAGATAGGCCTGGAGTTAGATCTAGTGCTAAACAAGGCTACAAGCTGCTTCTTTTGGAATTTTTTTGGTTTTTGAACGGGAGCTTACATTGCAAGCTCGTTGTGTCTTGGAAGTGAAGATCTTTGATATATAATACTAAAGTTATATGTTGGACCTGCGATGTTTCTGTTGTACTACTTTGGTAGGTGTTGTGTTCATGGAACGGTGTTCTGTGAGTGTGATGCCAACGACCCGTGCTCTACAACATGCAGTAGAGTGCTAGGTCACCATAGACGAGCCCCGTCTAGGTCTGGGCGGGCTGCCTCCATCGTGGTGGCGGTCCTCCTGGTGGACATGGATTGGAGCTTGGTCCTTCTGATGGTGGTGCTGGTGGCGCACTTGCAGCACTGCGGCAGTGGGGCTTTATGGCCCATTCGAGTTCGGCCAGGCCGGTAAGGGCCTGATTTGTCCATGCCACTACATCTGGTCGGTTACCGTTTTTCTGCGGTGGAGGCAGATCCCTCCCGCATGCTACTGCACCGCCGCCTCTCGTCGGAGTTCCTTCTTGGTTCTACATGCCTCGCGACGTGGTTCACGGTGAGACGACAATGGTGGTGTCAAGACCGTGGTGTCATGTGTTTATATTGTATGCTTGAACCTAGTGTATTTAATGTTTTGTTCTCAATATATTAAACATTAGTTTTATTATGTATTTATTATAGCAAAAAAGGTAATAGATTTCAATCCTCTATTCATCCTCTCCTCTAGTTGACATCTATATCATTTCAACATTGTTTATCTCAGCTGATAGCAATACTTGAATCCCACATATCATTGCTCTAGATTTATGCGCAAAAATCATAGGACACTAAAAAAATTATAGAAAAATGATTATCCTTCCAATAAATGATTTTGTGTGTGCGCGTGCACTCTAGGTCGTAATATATTCTTTTTTAATAAAACATCTTTATTTACTCGGTATTTTTGGTTTATCTTTACTAAACAAATAATTACATTATACTAAATAAGCTATAATAAAATATTTGTCTATAAACAATTATGATTTTTATGCTGTTCACGCTGTATTGGGCCTAGATTTGATCCAGCAATTATAAAATATGCCAAAACGAACACATCCTATGAATTGTAGCTATTTTTTAGAGATAAATTGGGTCATGGATAATGTAGCATGTTTAAATAAAAATTAGATGGATTAACTGAGTTAAGTGATCAGTTAACAAAGAACCGGTGAAATGTGCAACCGATTAGGCATGACCGCATGAGGTGGTCAAAGCTGAAAAGGTTTTGTAGTGCTAGTGATCTTTTTTTAATGGTATGAACCTTGCGATGCTTGCAAAAGCATGTACTGAAAGGGGTGGTGGACATTGCAATTTCCTCCATACGAGGGATGGCACTCGACACCAAGCCAGAATTCTCTCGGGCCTCGGCGCACACGTCCACACGGGTGAGTCCACTGAGAGTCAGTGAGCTCCTCCTCCTCTCGTCCCCAAACCCTAGACCTCCTCTAAACCCCACCACACCCCCGTGACCTGCGCCGCCGGCGGCCGGAGCAAGAGCAAGCCAACCAATGCCGTTGTCTCTGCCGCCTCCTATCGGCTGACACCCGATGGGAGATACTAGCGCCGACGCACCCCCATACGCACGAAGATGCGAGTGGAGAGGCTCTTATGCTGGCTCTTATGCTGTTCAGTTTGTAATGGACCCTGTTTTGATCCAACAATTATAAAATATGCCGAAAAGAGCATATCCGATGAATTGTAGTTACCTTTTTGTTAGAGAAATTAGAACGGGAATATTGTATGGCATGTTTAAATAAATTGGACCGGAGATAATGTAGCATGTTTAAGTTAAGGCTGACCTACGAGGATTAAAAATAGATGGATTAACTGAGCTAAGCGGTGAATTAACGGAGAATTAGTAGTAAAATGTGCAACAAACTAGGCGTGAAGTGGTGAAATCTGTAAAAAAAAAAAGTATTGTAAACCCAGTGACGTTTGCAAAAGCATGTAGCGAAGGCGGTGCATATTGCAATTTACTCGACACGGGATGGCACGCGACACCAAGCCAGGATTCCCTCGGCGGGCGCACACGTCCACACGAGTGAGGCCACTGAGAGTCAGTGAGCTCCCTCCTCCTCCTCGTCGTCCCCAAACCCCACACCTGCTCTAAACCCACACCACACCGCCGTGCCCTGCGCCGCCGGCGGCCAGAGCAAGCGGAAGCCAGCCAATGCCGCCGTCTCCGCCTCTTCCCCCTCTCCTCTTCTTCTCCCTCACCTTCTTCCTCTGCGCCGCTTCCGGTTCAACCGCCCACGCCCAGTCGACCCGCCGCCTCCTCCAGGCAACCCTACCCCCTCCACCACCGCCACGCCCGCACCACCACCACCGCCACACCCCGCGCTCACCACCACCACCGTCCCAACCCACCCGCGCGCCGCCAACGCGTACCACAGCAAACCCTCCACCGCCTGCCTCCTTGCCTCCAACATCGGCGCCGCCCCCCATCCTCACTCCCATCCCCATCCCTCCCCCGCCGCCGCCGGCGCCCAGGTTCACCTCCACCTCCACCACGCCCATCCCCACCCCGGACAACGAGTACCCGTTCACCAACTACCCGTTCTTCCCCTCCGCATCCCCGCCCCCTCCCGCACCCATCGCCGACGCATCCGGCGACGCGTCCCGCACATTCCCGGCCAACATCTCCACCCTCGTCGCCCCCAACGCCACCGACAGCCCCTCCGGGTCCTCCCGCCGCTTCCCGGTGCTCCAGGCGCTGCTCCTCGCCTTCCTCTCCCTCTGCCTGCTCCTCTTCTCCGCGCTCCTCTCCATCCACCTCTTCCGCCGCCTCAGCCGCCGCTCCCCCGCCGCAGCCGCCGCGGGAACACACTCCGCCTCCGCCTCCTCCTCCGCGCGCCGAGAGGACGACGACGACGATGGCGAGGAGGAGGGCCGCAGCCTCAAGCCGCCCCCGATGCCGACCTCCTCCACCAACCCCAGCACCGAGTTCCTCTACCTCGGCACCCTCGCGTCCTCCGCCACCCCCGGGGCCTCGCGGCCCCGCCCGGGCTCCCCCGAGCTCCGCCCGCTCCCGCCGCTCCCACGCGTCGGCCCGCCATCCGGCGAGTTCTTCGCCGCCGCATCCCGCAGCTCCGGATCCGACCCCAGCACCGCCCCCCGTGGCGCATTCGCCGGTGCCGGCGCCGGCGCGTCCTCCTCGTCGCTCTCCCCGTCCTCGCCCTCGGCATCCTCCCCCACGCTCGGCTCCAGCCCCGCCCACGTCCATGCCGCCCGCCCGCCCTCCATCCCGCAGCCCCGCGGCCGGGCTCCCAACCCCTCGCCCCCCAAACGGAGGCCGCCGCCGCCTCCTCCTCCCCACGCGTGGAACCCATTCGTGCCCGTTCCGCCGCCGCCGCAGGCCTCAACCCCCTCCTCCGACGACGGCGAGTCCTACACCACGGAGATGCGCAAGTCCAGGCCGCTGCACTCCGACAAGCTCAAACCGGTGTCTCTCCAGTAAGCTCTCATCCCTTCCCTCTTCTACTTGGCGCATGATTGGGCTTGATCCCTCGACTCTGATCCCCATTGTGCTCTGTAGCATGAAGGACGAGATGATCCAGATGTACCTGAACAGCTCGGCGGCGGCAAGGGAAGTCTGCTTGCTCGGCGCGGCGAGGTGCCACGGCATTGGGATGGTGCTGGGCGCGTTGGGCGTCTCCGAGGAGCAAGCGCGTGATGCACTTTTGGAAGGTAATAGATGGCTTGTTCTTCAATCCTGCGTTATGCACACATGGACAATGTTTCCAGTTCTGTTAGGTGATGTTGGCCACAGGTGTGATCCTTCACCAATTGAATTGAACTGGTTTGTACTTGTGTTTGTGGGGGCATTGGAATTGATGGGGAACTTATTTGCTGCAGTACAAGATGCACTGCCAATGATTAACTTGTGATCTTCACCTTATCCCCACCTGCTGTTCTATAATTGGAAACAAGTTTGCATACGATTCTTTCTGTTTGAGTGCATATTTTTGTTTTCAGAGTAAAGTTTGAACTGTTTACCTTACAAGCATTTGGTTGCAGATTTTAATCTGAACTAGTTTGTACTTGTTTTTGTGGGCCTCCGAATCGAATGTGATGGGGATCTTATTTGCTGCAGTACATGATCCACTGCCAATGATTAACTTGTGATCTTTACCTTCTCCACCTATTGTTCTACAATAGGAAAAAATTGCCTACAATTCTTCAGTTGAGTGCATATATTGTTTCCAGAGTAAACTTCTAACTATTTACTTAAAAGCATTTGGTTGCAGATTTTAATCTGAACCAATTTTGGTTGTTATTATTAGTTAATAGTATGCGCTTTGAAGCTCTCGTTACCTGATGGCATATGAAGGCAATTCTGATTCTTCAGTTTGTGCTATGTTTCAAACGACTTGAATGCATAATGTTTTATACTTCTAGTGGTTCTGCACATTTTATAATATGCCCACATAGCCGTACGATGCAGGATATTAATTTCCACTGCCACTGTTTTTGTTAGACTGGAAATCTGGTTTCTATGAACTAATCGAAGTGAACTTAGAATCAAAAGGCTGGTTTCTTAAGTTTCAGGTTACTTGAACATTCCCCCCCTTGTTCTCCAGTAAGATTATTATTGGCACAATAAGGTTTGAAAATGTGTTTCTGATTTGTCCTTTTGAAGGCTGTTAATCATTTGTATTGAACTTGGAACTGCGAGGCCTAGACATTCAATTACTTCTGACCACTAAACACTCAGTTGATCTGATAAAATGCAGAACAAAAGCATGCTCGTTTTGGGTTCTATATACATGTAGGTATGATCATGATTTAGGAGTCCGCAGTGGTGTGGAACTAGATAGTTAAGCATCTGCTGATCTGATCTCATGACATTATCATGCTGTGCCAGGGTTGGTCAACCTGTGGGTTGTTGCCATGGAGTGAATACAACTCCTCTCTTTGTCTTGTCAGCTGATCACCTCGTTTGCTAGATTTGCACATGCTTTGGAGCTATATTTTATCTGTGTTTATCAAATACATGAACAGTACTGGTCGTTTGTTGAAGTATTGTCGTGTTTTATTGGTGATTGTATTGAACATTTTCCACGCAGTTCACTTTTTCTGGTTTACACATAACTTTCTGTTCAGGGTGTAGTTCTATACTTTACATGTCATAGGTAATTGCTTCTTGAAGTATATTACTGGTTTGTATGTCACTAATTCTAGCTGTTTTTGTTTCTGAGCATAGGCAATGCACATGGTCTGGGAGTAGAGGCCCTGCGGATGCTCACTCAACTGGTTCTCACAAACGAGGAAGAGCTTAAGCTGAGATATTTCAAGGATGATCCACCTGCCAAGCTTTGCAAAGTCGATGCTTTCCTGAAGACAATACTGGATGTGCCGTTTGCGTTCAAGAGGGTGGATGCTATGTTCTATGTCTCTACTTTTTATCTGGAGGTCAATCAGCTGAGAATGTCCTATGCAACTCTTGAGGTAAACTTCGAAGAGCTGATAATACTACTGTCTACAAAGTGTTTTATTCAGCTTCGTTGGAAAAGGAACGCTGACTTCACCGGCTACATATTTGCTTCAGATCTTCCAAGTGTAGAATCTTCTACTCCCTCTGTCCAGAAATAAGTGACTTGGATTTGTCTAGATTCAAATGTATCTAGACATGTTTTAGTGTATAGATACATTCGAATTTAGACAAATTCAAATCAGTTATTTCTGGACGGAGGGAGTAGTATATTTTTGTTGCGTGGTTAGACGTATGGAAATGATGTAAATTCTTCGGCAGCCTGATGTTATTATTATCTGATGAAGTTCTCTTCATTTCATTCCTCCAGGCAGCCTGCCAGGAGCTGAGGAGCAGCAGGCTGTTCCATAAAGTTCTGGGGGCTGTTCTGAGCTTCGGCAACCTGATGAGCATCAACACAGGCTCTCCGAACTTGCATGCCTTGGAGCCCAACACGCTTCTGAAGATCGTCGATGTCAAAGGAGCCGAGGGGAAGGCTGCGCTCCTGCAATTCATCGTCCAGGAAACCGTGAAACACGAAGGACACAGCAGTCTGAACCCGACGCACTCCGTGTCAGCGTCGTGCAAAACGAACGCTGCCACGCTGCCTTCTGACCTCGACTGCAGGAAGCACGGTCTCCAGGTCGTCTCCAGACTCGCAGCCGAGCTGACCAGCACCAAGAAGGCCGCATCCATCGACATAGCGAGCCTCAGCAGGACCGTGTCGGAGCTCGGCGTCGGCCTCGGGAAGATCCACGACGTGCTGCGGCTGAACAGCATGGCGGCTTCTGCGGTCGAGAGTGCCCGGCGGTTCCACGGCGCGATGGGCACGTTCCTGCGGCAGGCGGAGGAGGAGGTCCTCGGGCTCCAGGGCCAGGAGAGCGCCTGCCTGTCGTCGGTGAGGGAGATTTCGGATTACTTCCACAGCGGCGGCGACACGGCCAGCGACGACCAGGCCCGCATGCTCAGGACGTTTTCAGGTGTCAGGGAGTTTGTCGCCATGCTCGACGTGATCTGTAGAGAGGCTGGTGAGGTCAGCGGTGACTGTACGGGTTCGGCGACGACGGTGAACTGGATGGCTGCCGTGCCTGCGCCCATGGGAATGATGACGCCTTGAGCCGCTGTCGCTGTCCGAATGTATGCCACGTCTATTTTGGTGGATGAGAAGAATGTATCCAGCTCTTTATCTAGTGTAGATGAGAACAATGTTAAGCCTCTATATGTAGTGTAGGCATGCTGTCTTGTATAAAGATTACGGATGATTTTAGATGTATCAGCCTATCGTGCCAAATTATAATGGTTATTATATCAGCGCTGGTGAAAATGGCAATGCGCATGCTGATTCTGCAGACTTACATGCTTGACAAGTAATTTGCTCTTCGGAATGACTGATATCACTGTTAGTTACCCATGGTATCATACATGTTCAGTTTATGGTATTATACATGTTCAATTTATGGTCAGAATGACTAGTAAGTCGCAACAATCTGGTCTCTCACACGATGGCAACTAGTCGAATTACTAGTCTTAGCATTGACCTGTTTGTTGCCTGCAAACTAGTCAGATTTTTGCAGTTTGTGGTGACTGGTGCATGATGCACTCAATTCTTGAATGAAATGGAGTGACTTGCATTTTGCTGTCTGTCCATACATCAGTTGAAAGGCCATTATTGCATTAGCAGCCACTTTGTTGAGAATATCCATGGTGTAGCTAATGCCTAATGATGCTTCCCCATAATCCATGTCCTAATTTCTATCAACGTCATCCGTGTCCTAGTTTCTTTCCATGCTGGTAAAAAGTGACATCCATGGTGTAGCTAATGCATGATGATGCTTTCCCATAATCCATGTCCTAATTTCTATCCATGTCATCCATGTCCTAGTTTCTATCCATGCTGGTAAAAAGTTACAATGTGTATCTTGAAAATATCCATATCTTGGATATTTGTATTCTAAATTCGAGGAAATTGCACATTACACGGATTTTTCATCCCCATTTTTAGACGTCTTGGTTGCATATTTCACTAGTTCTTGGTATAATCTATTGCGGTTTCCACCGGTTGGTTATCTAATCAACGATTCAGCCCAGTCGACAAAAAAAGTTACAACTTTACAACAACACTTGCAAATTTTTTTTTTGAGTCGACAACAACACTTACAACTAGGCCCCACATGTTGACGCTACGTTTTATTCACAAAGATTCTAGAATGCTTAAGAATTCATAGTAATTAGTCATCCAAAAATTATGAAATTTTCGTTGGAAGCAGGATGTAATAGACTCACTTCATATGAAGCATCATTTTTTCCTCCAAAAAGTTTGGCATGTATGTTTTTTTGCAAAACGAATACTTGTGATGCACTAAAACAAATTAGAGGGAAAAAATTGTCTGTCCAAAATGTATAAATTTTATGGGTGCTTTATAGGGTGTGATGAACCAACTTCTAAACATAAATTCACCGTCCAGCAGTTTAAACAAATACTCTTCGATGGCAAGCATTTGAACAACCACTATGTTGTTGTTCATGACAACTAGCCCTCGTAATTGCGAACGCAACATCTTTAATCCCTAAAAAGCATTTTGCAAATAAATTTATGATTTCATGCATAATGAATAAACTAATATATAAAGCAGAGTCACTGTAAATAATGTTATGATGAATAAAACTTCATGTGGTAATTTTTCTAAAATGTGACCTATAAACTTTTGAACAATTTCTAAAATACCACACCGCAGACCATGAGAACCTGTATGTGGTTAGGCTAGGAGTTATGCTCCCAAACCAACAGGAATACTGTTTGGGCATAGGCAACATTCTGGTCAATAGTGAGGCATTTGTAGTGTGATTCGTCGGTCCTCAAGTTCCACAACTCCCGTCTCTGGTAGGTGATGTGTGCATGTGGTAGTGGTGTCCGCATGTCTACGTTGCTCTCGGTGTTTCTAAGATAAGACTATTGGCTATATGTGTCCTTTTTTACATGATATTAGCTTATAACCTAGAACTAAAGATCAAATGACAAGCTAACCGATCTATTTTCTATATATCACTGTTCTAAGTTGGAACTCAATTTTTTACTTATTATATTAAAAAATGTGTATAATTTTAAGTTTAAAAAAGGTATATTTTAATGCAACTGACAATAAGGGTCTGTAATCCCTCGGACCATATGCTCTAAACACAAGCCGGTATAACGCAAAAGTAGATAGAGACGTACTACCACGGAGGCCATGAGGCCGCCACAAGCAGGCCAGGGGTATTGGCAGGACACGATAACTGCCAACCATCCCATCCACTTTCATGGTTATAGCTTCAAGTGCGAGAAACATAGCCGGCTGGTCTGCGAGTCTGATATACACAAATGAGTATATATGCCAGCGACATATAAGAGTACATAAGAGCCGAACCATCTAAAAGAAATAAAAATATTGCAAGGCCATACGGCAAAATCCAAATACCTAGATAGTTATAATAGTTTAGGATTACATTCTCATACATCACTCATCAAAGCATCAAGCGGAAGCGGAAAACACAGACCCGAGTATTGATTAAGAGTCAAATTGCCATGAACAAAGCACATTCCCGCCGACAGATCTCAGAGATCCCCATCCCGGAAATATCTACGCAAGAGGGTCGTTGCCTCTATCATCGGCCTCATCGACATAGTAACCTCCATGCAGATATACATGTCAATCTGATCAAATATTATGGTGCGAGACCCTAGGGGACTCAAGAAATCTTTATGCATCTAAAGGGATAACCTGACGATGACGCAATTGCAGCGAAAGATAAATATTTGAACAGTTCTATAGAGACAAATGACAAATTCCATAATTTCTTAATAACTTTAATTTCGTAATTCCAAAATTCGACAAATGATATGTATAAATCGATCAGCGCGACAAGCCTGTTCCAACTATGCATTCCACGTTATCAATTGAAGCATGCATCATATAAATATTGAATAACCAGCAAGGTTTATGCAAGCAAAACATGCCTAATAAATATTAAAAATGCTTTATTCTTGTTCCCACACATCACCCATGCCATGCTATGTTATACCATGCAATTGTGCACCATTCCATCATGGCATACCATGAATTTCTTGTTGCATATGTTTCATATGATTGCACACTTTATTTATTATATGGCCCTTGTATGTTTGGTTTTTATTCCGGATAGTCGCCAAGCAAGTGAGTTATCAGGAGACCCAAGAGTACTAGCCGGATCCCGGTTATCCTATTGCTGAGCTTACAAGCAAGTATTTCCCCATGCTTGCATTACATATAGTGTCTATCTTATTCTTGCATCATAAGTCACGTTCCGAATTAAATTGCAATCCCAAGTACTACATAGCATTTACTTTTAAACCACACCGGAGCTTGTACCATCAATCCTATCAGCTATTACTACAGGAGTTGTTTGAGCCATGCGAGTCATAGAACTGCATGTGTAGGGTTTGTGCAAGTCTGTTGAATAATGAGGTACCTAAACAATTAAATTGTGTAGTAATGAGATAACTTAAGAAAGAGGCACCAATGGGAAATATCTGAGATCTAGTTTTATCCCCTCACTTGTGTCCCGTAATACCCGACTACTTCATTCTTGTTCCTTAACTATCGCACTATCCGCATGTAGGACCATGAATCCCCCTCACCTGAGCTTGATTCAAATCTTATTTATTGGGGCCATAATTAGTTTGGGGCTTTATTACTATTCTATACTTATGCCATGCTTTACCGCTTTATTTACTACTGTTGCTCGAGGAGCGTTTACTATTGTCTTGGATGGCCATCTAGGCCACAGATCATGGCAACGAGCATGTCGACCATGTGATGTGCTCCGAGTTGCAGCAGATGAGTGGCTAGGCTCTCAGCAACACTACTCCACCGAGATCTCCTCCTTCCACGTGCAACCTCCGCACCCAGCAAGAGAGAACAATCCGATGAGAAGCTGCTTCGAGCCATCCGGATCCGTCGATGCTACTCAATTAAACCAAGCTCCCCCTCAGAGCTCCTGACCGAGATGAGGAGGAGAAGCCGTAGGTGGTGTAGGGGCAACAAATCCGAATTCTACAACACCATCTCTAGAAAGCAGAGCGCGACGCATCGTGAAGCATGTTCCCCTCGCCTCCACGGCTGGCCGGGAGAGACTTCGCCGCACTGGTCGCCTCACTGTGACGTCTCTCCTCCTCGCCACCTCGGCCGGCCAGGAGAGACATCACCGCTTCCAATCTCTGCTTCCAAAGACAGCTCCTACAAGGGCGCTTATTGACGATTGGGGTGCCCGTCGCTGAAACATCACCAGGTTGCTTCCACCATGGAAGATAGACAAGGCTCCGCGGCGACGTCCATCCAGCCTCACACCCGAGAGCTAGGATGGAAGGGATACCCGCCCGACCTCCAGAACTGCCAAAAGTCGCACCTTTCTTACCCTCCCCCTCGCCTCCATGGCCGGCTGGTCGGAGAAGAAGAAGCACCACATCCTGGCAGAGAAGAAGCTAGCATCAGGCCTTATTGACAGAGATCCAAGAGGGGGAAAGATGCGCCGCCCGCTCACACCACCAGAGCAGGACGGCAAGGACCCAGACCCTCAAGACAGGCGAGATCCACCAAAGAGATCTCACCAACAACTCCCAAACTGCGGCAGAACACCGAGAACCCTAAAACTATGCCAAAAAACTACTCCGGCGCCTTCCCATCTCCATCCCAAGGCGGCGGCGCCGCCGGAGAAGGTCCTGGTCGGCCCGACAATCCTCTCACGACTCTTAGACATGGGAAGGGAGAGCACCGACTCGCGGAGGGGAGAGTGAAAGGTCGAACACATGTATGTGTAGATATGTTATCCGATTAAACATGTACTCTCACCATTCCAAGAATATAAGATGTTTTATATATTTTTTGCTGAAATTTATGTATCAAGACGTCTACTAGCATGTACTCCATCCGTTTCATAATATAAGTTGTTTTAGCTTTGTGAATGAAGTGTATTTAGACCTCTTTTAGTATCTAGGTAGATACACTCCTTTCATAAATCTAAAATATGTTATATTTTGAAACAGATGGAGTACGTAGCTTCACTCATTTTGCTCTAAACCTACGTGTGTTTAAGAAAAAGGCAACATCTTATAATTTGAAAGAGGAGAGTACGTACGTACATAATTTTGATTCAACCTATGTGTTTCCACGGACTAGTAGTATATATAGTAGTTGTCTAATTCAAAGACGCGTTGGGAGTTTGAAAGACGCTCGTCAGTTTGAAAAAAAAAAACACGTACTGCTATTGACGTACGTATATGACAGATTGACAGGGACTCCAATCTCATCGAATCGTTTTTTCTGGAGGTCCTTTCCCTTACGTATTCTCCAAGATCCAGATCCAGAATTCGAGAGAGATTTGCAGCCGCCTCGGTCGGAGTCGGAGATGACCTCGGAGAAGGAGGCGGATCCCCTGCACGGGGACGACGGGGAGGTGGTTCCCGTGAAGGATCAGCGCAGATGCTAATTTCGGGAACCATGGGCTGATCTCGGTGCTACTCGAGACACCCTCCGGCTTTGCGATTTTCGGCTACGACGCGCTGAAGCTCGCTCAACCAGACGCCTGGAAGCACATCCGGGCAGATTTCGTCGGCGTGCCAAAAACATTCGTCTGGCTGAAAGCCGCCCAATCTTTTCAAGACAACAAGGATCGTCACGCCATCACCAGCAACACTGCCGTCAGTGCAGAGCTCAGCGAGATGATCCAGAAGCACGTCGTCAACGGGGAGACCCTAGCCGTTCGGAGCAGGTTCCACGGGAAGATCATCTCTGGGAGTCCCTGGGAATCCGCTGGATCTGCAGCGACGCCGTCCAGGAGCTGATGTGGGGCCTGAGGATTCAGATGCCGTGCTTCCTGCCCGCGGAGTGTTCCAAGCTGGCCGATGATCGCGTCCCGGTCAGCAAAGGCATGGGCTGGTTCCTCGAATCCCATAAAATTCACGTCGTTGTAAACATGATGGTCACTGGCCGTATTATCGAGTTGGCGGCCACCATGTACGAGTGTGATCGCTGCGTGAACAAGTATGAGAACACCTTGCGCTTTGCTGCTGAGCACCTGTTGGAGATATCTAGGATTGACACTCAAGATTGGGATCTGCTGAAACTCGCGACGGCGTTCAAGATGATATGTTTCCCTGAAGTTGAGATTCCAGATGCCAGCCAGCTGTTCACGGAACAGGTGTTGGTGCGTCTGAAGGCGGATGCGCATCGCTATGAAGACAAGATCATGAAGAAAGCTTGCTTGAGTATCTATAATGAAATGTACTCTGCCCGCAAGACTAGGCGTTAGATGGTAAGCTTGTTGGTCCCTTTGGTCAAGCAGGCCAAAAAGGCATATGGAGATGAACAGCTTGAGATGTAAAATTTGTCTGTCATCAAGCAGGACAAAAGGGCATATGCAGATGAACAAGCTGGCGAAGCTGCAGGTGATCATGGAATTGGTCCTAACAGAAAGAAGATTTGTCATGGTTTTGACCCTGTCTTGGTTGATCAACTTACAGACTAGGCATTTTATACCATGATTTCAGCAAAACGTAATGGAAGCACTCGAGAGGTATTCTCAGATCTGCAGCCATCCACTTAACATGACGAGCAGCAGACTAGGCATCTTATCTATGGGCATACATCTGCCTGGTGATGGTGCTGTCAAAATTTGGGATGTGAAGGCTCAATCAAGTGTCATAAACATTTGTCAGCGCGCCGCCGGACCAGTCGTCAATGCTATTCCATTCTCTGAAAATGGTTGGCACCTAGCGACTGCTGGTATATATAGGTGTTCAAATTTGGGATCTTGGGAAATTTACAAATCCCTTGTGTAGCTATTTGCCAGATGCACCAATAAATGCTGTCGAATTTTTTGATTTTAGTGGAAGCTATCTTGCCATTGGTGGTTCAGACGCAAGGGTTTGTGCATTCGGGCCGTGATTTTGATTGTCTGTCAGTCAAGACACTCACGGATCCATCAGTAACAGAGAAAGTTACTTGTATGGAGTTTGGAGCTGATGCTAGGTACTACATCGCTGTATGTTGGATCGAGCAAAACCTGCGGATATTTGGGCTCCAAACCTACCACAAGTCCACCCAGGACTAAAACATGCTCTGTTAGTATTTTACTAGCTGGGATCTGCACGGCGGCACGCCGCCCAGTGTTGTCACTGAGATGTATTGTATTGCATGTTGCTGTTGGGATAAGCTGAACATAAAAACCATTGCCTAAGAGCATCTCTAACAGAGACGGAACTCACCGAAACTGAAAACGGTGAGTTCAGTATTTTGCCACTCGCGCAGAATAGAAACTGTAAATAGGAACTGAAAAACGAAAATTAATTCTCGTGAGAGAATTCATTGATGAGCACATATTTACATTAGTTGATGCTCCGATTGAGCATACAAACTTTACATAATTTCTACTAAGAACCAAAATTAACTAATAGCCAGCGCCGCACGATCTAATTTTGACCAAAATTCGGCCCCGGGGGCCTCTACGCGCGGCGGCAGAGGTGGTGGTGGAGGAAGGCGAGGCGGTGGACGCGTCGAGCTCCTACTCCGAGTCGAGCTCAACGATCTCGAGCTTGACGCGGCGGAGGGGAGTAGGGTTTGGAAACCGAACTCCCCTCCGTGGCCCGTTTTAATACTGGGCGAGCCTCGCGTTTGTCGAGCCCCCGAGAAACTTTTACGGGCCGGACCACCGTTTCGGGCTCTGTTCTACTACGCATTCGGCCCGAACCCGCAAATCCGCCGTAAAAATTCAGTTCCGGCGTAGTTTTCGGGTTCTGTTAGAGATCCTCTAAGAACTAATTCAGACTTTAAAAAAATTCGTTTGGACCCGGTTGTTCCATATCCTGCCGATTGTACACGTTCATTAACTCCACGCTTAAATCCTGGCCTTAAATTTTAGATCCACCAGTTAATATAATTTGGGTGACGTGGATAACATGGTGTCTCGAAACAACCTCTTATATCGCTTTTAGTAATAGATAGATACTACCTCTGTCCTAAGGCTTAAGGCATATAATTTTTAAAAAAAGTCAAACTATGTAAAGTTTGACCAAGTTTTTAGGAAAACATGGCCAGGTTCGACCGCTTGGAGTAATGCCTGGTGATGCTTGCCCATAAACCTATCTGACCCTGTGGCCAAAAGAGAAACACAAAAATATCTGACCCAATTAAGCTCAGTGAAGTGTCGCTGCCGAGGCTGCAGGCATGCGTTTCTGTTGGCCATTAAGCTGCACTTTTGCAAATGTTTAATCCCCACTTGCTTAGTGCAGCCCCTCCAAACTTGCACTTTTACCACGCTATAAGTACGCTGCTAAGCACCATGCAGCTTCACTCATCAAGCCACCAGCTCAGTGATCAACCTAGTCTCATCAGCAGTTCAGCACACGAACAGCAAGCACGAGAAGATCATGGCCGCCTTCCACCTCCTCCTCCTGCTCTCATCCCTCCTCCTCGCCTCGACGGCGGTGGCGGACGAGTGCCACGACGACGACCACGCCGCGCTGGTCGCCATCGACGCCGCCCTGGGCAGCCCGTATCACTTCGCCTCCTGGACGCCCGACTCCGCCTGCTGCGACTGGTACGACGTCGACTGCGACGCCGAGACCGGCCGCGTCGTCGGCCTCCGCGTCTACCAGGACGCCAACATGTCGGGCGCCATCCCGGACGCCATCGCCAACCTCACCTACCTCCAGACGCTCACCCTGCACCACCTCCCGGCCATCGCCGGCGCCATCCCGGACGCCCTCGCCGCGCTCGCCAACCTCTCGCAGCTCACCATCTCCTACACGGGCGTCTCCGGCCCAATCCCCACCTTCCTCGGCGCGCTGACCGAGCTCACCCTCCTCGACCTCTCCTACAACTCCCTCACGGGCGCCATCCCCGCCTCCCTCGCCGACCTCCCCAACCTCTCCGGCCTCAACCTGAAACGCAACCGCCTCTCGGGCGCCATCCCGCCGCTACTCCTCTCCAAGTCCCCCGACCAGGCCTACCTCTGGCTCTCCGGCAACAACCTCTCCGGCGCCATCCCGGCCGAGTTCGCCGCCGTCGACTTCGCGCACGTCGACCTCTCCCGCAACGCGCTCACGGGCGACGCCGCCTGCCTCTTCGGCGCCGGGAACACGTCCTCGTCGCTCCAGCACCTCGACGTGTCCCGCAACGCGCTGCGCTTCGACCTCTCGGGCGTGGAGTTCCCCGAGAACCTCACCTACGTCGACCTCAGCCACAACGGCATCCGCGGCGCCATCCCGGCGCAGGTGGCGGAACTGGCCAACCTCCAGCAGTTCAACGTCAGCTTCAACAGGCTCTGCGGCGAGGTCCCCTCCGGCGGCAACATGGCCAGGTTCGACCGCTACAGCTACCTCCACAACAAGTGCCTCTGCGGCGCGCCGCTCACCGCCTGCCGCCAACGGCCCGTCAATCGCCTGCACTAGTACAAACAACCTTCTTCTTCTACCGGTTCCAACTTCCGGTTAATTAAGCAAGATATGATACGAGAATATGAGCACGCTATAATAATCAATCATGAAGTGATTAACGGTAATTGTACTGTAATAGTAACAACAAGTACTATCTAGCCGTCGTAATTAAGCCTAGCTATGATGATACGGGGCTTCCTTCATGAAGCTAATGGATGTACGTGATACTGCAATGATCTTATATAATGCATGTGTAGTTTTCATCTAAGTTTGGATTGTTTGTCTAAGCCGATACGAATTCGATATCCCAATATTTCTTAACCTTGTTTGTCTAAGTTTGGCTTGCACATGAAAACGTGACACCACATGTGGGATTTCTATTACATATATGGAGTACTACATGGGCTGATGTTGTTGGCTTCGTTGCCTTCATAATTATCTGGGATTCATTAGTAGTAGTATCAACCGCAACCAATGGCTGTAAAATGAGTTTTTGCCATGTGTGTGCACTTGATGTTCTATGTTTGATTTCACCACATGTTTGATTATTTCATTTGTCTATTATTTTGAATTTTGTTGAGTACCGTCATGTGCTTTGGATTCACATGAACCCATATCGTAATAGGCACTACCTGAAGGAGATAGTTGATTTGCAGCATGTCCTCCATGGAGGACTTCAGTTTTTTTTAGAAGTTCAAATTTAAAGATTCAAAAATCCGAAAATACCGGGTTATAGATAATGATTTATAATATGCGCGCGCAGAAAATCATGTGAAAAAACTTTGTATTCTAGCCTAAGCAGAAAAGGAGAATTTCATTTCTCAGCATGAACGGTGCAATTTTGGACGGGTCTCCATTTTCCCAAATTTATGATATTTGTATTTTTTCTTGTGCCCAAAATCCCGAATAGAGGGTAATTTTCACTGAAAATTTGTCAGACTTGTATTTCATATTATTGGCTACATGTAGTTATTTCTTTAGAACATTTAAAAATAAAAATGGCTCCATGGAGGACGGGCTCTGCATCTTTGCCGGGTGGGAAATACACTTGGCAAAGTAATCTCTAAACTTGGCAAAGACTTTGGTGAGCGTTAGACACGGCAAAGCAACTTCCCGAATGTTTTTCTCCCGAAAATCAGTAAAGGCTTTGCCGAGTGTACTTTCTGCACACACGACAAAATAAAGGTACTTATCGACTGGACGAAAAGCCTCATGGCACTGATTTTGCCGAGTGTATTACGCAATACATGGCAAACTTGAATTTTTTGCCAAGTGTTTTTTCCTCTCCGACGACCAACTGAATTCGCCCACTACCATGTGTTGTCATCTTTGCCGTGTGTATTTTTGAATCTTTGCCGAGTGAAGCCAAAACAAAAGAGGAAGTGGAAGGAGAAGACATATGACAAAGCCGAGCTTGATAATGTTATGGAAATGCAACAAGTTGTGGGAGTTCAGGAAGTGCAAAATGAAGGTGATGAGAAGCAATTCACTAGAGAAAGAGGGGTTCCAGAAGAAAATGTATCACAAAAGTTTCTAGAGGAGGGGAAGAATAAGAAGAAACAAAAAGGAAGCACAAGGGGAAGAAAAAGGAAGTTGGTGAACTGGAATATGGAGAAGTTCCTCGGGTTATTGAGGATGTACTGGATACATATTGAGTGCATGCTCGTCGAATTCCCTAGGACACCTATAATGTCAGATGGACACCAGGTGAAGATCTCCCAGCACTCGTGGAGGAATTTGACGAGAGCGAGTTCCTATGAGGAACCCAAGTTTGGTTGATATGAGGGTTGTTTTCTTAGGGTCCGTCGGGTGGACATGTACATCCCTTGGGTTGCTGGTGGATTCAAAGGACTGCTCGGGTGTGTGTCACTGCATCACGGGGGGAGGTTGTGGTCTGTTGACTCCCTGAGTTGTACGAGCTCCTCCTGGATCCTAAATGACAGCGAGATCCTATTCAAGTCTCTATCGAATTGTCGTGTAACACCCCATTTTCAGAAACCCTGATTAGTTGTCCAAAAGGAAAAAAATAGCGGGAATAAAAACTTTTTCCTGTTAAGTGATGCAATGCTTTCTTGCTTGTTGGTTTGTGGTTATGCATCTGAATGTGTAGTAGATGATATAATCCTTCACCTTCCCCTCACTTTACAAAAACTATTTGATAAAACTATCTTGGCTTATTTTACAGATTCTCAAATATTCTGACATTTCAAAACCCGAGTCAAGATGCCTTTGCAACAACCATTATTTTTTCTAGCTTCTATTTACAAAATTATGGAGAGTTATATGATATAATCTCCTTATGTTCCCAAGACAGAACTTCCAACTACTATTACCTCTAGGTTTTCCAAAACCTTTTATAAAAAAATTAAATTCTATTCTTGGTAGAAGTACCAAGGAATCTTACCTTCTCCAAAACCCAAACCCTTCAAAATACTCATCCTTACCTCAAGCTAGGCTTGATGGTAACCCTAGTAGTAGTTGATTTGCTTATTAAGATGGATTGCCTTGATCTTCTATTTGACTGCTTAGATTGAGCTACCCTAGGAGATCATCCTCTAGTATCAAACCTTAATCAACTTTCCCAAGCTTGATCTGATCTCTAGCCACTAGAGTGACCTTCTAATCTTTTAACCAGATCAATTTAAGAGTTAATCCCTGCTAGTAACCTCTAAGTCAATAAAGACCAACTATAAGCATAGATCCCTTCTACTCAATCGACACTTCACCCTTATCCACTTGATGATGATTTTGGAACATTGTGTTCTCTCAAAATCATCTCCTCTTGTATCCTAGTCAAAAACCCCAAATCGGCCAAAATATGACTAAGTCTGGAAATGTTATCAATATCACATCTTTGAGTCTCCACCTTTCTCAACCCTTATGTCTTTTTGGAAAAGCACTTGAACCATCTTGTAAAACATTCTAAGGACTTCTAAATCCCACTCCTACCCTTGAATAAATCATCCTCTGACCCACCTATTCTTGACGGTTATACAGGCAAGAAAATAATCCTTTCTGCAAATCTTACCAACATGCCTACTTTGGCAGAAGCTCACATCTCAATTGTTACCTTATTTTGACCAACTCTTTGTATGATTTTTCTATATTCATGAATGTCTATCAAACCATACTTCCCTTGTTTCCATTGGAGCTTTGTGCTTGTTAAACCCACATAGTTTTTTAGGCTAAATAACAATCTGCTTTAACCCCCTTATTTTTAGCAAAGTTTGGTTCCGATCCTAGGAAACCTCAACCATGATCAACACCAACCTTCTATACTTTGATGATCTAAATCACTTGGTCTATCTATCCATCTAGCCCATGAACGAAGGGGAGCTCTGAGCTCCTAAATCCAACAAGGTTTTGATGGAATAAAACTATTAGTGCCCAAGATCATTTATCTCTTGTTTTCTTCCAAAATCAAGATTGATTTTCAAAACCCAAGGTTTAAAATGATATATACACTATGTGGACATCATCTACATGTAATATAAAAATTTAGCAAATATTCTCCATAATTATTTTGGCCCAAAAACTATTTATTTCTTTCTTTTATAAAAACCTCAAAACTCCCTCTATAAAAGAAAGTTTGTTTTTATACAAAACACCTTTGCATATTTAGGCACATTTGAGGCCTATATTTGTTTCCTACATTCCCACTTCAAAAATAAATATTTTTGAAGAGTTTTATTAGTTATTTTTCCTATTTTCTTAATTGGCAAAAATGGAGAAGTAAGTGTTTTAAATACTTTTCCTTCTCAGTAAATTCTGGGAAAATTCTCTAGTGTGTGATGCTTCTGATCATCTCACACCAAAAATCATCCCTGTCCAATTCAAAAATTTCAAATGAATTCAATAAAACAGATTCAGCAATTTTTGATTATTTGATATAAAAAGGATCTAAAATATTTAGAAAAATCTCAATTAAATCAAGGACATGTATCTTGATCCTACCCAGCTCTGAGCACTATAAAGCCATCTTTTCAATATCAAGATTTCAGATTTTTCTTCATGATCATCATTATGGCTAAACTAGAACTTCTACAAAACCATGAACTAAACCTCATTCAAACCCCATCCATCCTCATCCATTTAACCATCTAGCACCAGGGCACCTCACTGGTCGCAGAACTATAGTTGGGAACTATAGATCACCCCTCTCCCTTGTCCTTTGCTCTTGGAAAAGAAGGAGACAAAGCCTAGGTCTTGTCTTGCCCTTCTAAAATATTGCAGTAGCACCCCCACTCCCTCTCTGCCCTCTGCCATGACACCAGAGTACACACGCTCCTCTCTCCACCGCCCTTGCTTCCCTATACCTGGCCAGCACCTCCCCAAAAGTACACACATGGACATAGTCCACCCTATACCCATCCCTTTGGTTACAAAGGCCCTAGGCCACCAGAGCCTGCTCCTCCACTCTCATTCACCTCCCCCACCCCCACATTTCTCCATTAAAGCTTTCGTACCGAGCCCTTGCCCTACAAGATCCTAGAGGATATGAGAGATCCATGTTCGGCCATTATCAAGAAATCAATGTTATGGTCATCCCTCCATCCTTCTACACGCTTATTCTACATGCACAACCTCTCCTAACCCCTCTCTATATAACCCTACCCTCACCTCTATCCAGGACCTGCTAAATCAGTGGTGCCATCGAATGTCACCGAGCTCCTGAGCGCATCTCGCTGGTGCCCTCATGCGAGACACCTCATGGCGTCAAACCCCATCATGTCGCCCCATTGTATTCCATGCCGAGGTGGCCTGGGCGAGCCACCACTCGGCCTCTGGCCACGTTAGGGTTTCGTCCCGGCACTTATATCACGAGGAAGAAGAAGCTCTGTCATCGTTGATCTCAAGTTAATCTGACGGCCACCATTCTCTGGTACCCCTTTGCTTCCCCCGGCCACCGACAAGCGGGCCCCTCCCAAGACATTTCAAAAATCCACCTCCTGCGTGTGTGCGCCTGTAGTTGGGCCGACCAGCTGCGGATCCACACGTATCTGGTGAGTTCGGCCCATTTCCCCTCCCCTCCTAAACCTTTATCCATTTTTCCATGCCTGTTTGCTTGCAGTTCAAATTAAATGAAATACAAAATTGAAAATGCAAGAATTTGCCTAGATCCAAATTTACAGAAGTATCTACTATATATTTTCTCTAACATGTAGAACAATAGCCATGCCCAAAATAATTTCTATTATTTTCTAGCATTAAATCCCCTAAATAGTGTCTGGTTCAATCAATAAATCTTTTAGTAAGTTTGGTAGATAAATTTTAGATGAAATCACTTTGTACTTTTAGGTATTTGATATACCTTACATGCCACCCTTGTTTCACTCCAAAAAACCCTATGGTTTTGCTGTAGCAAAAATCAAACCAAATCTGCCTTTAGAAAATTCCCTAGGAAGAAATATAAATTGTCTGACCTAATTACAACTCCCAGTACACAGGAACCACTAGCTCTATCAAATTACAAGAGATCATATTTATTTGAGCCACTGATTTTTTTAGTGAATTAAAACCCTCTACATGTGGTTATTTCACTAGATAAATCCTTACAGTAGTTCTACAACTTCAAAAATGGTGAATCCAATTTCTAAATAAAGGTATTCCAAATATCTACCATGTGTATTTGAATTCATATCAAAAGAGTCTATAGAATAAATCTGGTGAAAAAGACAAATTTCTTGCAGAATTGACTTTGGGATTTTTCCAAGGGACTCCTGGTAATTATTTTGGAGTGAATCCAACTCTAAAAAAATCATAAACTCAAATATCTACAATAACCTTCGAGTAAAAATTTATTTGAGATACAAATATTTTCTGGTGAATTATTCACCAAAATAAGGATTATTTCCACTAGAAAATTTATAACTAATTAAAGAAAATTGATAGAATATTGAAACCACTTTTGGTGGCTATGATATTCCAATACCTACCCGTTGATATAATTTTTGTACAATGGTATCATACAGAACCAAGCCTTGGGCTTAAACCCCTTAATTAAGTGGTATACGACACTTAAATCATAAAAGAAAATGCACCAAGGCAAATAAAATACTTCCAATTTGCTTTAAACTAAAAATATCATCAACTACTGAATAGTTGTGACTTTGGTGTTGGCTGTGTTGTATTGTATTGGTGCTTGTATGTCTTGTATTGATTGTGGCCTGTGTTTGTTTGCATGTGTGATCCGTGACGGCGATAGATGTGATTATACTGAAGTCCAGAGGAGAAGGTATTGGTTAATATGGTTTTATAAGAAGAAGTCAAGTGACATGTTGCCATATTGCTGGTCACTGGCAAACCACCTACTTTCTCGTAAGTCTTGTCCTACTGTTTTAGTTATGCATGATTTACCTACTGATACGTTGCAAACGTATCTATGATGTTCCATGCTTGTTTTATATCTACTTTCTTATGCTTTATCCATACTTTGGAGTATTTTTTCACATTTTTTGAAACTAACCTATTAACAAGATGCCACAGTGCCAGTTGCCTATTTTCTGCTGTTTTTGGTTTCAGAAAAGCTAGTAAGGAAATATTCTCGGAATTGGACCGGACAAAAGCCCAAGTCAATATTTCACAGAAGGAATACAGAGTCCGGAGGGGAGACGAAGAGGGGAGCCAGGGCGGCCACACCTGGTGGTGGCGCGGCCAGCCCTAGCCGTGCCACCAGGGGGTGTGGCCCCCTGGTACTCCACTGACCTTGCCCCTTCGCCTATATATTGCCACCAGGACGAAAACCCTAAATAAGTGATCAAAATTCCACGGAAGAGTATGTAGCCATCGCCATCTCCATCCCAAGATCGGGAGGGATCTGAAGCTCTTCCTGGCACCCTGCCGGAGAGGAGAGAATATCCTGGAGGCCTTCTTCATCACCATGACTGCCTTCGGTGTGATGCGTGAGTAGTTCATCCCTGGACTACGGGTCCATGTAGTAGCTAGATGGTTGGTTCTTCTCCTTTGTGCTACCATGTTTAGATCTTATGAGCTCCATTCATTATCAAGATCATCTATTTGTAATCCTACATGTTGTGTTTGTGGGGATTCGATGGATATTGAGATGCTATTTCAGATTGATTATTGATTCTATCATGTCTATGTTATTTGTGATCTTGCATGCTTTTTGTTGTTAGTAGCTATCTTGGCCGAGTAGATGCTAGCAACTCCAAGAGGGAGTATTTATGCTCGATAGTGGGTTCATGCCTCTAGTAACCTGGGGAAGTGACAGAAATCTCTAAGGTACTAGATGTGCTGTTGCTACTAGGAAGAAAACATCAATCCTTTATTCATAGACCAATCATATTGTTTACTTTACACACTTTGCTTAATGCAATTATCTATTGCTTGCAACTTAATACTGGAGGGGGTCGGATGATAACCTGAAGGTGGATTATTAGTTATAGATGTAGTTGGATTACAGCCTATGTATAATGTTGTAATGCCCAATCAAATATCATAGGAGTCAAGATGATTAGTATATGCATGTATGTTGTCTCTATGTTTGTCAATTGACCTGCTGTAATTTGTTCACCCAACATGTCATCTATCTTAAGGAGAATCACCTCTAGTAAACTATGGACCCCGTTCCATTCTTTTACTATCAATATACAAGCTATTTACTGTTTTCTATTTACTTTCTACAAGCAATTACTATCTTCCATACAATACGTTTAATCCTTTGTTTTCAGCAAAACCGGTGAGATTAACAACCTCACTGTAAGTTGGGGGCAAAGTTCGGTGGTTGTGTTGTGCAGGATTCCAAGTTGGAAACAACACCTTGGAGGTGTTTCCTTGCTCCTACTGGTTCGATAACCTTGGTTTCATAACTGAGGAAAACTTGCTACTATGCTCATCATATCTTCCTCTTGGGGTTCTCCAACAAGATCGACGTGCTGAGCCGATCATCACCTCCAATATATGAAAACTGCATTGTTTTATTATATGATGATCCATATCTGGTAGTGGCTTGGCTCCTACAAACCACTACACATTTGTACTTCTAAGTACAACCCATTTGGTGACACCTACTTGCCCCTAGTTTTTAAGTGGTGTATAACACCATACCCCTTTGGAGACCCTGTTTTAGCCAAAGAAAAAACTATAGGTTGGTAAGACCCTTGAGAAAGTTTACAAAATGTATTATGGTAAACCCTTGGTGAGGTTTGACCTACCAAAAGAAGTTTGAGAAAGAAAAATATTTTGGTCTTGTAAGTGATGTTTAAGTGGAGAAGGAGGAAAAATGTTTACGAAAACGCACCCATTTCTTTGCAACTTAGCTATAACAACTAAATAGTGCAACCACATTACCCTGAAATGGGACGTGGCTTGACTTGAAGTTTCTCTACTCTAGTATGAGACCTGGAGGCAGGGATGGAGCCAGGAAATGGAGATAGGGGGCTGGGAGTAGAAGCATCAAAATTATAGATTTTTTATAGCAATAACACAATAAATATCATAAGGTGTAGGTAACCAAAACATGCTGGTTTTTCTACGAAACAAATTAAGTTATATATCTATCAATTTGAACTCGGATTTACGAGCACGAAGATCAAAGGTCTCAATAATTTCTTCAACCCTGAATTTTTCTGCTATTTCCCTCTCTATGTAGACTACCACACAATCCCAAAGAAAGTCATCTCCCAATTTAGTGCAAAGATGTGTCTTGACCAGTTTCATAGTAGAAAAGGCTCGCTCTGCTGTTGCGGTTGACACCGGAAGCGTTATCACTAACCATAGCAACCTCTCAACCATTGGATAATCAGATGATTTTCCTGTCTTAACTATTCCTTTTGTCAAATCAGCAAGTTATTTGCAGTTTTTGATCTCTGGATGGTTGGATGTATCAAGCTGGAAATGTGGTAGCTCGCACTCCAACCTATCTCTCTCTTGACTAGAAAAATCAGCATGATAGAATTTTTCCACTAAACTGCAAATCCTTGACTTGTCAAAATTATCATGTCTCGGATCCAAGGATGTACAAAGATCTAGAAGCTCGGTTACCTGAGAACTAAATCGATCATTCAACTCTCTCACTTGTTGGTCTATTGTAGCATTAAATACATCTACTTTGTAGTGATGGAGTATTGTGGTATTGTCATGCTTATTTCGAGATCTCTTCATATCAACATACCTAGAATAAATAAGTTATTTAGACACTAAATAGTAGGTTTATACTGGGCAAGTACGCAAGTGACCAGATATCTATATTTTAATTTTAATAAATTTAGGACAAAGGAAAAGATATGTACTTTTGATTCATATTCGGGACATCAATCTCGTGCTTTAAACAAAAGGCTTCCACCTGTGATATAAGACTTTCCCATCCACCTTCTCTCAATTCAGTAAGCAATACCTTTGTGTTAGAAACAATATGCAATGCATTTGCAATATCCAAAGTTTTATTTTGGAGTTCGACACACAAAACATCAATGATTTGCATAATTTTTTCCATGAGGTGGAGAATTAAGACAAACTCAAATGTAACTAGGAACTTAAGGGCACCCTCTACATCTCCTCTTGATTTCCATGGAACAGAACGATCATTTGCTACACTTTTTAGTACCAAAACTGATGCTTCAAACAATCTATGAAGCTTTTTACTGACTTGTAGTGGGAACTCCATCTTGTGTCTCTGGCCCTTTGTAAAGATCCTAATTTATTTAACCCTCTTCCAGTGTCAAGCTCTCCGAGTTCAATCTCCTTTGCAATTTCAGCAGCCTGATTTTGTAGTAGCTCATCATTGCGTTTGGGAGATGCACTAACGGTATTTACAATAAAATTTGCATTCTGGAAGAAGTTGTGGACCTTATGTACCTCCCATGAAGAGGAAACAAGAGGCAATTGAAGTTGATGAGCAAGGCAATGAATATAGTATGCATAAGGACACTCTTGGAGAATTAGATCCTTAAGCCCATTACACTCTCCTCTCATCTTACTTGCTCCATCATAGCCTTTTCCTCTAATATCTTGCACATTCAACTCATTATCAGCTAGCAGGGCAATGATTGAGTTCTTGAGAGTTAAAGCACAAGTGTAACTAATAGGAACTAGATTAAGGAAACACCCCTTATCTCCCCATTTATGTTGAAAAATCTAAGAACTACTACCATCTGCTCTTTCTTAGACTCATCTCGAGATTCATCAACCATGATAGAAAACTTGCCATTACCAATCTCTTGTTTAATTGAATTTTGCACTTTCCGAGCAAATATGCTTGCAATTTCTTTCTAAATAGTTGGTGAAGTGTACTTAGCATTTCTTGGAGCATTATGCATAACTTCATGCACCTCTTTATTATATGAACCCACAAGGTTGAGTATTTACTTGAAATTACCTTGGTTTTGGGAATCTTCAGACTCATCATTTCCTCTAGAGGGACATGCCTGACGCATTTGTAGGGGTTCCGCGCATGAAAACAATAAAATTTTACCCTACGCCCCTGAACCCCTGAAGCTGCCAGGACCTATCTATTAGTAATACAGTAACGGGAGGGAATTTTCGCGAACTTACCCTTGAAGACCGAAAAGCGTTGTCAACGCTCAGGAGAGCGTGGTTGATGTAGACGAGCCGAAGCCGACCTCAAGGTCGTGATGATGTCCTTGCACTCCTTCTGGCTCGAACGACTTGAGTGCCTCAAGCGTGACACCTCGCAGGGAGTTACACACATCCGGTGCATGACGATGACTCCCGCTTCCCCGATCCAGCAGCAGTTGCAGAAGTAGAGCTCCCGGATCCGAATCCCGCAGCGCGACGGCGCTCCGCGGTGAAGATGTCTCTCGCTCGTGCAGTCCAAACTTGGGACCACGGTCACGAGAGAGAGAGAGAGGCGGAGAGAGAAAATATCAATTGGAGGTCCTCCCAAAAGTGGGGAGACCTTTATTGATTATTGGTGTATTTATCTTGGCCAAATACCCCACTATATATAGGGGGAGGAGGGGGTACACCCTCCCTCAAAGTCCCGGGGTGGGACTAATCAAGGGGAGGGGGTGGGGAGGCGCGCCGGCCAACCCCCCACCATGGGACCCACGTGGGGCAGGCCCACTAGGGCCGTCGGCCACTCCCTAGGCCCCTCCTAGGGGTGGGATCCCCTCTTAGGCCTTTTCCCCTCCGGGAATTGGCCCATTAAGCCCTTTGACCATTTAGTTGATTTTTCTCTTTATTAAATAATTATGAACAAATGATTAAATCAATATTTAACATTCATTCACATATTATTCAACCTCCGTGGCCATGGAACACCTTCCACCTCCACTACGGAATCCTCCGGACTTACCGAAACCCTTTCGGTTTTCTCCCTTCTTTTCTTCAACGATTCTATCGATCCTATAAACACTCTCTAAACATCATCAAGCCCTTAAGCATGATACCCCACGGTTCGGGAACACTCTAGACATGGTCGGGACACTCCCGCACCAATGATCAGCAGAGGGACCTGGATGGCCATGTGACCCCTGTGCGTTCCACGAAGATCTTTCGTCGTTTGAACCAGGACAGTCGTGTATTATTCCCTTTGTCATTCGATACTTGTATTGCCCGAGATCTGATCAATGACATCACCATGTCGTGTTCAATCTCGTTACTGAACAATGCTACTTAACTCGTTCCGACAAGTGATATCCCCGTGATCAAATCACACGCTGCGCAGCTATTGGATATAACTTCTTCGAGTGGGCCCTCGAGTATCTTCCCGTCACATGGATGGACAAATCCTGCTCTTGACATATATTGCCTCTACGGTTTCCTCCGAATACCTGAACACACCTTTATAACCACCGTTTTACCAGATGGCGTTTGATGCTATCTAAGCACTCTCAGGAGACAGAGATTGATATAGCCTCACGGTCTAAGGAATAGTCTACGAGGATCCATTTCTAATCATCGTAACTTGAACTTTGTGACATGATCGGGTCACGATGTTTAGGTTGGGTATTGGTTCATCATCTCATTCTCGGAATGAGATGACCTCATTTCCAACTGGCATAAATGCCACATGATCAGGAAACTTGATCATCTGTTGACCAATGAACCAGTGACTAGAGTTTCACTGGGAACCCTTGGTTGTTTGTATATCACACGTGTATTGATGTTTCCACTCAATACAGTTATAACATGATATAAAACTTAATCATAAACTATATGAAATATGATAATAGTCCTTACTACTATTTGTCTCTAGGGCATATTTCCAACAACATTAACAACCTGATTCAATCAATAGTGAAAATTTGTTAGATAACATGCATTAACAAATTATAGCTGTAATAAATTAAATAATCTTCCTTACTTAATAACATCGATGGAAGCAGTAAGTCTTAGTCTCGCATCAACAACCCGTTTCTTGCATTGCTTTACAATCACCTTGTCAATATGAGTCATACTATTTTTGAGGCTTTTATAACATCCAACTGCAAAATTATGGGCTGAACCAGGACTAGTTCCCATATGTGTGAGAAAACCATATTCTTTTCCATTGTTTACCTTCTTCCACTTATCAAACCCTTTGGCTGAAAATGTGTCCGAACCACACTTCCCAATTGGTTTTTTTTTGAAAAAAAAGAAAACAAGGAAAACAGTATGCACGATTTCTGTGAGGTGAATATTCTAACTAGAAAATATTTGTGTACCAAGCACTCTGGAATCGACGACGGTTAGGACCTGTTCCAGTAAAAACATACTCATCCAAGATTGGTTGATACGGCCCCTCGGATATATAAAAACGCCTAGCATAATCTTGCTTGTCAGGAGCGAGTTCCCAAATTTGTAGATGTCTACCTAGGTCTCGATCATACGCTATGGTTATAATCGTCGCCTGTTCTATAACTTCAGGTATAGGAATACCATTATCGGTCTGATCATCAACATCTGCAGAGTTAGGACCATTCTCTTCACCTTGTTACACATCTGGTTGTGAGCTTGAACCAATTGGCTTGAATTTTTTCGTAAAGCCAGGTTTCTTCCTCTTCATGGCTACACAAGCACAAATGAACAATCCAAATTTCTAATTAGTTTGCAAGGAATACGTAGACAAACTAATCAAATAAACTATTGTTGACTATTGGGTGTCAAGGGATGGTGTTATGATCAAAGGAGTCTAGGAGACTAGGACATGATCAAATCAATAGTTTAGTCATCGGAACAACCTTTCTCTTCTAGACTGGGGACCTTAATGGCGGCCGCTGGCGAGCAACAAGGGTAGGTGTCATCGCGGCGTACAGGGGCACAGCCGCACAGTAGAAAGCTAGGCGAGAACGGTGATGTGATCCGATCCGATCGACGATTCATACGGCCGTGTGGGAAATGATCTTGCTAAACGTGATATACGGTGACGATGACTAAACTGGCCTGGGCGATGGTCTGCATGTGTTCACGTATATGGCCTAATAAACTAATATTATGCTAGGCGTCCTCCGGACGATAGGGGTGCTTCCGTGCGTGACACGTGTCCAAAAATCGGTCCAAATCCCGCGTTTGCTGCAAATGTCCCCGCTTTTGCTTCTGAAGCAAAAAACGGTTCGTTCCAGAAATAGAACGTCTCGCCGGAGACTTCGCCGGAGACCCCGCCGGAGACTATGCAGTAAAAACTAATGTAGCAAAACCGACTTTGCCGGAAACATCGTCGGAAAAACTCGCCAGTGACTCTCGCTGGAGACCTTGTAGCAAAAAGTTGACACTGTTGTAGCAAAACCACAATACGGTTGTAGCAAAAATTTTTTTCTAATGTAGCAAAAAACCTACTTCGCCGGAGACTCTCGCCCGCAAAAATCGTCGGACACCTCGTAGCAAAAACTTTGCACAGTTGTAGCGAAACCTCAAAACAATTCTAGCAAAAAATCTAGTAAGTGCAGCAAAAAAGCAACTTCGTCGCCTCGGCTTGTAGTAGCACTGTCTAGGGCTTGTAGCACCGCCGCCTCGCGCTTGCAGCAGTGCCGTCTAGGGCTTGTAGCACCGCCGCCTCGGGCTTGCAGCAGTGCCGTCTAGGGCTGGTAGCACCCACCGCCCCTTCATGAACTTGCACATGGCTGCCTCCACGGCTTTCCGGTGAGCTTTACAGGAGGGCGACGACCTCCAGCGAGATTTAGGGGAGGGCGGTGGCACGCTCTGGACGACGAGAAGGGAGACGGCGCTGACGGCGACTCCGGCAAGGTCTTCTTGACGGGACATGCACGGCGGTGGTAGTCGATTCATGGCAGCGCGAGCGGCAATGGCCGGCCAGGGAGGCGCGCGACCAAGCGGCAGCAGCGACGGGCATGGCAGCGCGAGCGGCAATGGCGGGCGGAGGAGATTAGAGGGACGGCGACGATGGCGGAGGAGGGATGGGCGACGACGGTGGAGGAGGAGGGGAGGGACCGGCGGTTGCGGCGGTGCGTGCTGAGCGGAGGCGGCATCATCGCGTCGTACAAGAGCGGTTGCGAGGAAGATATAAGGCCGTGCGGTACGTGAAGTGCCTAGTGGGCCGCCTCGCCTCGTGGAGTGACCCGGGGGATCAAAACACGCGATCCCCTAGATGATTAGTATCATTTTCCTATTTAATATGGGCTTGGCACTTGAAATTAGCCGATTGGGCTGTTTTACATGTCTTGCATGAAACGGGGGCGAATATGTACGGAAGAAAATTTAGCGATCCTGACGACATTTTTCCCTGAACGAGCGGATCGTTGGCGGGGGTCTCGCCCCCGCTCACCCCCCTTCCCTCCGTCCCTTCCTGGAGGAGATGCGAACCATCCTTGTAGGTGGTCGGATAATACTGTGAGCCTCTCATTGAAAGTTCTCACTCTCGAGAAGTCGTAATGCGCTTCGGTTGGTCTGTTGGTACCCGACGCATCTTGGCATCGAGAGGAACAACTCATAGGGTAGGGTCTATACTAGAGTTGAACCCAGAGAGTCTTGATCGGTTACTCGACCCATGATCCGTAAGGGATCAGGGAAGGATATGATGGTGTGGGTAAAGTGTACAACTTCTGCAGAGTGTAAATCTATTCGAATAGCCGTGTCTGTGATCATGGACGGTTAGAAAAACTACTGTAGAGTGGTGTGGGTTTTGATTTCTAAAAATGTTTTTAGAAAAGAAAGAGTTTTTTAAAATGGGTGGTCTCGATGACCACAGAGGAAGTAAGGTAATCTCGGAGGATCACTAATGATGGAAAGCCCGTCCAGTGTGGACCGGGAGATGAAAAATGGGCGATCCAATCCTAGTAGTTTCCAAACTTTTAAATGCTTTCCAAATGTTTTACAAAAGTTTTCAACAAATATATATAGATGCTATATCTACAAGAGAAACTATTATAGAGAAGAACCTCTTATGGAGCCCTCCTACTACCACATCCATATTGCATATCCTCTTATTGTTATTCTCTTAAGGTGGTTTGCGAGTATATTCCAAGTACTCACTGCATTGTCCCTGGCTATTAACTTGGCCAGATTTGAGAAGTAAGTGAAGAAGAAGGTGACATCAATGAGTATGCGAGCTAGAACGTTCTCCCAGTTAGCTGCCTGTAGGTTAAGGCATGGCTCGGGCTCAATGTTGTACTAAAGTTCCGTTGATGATAATCTATGTAGCGATAATGGCAATAGAGGTATGACTTGTATCCGCTTAAGTAATGGATGATTACTTTGATACTTGTCGGTTATGTGCCACGACAGACTGATCATGGGATCATGGTGATATGCATAACATCAATTCTCAGAGGATTAATCCAGGGCCCACATGTCAGATCGTGTGAAGCTTCCATGGATGGTGATAACATCGTTAGTTACTGTCATTTTCATTAGGAGTAGGCGTAGTGGGGAACTTCCATGAACCGGGAAAACACGAGTCGTCCCAGAATGATGTGGTACTGTGATGGCCAGTCGATGACCTCGAAGTCGAGAATATCATGGCTGAAGTTGTCATGCTTTCAAAAGATCACGTCCAGAGTGACCTTACCTTGGGGAAGGATAGGTTTCCCTGGGATGATGTCGTGGAAGGTGATGCCGGATGGTGTGAGGTTCATGAGGTATAAGTTCATTGCATGCAGGGTGCTGGCGAATATGAGGTTGATGCCACTGCTACTGTCCATGAAGACCTTGCTCATCTCGTATCCGCCAATCTAGCTTCGAGTACCAGGGTGGCATGACCTGGTCATGGGACCTAATGACGATGATCGGATCTGTCAAAGGTGATGCATTACTCGGATCCTCTAAGGTACTCACATATGGCTGGAGGTGACACTATGGTGAGGTTTACTGCCTGGGTGTGCACCTTTTGGCACCTATTGGAGGGGCGCCCCTTTTGGATCATGTTCATGCTACCGAACACACGTGGGTATTGTTCTGCCCCGTTGTTCCTCGGTGCGAGCTGCTGCTCGGGTTGATTATGGGCAGTCGTGACCATGGGTAGTGGTGCACCATGAAGTAGAGAGGGTGGTGGTGGTTCTCCATGTGCTATGGGCCTTGGGACTGTTGTGTAGCCTTAGCTGGTTGCACTTTTTTTGCATCCTGGCATAAGCATCTTGGAGTCTTTAGAACTTGTGGTAGTCCTTCAGGAGGTGGCTAGATTTTATTTTGCCATCCTTGTCATCGATGTAGAAGTGGGTGTTGCTACGACACAACAGGAGCTGATCCAGAGAGGGTCCATCCTTGTGGGGGTGTCGCTACCATTCGCACCCTGATTTGCGAGTGTTTTCTCCATCATGGTATCTACTATAGGGGTTTAGCGCCTGAAAACAATAAAATTTTCCTACGCGAACCACCCTAATGCCATGATCTATTTATTAGTAATGTAGTAATGGGAGGAGCTTTTCACGAACTTACCCTTGAAGATCGAAAAGCGTTGTCAACATTCTGGACAACGTGGCTGATGTAGTCGTACGGACACCGACCTCAAGGTCGTTCTGAACTCGGATGGCTCCACCAGCTTCAGCTCCACCAGATCCAATGACTCCACTGGCTCGAACGACTCTAGCACCACTAGTGTAGTGCCTCGTGGGGAGTCACACACATACGGTGTTTTATGATGAATCCCGGCCCCTGATCCAGCAGAGGTTTTGCAAGTAGATCTCCTAGATCCGGAATCCTCGGAGCGCGATGACGCTCCACGGTGAAGAACACTCTCATTCATGCAACCCTTACAATGGGGACACACTCACGAGATAGATAGATAGATAGATAGATAGATAGAGAGAGGAGGGGACTGATGACCCACACGTATAGGTGGTGTATTGCAGTATTTTCGATAAGTACGAGTGTCGAACCCAACAAGGAGCAGAAGGTGCTGGCTAGTGGTATGGATCAGGAATTCTCTGCAAATACTTAGCAAACGGATTTTTAGGGGTTTTTTATAAAGCAAGTAAACAAAGTACAAGTAAATAAAAGACAGTAGGAATAAATGCAGCAAGTGGCCCAATCCTTTATGCAGCAAAGGACAAGCCGATTGTATTACTTAAGATGACCAAACGTTCTCGAGGACACATGGGAAGACTGTCAAGTGCTTTCGCTTCATATAGCTGATTAATCTTCTCTAGCTTGCTAAGTGTTGTGTGGGTGAACCTGTGCTAATGTAACGCCCCATCCAAGACTAATACATACTTGTGATTATACCCCTTGCAAACATCCGTAAGTACAAGAAAGTAATTAAGGTAGAAACCTAACCACAACTTTAAACTCTAAGACCCTTACGTCCCTTGTGCAATGGTTTCCTAACGGGGGTTCAGGTTTCTGTCACTCTGGCAACCCCTACGATTAGTAGCCAAATACACAATGCATCCCCCTAGGCCCATATAGGTGAAGTGTCATGTAGTCGACGTTCACATGACACCACTAGAAGAAGTACACCACAACTTACATAACAAACTATTGAATCTTCCTCAACACAACTCCACTACTAACAACATGACTTCTCCCATGTCCTCAAGAACAAAACAAACTACTCACAAGACATCATATGGATCATGATCAGAGATCGAATAATGTTGTATAACAATCTGAACATAAACAATAATTCAATGGTTCACTCAATAGCATCAACTACAAAGAGTAATCAACACCGGGAAAGTTTCCCCTATGAACTATGCAAGATTCAACACAATTGTTACAGCAATATGGAGATGGTGATGATGGTGCTGATGGTGATGATGGTGGTGATGATGATGATGATGATGATCTCGATGAAGTCCATCTTGATAGTGGTGTTGATGGCGACGATCTTCCCTCTCCGGGAAGGAATTCCCCCGGTAGAAATCTGTCTGCCGGAGAGATCTTTCTCTCTCGGTGTTTTCCGCCCCGTAGAGGCGGCGGAATCTTTCTATGGTTGCTCTCCGAGTCTTAGGGTTTCGGGAGGATGATATACGCCAGAGGGAGAGGCTGGAGTGGGCCAGGGTGGCCACACCACCTCCTGGCGCGGCTTGGGGCTACCCGCGCCAGGGGGTGGTGTGGGCCCCCTGTGGCCCATATCCACTCCGTCTTTTGGCATCCTTAGTCTTCTGGAAAAATAGGATTTTCCGTATATTTTCCCAGATTTTCTGATCTTCGCGAATTTTGCCTCCAAACAGCACCTTTTCCATCAGAATCCTGACTGCAGCGGTCCATGCTCCAAAAGTCATCAACCATGCAAAAACAGATGAAATAACATAAGTATCATCTCTTAATACGGAATATATCAATGAATAATAGTGAATTAATACATATAATAGTGATGCAAAATGGACGTATTAGGGACTTGGAGGGGAACGCCTCGAAATCCAGGATTTATTGGTGTGTTTAAATCCCTCCATATGCCCTCCTTTATATAGGGGGAGGGGAGGTACTCCCTCCTCAAAGTCTCGGGGTGGGACTAATCAAAGGGAGGAGGTGGAGAGGCACGCCGGTAAGCCCCCACATGGGCCCCACATGGTGGGAGGCCCACATGTGGCCTACGACCCCTCTTGGACCTCTTTGGAGGCCCATTTAAGTGGGTTGCCCCATTAAATCATATTTAAATTATTAAATAAATATAAATAAATGTATAATTCAATAATTAACGTATATTTACATATTATTTAATCCTCATTGCACTAGAACTCCTTCCGGACAACTCCGGACACCCGCCGGACTTTCACGGAACCCTTCCGGTTTCCCTTCTCTCTTCTTCTGTGATTCCTATGATACCAAAATGATCTCCGAGCATTGTCAAACCCTTAAGCATGTGACCCTATGGTTAGGGAACACTCTAGACATGGTTGAGATCCCTCTCAAACCAATGATCATCAGCGGGACCTAGATGTCCATGATGACCCCTGTGCATTCCACGTGAATCTTTGTCGTTGAACCATTAAACATAGAGACCAATTCCCTTTGGTACTATGATACTTTACTTGTCCGAGACCTAATCAATGACAATGCCATGTCGTTTTCAATCTCGTAACACACAAGTATAACTTTACTCGTTCCGAGTTATGCCATCCTCGTGACCTAGTCACATGCTGCAGCCTTATGGATGTCATGTCTCCGGGTGGGCTCAGAGTATCTCTCCGTCACGCGGAAGAACAAAACCCGCTCTTGACACATAGGTCCTCTACATGGCCCTCTGAATACCTGAAGACACCTTTATGATCACCGTTTCACTGAGTGACGGTTGATGCAATCAAGGCACTCTCGGGTGATAGTGATTGATATGGTCTCATGGTCTAAGGAATTGGTTACTATGTTTCTAGTCATTGTAACGATGAACTTCGTGACTTGATTGTGTTACTTCCTATGTTGGGTATGTCCATCACTTTCATTCACTTAATGAAGTGACCCCATTGCCAATTGACATAAATGTCCATGATCGGGAAACATCGATCATCGATTGACCAATGAACTAGTGTCTAGAGGATCACTAGGGACTCTGGTGGTTTACATATTGCACATGTATTGATGTTCCTATCAATACAATTATAGCATGATATAAAACCTATTATGAACTTAATGAAATATGTCAATAATCACTATTTATTATTTGCCTCTAGGGCATATTTCCAACAGTATCCCACTTGCAATAGAGTATAAATAAACTAGCTGCATTTGATACGAATCATCACACCATACCACTTTTTGGTGTTTTGATCATGCTTGCTCATGGAAGAGGTTTTGTCTATGGACTGTACTATGCCGATCCTTATGTCTTTGTGAATTTTTAATGTCACCTGATTGGACATTTCCCTTCATCATCACATGATAACCTTGCGGCATAAATATTTATGTTTTGGCGAGAAAGTGTTGTTTTTGTTCCTTCTGCCATGACATCCGATTAGTCTATCAAAAGATGACGTTTTCATTGTCATGAGCATTAGGAACACACTCTATGGGAAGATGGTCTTCCCCAGCAATAGCATTACATATTTTACCTTTGAATTGACCATATACTTTTTATGTTAATGTAAACCTCATCGACAGTGCAATAAATGCCACTTTGATGTCTAACCACGCTTCCCTTATTCTAGGGCACTCAATGTTGTGAGAATTCCAATCTAGGTTGGGTAGAACTTCGTAGCGTAACCCTTTTATGATCAAGTTTTCCATCCTTTATAGATCAGATATATACTTCAGTTCTATCTAGACACTAAAGATTATACTTAACTTCTTGTTCATTGATTCACTCGGATATCACTTCGGAACCTGTTCTTTTGATCAAGAACTTGGGTCATATTATGTTGAGTATTTAACATGGTTTTACAAGATGGAACCTATGATTGAGGCATAGTAGATGTTACACATCTTTTCCTTATTTTAACCATTATCATACCGAGAAAGTCGCAATGTTTCACCTAGTTAGCCAAGTAAGAACTTCCTTCTTAACTCGTTCCATTTTGAACTACTTCAGAATCCTATCTAGGAAAAACATTCAGACTTAATGCTATTAAACATATCAATCTATCTTGATAGATTTCAATGTTCAAAATTTGTTCAACTTCATCTACTTAATATTCTCTAATATTTACTACTACCAACAATACCGTTCACAATATGCCAATCACATATATGAATGCTTCATCAATCTCCCACTCAAATATGTCAGTTACATATAAGAGTATGGAACTCTCTTAGCTCCCACTCAGTTTATTGTAAATGCAAGTCTTCTCAATATTCTGGGCACAAACCCAAAATCCTTTAATCATTCATCAAATTGAGAATTCTAGCTACGAGATTCCATTTGTCTGATTTAAGCATTGCTACACATTATAGTCAACCATTTGAATTTGTTCAAGACATTTCTTGACACAAATCAAGATTTATGTATTACTTCAAGTTTAATTTCTTCCTTGTGACCCACATAGAGAGACTATGAACATGGGCACAGAGGCACGAATACTTTCGACCTTGCCTCATGATCATTTAGTCTAGTAGTCCCTTTGGGAAGATCAAGTAACATCTTTACTTTGATAAGATCAAGTAACATTTTACTTTACCATCTTAAATGTAACTTAATGTATAGGATTTTATGACTCTAAGTCATTTCTCGTACTTGAGTTCACCATCGTTTCTTTGTAGTTCGTAGGTATGTCATTGTTCCATTAACATGACAAGTGAATCATGAATTTAATTCTGCAATGGGGCAGAACTTATTCATCAATCCTAGTTTATTTTAGTAAAATATCCCACTAAAACTTTTGATCATTATCATTAGTTTCTCCTCTATTTGTAGAGTTTTGTTTCAGAAACAATTACGTTGCGCCACTCTGACATTGGAGGCAAGGTTTTCAACCTTATTTAAGTTTTCACCTTTATCCATCAACTCTTTTAAATGCTCGAAAGCATACATGTGTGTGGATCTATCGGACGGGGGCAACATCTACAAGTGGGTGTAGCGTACCTTAGAAGCTTCAAATTCAAAATTTCGGTACAACGCTGAAATATCACGCCATCCATTCAAACATCTAGCCCCAAAAATTATTTTATTACACAAATTTAGCCTGGAAGCTTGAAAGGGCATTATACATTGTGTGAAAAATGGGGGCGGTGGATTTTGAGCCATCATCTTTGTAGTTGCTTCCCAATAAAACACATTGTTGTCACTTGGAAGTTCGAAAACAAACTTCAAATTTGGAACCAGACATATTGGTTGATTTGCCAAGATGCACCGATCTACAAAATGCGGACACGTCATCATAAACTATGGCCATGACCTTGGTCACCTTTTTTGTAGGATGGTCATCTTTTTGAAAGCCTTAAATTTTTCAAAAAAATCAGCAAATGCCTAGAAACTCATTTAAATGCTGGAAAGCAACACTTGCTGGCGCGTGGGTCTAGACGGTGATAGTGCATCTGAGCAGCCCCACTAAAAGATCGGTATAAGCGACTAGAGAGGGGGTGAAAAGGCGCTACTCATTTTTAGCTTGTTTTCAATTTAAGGCTTAACACAAAGTAAGTTCTCTAGATGTGCAACTAGGTGAGAGAACTTATATGACAAACAAGTAAGTAAGCAACAATGAGTAAAGGGTAAAGGGTAGAAATAACCGAGAGTAGACATGGAGATGTTTTCCTGAAGTTCCGTCCTTTTGAGGGGAAGTACGTCTCCGTTGAAGGGGTGGGTGGTACTAAGATCACCAACGCCATAGAAGGCCTCACCCTATTTTCCCAAGCACCTGCCTCACGGCAAGCACCCGTTCCACTATGCAGTGACCTTGAAGGCGATGATCGAAACCTTCACAAACTTGTTGAGTAGACCTCCACCACACTAGGAGTCTCCCAACACGATCTCGAAGCTTTACAACATATGCCCGAGCTCGGAGACCGACCTCTTCCATCTAGGGTTCAAAGAACCCAAGAGTAACAAGATCCACAAAGGAAAACAAGGGGGATCAAATTTGCTTTGGTGAAACCCTAGATCTAGACCTCCTCCATCAAATCCCAAAGAATCAAGTAGATTGGAGCACGAGGGGACGAGATCTAGGGAAATTACAGCTCAATAACAATGGAGGAGAGAGATAAAAGAGGCGAGCTTCTTGTTAGAGAAGAAGGGCCCTTTTATACCCTTAGAAGGGAATCTACCCGTTGTTGACTGGCCCGACCGGTACTACCGGAACTAGGAGCGGTGGTACCGGAAATGAGCAGTACTACCGGTCAGGTACCGGACAAGGTACCAGACGAGGCCACGAGGAGGCAACACAACCTTTGTCTCCTACGATATCACACAGCTACCTCAACCGGTAGTATCGCTGAGCGGTAGTACCGGAAGTACCAGCGGTACTAATGGAAGGGGTGGTAGTGCCAGATGGAGGTACAGGACCAGGTAGAGGAGGAGCCTAAGCTCACGAAATGGTTCAGGCATGTCTGGTACCGCCATGCGGTACTACCGGTGATGAGCGGTAGTACCAGATGAAAAATCTGGTACTACCGGACCTCACAGACAGTGCAGGTGCAGCAGTGAGCAAAAACACTTCTGGTCTCAACCATTGAGGGAAAGCTAGGTAGGCTTAAAAACTGAGTTGATTCCACCCAAACTTTCTAATGCAGACCCCCTCTTGATAGTACGATTTTTCCTACGACTCAAACTAATAGAACTAGGAAAAACTGATTATTGCTATTGGACCTTTTGAGGGAAATAGAAAGCCTTGCAAACAAAGTTGTTCTGAAACACACTTAGCAAACGGTTAGTCCGACACGTGTGTTATCATCAAACATCAAAACCACTTAGGGAAGGAAATGCCCTTTCAATCTCCTCCTTTTTGGTGTTTGATGACAACACACACAATTGCAAACCAAATATTATGATAGCGCACAAGGTTTGAAAAATAGAGACGGGCTCTCCCTAGATATGTGCACCAACAAGCATATACTAGGATCAACACTCCCCCTCAATTTTGCAAACCAACCAAGTGCAAGGAAAGGAAGACTATGACTTGAATTGCACACCTTTGCACAATATTATGTGATGAGAATTAAGCGGGCAATACAATAGAGAGCATCACCACAAGATGGATCCACATAACCACATAGTCTTCACTTACATAGAGCACAATAAGTTCACAAATAGGTAGCACAAAGAGTTCACAAATACTAGATGGCGGAAAAAGGTTCACAAGCAACCAAAGATCAAATTAAGAACGAGCTTGTGACTTTCCCATGCAAATCCCCACAAAGCCTATATTGCAACTTCTCCCCCTTTGGCATCAAGACGCCAAAAAGGGACAAGAGCAAGTCTAATGACCCAATGAGCACGGAAGGAGGACGAGGCATCATCGTCATCCCAATTACTATGCTTGGAGATCCATTGCTCTTCCGGGGTAATGTTGTTCTCGGAGCCTCCGGAGACGATCAAGCCTTGAGCTTCCATCAACTCGTTTTGACGAGTGTACGATTTCTTGGCATAGACATGAGCTTCATACATGCGCTTTTGGTTGTAGGTTTGGAGGCAAAATATCTTCTTGAGCTTGGTCTCAAGTCTCTTGGCCCATGAGGGGGAGCATTAGCGCGGTGAGACACAACAAAGGAATGCCCTCCATGACCACCCACTTCTTCATCGGAGCCTTCTTCAACCACATTGCCTTCCTCATCATCCTCTTGGCTAGCCGCATTGTGAGTCTTGGCATGCTTCTTGATCAATAAAGCCTTGGACTTGTGAGGCACAAGATGGCGGTTTTGAAGGTCGTTGGCAATGAAAGTGCACTTGCGGATGGTAAGAGCCATAACATAGGGAGCAAATGGGGGCACTCTCCTAGTGGACGCAGCAATGACCATCTCATTCCATATTGACGAGGGGTGATCTCGGCAATGCCCATGGTTATGGACTTTGTGTTTCGTGCAAGTGAGAGCGCTGGGGATTTCGTCGGCTTAACAGACAAACAAGGGAGGCGATTTACCCAGGTTCAGGCCCTCGTAGAGAAAACCCTACTTCCTGCTTGTCTGCTCGTATTATCATTGGAGAAGTACAAACTCGTTGAGTCGTCTAGATGCGATCTCGCCGAGAGAGAGGTGTGCGTATTGTAAGATTGGTTGCCCCCCTCGTTGGCCCCTCCTAGCCTTTATATATGGGGAGGCTAGGTCTCGGGTACCAATACGAGTTGGTTTACAAGTTAGAATTCGTATCTAGTCTAGTCTTGTACTTTCCTTGTCTTGTTACGCCAGGATTCTGTGTCCTTGTAGGCTTTGTATCAGCCAAACCGTCATGGGCTTCATGGATCTTGGCAAATCTTTGGGTGAGGCTTCCGTTGGGCCACACCATATATACCAATAATAGGAACCCGAAGGGTTATGCCATGTCAGTAGCCCCCGAGGCTATGTTCGGATGCTTGCGTCTGAGCATAGACTCAATGTCCTTTTTAATATGCGTAGAAGGTGAATTCGAAGATTTCCTCGGATGCGTGAACTTGGCGATGTCTTGTTTGGATGATGCAATGGATGATGTTGTCCTATTCTTGAAGTGAAGTCAGCATTTTCATCAGGTGTTCCCGATGGGAGTGACCTTTGAGGCTACACTCGGAGAGACTCAAAATTATGCTTCTTCATTCTAGATTTTTATCCGTCGACTCCTATTTGGAGGATTTCTGTTTTTTCTATCGGGTGCGCGGTCAGCGCTCTCGATGGGAGTAGCCCCGAGGCTATGTTCGAACGTGTGCGTTCGAGCATAGGCTCAAGTTTTCATCATCTGAGAAATTTCTCAACTCAGATGTTGTAGCTTTGCTTTTATGTCGACTCCATGGGAGGAATTTTTCTATCGAGTAGGCAAACTGTAAGTTCAATAAGTTTGTCCTAGGGATTTTGGTATAACGAGTCTGGTGCATCCGACGGATCAGGAACCAGTTAATTGCTCTTGGGCAAAGACATCATGAACCTTCTTCAAACTCGAGTCCCCAGACTCGAATTCGGTATATGCTGGCGTAATTCAGCTCAGGCCGCGGAGGTCTTATCGAGTACTGAATTCCAGGCTCATTTTTCATGGGTACCCAACGCATCTGTCAGGATTTTTCATCGTATCGTGGATACGGATAATAACTAGCAGAGCGCATTCAGGTGCGGTTACTAGGCCGCACAATACGTATCCTGGGGTCTTACCTTCATGTCGTGGACACGGCATTCGGAATTTTATCGCGTCGGAAGCGATCCGAGAATTTTTGATATTTTATCGACTCCGTAGGAGGATTTTGCTTTTTTTGTCGAGTCTGGAAAGATGATCTTCATCCGAGGAGGTTCTCTACTCGGGTTCTTGTTCGTAGCGATGTAAGCTGTTTTTGTCGACTCCATTGGAAGATATGTTTTCATCGGGTGCGCGAACAGCGCTCCCGATGGGAGTATCCCCCGAGGCTATGTTCGGGTGTTTGCACTAGAGCATTGGCTCAAAGATCTCCTTCATCCGAGAATTTCTCTGTGTAGATAATATAAGCATCCTGGAAAAACACATGTCTGTAAAATCAGCCGAAAATATAGCTTGTTGTAATTTCTTCGGATGTGTGAATTTGGAACTTGATATATTTGAAACTTTATATATTTTTGCCGATGGCTATGGCGTTTGCGCCCCTCGCGAGACCTTTTTGTTAGCCTGATGCCCATTGGGCTGGATCAGCTACTCGGGTGAAAGCGTGTTTTTGACGTATTTCTTGGCAGAGCCAAAGAATTTTTAATTTGCGCTGAGTAGCGAAGACCCCGAGTATCGAAGTATGATCATGTAATAATTAATTCGACTGAACCCCCGAGTATCGGGTGTAATAGAGTATTGGAAAATAGACTCAGTTAAGAGAACTTAGCTTTATTGATAGCAGGTGCGCGAAGATGAACTTCATCCGAGGAATCTCTCGACTCGGGTCTTGATTTTTATCGGGTGACCATAAGCTCAGAAATGTTTGTCATCTGAGGAAGTACTCGACTCGGGTCTTGGCGTAAGTTAACTCGAGTGGCGTTAGTCGACTCCATTGGAGGAACTGACAAAATAGCTTGATGTAGTCGCCATCCTTGCAAAAAACATAGAGAATTATGAAGTACTTGCATCTCATAAAGAATATTGCTTTTCAATTTGTCATAACATTTCCTGGTGCCATTCGACTCGACACTTTTGCATCGTAACACGAGACCTTTTCGTTATCCTGATGCCCTTAGTCTCAGTACCTTGCCGACCTGTCTGTTGGGCTGCAACTGGGTCGGAGTTCAAGAATTCGACGCTCAGGCAGAGTCAGCTATTCGGGAAATTGCGTACGAGGTACTCGAGTGCATGAAGTCGATGGCACTTAGGTTACTCGACGAGGGTGTGATGGCCCAAAATAGATCGAGCTTGTGGGGGAACCCCAAGAGGAAGGTATGATGAGCACAACAGCAAGTTTTCCCTCAGTTATGAAACCAAGGTTATCGAACCAGTAGGAGTAAGGGAATACCTCCAAGGTGTTGTTTCCAACTTGGAATCCTGCACAACACACCCATAGAACTTTGCCTCCAACTTACAGTGAGGTTGTCAATCTCACCGGTTTTGCTGAAAACAAAGGATTAAACGTATTGTGTGGAAGATAGTAATAACTTGTAGAAAATAAACACAAAACAGTAAGTAGTTGTAGATTGATGGTAAAAGAAAGGACCGAGGTCCATAGTTCACTAGTGGTGGTTCTCCTTAAGATAGATGACATGTTGAGTGAACAAATTGTAGCGGGGAAAATAGACAAACATCGAGAAAGCATACATGCATATACTAATCATCTTGACTCCTATGAGATTTGATTGGGCACTACAACATTATACATAGACCGTAATCCAACTGCATCTATGACTAATAATCCACCTTCAGGTTATCAATCCGAACCCCCTCCAGTATTAAGTTGCAAGCAACAGATAATTGCATTATGCATTGCGTGTAAAGTAAACAATACGATTGTTCTATGAACAAATGATTGTTGTTTTCTCCCTAGTAGCAACAACACATCTAGTACCTTAGAGATTTCTGTCACTTTCCTAGATTACTAGAAGCATGAAAATACTCCCTCTTGGAGTTGCTAGCATCTACTCGGCCAAGATATCTACTAACAACGGAGAGCATGCTAGATCACAAATAACAAAGACATGATAGAATCAATAATCAATCTGAAATAGCATCTCAATATCCATCGGATCCTCGCAAACACAACATGTATGATCACAAATAGATGATTTTGATCATGAACGGAGTTCACAAGATCTAGACATGGTAGCACAAAGGAGAAGAACCAACCATCTCGCTACTACATGGACCCGTAGTCCAAGGATGAACTACTCACGCATCACACCGGAGGCTTGCATGGTGATGAAGAAGGCATCCAGGGTGAATTCTCCCCTCCGGCAGGGTGCCGGGAAGAGCTTCAGATCCCTCCCGATCTAGGGATGAAGATGACGGTGGCTACAGACTCTTTCGTGGAATTTTTGTTTGGGTACTTAGGGTTTCTGTATCGGAGACATCTTATAGGCGAAAGGGGAGGCCGAGGGGGTGCCCTAGGTGGCCACACCACCCCCTGGCGCGGGCCAGGCCTGGCCGCGCGGCCAGGTGGTGTGGGCGGCCCCTGTCCCCTCTCCATCTCGTATTCTAGCTCCGTGTCCCCCTCGGTGAAATATTGATTTTGGCTTTTGTCCCGTCCAATTCCGAGAATATTCATTTTCTGACTTTCCTGGAACCAAAAATAGCAGAAAACAGGCAGCTGACACTTTGGCATCTTGTTAATAGGTTAGTCCAAGAAAGTGTATACAAATAGTCCAAAGTATGGACAAAACATAAGCAAGTAGAAATAAAACAAGGATGAAACATCAAAAATTATAGATACGTTTGCAACATATCAGGGTGCAGCCCCTATTGTTTCGAGTGTGATTAAAATAAGAAAGAAATTAACTCAAAATAGAGAACTTAGCTTTGTTGGTAGTCGACGAAGTTGATGTGGCTAGAGGAGCCGGAGCCGATGCTGTCAATGGATCGCCGCATCCGATGATTTATAGGTGGTTGTCGCACCCGAAGATTTTGGCGGGTCGCCGCAGCTGAAGATTTTGGCGGTTCGCGCGATGTAGTCGGTGGAGCCCCCGAGCATAGTGTAAACACGGTCGACGGGGTCAATGTGGTGGCGAATCTTCGAGTCTCTGTCATCCGGAGTCGACGCGGTGCAGCCGAACGGCGAGTGGAATGCACGCCCGTATGTCGTATGTTAATGCTTGTCGCTTCGTCAATTTGCACATTGCACTTTGGTTAATTAGCCTCGTAAATATACATGTCAAATAAGTAGTATTCATAGATAATATAATAATACGAAATAAGGTGTAGTGGAGATACAGTCTTATGCAAATCCAATGCATGCTTTGATCCAACTTGAATTAGTACTCGTAAAAATTCCCTTTTTTTGCATGTTGACTCTGAGGTTTCTTTGTATGAAAATTTCTTCTCTGCTTGATCTTTCCGTGGAGAAGTTGTGGGAACGTCGGATTCTTTTCTTTACTCCAACCAAACTGACTCGGTGATCTTTATTCCTTTTCTCGTCTCTGAGCTCGACCGGACGACAGATCCTGACATGAGTCTTTTTTTTTCTCTTCCACAAATAGGAGAAATAGGAGCACGATCGTAACCATTTTCGATGTAGCGATTTTTTTTAGACAAGGTAACGAGGACAGATCCCTTGTCCTGAAGCTTGTGTTCAGTACGTATGACCTCCAGACGTCTGGTTTTTTGGCCACCTCTGAATATCAATTTCTCGGTCTTGTAGATCGGATTAGATCCACGCGCGAGGGCAAAGATGATATGAAGCTCCGTGCGTAGTTGAAGAAAATATAGTCCACGGTAGAATTGAAACAGTGTTCGGGTCCACGGTGTTGGAGAAGATGTCAGCTCGTTATCGGAACCGAAAAGAGACGCTATTGCTTAAATCAACGAGATCCTCCTAATCCGTAATATAGTCGTGATTGTTCATGACGTTTGTTGGGGACAAGGTTGCCCTTCCAGTAGAGCCGACGGAAGACATCGTTGTTGCCGTAGGCGCTGCGATTGCTGCCGACGGACCCGAATATATTGGATCCGAGAGGCAGAGGTTTTTCGGGTTTCTTGACGACGAAGTGTAAGCACCCTACTCATAAGATCTGTCTCCTGGTTGACGTCGACGGAGGCCGGAAGAGGAGTGGGCGGGCGTGGATCAAGATCGACAAGATCGTAGCAGATCTCACCAACCTTGGTCATCGAGTTGTTGCTTGATGAAGGGGGAGCCGCCGAATCTATGACTCTAGCGCTCAAGTTTCCCACAGACGGCGCCAATTGATAAGGGGTGATCTCGGCAATGCCCATGGTTATGGACTTTGTGTTTCGTGGAAGAGAGAGCGCTAGGGATTTCGTCATCTTAATAGACAAACAAGGGAGGCGATTTATCCAGGTTTAGGCCCTCGTAGAGGAAACCCTACTTCCTGCTTGTTTGCTCGTATTATCATTGGAGAAGTGCAAACTCGTTGAGTCGTCTAGATGCGATCTCGCCGAGAGAGAGAGAGAGAGAGAGAGGTGTGTATTGTAAGATTGGTTTCCCCCCTCGTTGGCCCCTCCTAGCCTTTATATATGGAGAGGATAGGTCTTGGGTACCAATACGAGTTGGTTTACAAGTTAGAATTCGTATCTAGTCTAGTCTTGTACTTTCCGTGTCTTGTTACGCCAGGATTCTGTGTCCTTGTAGGCTTCGTATCAGCCAACCCGTCGTGGGCCTCATGGATCTTGGCAAATCTTCGGGTGAGGCTTCCGTTGGGCCGCACCATATGTACCAATAATAGGAACCCGAAGGGTTATGCCCATGTCACACATGAAGTCCATCACATCAAGTGGTGTACCTCTTGGGTTCGCAGCATAGAAAACAAAAAAAAATCCTACGATGAGAACCATACGCCAAGATCTATCTACTAGATACAAGCAAAGGGTGGATATACATCCATAGAGAACTTACCCTCGAAGACAACAAAGCTTTGTTAACGAGTTGGAACTCGTGGATGATGTAGTCGTACGCTTACCGATCTCAAGATCGTGTGGAAGTCCTAGCGCCGCAAATCAGTAGCGCATCCATCCTCGCACACACGTTCATGCCACCGAACAACCTCCACCTCCTCGCTCCAGCGAATCAGTGGAAGCAGCAACTCCTTGCAGACGCAATGCCACCGGGAACATGTATCTCGCTAATCCGAGACCATGGGGAATATATCTAGAGGGGGAGAGAGATCCTTCACGAGGAGGTGTGCTTTGTGAGAGAGGAGAGGGGGGCCTTTTATAGGAGAGGGGGGCTCCTCCCCTCCCATGGCCGGCGCCCATGGGGGGTACCCCCACCTCTTCCTCATCCATGTGGTGGAAGCTCCACTCACATCAATTTAGCCTCCACCCGAAGTTCCACTCACATGCATTAAATTTCCACCAAATTTAATGCAACTCTCATTTAATAAAACTCTTTTATTTATTTTATTCATAATTTTGTTAATTACTTTAATTAACAAACATTCACATAAAACCCCTTGTAACATTTCAATATCACATGCAGAACCAGTTTCTGCAATTTCACCCGAAACAATTCCGGTTTCCATTGAAATAATTCCAGCGCTTTGCAATTCTTTCGTGTGAAACATATGTTCTCCAAAATGGTGTTTGGCAATCCTTAAGTGTGTCACCCTACGGTTCGCGAATAATGCAGACATGATTGAGACTCCTCTCAAATCAATAATCAAAAGCGGGACCTGGAGATCCATACTGACTCCTGCACATTCAACGATGACTTCTGTGATCGTGGGAACCTTTAACGCTAGTAACTTAATCCCTTTGTCTCATGATATATTACATGTCCAAGATTCGATCATCGGTATCCAAATACCTAGTTTGATCTCATTACCGACATGCACTCTTTTCTCGTTCCCGTGATATAACATTCTAGTGATCACATCACTTGCTTGCAAGCTATCTTAATGTGATATCACCGAGAGGGCCTAGAGTATATCTATCCGTCATCGGGATTGACAAATTCCACTCTTGATCCATGAGCCTCAACATCACATCTTCGGAATATATGAACCCACCTTTATAGTCACCCTTTTATAGTGTGACGTTTGATGTTATCAAGTTACTCTTCTGATGTCAACAATTAACATGATCTCATGGTCTAAGGATAAAGATTACTTCGTATGGTGTTATAGCAATATAAACATAATGACTTTGATCGTAATGCTATACTTCAGATGAATGTTCATCACATGATTTCACAAATGTTGTGACCTCGTTATTAACAACATCCAATGTCCATGATCAGGAAACTTTGATCATCTTGTTAATCAACGAGCTAGTCTATAAGAGAGGCTTAACTAGGAACCTTTTATTTGTTTATTAAACACACATGTATTGACGTTTCCTATCAATACAATTATAGCATGCAAAATAAACATCTATCATATACAAGGAATACATAATACTAACAACTTTATTATTGCCTCTCAGGGCATATTTCCTTCAGTACCAGACGCACCGTTGACATAGGTGTTTTACATGAGATCAACCATATAGCCATGCATTTCATCCTTGTTCCTTGCCTGAGGTGCAATAGTCTCACGGAAGATGCGGTTCAAAATATCATAGGTGGGGAGAAGATCCTTGATCTTGCCAGCAACACCGCGGCCACGAATATATAGGTGAGCAAGAACTTCCTTCTTCATGCGTTTATCATTAGCATGACAACAAAAGCCACAAGGATTGGCCAAACCACGGTTCTCATACCCAAGAATTTCCCCAAGTTCTGCCAGACTTGCTTCCTTGATAACGCCCTGTGTGATCCATGTCATTTTCCTTGACTAAGAAGTGCCAAAGTGCACGGTGGCATAGAACTGAGCCACAAGCCGAGGGTCAAAGGCTTGCTGGAACTTCATGATAGGAAGCAAGCCAATATTGGTACAAATCTCCTTGGCCTCCCCAAAGTACTCACTATGCTTGTTGATGTGAGCCATATAAATCCACTTTTGATCCACAAACAACTGCTCATTATACAGAAGAACCTCCTTGAACACCCTCTCCTGAAAGTCATCGAAGAACAAGCTACCTTCACAGCCACGGTAACGAGCATGAACATAAGGATTCTCTTTGTGCAAGGTACCGAAATCGTCCTCAGAAAGATCAGACAATAGTTTTAGCCCAGCTGGCCCTGATGGCCTTGTACTCACACTTTTGGTGCACCCAGTGGGAGGGGGAGGGGAAGGAGCACTACCACAACCGGATGTCTGCTTGGTAGCTCATCCACGACCACCCCAAATCTTGAGCTTCATACGGATGCTTGGTTGTGGCATAATCTCTTCTTCAAAGTCAACATCAAAATCTTCCTCGATCTTATGACTAGCCTTGGACCATTTTCGTGCACCCGAGCCACCTTCACCTGAGAAAGGAAGAGGGAGAACATTAGGGGATCAGGGCACAAGAACCCGAAAATAAATCCACAAAGAAGTCACAGTTTTGATGAACATCTGCTACCAGCAGGGTCCGGTAGTACCGGAAACATGGAGCGGTAGTACCGGAAACAAATTCCGGTATTACCGATCGAGCGAAAACTCACGCGGATCCAGTAGTATAGGACCACAAATTGATATCACCAGGTCACAAAAACCGCGATTTCTATGGGCAAGGAGTAAGGTGTGGCTAGATACACGCAGTACAACCCCTAAACAAGTGCTTTTGACCATGCATCTAAGTAAACCTAGATCCATGGAGAGAAGCAATGAAATATAGAGAAGGGGTGATTGTACCGGTGTCCATGGTGGTGGAGAAGGACGAGGAGACAGCAAGGAGTCCGGATCGGTGAGGATACGACTGAAGGAGGCTTCGGTGGCGGTCTTTTCTCCAGCAGCAGCAGTGGCTAATACCTTCGATCCGGATTATGGATGTAGTATAGCTCTTTTTCCCTAGTAGACCTTGGTTACCGAATCCTCGGGAAGCAGAAATCATAGTAAAGTTACTTTAACGGACCTTTGGGAGTTTTAGAATTCTTTTTGTGTTTTACCGAACCAAGAGTTTGCTATCTTTTGTTCTTGTCGATGATGGAGAGGGAGAGCCTAGGGCTTTCGGTTTCACCTGTAGCTGTGCAAAACATCTGATGGGAATAAAAGATAATAATAAAGTATGCATGTAATTTTTAGAGCAAGATAATTATATGTGAGCAGTGCATTCATAATTGCTATTGCCTCCGCAACCGCTTATAGCAATAACCTACTAGTCTCATCCATAGAAGAAAGAGAACTAATGATATGCATAGTGAAGTCACCGTTAATCCCAAGTAAATCCCTCACATACAGACGTACTACCCCTTCTGTCACTGGGGTTCCCAACCTGCAGATTAGTAATTACTCATACTCCCTATACCTAGCTCAATCCTTGGGGTCTTGGGTACCTGACAAGTCCTTGGATTGAGGCAAGATAGGATAGAATAATCATCATGTCATACAAACTAATACATGATCCCATTTATGATAAATAACATGCACAAAAGCTACATGGCTAGGCCGAAGCCCTTAGCCCAAGGAGAATTACCCACACATAGAGATGAAATCAACGATCATAAACATTGCAATGGAAATCATGACATTGATAGCAAACAGTCTTACAATGTCGCCAATCGAAGATGAGATCTACTATTACAAGTAGTGGAATATGGCTATGGTGGTGGAGAAGGGTTTGGAGATTAGATCTAAGTCTATTCCTCCGGTGGCTCTTCGGTGTTGTGGATGCAGGGTTCTAGGGTCGGCGCGAGAGAGATTGAGAGAGGATTTTCTCATTGCCCGAAGCCTCTTTATATAGGGGTCCCTTCATGAAAGTTGTTCTGCTTGACCTAGGGGTGGCGGCGGCAACTATATGGCCAGAATTATATGGACGAAATTTTATTCCCACCATATAGTTGGTCGTTAAAGCGTCTGTCTCCACTTCACGACCCCTGGTTTCTTCGGGTTGTTGGAAATCTCGTATATTTGACTTTAATTTTGTGATTCCCATCATCAAACGTCATTATCTGTGCTGGAAAAAATAGCAAGAAAGGATTGCATACCCCTTTGATCATTAGGCATTAGTGGCAAGGTTTAGAGAGATATTTCATCAAAAATATGAATAATATCTAGTTTAAATGTGGACGTAGATGGCTATATTTCACAGCCATCAACCTCCCCAAGCTTAAACTTGATCATCCTCGAGCAAGAAAACCAAAATCAAAAAGGAACTCAGCATTTAAACTGAAATATTAAGATAATGATCTTACTCATGATTGGTAGTCTCATGTTTCCTCCACTTTATTAATCTGGAAAACTTCAACATAGATAGAGTAATGGCAAGCATATCATACGGGTTTTTAAGCATCCTTATAGCACAGCAAAATTATTGTTAACATGGATGATTCAAATGAGTAAATCTTATTCCATGTCATGTAATCAACTCATAGGCTTGCCTTTGAACAATAAAGTATAATCATGTAAAATTGAGAGTGTGAGAGTTTGTCATGAAAAACATATACACTATAGTATCTGAATTCTCCCACATCAATAATTCAAGACTTTTCAAGCACTACTTTTCTATTCATTGTCCTACAAGAATTTCAATTCTTAAGTAATTGAGAGCATGCCAAAAAAATTAATTAGTTTATCGGGCTGTGATGGACACTCGTGGCATCGCCAAGGTTTTTGTTCCTTGTGCATAATGATTACTCATATCAGCCAGAGGAGTGATTCCATCATGAACACAGCTACCCAAGATTGCCAAGAATCTTACCCATTATAGCATTGCTGCTACAAATGTTTAATCAACTCATAGCCGAAATCTAGGAGTTTCCTCCATGAAGATCGTTCGTAGGCTAGCGAAGTTGTTGGCATCCCATGAAGTTTGACACGCATAAAACTGTATCATTCTTATGATTCACAAGTCAAACTTTGGCATGCTCAAAAAACCCGCTAAACATCAATTCAATCAAACAAATCCTTTTAAAGAGGGCTATCAAGTCAATCATTATTTTCTTTGGTGGTGAGTGTCTCTAGAAATAAGCCTTCAAGAGTAAACATTACAACACCCAAGCCTTCAATTGTGAGACTTTTCTTATTACAATTGTTTAGCAAATTTTTAGGCAAGACTTAGTTAACTACAAGAGCTTGAACAAAACGTACCCAACTAAATACCCATGCAAACAAAATTTTACTACAATATAAAGACTCACTCCGCCAATACAATATCTTAACATTTACTACTAAATAGCATGGGTTTCTCAAACTTCAAAAGTGGGGAGTCTTGAGGCATCCCTCTCATGATTGGTTTCACTTCTCTCTTCCTTTTAAATTTGCTTCTTGGAAACTCAAAGTCGGTCACTCTCCTGCAAATATGTGAAAGCCACAAGGAGAATAGAAAGGAAGGAAAATGGAAAATAAAGATAAATAGAAAAATCTTTTTGTTGTTTTTAAGAGAGGGAATTGAAGAATAGAAAATTGGCGGAAAAGCTTGGCTAGAAAATCTCGAAAACAAAAGAAATAACTAAAGATAAAGTGTTGGGCAAACCAACATGAGTGCTTATAAACTCGAATTAAAACCATAACCTCAAAATAAAAGCAAATGAACACCAAATAAAGATAAATGAGGAAACTTCCCCAAGCTTAGGCTTTTGCAAACCCTTCAAATCATTGTGATGGCAGGAAAAGTCGTGACTCCAGTTCGCAAATTGAGTTGATAAATTACTAATTGTTTCTTGGAGGTTCAAGGAGAGGTTATGCAACCGCTCCACAGTTCCTCCAAGTTCTTGGAAGTCTTGGTATGTAGCAAACCGGGTTGGTGGCTGCTCCTCTTGATAAGGAACTTCTTGCTCCTCTTTTTGGTCCTCATCCTCATCCAGAATCTCCTCCTCGGGTTGGTGTTGCTCAACCTACAAGTCATATAGCAAACGTCCTTCCTCGGTAGAGAAAAAACCATTAGGTAAAGGAGTGGAGTCGAGACGCCCAGCTCTAGCAATATGCAAGTAATAAACACCACCTCTCCTAGTGAGCATTCCACAAGCTTTTAAAGTAGAGAAACCAACACGTCGCTCACCTTGCACCGGTTGCAACTCACCTAGGTCGATGCCTAGGGCAATGGCAAGCACGATGGTGACGCCTCCACCTGTGATTGGTCCTTGGCTTTGGGAGGATTGGTGCTCCAGGTAGCGCACAAGGATTGCGCCCAAGTTGAGTGACAAGTCGTAGTTGTTGAAAGCAACTTTTGCGAGGACTAAGATGTCCTCCTCATTGAGTCTCATAAACTCATTTCATGCCTGCAAGGTGTTAGCAATAACATAGAACAAATAGCGAACTGCAGGATGTTGAATATTCTTCCCCTTCCTTACTTTAGAAGTGAAACTCATTCCATTATAATAAAGTTCCCGGGAAGGGTCTAACATAGTAAAGGATGCGCGTAAGGCATTACCATTATTGTTTGGAAAATTAAAACATGTGCACCATTCATATAAGGATAAAGCATAATTGTTGTTCAAAAGTCGGAAAGAAATCATGTCCTCTCTATGCCATGCTTTAATGGTGCTTTACAAAGAACTTAGAAATTCAAGAGTTAACTGGCGATAACTAGGCACATCATTGAATACAAAGTTTTGCAGGCCAACCCTATTGCAAGTAAATTGAAGTAATTAGAAATACCGAGTTGATTCAATATAATGGGGCAAGCCCACTTGGTTGTATTCACTTAACGATTCTTGATCCCGTTGAAGCGGTCACATTGGATCTCATCCCTGAATCGTATCCCCATATGTTCTTGAGCGGTAGCCCAAGAAGCACTAGCGGTGGCACGAGCACGAGTTTGGCTCCTTGTGTTCATCATCTAAAATAGTAAGGAAAGACAAAAAATAAAACTTTTTGATCCAACAATAATAAGCATAACATATGTCTCATCATAGCACACTAAAGAGTCCCATCAAAATAATAATCTAGGCAAGAGAATCATGGCAATTAGTTCATATTAGGTATCACCCTAGATTGATAATAACAACATATCGAAGATGAATTTGTAAAAAGTAATTGGAGGATCGGAGGAGAAACATATCGTACATCACTTGTGTGCAAGGAAATCGAACGAAATTGAGTAGAGAGGAAGATCTCCTGAGGTTTTGAGAGAGTTTGGAGGTAGAAGAGAGAAAAAGGATTGAAGTTTTGGTGTTGGGGTACCTTCCGGTGGCGATTTTGTGGTCGGACGCAACTATACGGCCAAACTATACGGCCAAAACAATTTGTTCCCGCCATATAGTTGGTCTGATGTCAAAAATTTAGGGTTTCCCCCTAGCGGCGCAACTATACGACCAGAACTATACGACCGGGCTTTTTATCCCCACCGTATAATTGGTCGTCAAACCTTCTGTACCTGGAAAAGGAATTTTACAAAGGCATCGATATCTATATGGCCGGAACTATAAGGCTGGAATTTTTATTCCCGCCATATAGTTGGTCGTTAAACCTTCAGTACCTGGAAAAGAAATTGTACAAAGGTATTGATATATGTACGGTCGGAACTATACGGTCGGAATTTTATTCCCGCCGTATAGTTGGTCATTAAACCTTCAATATCTAAGAAGTGTCAATGGCAAAGATATCTATACGGCTGGAATTTTTATTCCTGCCGTATAGTTGATCGTTAAACCTTCTGTAGTCATTAAAAAAAATTATATTTCTTCGAGAATTCTTTTTTATCCTGAAACTTAGCGAAACACCTTGTTTTTGACAGAAAAATGATAGTAAATTTTATCGACCAACATCAGCATGTATAAAGCAGGATTTTTAGTACTACCGAACTTCTTCTCCTCAATTGGAGCTTTCTAGCACTCTTTATTAGACATAAAACTTTAAACTAAAACTTAAAAACTTTACTCAAACCTTTATTTCACATGGGTTGCCTCCCATGAAGCGTTCATTTATGGTTAATAGCTTAACCTCAATGTTGCTCACTTAGGCTAGATGAGTGGAACACCCACTCCAAAATAGTTGGCCTTCAAAGTGATGGCCTCCTTTTCATCATGCTTGGCTTTCTTCTTCCTGGGAAAATGAATAACAAAAGGATCCTACGAAGGCAATTGAAGCTTCACGTTCCCTTCATGTAGATTAATCAAAGCCTTAATAGTTCTTAAGAATGGATGACCTAATATAATAGGAGTAGTAGCATCTTCAGGCATGTCAACAATAACAAAATCAATAAGAGCAGGACAACCTTTAACGTATACTAAAGTATTTTCTTTAATCCCTACAGCTTGTTTGTAGGTAGAATCTACTAGATGTAATTTTAACTCGGTGATTTCAAAAGAGCCAAGATTTAACTTATTAAAAAGACTTTTTGGAATTTTTGAAACGCTTGCACCTAGATGACAAAGTGCAGCTATCTCATTGGTCCCAATTTTAATCTTAATATTAGGCTCAAATATATCATCGATCTTCACAGTACTTTTACAGCAATTTTCTTATATTCTTCCTCAAGCTCACTTTTATGGTGGTGCTAGAGGGAGGGCGCAAGAGGGCCGACCGAGGGCCTTGACCACGGCCGGTGGCAAGAGGGAAGGGATTTCCTTCTTAATTCTTGCTTTATTAGATTGATACATCTCCTCTCCTTATATAGAGAGGTTTACTTGACTCCCAAGCAAGGCTTACTTGACCCCTAAGCAAGTGACCCTTATCTCTAATTAACCCTAAGACTAATGGGCTTGAGCCCAAGCCCATGATGGCCCATGACGTACTCAAGCCCATTAGTCTTAGGGTTAATTAGAGATAAGGGTTACTTGCTTAGGGGTCAAGTAAGCCTTGCTTGGGAGTCAAGTAAACCTCTCTATATAAGGAAAGGAGATGTATCAATCTAATCAAGCAAGAATTAAGAAGGAAATCCCTTCCCTCTTGCCACCGGCCGTGGGCAAGGCCCCCGGCCGGCCCTCTTGCGCCCTCCCTCTAGCACCACCATAACACTCACGTACATTTATTGCTACCTGATTAACGAAGTGTTGATACATAGCTTCCTCATTTCCTTCACTTACCAGAATCTTGATATTGATCCTTTTTACAAGATCTTCAACAGTGTAATTTGGTGAAGGATCATTACTATAATCAAGTTATTCACGCTCCTCCCTTTGGATTCTTATCATCTTGAGGTCTTCAACAGGACTGGGCTTAGCTTTACCTGCAAATTTAGCTAGAATGAGAGTTTGACTCTCGATTATCTTACCTAGCTGTGCCTCAACAATCCTTGTTTTTTCTTGGAGGGCCTGCAAATAATTCCTCAAACTTACATCTTGGTTAGATAATTTACCAATCATAGAATCATGGTTCTATGTTATTTTAACAAGGATATAGTTTTGCTCATTTTGTGAGTCTATGAAGGACTTAAGTGTTTCTTGGAGACTACCATTACTTGATCCCATATTATTACTATGAAGGACTTAAGTGTTTCTTGGAGACTACCATTACTTGATCCCATATTATTATTAGAGTTACCTGTAGGACTAGAATAATGTTTCTGAAAATTAGGATTATAATTCTTCTTCCAAGCAGGGTTATAGTCATTATGAGCTATGAACTCTATTTCTTCAATATTTGATTCTGGGATAGCTCTTACCTGGTTTTCCTTACCTTTTACGGCTAATATGAGCTCATCTACCTTAGCATTGAGTTCTTCATTTTCTTGTGGTGAGACAGAGTTCACCTTCTTCGTGTTTGATCTATCTACATGCCACTGGGCATGGTTGTCTTGCATATTGTCTAGCTGCTGCTTTGCTTCGGTAATATGTTTGCCCATAAATGTTCCTCCAGTTGCAGTATCAAGCATAGACTTAGACACAGGGTTAAGAGCATTATAAAATAAATGGAGAATTGACCAATCTTTCATCCCATGACTAGGACAGTTTCTCATGCATTCTTTCACCCTCTCCCATGCAAGCGCTAGTGGCTCACGCTCTTCCTGTCTAAAACCAGTAATATTAGATCTTAGTTGCATAGTCTTTGCAGGTGGGAAAAATTTAGTCATAAATAAAGAAGTACACTCCACCCATGATGTAATAGTATTTCTAGGCAAAGATAGCAACCATTCTTTTGCTCTTCCTCTAAGAGAGAAAGGAAATAAGCGCAATTTGACCGCATCGGGGTCAACATCTTTTATGCGCATCATATCACATATTTCAGTGAAAGTCTTCAAGCGCTTTCCTACATCCTCAACAACAGAGCCTCCAAATTGATTCTATTGAACCAAACTTAAATAGTGGGGCTTAATTTCATAATCATCAGCAGTAATTACTGGCTGGGTAATAGGAGTACGCAAATAATCATTGTTGGGAGTTGCAAACTCTCCAAGCTTCTTTTCAGCCATATTTCCTATGTTTTTGGGTTTTCTTAAACAAAGACTTATGAAAGTAAAAACAAGAATTTAAAGACTAACTATTTTTTGGGGTTTCAAATAAAGAATAAAAAGAAACTAACAAAATTAAAAACAAGAATTAAAACTAGCAAGGTTCCTACTAACCTCACCAGGGTAGCTATTGCTTCCCCAGCAACGACACCAGAAAAAGGGTTGATACCTTCGATCCGGATTATGGATGTAGTATAGCTATTTTTCCCTAGTAGACCTAGGTTACCGAATCCTCGGGAAGTAGAAAGCATAGTGAAGTTACTTTAACAGACCTTTCAGAGTTTTAGAATTCTTTTTGTGTTTTATCGGACCAAGAGGTTGCTGTCTTTTGTTGTTGTTGATGATGGAGAGAGAGGACCTAGGGATTTCGGTTTCACATGTAGCTATGAAAAACATCTGATGGGAATAAAAGATAATAATAAAGTATGCATGTAATTGTTACAGCAAGATAATTATATGTGAGCAGTACATCCATAATTGCTATTTCCTCCGCAACCGCTTATAGCAATAACCTACTAGTCTCATCCATAGAAGAAAGAGAACTAATGATATGCATAGTGACATAACCGTTAATCCCAAGTAAATCCCTCACATACATACTACCCCTTCTGTCACTGGGGTTCCCAACCTGCAGATTAGTCATTACTCATACTCCCTATACCTAGCTCAATCCTCGAGGTCTTGGGTACCTGACAAGTCCTTGGATTGAGGCAAGAGAGGATATAATAATCATCATGTCATACAAACTAATACATGATCCCATCTATGATAAATAACATGCACAAAAGCTACATGGCTAGGCCGAAGCCCTTATCCCAAGGAGAATTACTCACACATAGAGATGAAATCAATGATCATAAACATTGTAATGGAAATCATGAGATTGATAGCAAACAGTCTTACAATGTCGCCAATCGAAGATGAGATATACTATTACAAGTGCTAGAATATGGCTATGGTGGTGGACAAGGGTTTGGAGATTAGATCTAAGTCTATTCCTCTGGCGTCTCTTCAGTGTTGTGGATGCAGGGTTCTGGGGGCGGCGCGAGAGAGATCGAGAGAGGGTTTTCTCGTCGCCTGAAGCCTCTTTATATAGGGGTCCCTTCACTAAAGTTGTTATGTTTGACCTAGGGGTGGCGGCGGCGGCTACTATACGGCCCGAACTATACGACCGTAATTTTATTCCCACCGTATAGTTGGTCGTTAAAGCATTTGTCTCCACTTCATGACCCATGGTTTCTTCGGGTTGTCGGAAATATCGTATCTTTGACTTTAATGTTGTGATTCCCCTCATCAAACATCATTACCTGCACATGGGAAAATAGCAAGAAAGGATTGCATACCCCTTTGATCATTAGGCATTACTGGCAGGGTTTAGTGAGATATTTCATCAAAAATATGAATAATATTCAGTTTAAATGTGGACGTAGATGGCTATATTTCACAGCCATCAGTGGCAAGAGAGGAAGATAGGGGAAAGTGAGGCACTGAGGGGTGCCCCTCCCCCTGACCCACCTTTTCGCCAAAGACGCAGACCGGTAGTACCGGTTGGGAAACCGGTAGTACCGATCACCGGAACTGACCCGGTCCGGTAGTACCACTACACGACCTGGTAGTGCCGGACCAAGGAGGTCTGGACCTGGGAATTGACCCGGCCGGTAATACCGCATGTCGTCAGGTAGTACCCGTTCCGCTAGAGAAAGTATCCAGGGACAAGGAAGGGTTCTTGTGCAGAAAAGATGGGGCTTTAAGATAGAAAACATAGGCTTAGGTTGATACTTCCAAACTGATATAGGGACGAATGCACTCTAAACAAGTAGGAAACACTTAAGAACCAAAAGGGACTGCAAGTCTCTAAGATCCATATAAACCAAAAGATGACAAACACGAGGAAAGACCAACCTCTTAATAGGAGAGGGAGGTGGATGTTTGAGTATACTTGGCTTGGCACCGCAAAGATATATCTTGGGTCCATTTAAAACTCATCATTGAAGCTCACATATCACATAATGATATTAAGAGAATGATTTTTGTCACTTTGGGCATATTGGGGGGAGTGATAGCTCAATTAATTAGGACGGCACTCCCCCTATTTCCATGCCTACACCTAGATGGAATAACATATGAATGCATGGGTATGGGTGCATGATCTCAAGCTACATTGCTCGAGTCTATGATATTTAGCGCATGCCATAATTCTCGGAATCTCTTCTCATCAAGAGGCTTGGTGAACAAATCTGCTAGATTCTTCTCAGTGCTCACATATGAGAGGTCAATATATCCATTGTTCACATGCTCCCAGACGAAGTGATGGCGAATATCAATATGCTTCGTTCTTGTGTGTTGCACCGGGTTGTAGGCAATATTGATTGCACTTTCATTATCACAAAGAAGAGGCACTTTGTCACAAGTGACACCGTAATTGTTGGGGATATACTTTCCGGGTATCCTCACAGTTCCTCACTGACCAGGGTGGCCCAATTCGGGTTAGAGATTTGCTTCACAGGAGGCCCAGTCAGGGAGAAAGACGGAGTCCAATCCGGCTACGAGAAGGCCTAGAAGACTTACCGACTTAGGCCCATAATGTTACTTGTAGTTCAAGATGTACTCTGTAACCAACTCTTAGTCGTAGCCGGGTTGATCTCTCATGTAAACCCTAGGCCGGATATCTATATAAGCCGTCCTAGGGGGAGCCTTTAGGGAACACCTCAATAGTCTACAATCTCAACTCACACAGGCGATACCCTTGTAACCCATATCTGACTCTGCCATATTACTGGATTGCTAGTAGGAGTAGGATCCGTCCGAAGCCGGCGGATTCGAACCTGGGTAAACTTGTGTGCTCACCGTCACGGAACACCGTACGTCTCACACCCCTCTCTTCCGCACGCCTCGAGGACCCCCTCATGCCGTACTTGTCCTCAATCCGACGACAGTTGGCGCCCACCATGGGGCAAGTGAGCTTTGGATTTGCGTTCCGAGCGGAATCTGCAAGAATCAGAATCAGCGAGACTATCGTCGTCGGTCGCATCCTCTACGCCAGCGACGTCCCTCTCATCGTTCTCGACGAGACTTGGATTCCGGCAAAGGAGGCTGTGACTGCCTACACAATCATGTCTTTTGGCGAGATCGATGTTTACATCGGTTTTGCTGAACCTGCCCAACCACCCTAGCGGTGATGATAGAAGCAGAAGAATCTTCTGGGTCCCCTTTGTCCACGGAGGCGGCAGAGTTCTGGATCTCAGAAAACCCTAATCCCACCCAGCGCGCACCAGTTGCGGAGATAGTGGAGAAATCTGAGCCTGAAGAAGGCCTTGCGGTCCAAGTCGAATCTGGAGTGGATCTCCCTAGAGAAGCCGGATCCCAGATCGACCCACCCATGGAAGTCGAAATCTAGGAGGAGCATATCAATGACACTGATTCCGGCTCTGACGATGCCGGGACAGACAGGCCCTTCCTAAGGTACACGCTACGACGTATGATACTACAAGGCGAAAACGCAGATGCAATCCTCGAGACCATTAAAAGTTTCGACATGGCTGATCGTGAAAGCCGCAGATACCTCAGGAAGCACGCGACACACTTCGTCGGATACGTAGGATCCAGATCCGGCTCTGCCGATGCTGGAGAAAACACCGACTCTATGCTGGAGGCAATTGGAACAAACACCGACGTACCCGCATCTTCGGATGAATCGATGACGTCAGTAGATTTCCGAAAGTTCTCCGTGGAATATGAAGAGGAGTACAACTCCAAAGCTGCAGAGGAAGGAGAAGCCATGGATGAAGGATCCAGGGAACACTCCCCCAAAGCGCATGATGACATGGACGTCGGAGATAATCCCGAAGTCCAGATGTCCGAAAGTACCGATCAGAGCTTGACTCCGGGAAACGGACCCAAAGCCGTCTTTGCTACCGGCACTGCCAAGAAGGCAAAGAAGAAGAATAAGAAGAATAAGACCCCGACAAAAGACCCCCTTACAGAGGAGGTGATCGCCGAGGAATACGAGGAAGACTCGGATGGAGCACTTATCCCAGAAGAGCCGAAAAAAGAAACATCGGTGGATGGACACGTGATCACCGAAGGTGCGCGTCAACTCATCGATGCGGCATTAACCACACCTATCCCTATAGCTGCAGAACTTACTGCGGATGAGCTGGACGAAACGGCGCAAGCCCTAGAAGTGCGTCGCCAACAACTCCTCGATGAAACCAAAAACATCGAGGTGGAGAAGAAACACATGTCAACTAAGGACTACATGTCTCGGTTGCATCAGAAGACATGGAAGCGTTACACCAATGATGACCAATTCCCACGTGTCCGTGCCGTCCTTTTTGGGGATGAGATGGGGAAGCCACGGAAAGATAGCAACAGAGATTGGGTATACCCAACCCCAGTACAGAATACCGTGGCAGCCCGAGAAATTCTATTGGCTAATCTAGGACCGGAGGAGATCCGTTTGGGTATCAAGCTACTCAACAAGGGACTAGAGCAGCAAAAGGTCGCCCTGTCCGGAAGTCAAAAACTGGTCTCGGATTCTGACCAATGTCGCACGGATCCGGCATGGGCTGACGTAAGATCCCATTACGTTCGGGCGCGGTATCATCACCCCGAACGCAGGGAAGACAACTATTCAAGAACCGGATCGTCAGGACAACATCACAGAGTTGCGCGTAGCTGGAGAAACGTCGCTCCAGCGGCCGAGAAAGATGCCATTGCTGCACTGAATCCGAAGAACCCTCCCTGACGAGAATCTAACGATCGAAGGGGAGAAGACAAAGAGAAACGTCGGGAGGAGGATCGTCAAAGAATGCCACCTCGTAGACATGAAAGCCGTCCGGCTGAGCCTCACCATGGTGGGAACGACGCACGAAGGAATGACGGAAACCATGCTGGGGCAAGCCGGCAGGGGGCTCGTCGTAGTCAGGATCCTCCCCGGAACCAGAATAATGACGCTCCGGATGGAGGCCGGCGATCAGCCGGAAACAATTCAGCTGCCCCACCCCCTCCACCAGGCAGTTATCATAACGGCCCCCAAGGAGGGCAAGGAGGACGACATGGCGGAGGAGGTGGTGGCAGAAGCCGAAGTCCGGCTCCACGGCACCGCAGCCACAGCCGGCATTCGGGACGATCTCTATCCCCGAACGACGCAAGGCACAAGATCAATTCCAACATAGAGGCGTGGCGCTATGAAAATGATGACATGTACGTGGGCCCAAAGTGCTTCGGACATTGCATAGATTCCCGGAAGGATTTGCTATCTCAAGACACATCCAAGCCTACGACGGCATTGCTCGGCCAGACACTTGGCTATAGGATTTTTTCCAAGCTTGCTGCATCGCCAAAGGCGGAAACAGCCTGGTCGCAACCCGATATCTCCCACTTATGCTACGCAAGACGGCACGATCATGGCTCAATGAACTTCCGGAGAACACAATCCATAACAGGTATGATATGCAAAGTGCGTTCTTTCGGAATTTCGAAGGCACATATCGGAGGCCCTGTTCGGTCGGAGACCTATAGCGTTGCACCCAGAAAGCCGGAGAAACTTGCCGAGATTATCTCGGACGATGGATCGACACCAAGAACTCCTGTGAAGGAGTAAACGATCAAACCGCGATTGAAGCTTTCATCGCAAGGCTCCCAATTGGTCTACTACGTCACCGCTTGAAGTGTGACAAGGTCACTAATTTGGGAGAGATGATAGAAACAGCGAGCAAATATGCAGATGCTGACGACGATGCAGAGGGATTACTCAACGTCCTGGCGGTACCTCAGTCAGCAAAAACAAAGCAACAAGCTCAGAAGCGGAAAAATACCTCGGAAGAAAAACCCAACGCGGAAACAGTTGTGGTAACTACTGTTTCCGGGTCTAGAGGACGAGGAGGACGCGGCGGAGGCCGCGGGCATGGCCGTGGGACTTCAAGGGTCCAAGGTAGAGGAGAATAGCAACCAGGAAAAACCTACTCTTGGGCCGACATTGCCAATAACCCATGTGTGCATCACTTAGACGCCAATGGGGGCTCGTCCCACACCAACGTTGAATGTCGTTTCAATGACGACATCAAAAGAGATGATACCGCGGGCTATAAAGCTAAGCGGAAGAAGGGAAAGAAAAATCCTGAAAAAGACAAAGAGACCAAGGAAGATTCTGACATGGAGGAAGCTGATGTTTCAAATCCCAAGTCGGAAGGGAAGAAGACTTTTCCCACCAAGAAGGACACTTACGTCACCTTCCTCGGATCTCAACCAGCAAAGGTCAAGAAAGCAGTTCTCCACGAGCTCAATGCAATAGTTCCGACTGTCCCCCAATATCTGGACTGCTCGGAAGTGGCAATCACATTTGACCGTGCTGATCATCCGCCTAAGTTGCACAGGCGAGGAAAATACGCCTTAATCGTCGATCCACTTATTTACGGTTATGGTTTCTCCAAGACCCTCATGGACGGTGGTAGCAGCATCAATATTCTCTATGTCAAAACGCTATGCTGGATGAAGATCTCGGAGACCCAGCTGAACCACAGCTTTGTGATCTTTCATGGAGTGGTCCCAGGAAGACAAGCTAATTCCCTGGGAGAGATCACTTTGGATGTTACCTTTGGAACTCCAAAGAACAATCGGATGGAGGCACTCTGTGGCATCCCGCAAAAACCACTACTAGAAAATCGCGGTGTTTTTGTCCATTGCATCATCATGACCGCATGATCATGTCATCATGCCACATTGCATTTGAGCATCGTCATGACATCATGCATTTGTTTGCCTAAAATTATTTTCGAAAGGCCTACCTTTGTTCTCTAAATATCCCCGTCTTTATTTCAAATCGAACCCCGGTCTCTTCCGGATCTTTTATTTATCTAAAAACTATTTATAAAATATTTCAAAAGTTAAATAAAAATAAAATATTTGTTTTTGTGGGGGAGGCAGCCCAGCCCGTAAGCCAGGCCACCTACTACCCCGGTAGGCCCAAACCCTAACCCTAAACTAACCAGACCCCAACCCACACCTAACGAATATGACGCGCACGCTGCACACCCGCACTAACCCTAGCGGCATGCCTAATACACACGCGCGCGGCAGCAGCGGCGCAACCCAGCCTCGCGTGGCCCCGCTCCCCGGCCCCACCATGCGCATGCGACCGCCACTGGTTCGCTTCCACCTCACCCTACACGACCTCCCTCTCGCGCCTCACCTACCGCGTACGCGGACGACCGCGCGCGCCCCACGACCTCGCAGGCGGACAGACCACCCCGGTCCCCGCGCCCTGGACCACCACTTCGATCCCCGCGCGACCCCATCCCCTCCCACGTACCGCGCCCGTCTCCCCCGCATCTTCCTCCCTGCCGCCGGGACCCGCGTCTCCGGCCGCCCTCGGTCGCCCCCGCCCGTCCTCTGGTCGTGGCCGCCGCGACCTCCCGGCCTCCCCCTCCTGCCTGTCACCGGCCGTCCTCCACCCGTCCCCAGCGCCCGCTCCTATCCCTCGCCCACCAACTCCTCGCCGCCGCCAGACCCCAGTTCCACGTCGCCCGAGCCGACCCCGCTGCCCCGACCTCGCCGCCTCGGTGTCCGCCTCCACACCGCAAAGGGTGCTCCGCGGCCTCGACCTCGCCGGACCCGCGAGCGGCCGCGTCGTCCTCCGGTCGCCTCGGCGGATCTCGTCGGACCCCGATCCCCTGACGCTGTGGCCTTCTCCTCCGATCCGTCCAACCCGGCCGCCCCTGCAGCCGCGCTGGCCCCGGGCCCCTCTTCACCGCCTCGCCGTCGCGCCGGTCTGCGCCGCCTCCTCCCTCGCCGAGCCGCGTCCCCGCCACCAGAGATCCTCCGCCACGAAGCCGTTCGCCGGCGACCCTCTGCACCGCCGGCCACTTCTTCTACCGCAGGGGAGCCCTGCACCCTCCGTCCGTGCCAAGAGCACCGCTGTCCTTGTCGCGGGTCATTTCTGCGCCTCGAACTCCTCCTCGCGTGCAGGCCCGTGCATGCGTGTCGCACATTCCGCTACCCCTGCCACCTGCCGCCCTATCCCCGGCCACTGGTTTTTGCGTGACAGAGAAAGCCTTCTCAATAGCTGAAGGTAGTGTTGTAACCATGGTGCCTCATGTCTGTGTGATCTTCCCGTTGTGGTATCAATATGTGTGCTTGCAGGAGACCCCCCCTATGTTGTTGTACCCGTGACAACCAGAGGTGCAAGAAAACCTGCCGGAAGTTCACCCTGGAGTCCGAAGGTCAAGACCAAAGACCCCCAACCCTCGGAGTGCCCAGATCTACTAGACGGATCAGATGGCCGAGACTGCGGAACACCGAGAACGCCTTCGCGGACCTAAAGACCGCCAAGCTCTTCATCCCGGAGGCCAAGACCAATCCGACGCCGCGCCCCGTGGGTTCTACATGGACCGCCATGACCATCTTCTCGGATGTGAAGACCGATCCTCCCAGTGTCAGAAGACCGAACCCTGGCGTGCCAAGTTCTTCTTCCCGAAGGCCACAGATGCGACAAGATCTTCTTCCCGGATCCGAAGACCGCCAAGATCGCCACTGGAACGCCAAGATCTCCTTCCCGAATGCCAAGACCGATAGTCGACACTGCGGACCCGACAAGACCTTCGCGACGGCAAGAGCAACACCGACCAGGGCGGATCCGATGCGCCCCGACACCAAAACAAGTCCTTCTTCCTGGATGCGACAAGATCTACTTCCCGTTGTCCGTAGAACGATTCCCTGAGACCGGACCCGGAACCCCCGGAACCAAGACCTTCGCCCCAGATGTGTGACCCCTTTATCCGAGACCCCTATTTTTTATAATATAACATTATCGACTGTCGCATATTAAATTGTTCATCTCGCATGCATATCATAATCATGCCGGATCTTCTGCCGTAGTATTAAATATTGCATCCGATGTTTCTTCTAGTGTTTGCTTCTTCGTGGACTAGGCCGATGAGTGGATGCGAGTATCGACAAGTTCTCCGGCTATGTACCTTCGGCTATGTTTCCCAGGCGAGCATCTCTTCCCCTTCTACCTATTTTGCATTTATAGTCTTTATTTCCTCCTGTTGATCTATTGCTATCCGTGTCGCGATGCTTTAGTTCCCGTATACCAGTTATATCCCGAGTAGCCTCTATATTGCCTTGGACACCTCCTATTACCTGTGTTTGGTAGATAGCTGGCCTTGCGAGTCATAGTTGCTTGCTCAGGTGCGATCTCGTGTTGTCAAGTACCACAGTTGTTGGGATGCTGTAGATGTTTACGGTGGAGATGTTCAGTGGTGGAGATGATCATGACTTTAAATACAACTATTAAAATGCTAGATATAACTAATGCAGAGCCATCGGTGGGCAATAGATGTTATTTGGTTCTTCCATGCTCACTTGTGTCCCGTAGGACCCCGAGTACTTGATACCTGTTCCTTGATTTTTCGCACTATCCACATCCGGGAGGCCTTATGGACCCCCCAGAGCCAGAGCTTGATTCATTTCTATTTCTTGGGGCCACAAAGTAGTTTGGGGCTTTATTACTATCCTGTACTTATGCCATGTTACTGCTCTATTTACGATTGTGCGTGGAGCACCTGTACTGTTTAGGATCATGACACGTTTTTGCTGTATCAACAAGCCCAGTCACACTTTCGGGTTCCTAGTCGTTTACAGCCGTCCACACAAACCCTGGGTCCGTTCCGGAGACGGCCAACTTCGTTGCGGGTAGCTTAGTGGGGTGGCCCCCTGAAATATTGATGAATCCTGTGATCGCTTTGTCGTGAATGCCTCGTTGGGTTTTGAGTTGGTTTTTCCGAGGTTGATCGAGTGTGTGTTGTTATTTGTGCACCCCTGCAGGGTAAAACTTTCTGAAAGCTGTGTCCGCGGTTATGGACAACTTGGAGCACAGTATCTCGATCATAGACAAGCCTAACTAAAGTAGTGCTATAAACTTGACTTAATATATGACTAGTAATCAGATTCAACTATAACGGAATGAATATTAAAAATGCCAACAGCTGGTGGATCTGGGTTGTTTGATATATAAGCCTAGTAAGTATTACAACTCCAACGGAATGTGATAAAAGTGCCAACCACTGCTGGGTTTTGGGATTCCTCAGGACAATTATATCTGACTAGTAAATGTCCCAACTACAACCGAATGGTAATTAAACTGCCACTACTTATGCTATCAGGATGACTCATGATATCTATATCTGATTAGTAATTGCTGCAACTATAATGGAATAAGTAAAATTGCCAACTGTGTGAGTTCCTTGGTCCGACTTCCTCGTTTGGTCTCGAGGGGAAAATACCAGGATGGGTTTGTTTGGTGTTAGCTTCAGGTTGGATCCGAATAGGTTTTTCTTATCCCTCTTTGATAACCGCCAGTTGTATCGAGTTTCTATAGGTTGTTTAGTGCCGCTGTGCTGCCGCTTCAGCCCACCATACCTATGTAGGCGAGAGCCGCCGAATTCGAGCCTCGCCGTGTACTGGCCTCAGTACTGACGCTCCTTTTTTTCTTTGCCCTTTGTCGGCACCCCTTTTGTTTTAGCAGGTTTGAGATCGACGTCGTTAGCAGGGTTACCCTTCCGGCTTGGCCTGGGCAGGGTTATGGACGCCATTGGTTATTCTTCAGGGCTCTTAGCCCCATTTGCATCTTGTCCGTAGTCGGACGCTGTATCGTTTTCAAGGTGATTTGGATCTTTGTATTATATATCTGTATTCTTGACACTTGGAGTCGTGTTGTATATTTACCTGTTCTGTGGGTCCCATCGAGGACTGTTGTGTAATGGTATTACTTCGTTTTCCACCCACACGAAAGTGCCTGGTGGGCGTCCTTGAATCGTTTCTATGCGGGTTTGGCGGAAAGGGCTAAAACTTGCATAGGGCCGATTTGAGGGTGTTACACACTCTCTTTCGAAGTGTTCCCATTCAAGAGTGCATACCACGCTATATTCGGACGTCCGGCTTACTGGGCCTTTATGGCTCGTCCGTGTTACATTTACAATATGATGAAAATTCCAGGTCCAAACGGCGTGATCACCATCAGGGGAGACCCGAAGAAGGCGCGAGAGTGCGAGGATGGAAATGCCACCTTTGCCAAAGCCGTGCTGCACGCCCAGGAGTACCAGGAGATCAAGAAGAGCATAGATCCGTCCGAGATGCCCGCAACGAAGAAGGAGGTGACAAAGCCAAATACGGAGTTCAAGGCATCAGAAGAGACGAATAAGGCGCCGCTAAAGGATGATGACCCCTCCAAGTTGACCCAGATAGGCGTAGGCCTAAGTAGCGCATAGGAATGCACGCTTGTCAAGTTCCTCCAAGCAAATCAAGATATCTTCGCATGGCAGCCATCTGACATGACCGGAGTACCTAGGGAACTTGCCGAGCACTCTCTAAATGTAAACGCGAACGCTAAACCCGTCAAATATTCCCTACGACGGTTTGGCGACGAAAAGCGTAAGGCAATAGCTAAGGAACTAGCATGACTCGAGTTAGCCGAATTCATAGAAGAGGTCATCCACACTGAGTGGTCGGCCAATCCTGTAATGGTCCCTAAAAGGGACACCATTGATTTGAGGATGTGTGTTGATTATACTGCCTTGAACAAGGCTTGTCCAAAAGATCCGTTCGCTCTGCCTAGAATTGATCAAGTCATCGATTCTACGGCAGGCTCGGAACTCCTCTGTTTTCTCGACGCATATTCCGGTTATCACCAAATCCGGATGAAGGAATCTGACAAAATCAAAACTTCATTCATAACCCCCTTCGGAACCTTCTGTTTTGTTACGATGCCCTTTGGGCTGAAGAACGCAGGAGCTACGTACCAACGCACGATGCAGCGTTGCCTCCATGACCAACTCGGACGCAATGTACATGCATACGTGGATGATATCGCGGTGATGTCCAAAAAGAATGAAACGCTGATTTCCGACTTGGAGGAGACGTTCGCCAATCTACAAAAATATAACATCATGCTTAACCCGAAGAAATGCTTCTTTGGAATACCAGCCAGAAAATTGTTAGGTTTCATCCTGTCTCAAAGAGGCATAAAGGTGAACCGACACAAAATCAAGGCTATACTCAATATTTCCAGGCCAACTCACCTGAAGGACGTACAAAGATTAACTGGTTGCATTGCTGCGGTCAGTCAATTTGTAAGCCGGCTTGGTGAAAGAGCCGCACCATTGTATAAACTCCTGAAAAGACCAAGGATTTTGTCTGGACTGACGAAGCTGAAGCTGCACTACAAGATCTGAAGAGAGTACTATCATCTGCTCCTATCCTTGTAGCACAGGAACCTCAAGAACCGATGTTGCTTTACATTGCTACGAAAAATAAGGTTGTAAGTATCGTCATGGTGGTGGAGAGACCAGAGGAAAATTAGGAACACTTGGTGTAGCGTCCGACTTACTTTGTCAGCGAGGTCCTGACAGAGTCCTAACAGCGGTATACGCATTATCAAAAGTTGGCTTACAGTGTTTTTCTAGCATCTCGTAAGCTATGACATTATTTTCAGGAGCATCCAATTACCGTGGTGAGAAAAGCTCCCATGAGAGACATAATCAACAATAGTGACACAATAGGACGCGTCGCCAAATGGGGAATAGAGCTTTCAGCTTTCGATATTGAGTATAAACCCCGGACAACAATCAAATCCTAGATCCTTGCTGACTTTGTCGCTGATTGGACAGAGATGAAGGAGAATATGGTCCTCCCTGAGTCGGAATATTGGACCCTCTTTTTCGATGGGTCTAAGGCTCGAGGGGGCTCGGGGGCTGGCGTGGTGCTCAAATCACCCCAAGGAGATAAACTTTTATACGTGTTACAGATCCACTTCACAGCGACAAACAACATTGCCGAGTATCAAGCACTGCTGCATGGAATCCGGATTGCTAAGGATATTGGCATCCGACGTTTGATGTGTTACGGAGATTCGGATCTTGTTGCTCAACAAGTGTCGGATATTTGTAATGCAAATAAACACATGGCAGCATATAAGGCGGTCGTGGATGATCTATCTAAATCGTTCAAAGGGTTTGAAGTTTAACACATCCCTCGAGCAGAAAATGAGGAAGCAGATGCACTATCTCGGATAGGCTCTACGCGGAAAGAGGTCCCGGATGGCGCTTTTTTAGAGCACCTCAAAGTCCCCTCGATAAAGGGAGTAGATGAGGAATATCCGACCAAATCCGACTCACCTTTGATAGCAGTTCTGGCTGTAATTCCCAGCTGGACTCAACCCTACCTCGATTATTTGGTAGATGGCAAATTACCCGAAGACGAGGTGCTGAGCCGATAGATTATCCGACAAGCAAAAGCCTATACTATTGTTAAACGTGAGCTCCATAAACTGAGTGTTTCTGGGGTTTTTCAGCGCTGTGTATCTTCGGAAGAAGGAGTGGAAATCTTAAAGGAAATCCACGAAGGCGAGTGTGGTCACCACGCTGCAGCCAAATCTTTAGTGGCAAAAGCTTTTAGACATGGATTTTTCTGGCTTACAGCTCAGGCAGATGCCGAAGAAGTAGTCAAGACGTGCAAAGGCTGCCAAAAGTACGCCAAGCAAGCTCATGTTCCGGCTGATCAGTTGCGAACAATACCTATAACATGGCCCTTTGCAGTCCGGGGGCTTGATATGGTAGGACCTTTTAAACGAGCTCCAAGTGGATTCACTCACCTCTTAGTGATGGTGGATAAATTCACAAAATGGATTGAGGCTAAACCCGTCACTAGTTGTGATGGAGCAACAACCAAAAGATTTGTCGAGAATGTTATAATCCGGTATGGTTACCCGCATAGCATCATCACGGACAACGGGAGTAACTTTTCTATGGGAGAACTGGCTGAATTCTGCGACGAGCAAAATATCCGGCTTGACATTGCGCCAGTCGCACATCCACAGGCTAACGGACAAGTCGAAAGGGCAAATGGTTTAATCTTACAAGGCCTGAAACCGAGACTCGAAGCACCACTACGACGTGCTGCGGGGGCTTGGGCAGAGGAATTACCCTCTGTAATTTGGAGTTTACGAACAACTCCGAACAGGTCAACAGGATACACACCTTTCTTCTTGGTCTATGGCACAGAAGCAATTCTTCCAGGCGATTTTATTCATACTTCTCCTAGAGTGGCCGCGTATATCAAAGAGGATGCCACGATTTCTTGACAAAATGATCTCGACTTAGTCAAAGAAGTTCGCGTCGTTGCTGAAATGAGATCTACAGCCTTACAGCAGAAGTTACGCAAGTATCATAGCCAGAGAGTCCGAACTAGATCTTTCAATAAAGGTGATTTGGTTCTCTAGCTTGTGCAACAAAGAAAGCACAAACTTTCCCCAGTATGGGAAGGGCCCTTTTTAGTTAGTCGAGTATTGCACAATGGATCGTACTACTTAACTGACATGAGGCCAGTCAAAGAAAGACCTGCTACTAAGAAGAGAAAGAGAGCTGGAGGCAGTACAAATCCGGATGAGTTAGACATACCATGGAATATTGCTCAGCTACGTCCCTTTTATTCTTAGTTTATCCTTCTTTGTAATCATATATATGTACATATTCTGTGAGAAATAAAAGTTTTGGTTGCCTCAAGTTTTCCTGAGAAGTTTTTACCATCTTATTTCCAAATGATCATGTCATAGTCGAAAATCCTATAATGCTTGAAAGTACTTTATGCTCATATCCGTTCTGGTTTAGATTTCCGATTCTAAAATTGCTACCTTCGTGTATAACTCTAAAATTTCTAGTCTTTACTTCGGTTATTTGTCTGACTGCTGGATGCGGGTATTTTCCGAGTAGTGAATTGTTGGTACTGGAAGCCGGCTTTGTTTCCGAGTTTAAACTGGTTTAGCAATTGAGCTCCGTTGCTCGGCAAAGTTTCTGGCGGAAGGTTTAGCCGGCTCGCGAAAGGGACGAAGCGGAAAGCCAGATAAACAATAAGTGAAGACGAAAATATACAAGTGCATATGTAAACATTTCAGGCACACAAAAAAAATCAAAGCCAAAAGTGCTGAATAGATCAAAATCTTAGCACTAGCAAAAGTTAAAGTACTACATATTTACAAACGCATCATATTGTTCTGGAATAATACAAAAAGTTTCTGATCTATGATGCAGGAGGATATGAAGGAGCTGCTGGCTCGCTGGTTACTCCGCCTTGATATCGTTCTAAGATGTCCGCATCTGAATTGGTGCGTTCATCGTCGGAAACTTCTTCTGTTTCTTCTGGAGGAGGAGGCGGGGTATCCACGTGGTTGAAGAAGGGGATCTCGTAGCTGGTCAGATCATCCACGTGACACCCATATCCAGCGCAGGAGTGCATGATGGCTTGAAGGTCCTGCTCCTGGCCATCTTCATCTACCTTGCAGTACCCTCTGGTCACTTGCCATATCTCCATGTTTCCATGGTGGCTCATGACCATGGTGAGAGCATTTTGTGCAGCAGTCCGCGCGTAGGACATATTCCAGTCCCGAACAAGCTGCGGCATCTCCTTGGCCTTGTCCCGCACTTGAAAATCCGACATGCTTGGCAGGTCCGGAAGCTTGAGAGCTTCGCCGATGTCCTCAAGGGACTCGCAGAAGTCATGAAGCAGGTCACCGACTTGGGTAAGTCGGTGGGTGCGGGGCTCAGAGGAGGAAGAGTCCGTCGAGTTCAGAGGACCTATACACAAAACAAGTTAAGAAAAATCCGACATTGATAGAAGTCGAAGAAAAAGATAAAGTCAGACAAATGGAACATACCGAGAATGACGTCGTCAATCTTGGTCTTCTCCTCCCGGAGACTCTGGAGTTCAGCCCGGAGCGCCTGGGACATGTCCTTCTCTCTGCCAAGCTCATTCTTGAGGTCCGAGATTATTTTATCTTGAGCTGCGATCTTGCGATCACGCTCATCAGTGGCCATGGAGGAAGATTCAAGGACTTGAGCTATGCTCCTTTCATGATCCGCCTTGAGCTTTTCCAGCTCTTGGCGAAGTCCCTTGTTCTCCACCCCCAGGGTCTTGAGGTTCTTGGCCTCTTCAATCATAGCGATGGATTGTTTCACCAGCGCTGTAAGTCAAAAAGAACAACGGTTCAGGAAAAATTCGACATTGAAAAAGCAAAAGACAAGGTTTGAATCTCGGAATGTTTGCCTCTGGCTTCATCCTTGGCTACTTTAAGCTCAACATTTTTAAGCCGGAGAGCTTTGATCTCTCTCCGCTTATCGCAGACATTGGTCAGTAATTCCTGGTTATAGGAACATACTTTCTGTAAGTCAGAATACCCAAAGTCAGCAAGCTACTTAAGACTCGGGCTAATATTTTTGCTAAATATCAGCACGAGTCTTGGGGGCTACACTAGTACGTTCTTTGGCATCCTAATGAAGCATAAACTCGGATTATATATCCTACTTCATGCTTGGGGGCTAGAGGATATGATATAACATAATGGAAAACAAGAGTTGGAATTCCGACTTACATAGTGTTCGCGGGTGAGCTTATCCAAACCCGCGTTCACTTCAGCGGCCACCTTCTCGGCAAGAGTAAGAGGGATCACTGGGGCTGTGGGAAGCTCGCCAGTCCTAATCCTCTCATCACGAAGGCGGACTTGAGCGAGAAGATCAGAGAACTTGATGTCCTCTGCTTCTTGCGCTTCTTCTTCGGGAGATAAATGGCTTTTCTCCAGGACTTGCCTGGCTAGCCGCTGGATCTCCTCTACAGATTTCCGGGACAGGCCAAACTTGGCAAGTCCCGGATTGCTAATGAGGTTTTCGGCGAAGGTTTCTGCCGAGGGATCATTACCCGAAGAGGGTTCACCCTTATCTTGATCTGATGCACCCACGGTGACGTCAGTTTGCGACCCAAGGATCGCAGGCTCTGTTGAAGGAGCCGGATCTTCTGCGACGACCAGGGAAGGAATGGTCGCCGGCATTGCAGAAGGTTGAGGGGCAGTAGTCGGAGGAGCCATGGCAGGGGAAGCTATGGTAAGCTTCATCTGACGTAAGGGCTTCGAAGAAATCCCTTTCCCCTTACCCTTGATGAGCGGCTTTGCTCTGAGAATGTAATAAACTCGGAAACATTACATCTCGGAAAGAAATTCGAGAAAGGTACAAAGGTGGAAAATTGTGACTGAAAGTTACCTCTTCACGACGGGCACCTCCTTTGTGCCAACAGCCACTGTCGGAGCTTTGCGCTTCTTGAGCGCAAGGTCCGACAATGGGACCACTTCTGTCTCCTGAGAAAACTCAGGAGGATATCCTTCGAGCGGAGCAAGTTCTGACTCGGGGAGGTTAGCAAGCTGAAAATAAGAAAACATATCAGTATTGTAGTATAACTCAAAGAATGAAACACATAAAAGGTGTGATGATGGAAGCTTATCGGCACCACGGGCTTGTCCGCCGTGTGCATATCCAGAGAAACCTCCGGAATTCTCCTCTCGGTCCGCTCCTTGATCAGCCATTTGATCTGGCTTATGTAGCCTTGAGTAGTGTAGGCTTTGGGGCTGATGCGGAGGGAGTCGGTTTTGGAAGACGTGATGGAGTGCATCAGTCTATCCCCGTGGTACTAAAGTGGCTGGATCCGACGTGAGACCCAGCACTGGACCAAGTCGGATCCCTTCAGACCCTTGTGCTTGATCAAATATTTGATCCGCCTCTTAGCTAGGATCAGATCATCGGTGAGAGCCGGAGCAGCCTTGTCCCAGGAAGGCTGGGCCGTGGCGGCTCCGTCGACAAAAGCCATCAAAGCAATAGCTTTGCCGGGAGCCGGAATATCCCTATGATAGAAAAATGTGGCTGGCCACTGTTTGACCGAGTCACTGGCTAAAATTTTGGGATAAGCCCGGTCGCGTCTAAGTGAAAAGCTGATAGTGCCGGTGATGTAAGGAACACCGGTAGTGATGGAGTTTCTCCGGACATGAAAGTAGTACCGGAAGAGAGTCAAACTCGACCTAATGCCGAGAAAGCCCTCGCAAAGCGAAGCATACGCACTCATCTCTAAGAGAGAGTTAGGAGGAAGATTATGGAGTTGAACTCCGTAATGATCTATCACCTCGGAGAAGAACTTCGAGGAAGGAAAAGACAGACCTCAGTTGAGATGGGTGCCGAAGTGGACCCGCTCGCCGTCGCACGGGTTGGGGATGGTTTCACCGGAGCCGCTCCGCCAGTCGCCGGCGACGAGAAGCCCCTCCTTCTCCATGTTCTTGAGGCCCTCCTTGTTGAGGGCACAGGGGATACAGATTCCCCGGAAGCTCTCCTTCTCCACTGCTGCTTCCGCCGTCGCCGCCACCGCTGCTGCCGCCAAACCAGAGGAAGAAGATGAAGCCATTTCTCCGGTGAGAAGATGACCTGAAAGGGGCGGCACTGGGAGTTCTGTGGGGGAAGGACGAGGAGGCTCTGTGTACGCAGGAGGATTGGGAGGAAAGGAAACGACAAAGGATAGGTGGAAATGAGAAGGAGAAATCCAAACCCGTTATATCCACCTAAGTGCGCCAAGATTCGTGCAAATGCTACAGTGTAACCGCCACGCGTCGTGGAAGGAACTGGGAAGGACCCACGCGATGATTGCGTCGCCTCGATCTCCACGCATGCATTGATACGGCGCCTCGGTTCCGCGAACCATGGACCCACCAACGGTCGTGCTGACGGAACGCCTGTCAGATGACGTGACTTGACCATGCTTGTGTCAGGTGGCGTTAGAGACCAAGTTCCGGCTTAGTTTGAAATCAAGCTGGAAAATCTGAGTAACCTGTTGATAGGTCCGGCTTATTTTTAAGACCCGGATCGTATTTTTTGTTGTGAAGTTTCAGGAACCCTTCAAGATTCTGCAAGCCGAAGATCAAGCTAGACGATGATAAATCTGACTTTGGATCTTGGAGGCCTCCGGGGGCTGCTGTTGGGGATATACTTTTCGAGTATCCTCACAGTTCCTCACTGACCAGGGTGGCCCACTTCGGGTTAGAGCTTTGCTTCACGGGCGGCCCAGTCAGGGAGAAAGACGGAGTCCAATCCGGCTACGGGAAGGCCCAGAAGACTTACCGACTTAGGCCCATAATGTTACTTGTAGTTCAAGATGTACTCTATAACCAACTCTTAGTCGTAGCCGGGTTGATCTCTCCTGCAAACCCTAGGCTGGATATCTATATAAGCCGTCCTAGGGAGAGCCTTTAGGGCACACCTCAATAGTATACAATCTCAACTCACACAGGCGATACCCTTGTAACCCATATCCGGCTCTGCAGTATTACTGGATTGCTAGCAGGAGTAGGATCCGTCCAAAGCCGGCGGATTCGAACCTGGGTAAACTTGTGTGCTCACCGTCCCGGAACACCGTACGTCTCACACCCCTCTCTTCCGCACGCCTCGAGGACCCCCTCATGGCGTACTTTTCCTCAATCCGACGACAGTAATCCTTTAAAGTTTGCCTCATCCACAATAATTGAGCATAACAACTAGTGGTCGCAATATACTCGGCTTCGGCGGAGGACAAGGAGACACAATTTTGTTTCTTTGATGACCAACACACCAAGGACCTACCAAGGAATCGGCAATCCCCGGAGGTTGATTTCCTGCCAACTTTGTCTCCCGCCCAATCCGAATCCGTGAAACCATGAAGAACAAAGCTTGAGCCCTTGGGATACCATAAGCCAAAGTTTGGGGTATCAAATAAATATCAAAAGATTTACTTGACCGCCACAAGGTGGATTTATTTTGGGCGGCTTGAAACCGTGCACAAATACCCATACTTAACATGATATCCGGTATAGATGCACAAAGATAAAGCAAAGAGCCAATCATAGAACGATATACCTTTGGATCCACATCTTTACCCTTTCTATCGAGAGTGAGATCACACTTGAGAGGCATGGGAGTCTTGGCTCCATTTAAATCCGTCAACTTGAACCTCTTGAGCATATCTTGAATGTATTTGACTTGATTAATGAAGATACCTCCAATCAATTGCTTTACTTCAAATCCAAGAAAGAATTGCAATTCACCCATCATAGACATCTCAAACTCATCGGTCATTAGCTTAGCAAAGACATCATTGAAGGCTTTGTTAGGAGAACCAAATATAATATCATCAACATAAATTTGCCAAATGAACAAGTTTCCTCCAACTCTCTTAGTAAAATAGTGGGGTCGATTAGCCCAACTTCGAAGCCACGGTCCACCAATAGCTTTCTAAGGTACTCATACCACGCACGTGGGGGCTTGCTTAAGCCCATAGAGTGCCTTATCAAGCTTGTAGACATGGTTCAGAAATTTGGGATCCTCAAAACCCGGAGGTTGCTTGGCATACACCAACTCATTAAGGGGACCATTAAGAAATGCACTTTTAACATCCATTTTTTGCAACTTCAAATTATGATGAGATGCGAATGGATTCAAGACGGGAAACAGGGGTGAAATTTTCACCATAGTCGATACCCTCGACTTGGGAGAAGCCTTGAGCCACCAATCTTGCCTTGTTGTAGATGACCATCCCATTTGCATCTTGCTTGTTCTTGAAGATCCACTTTGTCCCAATGACATTATGGCACTCCTTGGGACTTTCCACCAATGACCACACTTTGTTGAACTCAAAGTTGTGAAGTTCTTCATGCATGGCCTCAAGCCAATCCGGGTCTTCAAGCGCTTTATACAACTTTTGGGGCTCTACACAAGAAATGAAACTATTGTGGCCAACAAAGTTAGCCACTTGGTTACGGGTAGAAATGCCCCTTTCAAGATAACCAACAACATTTTCAAGAGTAATTCCTTCTCTGATGAGCTTGGTGATCCTTCTTGCTTCACGACGAGCATGAGCTTCCTCCATGGATTCTTGAGAAGCTACTTGGTCATCACCACTATTTTGATCCTCGTCTTGACCTTGAAATTGAGCTTGCTCCTCTCCTTTAGCTTGCTCAACATTTTTTCTTTGTACATCCTCATGAGCTTGACCTTGGTCATTACGGGGTGAACAACACCCATCATTTACTTGAGCTTGACCTTGATCATGAGCTATCTCTTCAACAATGGCATCTTGATGGCTATGGGGTTGATATAGATCTAGTGTAGGTGAGGGCTCCACTTGAGTAGAGCATTGTACTTCTCCTTCCACCACAAGGGGTTCCTCAACGGGGCGGAAAAATCCCACACCCATTCTTCTTATGGCTTGAGAAGGAATTTCATCACCTACATCACCAAGATCAATTTGCCCCACTTGGGAGCCATTATGCTCATCGAACTTCACATTAGAGGATACTATAACTTGCCCGGTGGACTTGTTATAGATCCTATAGGCGCGAGAGTCCGATGCATAGCCAACAAAGATACCTTTAATAGTACGAGTCTCGAACTTAGATAACCGGTTAACTTTCTTGAGAATGTAGAATTTGAACCCAAAACCCCGAAGGTAGTGAATACTTGGCTTCTTGCCGGTGAGGATCTCATATGGAGTCATATCCAAATGCTTGCGAAGATAAACCCAGTTGAAAATATGACAAGCGGTAGAGATAGCTTCGGCCCAAAAGTTATATGGGGACTTGAACTCCGCAATCATGGTTCTTGCCATATCCATAAGAGTCCGGTTCTTCCTTTCCGCCACACCATTTTGTTGAGGGGTATAAGGAGCGGAATATTGATGCATGATCCCCTCATCACCAAGAAACTCATCAAGGGTGTAGTTCTTGAACTTGGTCCCATTGTCACTTATAATGGCCAAGATATTCTTATTATGTTGATGTTGCACTTCATTGGCAAAGTTGATGACGGTTTGTTGAGTCTCACTCTTCTTCTTGAAAAATATACCCATGTGTATCTTGAGCAGTCATCAACAATAACCAAACAATACTTCTTCCCCCCAAGACTATAAAAGGATGGAGGACCAAAGAGGTCCATGTGAAGGATCTCCAAGATCCCATCGGAATAGATGGTTGTAGTTGGGGGTGTGCCGTCTCATGGATCTTCCCTTCAATGCATGCCCTACACACACGATCTTTGAAAAAATGCACATTATATTTTAAAACAAGGATGTGGCCTCCCGTGTGGAGACTTTGCAAAGACCTCATGTTGACGTGGGCAAGACGGTGATGCCAAAGCCATCCCACATCACCTTTAGCCATTAGGCAAGTCATGGTAGGTGTGGGTTTTTTATGGAAATCTACCACATACAAACTATTCTTGGCATACCCAACAAAGGCTATAGAGAGAGTCTTTCTCCACATGAGAACCACAACCTTCGGGGTAAAGTAGACACTAAATCCCATAAGCGTGAGTTGATGAACGGAAATTAAACTGTATGAAAGGGTTTTGATAAGCATAATGTCCACAATGGATATATCCGGTGTGACCACTACCTTACCCAAACCCAATACCTTAGATGTTGATCCATCTCCATAAGTGACACACATATTAGAAGTATTAGGTCTCGTCTCATCAAGCATTTCTTTGCTTCCGCTCATATGACTTGTGGCACCATGATACATTGCAAATGTATCTATAATTTTTGATGTTCCATGCTTGGTTTTATCCACTTTCTTATGTTTTGTCCACACTTTGGAGTACTTTTCATATGATTTCTTGGACTAACCTATTAACAAGATGCCATAGTGCCAGTTGCATGTTTTCTGCTGTTTTTGGTTCCAGAAAGTCAGAAAATGAATATTATCGGAATTGGACGGGACAAAGCCAAAGTCAATATTTCACCGGGGGGAACACGGAGCCAGAAGACGAGACGGAGAGGGGCCAGGGGCCAGCCATACCATAGGGTGGCGCGGGTCCCCCGTGGCCGAGCCACCAGGTGGTGTGGGCCCCTCCGGCCTCCACCGGCCTTGCCCTTTCGCCTATATATTCCTCCCGATGCAAAAACCCTAAATAGTCAAGCCTCCATCCACGAAAAGTTCTGCAGCGCCACCACCACCGAAGGGGAGATTTGGGGGACAGAAGTCTTTGTTCTGGCACCCTACTGAGACGGGGAAGTGCCCCCGGAGCCATCTCCATCGATCTCCATCACCATTGCTGATTCCCATGATGATGAGGGAGTAGTTCTCTCTCGAGGCTAAGGGTTATACCGGTAGCTATGTGTTCATCTCTCTCTATGCATGATCTTATTAGATCATGAGCTTGTAATCTATAGATCTACCTTGCTACTCAAGTGCTTTAATAGATCTTTGATCTCCCCGTGTGTGTGAAAGTGACAGCGTGCACACCATGGTGGCACTTAGGCTAGAGATTAAAAATAATTTTTATGAGTTATATTTGGATTTGGATGTCTTTATGAAATTGTGGTGTGTGCTGGAATCATCTAGTGCTCAAGGTGACAGTGTGGGGTTTTCTAGATGGGGAAGGCTTACTTTGAGGTGTGCTGTTATAGCCCTACCATGGATTAGAGTGTCCAACCGGAGAGTAGTTAAGAGTAGTATCATAAAGAGAAGATATTTATATGAGAGTGTTCACTAGTGAAAGTATGATCCCTAGGCCTTGTTTCTAAGCATTGATACACCATTTGCAATTAGATCTGTTACATGTTTTCTTGTTGCCATCTTTATTTCAGTTTGCCTTTAGTCTTTTCCCACGTCAACCACACGCCATCAAGCTATTTTCTAGCACCATTGTTTTATATCCATACCACTTGTATTTCACTTGGAGGCCCAACAACTGTCTACAAGAATAGAAGTGCGTAGACATCACACCACTATCAACCACCCATTTTCATCCAACGAAGCATAGCCCTACAAGAAGTCAATTGTTGTTTTTAGGTACCCATTGTTGAATGGATCCTCTTTTGTTAGTCACAATAATCTTAGGAACCCAAATGGCCCAATGGTAATCATCACCATAAGAGGTTCCTACATATTTAGCATAGACATGACCATCATAGGATTTCATAAGAACATAGGAAGGATTATATTTTCCTGCAAAATCATTCTGAGAGGGTTCATCACCACTCTCACAGACACTTGGCTCCTTCTCTTTTGCCATCTCCCCCTCCTTCACAAAGGTGATCATTTTGTAAGGGGATTGGGCAAGGTCTTCTTCTTCTTCTTGCTCTTGTTCTTCTTTTTTGACTTGGATGAAAATCCAAGTCCTTCTTTAGTCACATTGTCCCTTTGATTGCTCAAAAGATCATTTAGGATTTTCTCACCTTGTATGCAAGATAAAAGGACTTTCTCAATTGTAGCTTTCAATTTCTTGTTCTCCTCGAGAAAATCTCCATGCTCACAACAAGGGTTAGTAGAACATGAAGCAATACTATATTAGAAGGTTGAAACATCTTTCGTAACTTGAGTTTGAAGTTGTTCATGTGACTTTGAAAGAGTAGAAAATTTGCTCAACAAGGACTCTTGTTCCTTCTTGAGTTTCTCAAATCCTTCATTTAGTATATCATGACCAACCCCAAACTCGAGCTTTTCCTTTTTAAGAACATTAGTTAATGCAAGAGCATGTAACTTTCTTTAACAAGTTTAGAGATATTCAAGTTAAAATATTCTTCATGAGCAACATAGGTCTCTTCAAGAGTGACTCTTTTCTTTTGCTCTTCCTCAAGAGCATCATTTAAGGCGGCAATCTCCATGGCGGCCTCCCGAGCATGACCAAACATTTCCGAGATGGAATCATCCCTCTTGTCAATGATATAGCAGGCTTCACCTAGTTGACTCATTAGAGCCTCAACACACATCTTGGCTTCACCTTCTAGGTTATTCAAGCAACTAGTGGAATACACTATCTCATTCTTAATCTTAAGACTCATCTCATCATCATATGAACATGCATTAATAGAAGAGAGAATAGTGGGTGGAGGGGTTACAATAGAGGCTTTAGCCATGAGACATGTGGGGTTGGAGACGAGCTTGTCCTCATTGGGAGAGTCAAAGAGGGATGTCGGTGAGGAGGTTGAGGTAGTAGTAGCCATTAGACATGTAGACTTGGTGACATGCTTGTTCTCATTGGGAGAGTCGAAGAGAGACGTAGGTGAAGATGTTCTGGTAGTACTAGCGGACATGGTGGAAATTGTGGCAATAGCAGCCACACCCATAATATCTCCATCATCTTCATCATCACTATCATTGTCATCGTTCTCTTCATATTCTTCATAGGCCACCAACACATATTTTTGTGGCTCCTTCTTGTTGGGGTAGTTCTTGTTTCCAAAGTTCTTGTTTTGGACTTTCTTGACAAAGTTCTTGTTGGGAATTGGCTTGAACTTGGATTTCAATTAAAGCCTTCCTCCATGGTCTTCTCTCTTCTCATATGGGCACTCGGTAATGAAATGGTTGGTTTCTTCACAATTGTAACACGATCTCAACTTGGTTCTTGAGCTAGTTGTGGTAGTATTTGATAGATTGCCCTTCCCTTGGTTCTTCCAAAACCTTCTTGCGATTAAAGCCAATTGCTCATGGAGAGCACACTTGATGTCTTCGTCATCACCTTCAATCATCCCCAACGAGTCAACTTATTTTTCATAGACATGAGCTTTGGCCTTCAAAGCAAGAGTTAGAGAATCCATTCTCCGAGCACGAGCAAGAGCATCATCAGCGGTCTTGTTCATGATTCCTAGAGCCACAAACTCATTCAACACTTCATTGGAGGACATGGCATAGAACTCCGCTCTTGAGAGAATATTGTTGGCCATTTATCTGTGGAAGGGCAAGATGGCTTGCATGAACTTGCGCTTGATCCACTTGTCATCCACATCCCTACTATCATGGTCAATCATCCTAATTGAAAGGGTCGTGACCCTTAGATAGAGACCTTTGGGAGTCTCATCCTACTTACCAACAAAGGCATCGGCTTCATAGTGCATTTCTTCAAACTTGGAGTTTTAAATGCTTTCATTACCAAGATAGACTCGTTGAAGAGCATTCCAAGCTTCCTTGGCGGTGTCATAAGAGCGAATGTGAGTCATTTGCTCATGAGTCAAAGCATCTTGGAGAATAGCCATGGCAGTGGCATTGAGTTGATTGTTGATTTCCTCGGTGGGTGTTAGGTTGTAGGGGTTGCATGGATAGAAGCCGAACTCCACAACCTTCCAAAGATGAACACTAGAAATTTTAAAGTGAGAGCGCATTAGATATTGCCAATTGGTGAAATTAGATACATCAAGCTTAGGTGGTGGATGATGGCTCAAAATGTAGAGCTCGTTGGGAACCCCAAGAGGAAGGTATGATGAGCACAGCAGCAAGTTTTCCCTCAGTTATGAAACCAAGGTTATCGAACCAGTAGGAGCAAGGAAACAACTGCAAGGTGTTGCTAGCAACGTGGAATCCTGCACAACACAACCACAAAACTTCGCCCCCAACTACAGTGAGGTTGTCAATCTCACCGGTTTGCTGAAAACAAAGGATTAAACGTATTGTGTGGAAGATAGTAATTGCTTGCAGAAAGTAAACAGTAAATAGTAATAGTAGATGGTATAGCAATGGTAAAATCATGGACCGAGGTCCATAGTTCACTAGAGGTAATTCTCCTTAAGATAGATAACATGCTGGGTGAACAAATTACAACGGGGCAATTAATAGACTCAAGAAAGCATACAATGCATATACTAGACATCTTGACTCCTATGAGATTTGATTGGGCATTACAACATTATACATAGACCGTAATCCAACTGCATCTATGACTAATAATCCACCTTCAGGTTATCATTTAAACCCCTTCTAGTATTAAGTTGCAAGCAATAGATAATTGCATTAAGCAAAGTGTGTAAAGTAAACAATACGGTTGTCCCATGGACAAAGGATTGATGTTTTCTCCCTAGTAGCAACAGCACATCTACAACCTTGGAGATTCCTGTCACTTCCCCAGATTACTAGAGGCATGAACCCACTATCGAGCATAAATACTTCCTCTTGGAGTTGCAAGTATCTACTTGGCAAAGATAGTTACAAACAACGAAGAGCATGCAAGATCACAAAATAACATAGACATGATAGAATCAATAATCAATCGGAAATAGCATCTCAATATCCATCGGATCCCCACAAACACAACATGTAAGATTACAAATAGATGATCTTGATCATGAACAGAGCTCACAAGATCTAAACATGATAGCACAAAGGAGGAGAACCAACCATCTAGCTACTACATGGACCCGTAGTCCAAGGATGAACTACTCACACATCACACCGGAGGCAGGCATGGTGATGAAGAAGGCCTCCAGGGTGATCTCTCCCCTCCGGCAGGGTGCCGGGAAGAGCTTCATATCCATACCGATCTAGGGATGGAGATGACGGTGGCTACAGACTCTTTTGTTGAATTTTGATCGGGGTACTTAGGGTTTTCATCCCGGGAGGCTTTTATAGGCAAAGGGGCAAGGTCGGTGGAGCACCAGGGGTCCCACACCCCCTGGTAGCGCGCCCCCCAGGCCACGCCGCCACCAGGTGTGGTCGCCCTGGTGCGCCACTTCGTCTCCCCTCCGGACTCTGTGTTGCTTCGGGTGAAATACTGAATTTGGCTTTTGTCCGGTCCAATTTCGAGAATATTACTAGTGAGGGTTTAACTCATCAATGCCCATTGTTATGGACTTGGGTTTTGGAGAAGGAGGGAGTGTTGGAGACATCTATCGGCTAGCAAACAAGCACACAGGGGACAAAGGATTTACCCAGGTTCAGGCCTCGTAGAGGTGCCTACTCCTGCTTGTCTGCTCGTGGAATTATCGAAGGAGTCGAAAGTTACAATGGTGCGCAGATGCAATCTGGCGAGAGTCGTGGAAACTAGGGTTGTGTGTGTCTCCTCGCCGCCCCCTCCTAGCCTTTATATAGATAGGCTGGGTCTCGGGTAGCAGGTCGAGTCGGTTACAAGTTAGGGTTTTCCCCTTCAAACTTTCTATCTTTAGCTTCTTCTTGCCCTTCAAGAAATCGAGAGTCCGCAGGTTACTCGAGTCCTTTCGTCTAGGCCTTGGCGACACCGTGGGCCTGTACGTATTTAGATCGTATATACCAAGCTCGAGTACCTGTAGGGTATACCCATGTCAATAGCCCTCGAGTATCCAGTGGAATCGCAGTTTCGACTGGGTACTTTTTTGAAGTCTTCGAGTGCTTGAGTGAGTACATTTTCGACTGCTTTCATTTATGTCATAGGGATTGTTGATATACGTGCCTGATATAGCCGAAGTATCGGTATCAGTTAACCACCTTAGGGTGAAACAACGCAATCTACTCAAACTCGAGTCCCCAGACTCGAATCCGGAGAAGTGCTAGCGTAATTCGACTCAAGCCGCAGAGGTCTTACAGGAGTCGAATTCCAGTTATATGGGTGTGAGCACTTGACGCGTCTGTCAAGGCATGTTCATCGTGCCTATAGGCACGGATATATTTCTGGTAGTGCGCAGTTAAATGCGTTGCCAGGCCTTTATTCAGGTCTTACCTTCACGCGGTAAGGGCGGCATCCGAATTTTATCATCGCGGAGATGATTCGGGTGACCCAGGAGATGAAGTCTCTTTGTAGGGAAAATTAGGAGGCGGTGTCGCCATGATCTGCGATTGCGGATGTAATCAACGCATAGCTTTCGTGCAAATAATCATAGGGTGCGACCAGCGCTCCCTATGGGAGTAGCCCCCGAGTGTCTGGTTGAGTCGAAGACTCAGGCAGGGACTAAAGAAATTTTGCGACTGCTGTCATCTTTGTTTGGTTGTTTCAGTCGAAAACTTGGGTTGCGAATGCTGTCATCTTTTGCTTGCTTGTTTCAGTCAAAATTGTTTCCGGCGCTCCCTATGGGAGTAACCCACGTCCATAGTCGAATCGTGTTTCGAGTGGTTGGGTTTGATTGTGATTGCTTGTATCCCTGCAATAAGAAAGGAAAATCATAGGGTGCGCGACCAGCGCTCCCTATGGGAGTATCCCTCGAGTGCTTGGTGGAGTCGAAGACTCCAGCAAGGACTAAAATAGTCAAAGTTTTCCGCTGCGTAGCTGTTGATGACGTCAGTGCTGACGCTTGCATGACCTCAGTTGCCCGCGTGAGCGGTTTTGACGGGATTTGACGAGCGGTGGGTCCCACTTTCTGACTTTGATTTGACTGGGCGTGCGTAATCTTATTATTAACTGTGCCTCCTCGATTTCCGCGCGTAATGGGAGCAGTGGAGGGACGGTTCGCGCTTCCTCTTCTCCACGTGTCGAGCGTGATGCGTGCCACGCGTCCAGTAGGGTTTTTGTGAGCCATTGGATTGCATCTCCTAAGGGTTAAGTAGCGATGCTACGGCGGTAATTTTCCATCTGCGCCCTTTTCTTCCTCGCTGCCATCGCCATTGCTGCTGCTCATCTGCTTTTCCTACGCTCATCTCCTCCTCAGCTCTGGACCACCTCCGCTCGTTTCCAAGTTATTTCCTACGCTCTCATCACCGCCGCGCAATGGGAAAGAAGAAAGGAGGCGCTGCCGCTGAATCCACGGCCACCGTTGCCGCGACAAAGAAGAAGGGTGGCCCCGCTGCTGCGGGCACCAGTGCCGCCGCCGGCGGGAAAAAGAAGGTCGCGGGCACCCGCGTGACCAATGGCGCATGGCGTCCTTCTATCATCAAGGCTTCGGATCTCCGTCTTCTTCGCCAAGACGGAGTTATTTCTGCAGCAGTCGCCGATGCGCGCGTCCCTAGCGGTGAGACCATTCCTGTGCCTCCGGCTGGTTTTCGAGTGATGTTTCTTGCATTCGTCATTCGCGGTCTTTCTTTGCCTCTCCACCCCTTTCTTAGGGGTCTCCTTTGTTTCTACGGGCTCCAGCTCCATCAGCTGTCCCCAAATTCAATTCTCCACATCACCTGCTTCATCACTCTTTGCGAGTGCTGGCTCGGAATCGAGCCGCACTTTGGCCTTTTCAAGCGCTTTTTTAAACTGAAGCGTTAGTCCGCATCTGGCTCTCTAGTTTACAATGTAGGTGGTTGTGGAATCCATGTCGACCCGTCCGCCACCTACTTCGACATCAAGCTCGCCAAGTCCGTCCAGGGATGGAGGGACAAATGGTTTTATGTTCGCGACTAGAAGGCCAAGGACGAGCATTTTGGACTCGCACCTTTCATCCCACGACTCCCTGCAAGAAGATGCGTTCTTGGAAGAACGTGATCATGCCTTCCGAACTCGCGGAGACAGACGTGTTATATCAACGCGTCTGCGACCTCGAGAGTCGCATAGGCGCAGAAGAGGGAGGTTGCGCCCTTGTCAGGACTTGGCTGGGTCGTCGCGTCTAGCCTCTCCAGGCTAGAGTCCATCCCATGTTCCAATGGGGTGGTGCTGATGATGCCACTCGCGTGTCTGCTGATGGCATGTCCGCGAGTGAGGTAGATAAGAGGGTGCGGCTGGTCACGAAGTACACATTCAAGGATGTGCTTCCGAATGAGCCAGTCGTTCCTCCTTTTGATGCTTCGAATCCTCCTCCTGAGGTATAGCTGTGCTACGCAGTAGCTTATTTTCACGATTGCTTTTCTGTTGCTTACTTGCTCCTTTTGCTCATCTTTGCTGTTTGTATGCAGGATTGGGCGGTGTCGCCTTGTATGCCTCCTCTCCCTGAGGGTATTATTCCTCACGAAGCTTTGGAAGAGGATGAGTCTGAGTCGACTGTCCCTTCTGATGTGGAAGTGGAAGCCCCCGAGTCCGGGAGCCCGGATACTCGCAAGCGTTCGCGCAGCGAGGATTCCGACGCGTCGACTCCTTCTACTCCAGAAGGCATGACCGTTGGCGTGGAGTCGCCAATTCCAGCTGTTCCTGTGAGGGCTGTGGCACCGTCGTCCCGCAAGAAGATGCGACTGCCCAAGGAGTCTTCGTCGGAGTCGGCGGAGGCCACGTTTGATCTTGACAAGTTTGACTGGTAAGTTTGCGAGTTCATTCATTCTTTTCTGTTTTCTTCTTGCTGGCTTTGCCCTGGAGTTTGCCTTTTCCCAATGCGAATTTTGTCTTGCAGTCAAGAGGCGTCGTCATCTTCTGGTGACGTCGAGTTTTTGAAGGAATCGGGAGTCGCGACCTCAAGGGCCAAGGTAGAGGTCGAGCGCGCTCCTTCTCCTCCGGCGGCGGCCCACTCCGGGCACAATTCTTCGAGCTCTCCTCACGTAGGGAAGCATCAAATAGTTGCTCGGATGATGGTTCAGCAAACTTCCTCGGAGTCGCTAGAGGACCATGTAAGTACATATTTCCTTCTTTTTTAGTGTGGCAGTCAACGCCTTCTGCTGCCCTCTCTAATTCCTTGTTTTGTGCAACAGTCCCTTGTAAAGGAAGCCACGCAAGTGGCGGAGCAGGTTATGGCGATGGGTCGCCAGCATGCGATGCCAGAGACGCGTCACCGCGTGGTCGAAAGTGAGTGCTTCCACGCTTATTCTTTTCATCTTCTCTCTGTTTTGGTATATTCGACTGATAACCAATTATTGACTGCCATGTAGCTGAGCATAACACTTTACTGCGCAACGTCGCAACATTGGAGAAGACATTGGCCGCAGCTGTGAAGGGGCGCGATGAGGCAATCGTGGCTCGTGATGATGCCCAGAAGCGCGAAGAGGATCTGCGCGCCTCCTTTACGGCCAGGGAAAAGTTGTTCGAGGAGCAACTGTTCTCAGTCGCCAAGGCCCTCTCAGGTACCTTTACTAGTGGATATTTTATTGATGCTCCTCTCTGCTTCTAGAGTTTTGCCGGTGGCACTAGAAATTTGATCCATGTATTTTTGGTGTAGATGCTGGCGACTTGAGTTTTGACCCGCAGGCCCTTCGTCGTGATGACACTCTGGCCGGCGCGGTATCCGCGGTCGAGGACTGAAGCGCCGCCGTCCAGGATACATTGTCCAAGGCCAAGGTCGCCCTTAGTCGCCTCCGGGAGGAGTTGATGCCAAAGGCGGAGCAGGTCGATAATATGGACGAGCTGGTGGAGTCACTCACCGGGGGCGTGCCTGCTACTTACAAGAACTCCCTCCGGGCGGCTAGTGCGACGATGTCACTCGCCATGGTGCAAGCCCACGGAGTCGAAATAGATCCCTCTGCGGTGTCGAAGACGATGCCTGTTGGCGCAGATGGTCAGCAGGTAGTCTTTGCTCCCTTTGTGACTGCCTGTGCCAAATATGGCCATTCCTTGATTAATACCGTTGCCAAGTATTCGAAGGAGCTCCAACATGCTAATAAGGCGGCGAAAGCTTCGGCCTCAGGGGCTGGCAGAAAGTCAGTGGTGTCTGATACTGCCACGGACTTGATGAAGCCCCCGAAGGCGTCGAAGTCGAAGAAGCCAGCTGCTCCATAGTTAGCGTTTGTAATAGATGATGAATTGTCCTTTTGGTCTAAGAACATGCCTGCTGGCGAGTGTGCTTGTGAATATTTATGCTTATCCTGAATGCACCTGTTCCCATTGCCTATGTGTTAATTTGGTCGCCTTATTTGCTTCTGTGTTGACTTGTGGTAGGGCACATCGAGTGGTCCCGTAGGGGGAACCCAGGACTCACCATCTCTTGATGAAATAGTGGCACCGCCGCGCTCTATGGTAGAGGAGTTATCCTTGCTGTCGCGACTTCGTAACCGCGTGAAGCAGTTGGAGCGTGAGTTGCCCCTGATCCGCGGTAACGCAGATGTGTGGAAGTCAAAGGCAGAAAAAGCCGTTGCCTGCGAGCAATATCTGCTTGGCGAGGTGACGCAGCTTGGCGACCAGTTTAAGTGTTAGTTTGCTCGTCCTCATCCTTTCCTTTGTAGTTAGTCGTAGTGGTACGTTGTACTCATGTTGTTGCTGCTGCTTCGTGTAGTTGTTAGCGCATGCCATCCACAGGAGGAGAGGGATAGGATTGCCATCCGCCTTCATGGTCTCACCCAGGAGCAACTTCAAGAGAGTGGATACTTCTGGGTGGATCATGATCGTGCGACTGCATTGGCGACCCTGCAGGATCGCGCTTCGCGAGTGCTGCTCTTCCTGAAGAAGTCGCAGTCATGTTTGAAGAATATCTATCGGGCGATGTTCCTATTGGATGACACTCCATCAAGCCTGTTGGCTCTCTTGGCCAAATTTCAAGATATGTCCGCGGTTCGCGAGTGCGTGAGGCAGCAGTTGGCGGCTGGTGCCAAGGCTGCTCTCTCGATGGTGCGATTGCACAGGCCTGACGTGGATGTCACCGCCGTAGCTTCTGGTCTGCCAGCGCCGCCAGCCGGATCCGCTTGGAATATGGTGCTGCACTATCAAGCGGTGGACCGCCCAGCGGAGGAGATTGTCAACTTCTTCGAGGAACAAACCAATGTTCTTCTGTTGCAGCAGTAACCAGATTTGTGTCCTGCATATAAGTGTAATTGTGATGTAAGGTTCATATATATGTTATAGATAATTTATTGTCAAACGTGTATAAACAACTTTGTTAGCGTGAGGTGCGTTGCACTATGCGAGTCCTTTTCGTTAGCCTGGCCATCCCTTTGTCAACCTGCCAGGTGCGTTGCAGCTGGGTTGGGTTTTCATTAAGGGGTTTGATTGATGTGCCAGCTACTCAGGATATTGCGTTTATTGGTTCGAAGAACAGATGTATGTAGGGTGGCGCAGCCCTCGAGTATAAAATTGACAGAAGTGAAAAGAAAACATAGAGTTTTGGGGCACTTAGCTTTTATTTATTTGGAGAACAGTACGAGGTACAATGTGTGGCTAAGTAGCCTTGGCTGGGTAGCCTTATTTGCGATGTAAAGGTAAAAACAGCTAGGGGTAGAAGCGTCGCAGTTGTGCGACGTTCTAAGGGTTGGAGTATGCGACTCCTGTCTCTAAGTCTTGAAGACGATAGGCGACACCTGGGATTACTTCTTTAATCAAGTATGGTCCTTCCCAGGGGGACTCGAGCTTGAGATGCCCCTGTTGCTTCAGTCGCAGGACCAGGTCACCTTCGACGAAGGATCTAGGGCGAAGCCTTCTACTGTGGTAGTTGCGCGGGTTCTGCTGGTAGATCGTGGATCTTTCTGCGGCGATTTCTCTTGCCTCGTCGAGGAGGTCTACGGAGTCTTTGAGTGCAAGAGATGACTCTTTATCGCTGTAAGCGACTATGCGTGGAGCCTTGTACCTTACTTCGGCGGGTAGTACCGCTTCTGCTCCGTGCACCATAAAGAATGGTATGTAGCCTGTGGCGCTGTTTGGAGTTGTACGTAGGCTCCAGAGTACGGATTGGAGCTCATCTGTCCAGCAACCCGCGGCTTGTTCGAGTGGTCGAAGGAGTCGCTTCTTGATGCCGCTGCAGACGAGCCCGTTTGCTTTTTCCACCTGACCGTTGGTCTGTGGATGCGCGACTGAGGCATAACTGATGTTGATCCCCAGGTTTCCGCAGAATTCTTGGAACTCTTTGGATGTGAAGTTCGTCCCATTGTCAGTGATGATGCTGTGCGGCACGCCGAAGCGGTAGACGATGGACACGAAGAACTTGACCGCGCTGTGACCTGATTGCTTGGTCACTGGCATGGCTTCGATCCACTTGGTGAATTTGTCGACTGCAACCAAAAGGTAGACGTAGCCTCCTTGCGAGGACCTTGGGAGCTTGCCTACCATATCGAGCCCCCATTGTGCGAAGGGCCAGGCCAATGGAATAGGCCGTAGTTCTGCGCCTGGTGCGTGTGGTTTGTCTGCGAATCGCTGACAAGCATTGCACATTTGGACTATGTCCTTGGCGTCGCGCATGGTCGTGGGCCAGTAAAGTCCAGCTCGTAGAGCTTTGGCAACGAGGACGCGACTGCCGGCGTGGTGTCCGCAAGTCCCCTCATGTATGTCGAGGAGGACTGCTCTTCCATCGGCTAGGGAGACGCATCGTTGTAACACGCCTGTGATGCTGCGTTTATACAGTTCGCCATTGATAACGGCGAATGCCTTGGAGCGTCGCGCGATGTGCCGTGCGTCTGTCGGGTCGTCCGGTAGGCGCTTGCTGAGGAGATATGTAATGTACGGCTGCGTCCAGGATTGTTCGATCATCATGACGCTCATTGGCCCTTCGAGTCCTGTGTCTGGCTCCAAGTTATTGAGTGCCATTGTCTCATTGGGTGGCGTAGCCCCCGAGTCTGTTGCTGTGCTTGTTTTCTTCTCTGCGGCCTTTGGCTTGATGGAGCGTTCGCAGATGCGCTCGAGGAATACCCCAGGTGGTATGGGGGCGCAGGTAGAGCCTATGTTGGTGAGTGCGTCCGCCTCCTCGTTGCTTTCGCGACCTACATGTCGCAACTCGCAACCATCGAAGTCTCCCTCGAGTGTATCGTAGAGGTCACGGTATGCGATCATGTTATCATTGAGTGCGTCGCACTCGTGCATTGTTTGGTTGACGACCATCTTGGAGTCGCCATATATGATGAGCCTCTTTGCACCGCAGGCTTTTGCCATCCTCATCCCGTGCAACAGGGCCTCGTATTCAGCCTCGTTGTTTGAGGCTGTGAACTGCATTCGCAGGATGTATTTCAGCTTGTCCCCTTGAGGTGATGTCAGTATGACACCTGCTCCTGCTCCGTCTTTCCGCTTGGATCCATCGAAGTGCATTGTCCAGCGGTAGGACATATCTGGCTTGTCCGGGAGTTGGTTTTCCATCTAATGCACGAGGAAGTCAGGGAGAACTTGCAATTTGATTGCGTTGCGCTTTTCATATGTGATGTCTCGTGGAGACAGTTCGATTCCCCAAAGCGTGACTCATCCCGTGGCGTCGGGGTTATTAAGGATATGTCCCAATGGGGCGTCGCTGACTACCATGATTGGGTGTTCCTGGAAGTAATGGCGCAGTCGCCGGGCGGTCATGAAGACGCCGTACGCCAGCTTCTGGTAGTGCGGGTACCGCTGTTTTGTTGGCGTGAGGACCTCGCTGAGGTAGTATACCGGGCGTTGTACGCCATGGTCCTTGTTTTCCTTGGCCCGCTCGACGACGAGCACTGTACTAACCACTTGGTTGGTAGCAGAGATGTACAGCAGTAGTGGCTCCCTTTCTCGTGGAGTCACCAGTACTGGCGAGGTGGATAACAGGCGCTTGAGATCTTCGAATGCTTCTTGCGCTTCCTTGGTCCACTCGAATTTGTCAGCTTTGCGGAGGAGCTGATAGAAGGGCAGCGCCTTTTCTCCCATTTGACTGATAAATCGACTGAGGGTCGCGATTTGTTCGGCTAGTTGATGGACGCCTCTTATGTTCTTTGGCTTCTCCATTGCCAGTATGGCCTTTATCTTTTTCGGGTTGGCCTCAATCCCTCTCTCGGAGATGAGATACCCGAGCAGCTGCCCAGATGGTACGATGAAGGCGCATTTGTCCAGATTGAGCTTAATCCGGTAACGATCGATATTGGCGAATGTTTCGCGCAAGTCGTCGATTAGAGAGGCTTCCTCCTTGGTTTTGATTACTATGTCATCGACGTAGACTTGGATGTTGCGACCCAATTGCTCCTTGAGGCAAGCCTGCATGCACCGCTGGTAGGTGGCTCCCGTGTTTTTTAGCCCGAAGGGCATTGTGTTGTAGCAGAACACACCGAAGGGTGTTGTAAACGCGGTCTTCTCCTGGTCTTCCTCCTTCATTCGAATTTGGTTATAGCCTGAGTAGGCATCGAGGAAGCAGAGGCGCTCGCATCCAGCAGTGGAGTCGATGATTTGATCGATCCGTGGTAGCGGGAAGTGATCTTTTGGGCAGTGCTTGTTTAAAGAAGTGAAGTCCACGCACATCCATAGGATGTCCGTGTCCTTTTTTGGCACCAGCACCGTATTGGCGAGCCAAGTGCTTTCCTTGATCTCGAGTATGAATTTGGCCTCGAGGAGTCCGTTGATCTCCATTCCGACTGCCTGCGCTCGTGGCTCAGACAGTTGCCTGATTGTTTGCTTGACTGGCCTTGCGTCGGGGTTGACGTTGAGTGCGTGCTCGGCGAATTCCCTGGGAACTCCTGGCATGTCCGCAGGGCACCAGGCAAAAATTTCCCAGTGCTCACGGAGGAATTCGACGAGCGCGAGTTCCTATGCGGGACTCAAGTTGTTGGCAATGAGGGCCGTTTTGGCGGGATCTGTCGGGTGGACCTGCACCTTCTTTGTGTACATAGATGAGTCGAAGGAGAGATCAGGTGAGCTTGGCCTACTCAGGGGAGGCAGACTATTGTCTGTCGTTTCCTTCAATTGCGCGAGCTCTTCCTGCATGCCGAAGGACTGGGAGATTCTGTTGAATTCCCTGTCGCAACTGTCAGATCGCTCAAAGCTCCCGTTGATCGTGATGACGCCGTTTGGACCTGGAATTTTCATCTACAGGTAGGCGTAGTGGGGTACCGCCATGAACCTAGCGAACGCGACGCGTCCGAGGATGCAGTGGTATTGTGAGGGCCAGTCGACGACCTCAAAGTCGATACACTCGCGCTGGAAGTTCTTTGGCGTGCCGAATATGACGTCAAGGTTGATTTTGCCCAGGGGTATACGTCTTTCCCTGGGACGATGCCGTGGAACGTTGTGTCCGATGCCTCCAAGCAGGTTAGAGGGATCCTCATTGCTCGCAAGGTGCTCGCGAATATGAGGTTGATGCCGCTTCTGCCATCCATGAAGACGCGACTCATGTCGAAGCCTCCAATTTGCGCCTCGAGTACGAGGGGGCAATGACCTGGGCGAGGTACTTGAGATGGGTGGCCGCGTTTATCGAAGGTGATGCACGACTCACTGCCACTGAGGTACTCAGTGGTGGATGGTGGTGAGTGCGTGGCCAAGTTGACTTGGCGAGTGATGGCTTTCTGCACCCTGTTGGAGGGGCGCCCTTTTTGGATCATCATGGTACCCATGGCCCATGGGTACGATTCTCCTCCGTGGTGCTGGTCCGGTGCAGCTCCGTTCGGGGGTGGCCCCGGTGGTGGTGGCGGTGCGCCATGTGCCACAGCGCCTAGAGCGGCTCCGTAGCTTCTTTCGACTGGGTTGCGGTTCATCCGAACCAATCCCTCGTGTAGCTTGAGGAACTCGTGGCAGTCTTTGAGGAGGTGGCTGGACTTTCTCTTGCTGTCATGCTTGTCGATGTAGAAGTGTACCGTGCATGGCCTGGACAGATTTCCTCGATGGAGGTCGCGGGTGCCTCGTCGCGAGTGCGGCGTTGCCACACTTGCATGGTTTTCCCGGAGTCGCGGTATCCGCCGCTGCGGTATCCGCTGTTGCGGTTGTCGTCGCGTCTATCGGCGTAGCCGGCTGCGACCATGTTGACGTTGTCACGGTCATCGTAGATGCGCATGCGGCGTTTGCCTCGACGGCCGCGTCTGCGTTCGAGTTCTGCCTCCTCGTCGGAGTGAGCGCGGTTCTTCACCGAATCTTCTCCATCAACCCACCGATTCGCGATCTCCATCAGGTGGTCGATGGTCTGGGGCTTTGAGCGGCCCAGCTCCTCTCTGAGCTCTAGACGGCGGACGCCACCGTTGAATGCATCAATTGCACGGTCCTCCGAGATGTTTTCCGCGGAGTTCTTGATGATGGACCACCTTTGGATGTATGAGCGTAGCGATTCACCAGATCTTTGCTGGCAGCATCTCAGTTCTTCGATTGATGCGAGCCATTTGTACGTGCCCTTAAAGTTGCGCACGAAGCTATAAACCAGCTCATCCCAACTGCGAATGGATCCGCGTGGGAGGTTATTGAGCCATGCTCGGGCGACGCCCTGCAGCTGTAGCTGCAAACATTGCATGGCTGTACTTCGACTGCCTCCGTGGAGCCTGACCGAGGAGATGTGATCCTCTAGCCAGATTTTAGGGTCTTGTAGACCGTCGAACTTCGGATTTTCCGACGGAAGTTTAAACCCCTTAGGCATTCGCTTCTGCCTAATGGATCTGCTGAAGCATCTGGCGCCGTAGAGCTCCCCGTCTTCCTCTTCCGAGTCAGTCGACCGAGCATGTCGTGCCCTTAACTTGTCGATCTTGCGTTGCGTGAGGTCTTTGCACGCATCGTAGTCGCGATCGTGTCGCCGTGAGCGATGGCGTCGAGACAGGTTGTGACTGTCATTGCTGGATGAAGGCGAGGAGTAGCGTTTTGCCAGCGCTTTGCCCTTTTTGGGTCTGGTACCGGCTCCTTGTCGAGGGCGGCCTCGATTAGCCCCAAACCCGCGATCATAGATTGGTGCATGGCGGTTCGGGGATCTCCAGCCGGTGGCTGGTTGTTGAGGAGGTACATGGTGGCTGCTGTCACCGCGGCCTGCGGCGTCCTAGGGACCACGTTGCCTCTCGTGTCGACTGTCATAGAGCCAAAGTCAAGGACTTTCGCGGCGTCTATGCGCTCTTGTTCGGTGAGGTGAGCCATTCGCGACTGCCTCTTCTTGGCGATGTACTCGTTGCCTCGTGAGGAGGATCCTCCGTAGGAGGAGAGCCCAGCGCGACGAAGGCTCGACTCGTCCGCCGCCTTTTTACGCGCCTCAAGTTGCGCGATTGCTTATTTTTGGCGCGTGAACTCTTCTTTTAGGAGCCAGTGGTAGCCCATCAGTAGTTCCTGCGGGGACCCAAGGGGTAGAGGTGCACCTCGTAGGGCTTCGCGGCAGCGCTCCCACTCTTGCTCGTTGAGCCTAATTACGACGCATTCGCCGGTTTGCTCATTGATTATGCTGGGAGGTTCGACTGCTCCCCCGTTGGCGCCGTTACCGCCGTTGCCACCATTGCCGGTGTTACCGTCGTTGCCTCGATTGGCGGAGGTGTCGCATGCGTTAATGACGGCGCACATGAAGTGATTGGGGAAGCTGCTGCTTCCACAACTTTCAGATTCGGAATCGTAGGTTCCATCTTCTGTGGCCAGATCGCTCAGATCGGAGTCGCGACTGCTGTCGCTGATCGTTTTCCCGACTGCCACCGGAGCATTGAGCTCGCTGAGGGTGCCGATCGATGGAGGGAACCATGATGCTGGGGCAATCGCCGGTGCTGTCGGTTGATCAGGCATGCGAAGCGTGCCCATCTGACCAACTTGGAAGCGGAAGCTCCCAATCGCCAGGCTAATTCCGTCGCCTACGGATTCGAAGGCCGGGCGGGTGGCCGGCGTGGGGACGGTGAAGTCGAAGGCGCCGAAGAGCTGGCGAATCTCCGCTGTTGCGGAGTTGTAGATCGCAGTTGATGGGGCCGAAGAAGCCGCAACATCAGCACTCCCAGTTCCCACAGACGGCGTCAATTGACGAGGGTTTAACTCATCAATGCCCATTGTTATGGACTTGAGTTTTGGAGAAGGAGGGAGTGCTGGAGACATCTATCGGCTAGCAAACAAGCACACAGGGGACAAAGGATTTACCCAGGTTCAGGCCTCGTAGAGGTCCCTACTCCTGCTTGTCTGCTCGTAGAATTATCGAAGGAGTCGAAAGTTACAATGGTGCACAGATGCAATCTGGCGAGAGTCGTGGAAACTAGGGTTACGTGTGTCTCCTCGCCTCCCCCTCCTAGACTTTATATAGATAGGCTGGGTCTCGGGTAGCAGGTCGAGTCGGTTACAAGTTAGGGTTTTCCCCTTCAAACTTTCTATCTTTAGCTTCTTCTTACCCTTCAAGCAATCGAGAGTCCGCAGGTTACTCGAGTCCTTTCGTCTGGGCCTTGGCGACACCGTGGGCCTGTACGTATTTAGATCGTATATACCAAGCTCGAGTACCTGTAGGGTATACCCATGTCAATAGCCCTCGAGTATCCAGTGGAATCGCAGTTTCGACTGGGTACTTTTTTGAAGTCTTCGAGTGCTTGAGTGAGTACATTTTCGACTGCTTTCATTTATGTCATAGGGATTGTTGATATACGTGCCTGATATAGCCGAAGTATCGGTATCAGTTAACCACCTTAGGGTGAAACAACGCAATCTACTCAAACTCGAGTCCCCAGACTCGAATCCGGAGAAGTGCTAGCGTAATTCGACTCAAGCCGCAGAGGTCTTACAGGAGTCGAATTCCAGTTATATGGGTGTGAGCACTTGACGCGTCGGTCAAGGCATGTTCATCGTGCCTATAGGCACGGATATATTTCTGGTAGTGCGCAGTTAAATGCGTTGCCAGGCCTTTATTCAGGTCTTACCTTCACGCGGTAAGCGCGGCATCTGAATTTTATCATCGCGGAGATGATTCGGGTGACCCAGGAGACGTAGTCTCTTTGTAGGGAAACTTAGGAGGCGATGTCGCCATGATCTGCGAGTACGGATGTAATCAACGCACAGCTTTTGTGCAAATAATCATAGGGTGCGACCAGCGCTCCCTATGGGAGTAGCCCCCGAGTGCCTGGTTGAGTCGAAGACTCAGGCAGGGACTAAAGAAATTTTGCGACTGCTGTCATCTTTGTTTGTTTGTTTCAGTCGAAAACTTCGGTTGCGACTGCTGTCGTCTTTTGCTTGCTTGTTTCAGTCGAAATTGTTTCCGGCGCTCCCTATGGGAGTAACCCACGTCCATAGTCGAATCGTGTTTCGAGTGGTTGGGTTTGATTGTGATTGCCTGTATCCCTGCAATAAGAAAAGAAAATCATAGGGTGCGCGACCAGCGCTCCCTATGGGAGTAGCCCCCGAGTGCTTGGTGGAGTCGAAGACTCCAGCAAGGACTAAAATAGTCGAAGTTTTCTGCTACGTAGCTGTTGATGACGTCAGTGCTGACGCTTGCATGACCTCAGTTGCCCACGTGAGCGGTTTTGACGGGATTTGACGAGCGGTGGGTCCCACTTTCTGACTTTCATTTGACTGGGCGTGCGTAATCTTATTATTAACTGTGCCTCCTTGATTTCCGCGCGTAATGGGAGCAGTGGAGGGACGGTTCGCGCTTCCTCTTCTCCACGTGTCGAGTGCGATGCATGCCACGCGTCCAGTAGGGTTTTTGTGAGCCGTTGGATTGCATCTCCTAAGGGTTAAGTAGCGATGCTACGGCGGTAATTTTCCATCTACGCCCTTTTCTTCCTCGCTGCCATTGCCATTGCTGCTGCTCATCTGCTTTTCCTGCGCTCTTCTCCTCCTCAGCTCTGGACCACTTCCGCTCGTTTCCAAGTTATTTCCTGTGCTCTCATCGCCGCCGCGCAATGGGAAAGAAGAAAGGAGGCGCTGCCGCTGAATCCGCGGCCACCGTTGCCGCGACGAAGAAGAAGGGTGGCCCCGCTGCTGCGGGCACCAGTGCTGCCACCGGCGGGAAAAAGAAGGTCGCGGGCACTGTAACTACCTCGGTGAATTACGCTCTTAGTTACATGCCTGGATGAACGAAAGTGGTTAAAATAGTACGGTGGGGCCCAGGGCCACTCACGGTAGACCTTTCGGCCGTCCTAACCACTTTCAGAACATCGGGACAAGAACGAGCGGCGTAATCGGCAGGCGAAGGGATCAACTACATACACAAATGAGTATGTATGCAAGCCACATACAACAGTCCTCAGAGCCATTCCATCTAGAAGAAATAGAAATATTACAACGCCATACGGCGAGATTCAAATATCCTAGATAGAGATAATAATTTAGGATAGCTCCTCATACAACAAACATCAGAGTATCAGGCGGAAGCGGAAAACAAGATCCGAGTACGGATAAGAAGCAAATCGGCATAAGATGCCCAATAAATAAACACATCTCGCCCACAGATCTCACGGATCCCCGTTCCCGGAATCTCTACACCGAATGATCGTTGCCAACATCATCTGTCTCTTCCACCCAGTATCCATCTTGCGAGTATACCTGTTCATCTAAATCAAACAATTTATCGTGTGAGACCCTAGGGGTACTCAGCAAGTCTTTATGCCACTAAAGGGGACACAACCTAGGGCAGCAAAAGATGACACCTAACAATTCTACAGATACTCGCTAACCATCCTCCTAACCAATGATAGACGGATGTCCGTGAATTAAGGATAACAGTTATAACAGTATAATTAACAGATCCATCCTCCTCCTCGCTTACCAACGAGGAAGCGGACGAACAACCCCCATCATCCGTTGGCAGTTTTATTAACCATTCCATGAGTATTTCACTATTTACTAGTCAAGTTCTTAGTCAAATTAAAAGCGGTACTTTAGTTATACTTGTCTATGATCGAGACACTGTGCTCCAAGTCGTCCATAACCGCAGACACGGCTTTCAGAAAGATTTACCCTGCAGGGGTGCACGAATAGCAACACACACTCGATCAACCTCGGAAAAACCAAATCAAAACCCAACGAGGCATTCACGACAAAGCAATCACAGGATTCAGAAATATTTCAGGGGGCCACCCCATTAAGCTACCCGCAACGAAGTTGGCCGGCTCCGAGACGGACCCAAGGTTTGTGTGGACGGCGGTAAACGACTGGGAACCCGAAAATGTGACTAGGCTTGTCGATACAGCGAAAACGTGTCATGATCCAAAACAGTACAGGTGCTCCTCGCACAATCTTAAATAAAGCAGTAACATGGCATAAGTACAGGATAGTAATAAAGCCCCGAACTAATTGTGGCCCCAAGAAATAAGAATGAATCAAGCTCTGGCTCAGGGGGGTCCATAAGGCCTCCCGGATGTGGATAGTGCGAATAGTCAAGGAACAGGAATCAAGTACTCGGGGTCCTACGGGACACAAGTGAGCATGAAAAACCAAATAGCATATATTGCTCACTGGTGCCTCTTTCATTAGTTATCCCGTTACTACTCAGGTTAAGTTGTTTAGGTACCTCGTGATCCTTCAGACACTCACATACCCTACACATGCTTTTCTACGACTCGCATGGCTCAAACAACTCCTGTAGTAATGGCTCATGGGATGAAGGAACAAGCTTCGGTGGGGTTTAAAAGTAAAGGCTATGCAGTACTTGGGATTCAATTTAATGCAATCGCGACTCAATGATGCAAGAATAAGATAGAGGCAATAGGTACTGTATGTATGCAAGCATGTGGTAGTGCTTGCCTGGCAGCTCAGTTGAAGCGAGAGATGGATCTGGGTAGTACTCCTGTGATTCCTGGTAATTCTCTTGCTGGGCGTCTATTCGAAGAAGAACCAAACAAACAAGGGCCAACATAAATAAAGTGCACAACATATGAATTAAAATGCGACAAGCAAATAAGCATGCCATGATGAATGATGCACAATTTACATGGCATTAAGGTAGCATGGCAAAGGTGAGGTGTGGATACAAGAAATAAAGCATTTTATTATTTATTTAACCAAGTTTTATTGTCATAACCAGTTCAGATTTTTAATAATAACATCATGCATGCTTCAAATCAGAACAAGGACTGCATAGATAGAACGGGCTCGTCGCGCTGATCGATTTAGACATATTATTTGTCAAATTTGGAGTGGTAGAATTAAAGTTATTAATTAATTAAGGAAAAGGGCATTTTATTGTAATTTTAATCATCTCGAAATTTTAAAGTGCTCAAACAATATTTTGAATGCCATATTTGAAATCCTCACATTTTTCTGATTCAAAAACATATATTATTTGTATTATTTGGATTTGTATTTTAAAAGTTATTTAAATCTGAGTTGAATTTGAATTTAAATCAATTTTGAAAAGGTTTAAATTAAACAGCAAAGCAGAAAACCATTTTGTACTCAGACAGATCCAGCCACAGTCACTGACGGGTGGGCCAGCCGCTGACTGGGGCCATGCGCACGGAAAACTTTTGCTACCGCGGCGTAGCTAGCTGCTGCGGGTGACATGCGGGGCCAGCGAGCTAGGGCCCATGTGCCAGTGGGGTAATTCCCAGAGGCTGACAGGTGGGGCGTGGGTTGGAGCGCGGGTTACGGCCTGAGAAACAGGGGGCTTTTCTGCAAAACGCTAGGGCGGCTGACATGTGGGGTAGGCTGGACCGCGGGTTTAGGAAATAAAAGGTTGGGGGGTTTTCTGAAAAAGGGGGCCGCGGTACTGTTTATCTTCTCGTTTTACTGGCGAAACTGACGGATGCGTTCGGCGACAGCGCGCGCGGCATGGTGGGGATCGAACTGGCGACCTGGGGCTCGCGCTAGGCGGCGACTACCGCTGGGCTAGGGAGGGGGTTGTTGTCTGGGAGCGGCTGCGCGGCTAAGTGAGGCTCTAGGCGGCGCGGGCACGTGCAGACACAGCGAGCAGCGGTGCACTGAGGGCGCTCGTCGAAACGACTAGCGACGATAGATGGCAACAGCGAGGCGGAGCATGTCTGGGCGGCAGAGGGGCTCACCGCGGGGTGGTCGGTTGTGTCAGATCAGGGAGAAGCGCGACGTATCGTTGAGGTTGCTGGCGTTCTGGCGGTTAGGGTTTCGGGGGAGCGGCGAGGATCTGGCGGTCCTGGTAGCCTCCTCCTCCTCGTCGGTGCATAGAGGGAGCAGCAGGGAGGTCTCCTTGGTCTTCCAGACCACCTCCACGACGCGCACGCCGGCCGGGACGACGAGGCGCAGGGATAGACGGCGACGACTAGCGGCAGGGGTTGGCGACGGTGAAGAAGAAGGGGAAGGAGAGGGCAGGCTTGGGGTGGATCTAGGAGAGGCAGGGGAAGCCGTGGGGCGGAGGTAAAGCGAGGGAGAAGGAGGAGATGCCGTGTGGGACTCGGGGGTTGATAAAGTGGCTTCGGCCACTTTCCTCCTTCTCCCCGAGCACGTGGTCGAGCTGGGGCTCGACCTGGGGCAGGACAGTGGCAGAGGAGAGGGGCTGCAGGTGGGGACGGTGTGGGTAGCAGCTGGGTGGGGCTGGCACGGTGGTAGAGAGAAGAGAGAGAAGGGAGGGGGTAGCTCGGGTGAGCTCGGGTTAGGCTAGGGCATGGTCTAGGGTTTGGGGTGGTTAGCTGGTTAGATGGGGTGTGGGCCACGGAGAGAAAGAGGGCCAGGTGGCCATCATGGTAGAGAGAGAGATAGAGAGAGAGGTGAGGTTAAGGTTAGGGTTTAGTGTAGAATTAGGGTTAGAGGAAAAATAGAGAGAGGAAGTTAAGTTAGCTTTTTATTAGGTGTTTAGGTTTTAAAATGTGTTTATGAGATCAACCAAGAGGGTAAAGTGAAGCTTGATTAAGTTAAGATGAGGTGAAGGAGAAACCAAGAAAAGAGAAAGAAAAGAATTATGGGAAGAGGCCTCATTTGAATCATGCATGGGGAAAGTAAAAATAAAAATGATGTTGATCAGAATATGGGGATGGTGGAAGGGATGGAGATGATCCACAAAGAAAAGATCCAATAAACAAAGGAAAAACCAATGGGACAAAAGGTGGTGATGAAGGTTGCATGGCCCATGCAAAAATAATAAATGCCCTGATTTATTTGGTGAAAACAAAATAATGATATGGTATTATTCTTATGCATTCCCAAGAAATGGAATAAGGCCAAGCAAAAGAATTGGATTAGATCCACCCCACCACATGAGCTAGAATAAAATCAAAAGAAAAAGAATTGCAAGCTCATGGGTAAAAGGATGGTGGAATTATAAGGTGGTGAAAGAAAAGTGATGGAGTGGAATAAAAGATATGCCCCCAACTCAACTTGGGCATTAAACAATATATCAACAACCAAATACAATATCAAGAGGCAAATACAAAAATAATGCATATGAGAGAAGAACCAAAGAAACAGGGTTTTATATGATGCTCAAATGCAAGGTGGCATGATGACATGAGCATGATATAATTATGATGCAACAATTATATATAGGAAGTAGCCAATATCTTACTAGACCAAGTAGCATTACAATTGTTAGAATTTTGGGATGCTACAGGCACCCGCGTGACCAATGGCGCATGGCGTCCTTCTATCATCAAGGCTTCGGATCTCCGTCTTCTTCACCAAGACGGGGTTATTTCTGCAGCAGTCGCCGATGCGCGCGTCCCTAGCGGTGAGACCATTCATGTGCCTCTCGCTAGTTTTCGAGTGATGTTTCTTGCATTCGTCATTCGCGGTCTTTCTTTGCCTCTCCACCCCTTTCTTAGGGGTCTCCTTTGTTTCTACGGGCTCCAGCTCCATCAGCTGTCCCCAAATTCAATTCTCCACATCACCTGCTTCATCACTCTTTGCGAGTGCTGGCTCGGAATCGAGCCGCACTTTGTCCTTTTCAAGCGCTTGTTTAAACTGAAGCGTTAGTCTGCATCTGGCTCTCTAGTTTACAACGTAGGTGGTTGTGGAATCCATGTCGACCCGTCCGCCACCTACTTCGACATCAAGCTCGCCAAGTCCGTCCAGGGATGGAGGGACAAATGGTTTTATGTTCGCGACCAGAAGGCCAAGGACGAGCATTTTGGACTCGCACCGTTCGATCCCGCGACTCCCTGCAAGAAGATGCGTTCTTGGAAGAACGTGATCATGCCTTCCAAACTCGCGGAGACAGACGTGTTATATCAACGCGTCTGCGACCTCGAGAGTTGCATAGGCGCAGAAGAGGGAGGTTGCGCCCTTGTCAGGACTTGGCTGCATCGTTGCGTCCAGCCTCTCCAGGCTAGAGTCCATCCCATGTTCTGATGGGGTGGTGCTGATGATGCCACTCGCGTGTCTGCCGATGGCATGTCCGCGAGTGAGGTAGATAAGAGGGTGCGACTGGTCACGAAGTACACATTCAAGGATGTGCTTCCGAATGAGCCAGTCGTTCCTCCTTTCGATGCTTCGAATCCTCCTCCTGAGGTATAGCTGTGCTACGCAGTAGCTTATTTTCGCGATTGCTTTTCTGTTGCTTACTTGCTCCTTTTGCTCATCTTTGCTGTTTGTATGCAGGATTGGGCGGTGTCGCCTTGTATGCCTCCTCTCCCTGAGGGTATTATTCCTCGCGAAGCTTTGGAAGAGGATGAGTCTGAGTCGACTGTCCCTTCTGATGTGGAAGTGGAAGCCCCCGAGTCCGGGAGCCCGGATACTCGTAAGCGTTCGCGCATCAAGGATTCCGACGCGTCGACTCCTTCTACTCCAGCTTCTTCTTGCCCTTCAAACTTTCTATCTTTAGCTTCTTCTTGCCCTTCAAGCAATCGAGAGTCCGCAGGTTACTCGAGTCCTTTCGTCTGGGCCTTGGCGACACCGTGGGCCTGTATGTATTTAGACCGTATATACCAAGCTCGAGTACCTGTAGGGTATACCCATGTCAATTACCTTACTAGCTTTTCTGAAACCAAAAACAGCAGAAAACAGGCAACTGGCTCTGTGGCATCTTGTTAATAGGTTAGTCCTAGAAAATGTATAAAAATACCTCAAAGTGTGAACAAAACATAAGAAAGTAGATATAAAACAAGCATGGAACATCAAAAATTATAGATATGTTTATGACATATCAAAATACCCAAGCTTAACTCCTGCTCGTCCTCGAGTAGGTAAGTGACAAAAAGAATAATTTTTTAGGTGACATGCACCATCATATATGTAAAGCATTGATAGTTGGGATCAAAGTACTCTAACATGAGCATAAAAGATAGAGTTCTAACAATAAGACATAGAAACTATGTTGTAACATGAAAAAGATACAAACAAAAGGTTCATGAATAACAATGCATTAAAATACATTTGTTTGTTTCACATATAGAAAACATAATAAGAATGGTATTCAGCTTGTCCCTCGTGGTATAGCAAAATATAAATGCATAAGACACCTTCAAAGTTCATAAGGGTGACTAGATACAAATAATTTAGGAACAAGCAATATCATAGTTATGAAACAATCAACAAGTTTTGGAACAATGTACATTAAACTAAGAATGGTCACTATGCTCTCTCAATTGGTGCATAAAGATAGAAGATGAAGACTCAACATAAATGTAAAAGGAAAGGCCATTCATAAGAGGGAAGTAGGGATTTCAAGTTTCATAAAGAGCTTCCAAAAATTATGGTACTTATTAGCTTTCAGCTCTCATTACCCCTATCATAAGCATCTTTTATTAGGTGATTAAGGTTAAAGTGAACAAATATGAGGATATGCTTGCAAGTTATAAGTCAAAAATCTCATGCCCCTTGCCTACGAGTCCCAAACCTCATGCTACTCAACTTTAGTCACAAATAAGTTCTTATCATTGTAAGTACATGTGTATCATGGAGAACTGCCAACGGGGTACCCCTTGCCCCATGATACAGAAGCTATCCCATATCAAAATGATAAGGCAACAGACATGAGCATCTCAGCGATCTTTTTATTTGCTATTTGCGTAGGTTTTTATTGAGGATGCTTCACAGAATGCTCACTATGGTTATGCTGCAAGTTTCCACCATGATTAGGCATGGCTTAGGCTAGCCGCCCAGGCATTTCTCTAACACATATTCAAAATCCATGAGCTTACAAGCTTGCCTTTTATTTCACACCGCCGGGATCCATAAACAAAAGAACATAATATCAACTGAATAATAAGTGCAATGTCCAAAGCATTCCCCATGACAACATGGTTCTGCTAATTCTCAACTTATAAAGTGCAAGCATATACGAAACATCGATGGACGCAATGGTTCAAGTTTATTAAGTGCAAGAAAGTAAAGTGTGCCATCAAGTTCATGAGAGCTTTAATCACTAATTTTCACATAACAAGTTTAATTTGGAAGGTAGATGAAGACATGAATATACTTGGAATGGTGTAACACACCATGCATAGGAATTTATAGTGGACTCTATGGAACAACTTGGTTTTCTTGGGGGTTGGTGATACGTCCAAAACATATCTACTTTCCCGAACACTTTTGCTATTGTTTCTACTCTAAACTTGTGTGATTTGGATGCAACTAACACGGACTGACGCTGTTTTTCAGCAGAGTTGCCTTGGTGTCTACTTTTTGTGCAGAAAATCAACTATCAGGCAAAATCCCGGAAAATATGCCAAAAATCCTATTTCACCAGAATACGAGACGGAGGGGGGCTGGGTCCAGGCCACACCACCTGGCCACGCGGGCAAGCCTAGGCCACGCTAGGGGTGGTGGTCTGGCCACCCCAGACTGCCCCTCGGTCTCCCTCTTTGCCTATAAGTTGCCTTCTGACCTAAAAACTCAGGGGGGGTCGACGTTTTTCTAGAAGGAGTTCCGCTCCGCCGCCACCACCAGATTCCACATAACAGCACCAGAAACTTTGTTCTGGCACCCTGTCGAGACGAGGAATTGGAGGAGATCATCACCATCGCTTCTCCATCGACCATTCATGTTTCCCCCATCTATGAGTGAGTAATCCCCCGCTGTAGGCTATGGGGATGGTAGGGATTGGATGAGATCGTTCATGTAATGGCATCAGATTGTTTGGGCACGGTGCCTAGTATCTTTTATTAGTGCTTTATGACTTTGTTGCGACTTGTTGTGCTTAATGCTTGTCACTAGGTCCTGAGTGCCATGATTTCAGATCTGAACATGTTATTGATTCATTATGATAGTATTGTTTATGGTCTTACCTACAAGTTGTATACACACATTATTGTCCGGAACTAATGGCCCGGAAGTGACAGAAATCGGGATAACCGGAGGGAATGGCTTTGATGTGAGGATCACATGTGTTCATGGAGTGTTAATGCTTTGCTCTGGTGCTCTATTAAAAGGAGCACCTTAATTGCCAGTAGTTCCCTTAAGGCCCCGCTTCAAACGGGTTGACAGGACAAAAGATGTTTTGCAAGTTCTCATTGTGAGCACGTATGACTATATATGGAACACATGCCTAGGATTATCTAGTACTTGGATGTTTTATCTTATTTATCTGTAATTGCCCTATGTTCTGATTGCTATGTGAATTGTCTTGTCCATGCAACGCCCGTCCATCCATCCATGTGCCTACCGCACTCGAATCCCATGGTTTACTTCTATTGTTACTGCTGTGTTTACTTTACTACTGCTGTTACTTTACTATTCCTACTACAAAACTGTTGCTACTGATGTCGTGGTGGTGTCACGGCAGATGCCATGGATAGGCTAAAGGTGGGGATAATACACGCTAGGGGAATCCAGGGAGGGATAGTGAAGTGATTCTCCACACAGAAGTTTGTATTGCTTTGATTCCAAGATTACAAGTGCTCCTAGAGCTTTGTTGGCGAGAGGAGGAAGAAGGAGCTCTCTTACTCTCGCATACAGATCACCCTCAAAACCCTAGCCAAAACAGAATAGCGGAACACCCTCTACTGAAACCCTAGCCCCCCTTTTATAGAGGGAGCTCGGTCTCTGCCTAGGGCATACGTGGAAGCATATTCTTAAGCCGACCGGGGTGCTTTTCCCCCGCGTCACACATGCAGAGGCTACGTGAGCCTCTGTGGCGCCCGCGTCAGCCGACATGGGCATCGTCACCCTTGTCGGCCACGCCCCGGTGGCCCTGTCCTTGCTTGCTTCGCTCAGGTAGTGCGTACCAGGGCTTCTTTTGACCAGCGAGATTCCTTCCTTCTCCTAGAAGCTAGACGCGACCCAGATCATAGCCGATCCGGTCACACCCGTTCCCGCACACAAATAAAACAGACATCTCCGACTTACTCCTTAAGTCGGTTGAGACTTAGTCAGGCAAACGCCCCCTGGTCCGGGTTACCCCGTGATTCGGCCTGCCTTTAGGTGACCCGGCCAGCATCAGCTTTGGCCTTGCCGAACCTCGGCTAACTCGGCCTTTATACCCCGGCGTGACCCTACCCGGGGGTATCCCCCCAACATTAGTCCCCGAAGCTGGTGTAGTCATAGCTGCCTTGGCCGCTAAGGCCACATCAGGTTCAATTCTGAGCTCTGGTTGTTATTGCCGAGTTACCTCTTTACCTCGGATTATATGGATTTACGTTCCCATCGCACATTCCAAGTTTTCACTTGCCGGCCGGGTTACCACTTTAATTCGGACCTGATGGTTTTACTTTCCCTCTGCTCATTCCAAGTTTTCACTGGCTGGCCGGGTCACCATGGTTCCATCCGGGTTTTCTTTCCTTCTCTCGTACGCCAACCCATGTGGAGGGTAATCATTATGTTGTCTTATTTTAAGGGCCTGCACAGTAACCGCCGCAGTAATTGTCAGTTATCACTGTGCGCGGGTCACGTCATGCCTGCCTCCTCGTTTATCGCATCACAGTGTCGCGTCATGGGATCATCTCCGCTCTGTGGCCCTCCGTGTGGCTCCCCACTGATTGGCCGAGGCAGGTCATACACGGCCACTACGTGCGGCTGATCCACAGGATGCGATCCCACTCACCCCTTGAGGGAGTGGTTAAATAGCGGAGGGGCGCACCCCTTAGGATTTTTCCCCTTCCGCACCCCTCTGCCCGTTGCTCTTCTCCTTCGTCTTCCTCGCGACCGCGCCGCCGCCAGTGCTCCCAAATAGCAGCGTTGCCACCGCGCTTTTCCCTCACACCTCTACATCGCAGCCACCGCTACGAAACTCTCTCGCCACGGGTCCTCGCCAATCCAGGCCTCTGCCCCCCGCCGCCGCTAGCGCCAGCGAGGGCAGCGAAGACCAGATGACGGAGGAGGAGCTCATCGTCGCTGAGTAGGAGATGGAGGAGGACTCCGCGACAGCGGACCGCGGTGCGTGGGCCGGGTCCTGGGTCTGCGAAGATGACTTGGACTGGCTCTACCGCACCAGGCGCATCCCCGCCGGTGTTGCGGCTCGTCTTGCCTCCTCCGAATTGGCCCCCTCACCCAATCCGGGTGAATACGTCGTGTTCTTGTCCCATTTCCAACAGGGCTTCGGTTTGCCGGTGAGCGACTTTTTCCGGGACTGGCTTAGTACCTACCAACTCCAGCCGCACCATCTTCCTGCCAACGCCATCACCTCTATTTCCGCCTTTGCTTTCACGATCGAAGGCTATGCCGAACTGTGGCCCACGAAGGAGCTATGGATCCGGTTTTTCGGCCTCCGTCACAACGTCATCCCAAACATCCACATCGATCCGGAGGACAAGCAGCACACTCAATTCGGAGCTGCTTCCATCTCACCCCGAAGGTTTTCCATTTTCCCCCGGGTCACCGGGTTAGAGTCCTGCAAAGGGTGGGCCCAGACTTTCTTTTACGTCCGGAATACCGGCACCGAAGACTTAATCCGGCTGCTCCCCTATACTCCGGGTCCACCTAACCCGGAACTCTGGGATACCGTTCCCATGAAGCCCACGGCCTTAGCCAACCAGGTCAACAAAAGGTTCGTGGAGCTGAAGAAGCTCGGGCTGCGCAACGAGGATGCTATGATCACTTTCGTGCGCAACCGAATTTCCCCCCTCCAGAAGCGCACCCACAAGGTGTGCCACATGAGCTTCGGCCGCGACCCCAACCGGACCTCATCCTTCGAGCTGAGCAACACGGAGATATATCGCCGGGTTAAGGCTCTCTTCACCACCCACAAGGACTTCTCCTCCGAGTGGACTTGGGGAATTGAGCATTATTGCCGTGATAGGCTTCCTCCCGCGGTAAGCTTCATGTTGCAAACTTACCCCGGACTAATTACATGTCGGTTATTGTTGCATTTTTGACTCTTTTGTTCGTTCTTTTCCTCAGCAATTTCTTCAGCAGACCCTCGAGGACGGCACTGATCCGACCCTTAAGTGGGCGCCGGACCGGGAGACTCCAGATGAGGAAGAGCCGGACCAGGAGATGTTCCTCCCGATGACCGACGCCACGAAACGACCCACGGGTAAATCCTCTTCTATTAGAGATTGGCCCGATGATGAAGATGACTCGGATGTCGAGGTGATTGAACCTGTTGAGGCTATCCCCCTTTCTTTTGCTTTTCCGGGATCAGCTCACCCCGGTGGTCACATCCACGAGGATCCTCCCCTCGCTACGGGCGAACCTGTTCCGGTAGCGCTGAAGAAGAAGCGCGGGGCTGCTCCAAGTTCCTCCTCCGGACCTCCTCAGCCCGCTAAAAGGCGAAAGAAGTCCGGGGACAAGACTGCCTCCAAGCCAGCAGGCAAGGCCCCAGCACGAAGGGCTCGGAAACCCAAGGAGGCCCAAACCTCGGATGCGTAAGTCATTTTTCCTTCTGCAACTTGCTCTTCCTTGCATCATTGTAATTTCTCTTCTAACATTACTCTCTTTTGCAGGGCTCCGGTGGAGGTCCCTCAGAATGGATCTAGCATCTCTTCACCGCTCTGACCTAGCCCTTCTCCCCGTCGTGACGACGAGTCACGTCCGCTGAGCCCTATTCCAGAGGGTTCTGCGGCTGCTCCGGGTTCTGCCCCACCTCGTCAAGAGGAGGGCAACCTTGGAGCGGGAGAGACCGGCCCAGCCGAGGCGACGGCATCCACCACTTCAGCTTCACCGCAACCAGCAGCCACCGAAGCTACCTCGGCACCAGCACCAGCTCCAGCACCAGCAACCAGACCAGCACCAATACCAACTCCGGCATCAGCAACAACTCTGGCTACAAAAACATCAGCAGTGGCACCAAGTCCAGCAACAAGAGCACCAGCGCCTAGCTCCTCTGCCCCATCCGAGTCTTCTCAACCTCGGCGAGGAACTACCCCGGCAGCTCCTAAGGGGAGATCCGCTGCGACGACTTCCTCTCCCCAGCAAGCCAAGGGCAAGAAGGCTCCGGACGCTACCAAGCCAACATTCGTTGAGGCTGGGCAGCGTACCCTCGCATCAATGCTTCCCAAGAAAGCTCCAGCAGCAAAGGACGCCCCTGCCGAGCAAACTGATGCACAGCAGATGGTTCTGCACACCAGCCCAGCCCTTGCCTTGATTGAGAGGAAAGAAGCGCACGCAAAGGGCTTGGTGGCGCCCCATATGCCCACCGGTGAGCGGTACCCTCCGAGCTTGATTGAATTTGTCATGAATTGGAACAAGGCAGAGGTAGTTCAAGACGCTGATCTCCCAGAGAAGTTCGGCCCCGCCGAGTTTTCTGCCCAAATGAACACAGCCGCAAAGGCAATTAACCTCGTCGGGTGGATGATGGAGGTACGTCGCTTCCCCTTTACATGCTGCAGATAATAACCATTAGTCCCCGAGCCTCCGTGGGAGTAACTTGTTACTCGGCCGGATGCTCTTTAGAAAACTAACGTAGCTCCATGAGAACTTTGAATATGCACACACCTAGAGCTGGGTTAAGTTCTACTTGGCCCAGATTTTAGTACACTTCGAATATGCACACACCTAGAGTCGGGTCAAGTTCCACGTGGCCCGGATTTTAGCACACTTCGAATATGCACACACCTAGATCCGGGTTAAGTTCCAGTTGGCCTGGATTTTAGCACACTTCGAATATGCACACACCTAGAGCCGGGTTAAGTTCCACTTGGCCCGGATTTTAGTATACTTCGAATATGCACACACCTAGAGCCGGGTTAAGTTCCACTTGGCCCGGATTTTAGTACACTTCGAATATGCACACACCTAGAGCCGGGTTAAGTTCCGCTTGGCCCGGATTTTAGTACACTTCGAATATGCACACACCTAGAGCTGGGTTAAGTTCCGCTTGGCCCAGATTTTAGTACACTTCGAATATGCACACACCTAGAGCCGGGTTAAGTTCCACTTGGCCTGGACTTTAGTACACTTCGAATATGCACACACCTAGAGCCGGGTTAAGTTCCGCTTGGCCCGGATTTTAGTACACTTCGAATATGCACCAAGCTAACTTATGTTTCTGTATCCCTTTCAGGTGACCACCAATCGCCGGAGTGCTGAATTCCAACGCTTGCTGGATACCCACAAGATGCTACGTGCAAAGCAGGCTGCACTTATCGCGGAATACGAGAAAAGGGGTAAATTTCTTCCTTAGCGCTTCTTCATTTTTCTTCATCTTCCTTTGCTGAACTAATCTCATCATTCGGTTTCCGCAGCTGGGGTGGAGGCTGAGAATATTATTATGCAGAAAAATCTGGAGCAGATCAAGGGTAAATCATTTTTGTCCGACCTTGCAGTGCTTTCCATTTCCTTCTCTCCTTAGCTCGGCAAACATTCATACCTCGGCTCTCCCGGGTCAACACACTATTTCAGCGTCGCTTGAAGATAGTGTGCCCATGCCTGATATGATGCTGCATTTTCTCGAACAAGCAGGGTAGCATGAAGCCGAGCTTAAGAAGAAAGATGATGAGCTCGCCCTCCTCCGGACCAAGGACGATGAGATTGCCAGGCTCAAGGCTGAAATGGAGAAGATGAAGGCCCAGCACCAATCCGAACTTCAAAAGGTTGGTCAGAATTACATAGAAGAGCGTGAGCGCCTCAATCTCCAGATCGCCAAGGACCAGGATCTTCTCAAGGAGTCCGGCATCCAGCTTGGGTCGGCGAACGCTGAGCTTGAGCAGCTTCGGAAGAGACGTGATGACTGCACCAAGGAGCTGACCCGGATCCTCAGTCATATATCACGTAATTTCCTTTCCCTTTTCCGACCTATTTCTTCGGGTTACTTCATATGTGTTTTCTTGACCTTCCTCCTTTGCCTCATTTCCAGGCAAATTTCTAGAGGGCACTGCTATTGCGAGCGCAGCAGTTGCCAACTTCTGCCGAGAAAGGGGTACTTCGGCTGCTCCTGATGGTGAAGGGATTCCTTATGACCTGGAGGACCTGTTGGTCAGCTTGTCATCTCGCGTGGAGCTCATCAAAAATTGCGGCAAGGACATCCTCGGCGCTGCAGCTCGCATCTTCAAAATGTTCTGGCCCAGCGAAGATGCCCCGGAGACCACTGCACTTCTCATTGAGAAGCTAATGGAAACCGAGACTCAGCTCGACCTCTAGAGAGAGTCCGCTGGACGTGCCGCAGCTGATACCATTCTTCACCACATACTCACGTGGTATGAAAAAATCGATCTCCACCTCTTGACACGTCTATGCACAGGATCCAGATGGACCAATGATCCGGAGTGGGTAGCTCGGCGCCAAGCTTGCGCCCATAGCCTCATCGAATACGCTCCCATTCATGAATGGGTTGAGGGGCCAAGCTTCCTGGAAGCCGCTGGGGACGAAGAGGTTGAGAACGATGAAGATGGCTCGGACGATGAAGGAGAAGATGACGCCTTGGACATTGAAGGCAGCGAAGACAATGCCGAACTTCCTCCTCCTGCAGCTCCTTGAGCAAAAACACTTAAAAGTTTATCAGATCCCTGGTATGCCGGGTGGAGTTGTATCCCATATACATGTGATATTTTGCTACTAAGTTCTTATGCCGAATTAACTTGTGCGTAGTCCCCGAGTTTCTTTTTCTTGTTCGTCCAATCTCTTGGCTCGGTTCGTGTCTACCTTGATTTGGTTTTACGACTTACAAATCCAAGCTTCAAAAATTGTCTTAACAATACTGGGAAGGTTTTAGACTTAGCTCAAAAATAAAACTGCATAATAACTTGAAAATAAATACAGGGTTAGTCCGAAAAACAAACGTCGGCTCGAATAAATTCTTTTCCTTAGTCGTTTTTCGTGTGCTACGCAATTCCAAACTTGTTCCCTTGCTTGCCATGAAGCCAATTCTTGTTGGACAGCAGCAAGTCGAAGAGTTGGGTTCTTGGTGCTCACACATTACTAATCTGAGTTAAGTAGAATAACTTATTCCAGCTGATGCACAAAAAACAACAAACATTATTAAGGCAGTCCCCGAGTTACTGCTCGAGGTGCCAACATTTCATTGATAAGCTCATTACCGACATACATACCGACATATGAGATGACTCGGATACATACACTTCTTAGCTAAGTGTAGAAAGGATGAAGTAGAGCTATATTCCATGGTCGCTTGGATTCCTCTCCGGACCTGTCCGCCTTGTTCTTTCATCTATAAGATAATAAGAATCATTGTGCAATGCCTTGCTCACGATGAACGGCCCTTCCCATGGGGGATAATTTATGCATGCCAGCAGTACGTTGTACCAACCGGAGCACCAGATCGCCTTCCCGAAAGACTCGGGCGCACACTTTCCGGCTATGATAGCGTTGGAGATTTTGCTGATATATGGCGGATCTGGACAATGTCAGTTCTCTCGCTTCTTCCAGCAGATCAACATCGTTTTGCCGGGCTTCTTGCACTTCGGCTTCTGTGTATTAGGTGACCCTAGGCGAATCATGCTCTATGTCGGCTGGTAATACAGCTTCTGCCCCATATACCAGAAAGAACGGCGTATAGCCTGTTGATCGATCCAGAGTTGTTCTTAAACTCCATAGTACCGTTGGTAGTTCTTCTATCCAGCACCCCGTTGATCTTTGAAGCGGCTCAATGAGCCGGGGTTTTATCCCGGATAATACTAATCCGTTGGATCTTTCCACTTGTCCGTTCGATGCATGGTGGGCTACCGAGGCTACGTCCAGCCGGATCTTCTTATCCCGGCAAAAACGTGCAAATGCTCCTTCCGCAAAATTTGTGCCATTATCAGTTATGATACTGTGAGGATAACCGTACCTCAAGATGATATCTTTGAGAAACGTTACGGCCGTAGCTCCATCACATTTTCTTATGGGCTTTACTTCAATCCACTTGGTAAACTTGTCCACCATTACCAAAATGTGAGTCATATTTCCCCTTGCTGGTTTAAACGGGCCGACCATATCCAAGCACCATACGGCAAATGGCCAAGTAATTGGTATGGTCTTGAGTTCCGACATTGGCATATGTGTCTTGGTAGCGTACCTCTGACAACCATTACATTTTCTCACCTGATCTTCTTCTTGCTCTAAGGCACTTGGCCAGTAGAATCCGTGCCGGAAAGCTTTCGCCACCAAGGCTCGGGACGAGGCATGATGCCCGCATTCCCCCTGATATATATCTCGGATGATTTCAAGCCCTTCTTCCGGGTCAACACATCGTTGGAGGACATTGGTCACACTTCTTTTGTATAGTTCGGAATTGATGATCGTGTAAGCCTTTGCCCTCCTCCGTGTTTGCCTGGACAACACTTCCTTAGTGGGTAATGGCCCATCTTTCAGAAATTGAAATATAGGTAGTGCCCAAGCCGGTATTGCTCGCATAGGGAACACATCCTCATCAATCTCCATCTGATCCACCAGCATAACTTCAATCGGATCTTGCGAAGCAGTCCCCGGGTCTTGCGAAGCAGTCCCTGGGTTCAGTGAAGTAGCCCTCGGGTTCGCCGAGGCAGTCCCCGGGTTTCGCGCACCACTTCCCATGTCAATGTCCATGGGCACAGCTCCGGATTATGTGTCCTCCGGGACATAGATTGAGTCGGTTTCTGGGAGGGCCTGATGGATGGTTTCCTGAGGTACTCTAATGCTACACCCGGTGGAATTGCTTGTCGGGTTGACCCGAGCTTCGACAGCATGTCGACAGCCTCATTTTCCACCCGGGGTACATGGTGAAATTCGCATCCCTCAAAGTAACCAGATATCTTCTGCACATGAAATATGTACAGTGCCATGTTTGGATCCAGGGCGTCCCACAGTCCTGACACTTGCTGCACCACCAAATCCGAGTCGCCAAAACATATGATCCGACGTATCCCAATCTCTTTTGCCACCTTGAGCCCGTGCACAAGTGCTTCATACTCAGCGACATTGTTTGATGCTGGGAAATGGATCTGCAGTACATATTTCAACTGGTCCATCTTTGGCGACGTGAGTACAACTCCGGCACCTAGCCCGGTTTTGGTTTTTGATCCGTCAAAGTGCATTCGCCAATATTTCGGATCCGGGAGTGGCAGTTCGTATTGTACCTCGGCCCAGTCCACGAAAAAGTCTGCCACAGCTTGGGATTTGATGGCTTCCCTTCTATCATATTGCGGAGCATAAGGAGCTAGCTCAATTGCCCATTTTGCAATTCTGCCGCTCGCATCCTTGTTACTCATTATCTCGGATATGGGGGCCTCACATATGACCCGGATGGGATGCTCCTCAAAGTAGTGCTTCAGTTTCTTGGCGGCCATGTACACGCCATATGCCACCTTTTGATAGTGTGGATAGTTCTACTTTGAGGAAGATAATACCTCGCTCAAGTAATACACTGGCCTTTGCACCGACTTACCTTCCTCATCGCGCTCCACCACTATCACTACACTTACAACTCGGTTGGTTGCGGCTATATAGAGCAACATTGGCTCCTTTGATAGTGGTGAGGCCAATACTGGTGCAGTGGCTAACATCTTCTTTAGGTGGGCAAAGGCTTCATCGGCCTGCGGTGTCCAAACGAACTTATCCCACTTTTTCATGAGTTGGTAAAGAGGCAATGCCTTCTGTCCCAACCGACATACAAACCGACTTAACGAGGCCAGGCAACCTGTGAACTTCTAGACATCGTTAAGACACTTCGGCAGTTCCATTCGTTTGATGGCCCGGATTTTGGTTGGATTAACCTCGATACCTCGGCTGGAGACAAGAAAACCAAGCAATTTCCTAGCCGGGACATCGAAGGTGCATTTTTCCGGGTTAAGTTTCATCCGGAACCTCCTTAGGTTCGCAAACGTTTGCCTGATATCGTCAAGGAGCGTTTTGCTTTCCTTGGTCTTGATAACCACATCATCCACGTACACTTGTACATTTTGACCTATTTGGTCGTGCAAACATTTTTACATACATCTTTGGTACGTCGCTCCTGCATTATGTAAACCAAATGGCATGGTGCGATAGCAATAAGCCCCATACGGGGTAATAAATGCAGTCTTTATTTGATCATCCGGATTCAGAGGTATCTGGTGGAAACCAGAATATGCATCAATGAATGACAATAATTCACATCCAGCAGTTGAGTCTATGACCTGATCTATTCTTGGCAGCGGAAATGGATCTTTTGGACACGCCTTGTTTAGGTTCGTGTAATCGATACACATTCGCCAAACCACTACCACGTTTGGATCATCCTTCTTCTTCGCCACCAGCACCGGATTAGACAGCCAATCCGGGAAAAGAACTTCCATGATAAATCCTGTAGCTAGCAACCGAGTTATCTCATCCCCAATGACTTTCCTCCTATCTTCGGCGAAGCGGCGTAGAGGTTGCTTTACCGGCTTAGCTCCGGGTCTCACATTCAAAGAGTGCTCGTCCAGCTCCCTCGGAACACCTTGCAAGTCCTGTGTGGACCAAGCAAAAATGTCCCGATTCTCACGGAGGAAGCTGACGAACTCGCTTTCCTATTTATCACTTAACCCGGCACCAATTGTTATGGTGTGCTCCGGGAACATGTCATCAACAGGAACCTTCTTGGTATCTTTCGTGGCCTGGAAGGAGACACTTCCATGCGGGTTACTCAGCGCCGGCATATACTGCTGCGCGGACTGAGCCAATGCTGCCACCTCTTGAATTTTCATTTTTTCCTGCGTAATCACAAGTAACTCGGCTAAGTTTGACCCGGCCGACGCACACTCCATGGAACTTCGGAAATCCCCAGCAATGGTAATCACCCTGTTTGGTCCGGGCAACTTCATCTTCAAGTAGCTAATGTGACAGCTCGCCATGAACTTGTTCAGCGCTGGCCTTCCGAGTAACGCGTGGTACGCACTTTCCAAGTTCACCACCTCGAACTCCAAATTTTCGGTTCGGCAGTTATCCCTCGTGCCGAACAAGACGTCAACCCGGACCTTGCCTATGGGCTCACAAGAGATGTCAGGCACAATGCCGTGGAAAGTTGTCCTCGTGGCCTGTAGCATGTTCTCCGAGATAGCCAACTTGCGCATTGTGTCCGCATACATGATGTTAATGCTACTGCCATTGTCGATCAGTACCTTTGAGAACCTTACGTTAATGCTAGGTCCAATGAATGTCGGATCCAGCACCAACGCATACGAACCAGGGCTTGGCATAAGCTTGGGATGATCCCTAATGCTCCAGGTGATTTCCTGATCGGACCAAGGCATGTACCTTGTCACTGTAGGCATCACTGCATTCACCTCCATATGCCTACGCTGCAAGCTCTTTCTATCTGTTTCCTCAGTGGTGAACACACAATAGCTTTGATGATGCTCCCTGTACTCGTTTCTCCCCTCATTTTCGGGGTATCTCTGATCCGGCTGATGCTGGTTTTCCACCTGATGCACTGCATCCCTTCTCTCATTGTTATCATACCTCGGCGGAGGGGGAGGCAACATTAGCTGTTGCGTGTTCGCTCCGGAGAGCAATTGCTTCCGGGGTAACTCCTGTCGAGGCTGATCATTCCGGGGTGCCTGAGCATTCCCCGAACCACCTTGTTCAATCTTGCGCATCCACTCACATTGCCTTGTCGTATGACCCGCTGGGTTATTCGGATTTGGCGTGTGAAACTTACACGGCTGGTCCAACATCGACTCATAAGTATACCTCGGACGGTCTTTCCTTTCTTGCCACTGCTTCTTTTGCTCTGGTGTCCAAGTCTTCTTGCCGTCGTTTCTCGGAGTCCACTGCCCTCCAGTTTTTTGGCATTGACTGCCCCTGCTCCGGGCTGATCTTGATTCACAGCTGCAACTTGGTGCGAACCGTATCGATGATCCGGTCTATCATCTCTCCTTTTTCCTCTGTAATCATTCCTCCGAGATGACCCGGCTCCATCTCTCTGATAGTACTCATCGTTTGACTCGTTTGATATGAGCCTAGGTTGAGTCGGATCACCCAAAGCATATGAATCTGCAATCCGGATCATCTCTGCCAACGTAGTTGGCATTTTCCTTTGCAACTTCTGCCACAGCTCGCTTGCATATCTGCACCCTTGTGCAAACCATGCTATGGCCTGTGATTCTATCACGCCCTCACACGAGTTTCTCACAGTACACCACCGGGTTAGAAACTCCCGATCAGTCTCATTAGGTCTTTGCTTGCACATAGCTAGGGTCTGCGGCCTATTTGGCCTCTGATACGTACTCGAGAAATTTCTGATGAACATTTCCTCAAAATCTATCCAGCAGTTGATGCTTTCGGGTGGCAAATTGTTCAGCCATACCCTTGCCGGTCCTTCCAACATCTGGGGTACATATCGTACATCCCATCTCAAGTTGCTAGTGGCAATTTTCACAGCTGTAGCATAATTTATCAGCCAATCCTCTGGCTTGGTACTGCCGTCATACGTCTTCGTGCCCCTGGGTAGCTGGAAGTTGGGTACCGGTGGCTCCTTCATGATCCGGGGTCCAAAACATGCTGGACCCGGTGGACCTTGACATTCGATCTGTTCCGACCTATATAGTCGATCCAGTTTCAACCTGGCATCATCCGGCATCAAATCCCTGCTTCCCAATCTTGACCCTATCACATGATAGTCCGGTCTTGGGTATCCCGCGTTTGCCATTTCCGAATCTCCATCATTATACCTGTCTTGCTCCCTTGGAGCACCTTTCTGTTGCATACCTCGGCCGGCACTTTGCTCTTGCCTTGGTATATTCCGTTGTTGCGGTTGTCCTGCACCTGCCGAGTTTCGCTGTCCGGCATTGCCGTTGACGGCGTTCCCCTGACCGGCATTGCCTTGGTCGCGGTTACCTCGGCTTACGCTCCGTCGATCATCATTTTTCTGTGCTTCTTTTCCTTTCCCTGCCCGCGTCGGGTCATACGGGACGATCTGTTTGTTCCGTCTGGCCGAGGTTACTACCTCTTCTCTCCTTGGACCACCATGAGGAGACGATGCGGCTCTAGCGGATTTCTCCGGGTTACCCATCGCCGAATGGACGATCTTGGAGGCTCCAGCTCTCTCCGGGTTAGCTCTGAGTAGTTCTTCGTTTTGCCTGTCCGCAATCTGAACCAGATCATTAACTCTATCCTGTTGTCTTTGCCGGGCTTCACCCGTCAGACCCTCTAACTCGGATGCCGCTGCATCCGCTACTCTTAGGTTCTTTGTCAGGGTACTATACCTTGGCAGCCCCACGGACAAACAGTTTTCTAATTCTTCAATTTCGGTATCACCTTCTTTGTTCATCTCGCTCATGAGATTTCTTCCCTTCACTTTTACAGTATCAACTTTGTTCGCCTTTGCGTACTCACGCAACGTCATATTCAATGACTGCTGAGCCGCGGCTATTTTCTTTGCGCCCTCTAGTATTTTTTGCCTAGTTTCTTCTAGCTCGGCCTGCGCTCGAGCCGGATCTACTGCTGCTACTACAGGGTTGGCCAAGCTATCCATTGCTTCCCTCAACACATTCTCCGGCCTCTCTAGTGGAGGACCTCTACCTTTCCTAGGTGCCTTTGGCGTTACCTCCGGATCTGGCACCGGATCCTTGCTCGCGCCCGCACCTGGTGCAGTCATCATCACCTCTGCATGGTCAGGGGAGCGAGCGATATGCGTCCCGGGAACCACTGTGAGAGGTGGCTCCCCCGCCTCGACGACGTGACGCGGATGAACACACGACACGTCAACAGCAACATAGACCTTGTGCGCGCTGACCTTGACGAAGAGGCCATTGCGTGGAAGAGGGCGCGTGCCGAAGTAGCCAGCGTTGTCGTTGATGAAGTCCAGCGCTCCAAAGCGCTGAACGAGCCCGGAGACGATGCGTTCGCCGGTGCCGATGAGGTTTCCCGTCCGGATCTTAACCCCTGCTAGCGCCGCTAGCCCCACGGTGGGCGCCAACTGTCATGGTGGTGTCACGGCAGATGCCATGGATAGGCTAAAGGTGGGGACTAATACACGCTAGGGGAATCCAGGGAGGGATAGTGAAGTGATTCTCCACACAGAAGTTTGTATTGCTTTGATTCCAAGATTACAAGTGCTCCTAGAGCTGTGTTGGCAAGAGGAGGAAGAAGGAGCTCTCTTACTCTCGCATACAGATCACCCTCAAAACCCTAGCCAAAACAGAATAGCGGAACCCCCTCTACTGAAACCCTAGCCCCCCTTTTATAGAGGGAGCTCGGTCTCTGCCTAGGGCATATGTGGCAGCATATTCTTAAGAATATGCTTCCCCCCAAAGTAGTAAGCCGATCGGGGTGCTTTTCCTCCGTGTCACACATGTAGAGGCTACGTGAGCCTCTGCGGCTCCCGCGTCAGCCGACATGGGCGTCATCACCCTTGTCGGCCACGCCCCGATGGTCCTGTCCTTGCTTGCTTCGCTCAGGTAGTGTGTACCGGGGCTTCTTTTGACCAGCGAGATTCCTTCCTTCTCCTAGAAGCTAGACGCGACCCGGATCATAGCCGATCCGGTCACACCCGTTCCCGCATACAAATAAAACAGACACCTCCGACTTACTCCTTAAGTCGGTTGAGACTTAGTTAGGCGAACGCCCCCTGGTCCGGGTTACCCCGTGATTCGGCCTGCCTTTAGGTGACCCGGCCAGCATCAGCTTTGGCCTGGCCGAACCTCGGCTAACTCGGCCTTTATACCCCGGCGTGACCCTACCCGGGGGTATCCCCCCAACAACTGATAAACAGCTGTGAGCAAGATTGTTTCCAGGGGCAGCTGAATTGACAACTCAGTTTTTAAGACTTATAAATATTCTTTGGCTCCCCATGTGTCGAATCAATAAATTGGGTTTCACTTCCCTTGAAAATACTGCGATACACCCCCTATACTTGTTGGTCATCAAGACTATTTTTTGGCGCTGTTGCTAGGGAGCATAGCTTTATTTATCAAGTTCACTTGGATTCTCTATTGTTCGCTGCTATCCATCCATCATGGGTAAGTCTCGTGATGGCAAGGTTCCTATTTTACCATCCACTACAAGAAGAGGTACGGTTCTGAACACCTCCGTTGCTCTTGATTCACCATCTGTTATAAGTAAGCTCGTTACACCACCACATACACATGCTACACACACTTCTACTACTGCTGAATCTGAAACTTCTGATGCTTATGATGCTGCTTCTACTGTGCTTGATAAGAGTGGTTCATTAGGTCCTTTTCTAGATGCTACGATTGCTAGAACTATAGCTGGAAATACTGAAACTCCTAATGAAGACACTACCACACCTGTTAGTTCACCTGAGTCTAGTGAAAGTTATGATATTGAAGATGGTTATGTTGAGATGACCGATGAATTTATTAAAGAATGTAAAAACACCCAAGATAGGAGTGCTGCTAGGAGTCTCCTTGAGAGGCATACTATTAGACCCAAATTATCTCCTATTGCTAAGTTTGTTGCTTCTCCCATAAACATTATAGATAAAGATTATGATTTCTCTCTCGATCTATCTTACATAGCTATTGTTGAGAAAGAACCTTTTTGTGGGACTAAGAATGAAAGTGCGGTAGCACATATGAATGAACTTTCTACCATGAGTGGCTTCTTTTCTAATGATATTAAGATGCGTACTTACTTTGTTGCTAAGCTTTTCCCCTTTTCATTGAAAGGATAAGCTAAAACTTGGTTTAGTAATTTACCTCCTAGATCTATTGATAGCCCTGATTGCTTGATTAGTACTTTCCTGCAGGAATATTTTCCTCCTAGTGCTAGACATGCTATTTTGCAGGAACTTTTTAATTTTAAACAGGGAGAAAAAGAGGTATTGCCTGAATCTTGGGCAAGGTTTTGTGCTTTGATTCATGCACAGGCTGGAAGTCCATTACCTAAGAATGAGCTTCTTGATATATTTTATAATGGACTAACCGAAGAATCTAGGACATACCTAGATAGTTGTGCTGATTGTGTTTTCAGGAATAGGACTCCCAAGGAAGCTGAGGAATTAATGGCTAAAATAAGTAAAAATTATGAAGATTGGACTCCTCCTAAACAAGCTATACCTAAAGTAATTGTACCTGAACCTACTATTCCGGTGCCTATTCCAACATCAAAGAAGAGGGGAGTTATTGAATTAAATGATGAAGTGATGAAGGAAGCTAAGAAATGTCTTAAGGAGAAGGGAATTAAAGCTACAGATGTTAAGAATTTACCCCCTATAGAAGAATTATGTAAGCTTATTCCCTACTCATCCACTATCGACGTACACTCTCTCCAACACTTTGATGAAGGTGATATCCCTTACTCTAAACCTCTTGATCAATGCTTAGAAGAATTCAATATCTTTATTGTTAAGCAAGATAATTTTAATAAAAGGGTGCAAAATCAGCTAATGGAAAACACTAGAGTTATTGTTGAGTTGAAGGATATTGTGGAAAGAACCTCTAATGATGTTAAAATGATTGTTAAACACTTTAAAATGGTTCATACTCAAATAGATCAACTCATTAAAGTACAAAAAGACTTGCTTATTAATGTCGCTAAAGAAAAACATGCTTATGAAATTAGAACTAAAAGTGGAGCTATTACCCAGGATCATCTTTATCTTGAGGGGCATCCCAAAAGAATTGAGCAGGATTCTCAACAAGCTGAAAATAGTGGCTCTACTCGTAAGAAAAGGAAAATAAACATAAAACTATTATAGAACCCTCTGAACCTGCTATGGATCCTAATAGTATATCTATTTCTGATGCTGAAACTGAAAGTGGTAATGAAGAAAATGAAGTTCCTAATGAAGAAAAAGTTGAAGAAGAACCTAAAACCACACTCAGAATACTAAATACACTAAAGAAGATTTTATTGCTAAGAAACATGGTAGTGAAAGAGAACCTTGGGTCCAAAAACCTATGCCATTCCCTGATAGGAAACACAAGTCAAAGGAAGATGAACATTATAATAAGTTTTGTGAGTGGATGAAACCTTTATTCCTGCAAATTCCTTTGACTGATGCTATTAAATTGCCTCCTTACTCAAAGTATATGAAGGATATTGTCTCGAATAAAAGGAAGATCCCTAATGAAGAAATTTCTACTTTGCTTGCTAATTATTCCTTTAATGGTAAGGTTCCTAAGAAACTTGGAGACCCAGGGATTCCAACTATCCCTTGCTCTATTAAAAATGGTTATGTTAGAACTACTTTGTGTGATTTGGGAGCTGGAGTTAGTGTTATGCCTTTCGCTCTCTATAAGAGGCTTCAACTAGAAAAGTTAATACCAGCTGATATATCTTTGCAAATGGATGATAAATCTACCACTATTCCTATTGGTATATGTGAGGATGTACCTGTTCAAGTGGCTCATAATTGCTTGATATTAAATGATTTTGTTGTGCTTGAAATGCCTGAAGATAATAATATGTCTATTATTCTTGGGAGACCTTTTCTTAATACTACAGGAGTTGTTATTAATTGTAATCAAGGAAAGGTGACTTTCAATGTTAATGACAAGGAACATACTGTCTATTTCCCCAAGAAGATTGAAAGGACTTATGGTTTCAATTCAATTGAACATGTTGAGGGCATTCAAGTTGGAGAAATATATTGTCCCATACCAAGAGAAAAATTTGAAACTATTATGATTGGGACCATTGCTATCAAGGTTGAGGTAACATAATCATTAGTGGAATACAAAGTTTTGTATCATATGAAATTGTTTTGGTAACAAGACCTGATCAACCTTGTTAACAAAAGGATTTCGTTGAACAAAACAATGTTTTCACTATGATTATCTCCGTTTACTCCTATTGCTATCCATTTTAGTTTTTGTTTTCGTTTAGTTTTCTTTGTATTTAGTTGCTTGCATGTTAGAGTGTCTTAGAACTTCTGTAGTTCTAGCCTTGTTTTGTCATTGCATCATTTCCAAAAAAAATATGTCTGTTAGAAAATCATTCTTCTATACCTGAAAAATGCCCAAAAATAAAGTGTCTCGAAAAATTCCAGAAAATTCATATTAAATTTTGACGTGAAAAAATGGGCAGAGGAGTGCCTGGGAGGTGCCAGGGGGACCCACTAGGCAGGCACACCACCTAGTGGAGCGGCCTGCCCTGGGTGGTGCCATGCCATGGTGTGGGCCACCCCTGGCCCTCCACTAACTATCTCACCTGCCACTTTCTTCTCTCTCCCAAGTAAGCTCCAGTTCATTGCTCAAAATCGTGTTCTTGCTGTGCTTTCTCTCGATTTTTTCGATCTCCTTGCTCCGCCCATCTTTGTTGCTGAAATTTGGAGCACTTGTTCTTTGGTATGTGACTCCTCCCGTTGTCCAAGTAGATTTGTGTTTATTGGATTATATCTTGAGTATTTTGCTGTTGTAGGTGAAAGGTTATGAGGGCTTGTAAGCTTGTTTGATGCTTAGAGATATAGTTTTGATGCATGTTTAGGCCTCTTACAAGTCCCTATGAGTAGTATCCTTCATTATATTCACTTTGCAATTACTTGTTTAATAGGTGTTTAAATTTCAGAATACCAAGCATGAACAACCATACCTTTGGAGAGATATTTGAGAGTGATGCACCTAGGAGGTCGAGGCCCTCAAGATCAGCCTCTCGGTTTAGGCCATCATAGAACGAAGATCTCATTGCAACTCGTATTGGTAATGAAAGGGATGATGGGGATGCTCACCCATCTACTTTTCCTTGTTTTACTTTCTTACAAGCTGCAGGGATTCTTGATGATTTCTTGCTATTGATTGAGAGGGTTGGTTTGACCTCATATATGCAAGATGAGAGTGAACAATACGCTATGCTCACCAAAACCTTTGTTGAGAGCTTCACGTTTACTAACACGTCCCATCAGTCAACTTTCTCTTTCAAAATTTATAATTTTCCCTTTACCATGCCATTGGAGAGATTTTGCAGTATTCTAGGTGTAAGCATGACAGGGACCGTGAAAAAAATTCAAGGGCGACCCGCTGATTTGCTGGAGCTTTACCGAGGGGTGACCAATGATGATGACCGTGTGGCGCAACGCGGAAAGATAAGAAACATCCAACTCCCTGCTCTTAGATACTTCGCATATTATCTTGCTACTAGCATACTTGGTAGGGAGAACACAAGTAATATCTCCAACTATCATTTAGCTTTCCTTGCTGCTGCGCTCAACAATGATACTCGGTACAACCTTGGCTCGCTTATTGCTCGCCGCCTAGCTGCTAGGGGGCCTATCTATGGGGGCAACATTGCCTCGCGTATGGTCAATGCATTAGGTTTTTTAGTGGACCCCAATGATACTGTACTGGCACCACAGAGGCTTGACCTTGTTGCTATGAAAACTCATCACTTTGTCACTACTACTTCTGATTTGGACAGTCTAGTATATAGGATGTTGTTTACTGACGGGGATGAGAGGGAGATACCTTTGCCGCGGTCTTCTTTGTTTAGTATTCACAGGAGACCTTGGTCGCGCTCCAAGGAGGATGTGGACGAGCAGCTTCGTTTGCTGGGCTTCCACGAGTAGCACCAGGAGGATGTACCCTCCTATGATTACTTCGAACATTACGGAGGGACGTACTCGAGCTCGCACCAGGACGAGGGGACCTCCTCATCATACTATGGTGACATGTCATCCTGGCCGGCTTGGGATTGTACTTAGGCCAAAAGCCTAAGCTTGGGGGGAGGTACGCCGACACCGCACTCATCTCCATACCATGTTGCGTCGGTACTTTGTATATTCATATTTCGTTCTCTTTTTAGTTTTTGCTCTTTGTTTGCTTTTGCTTTCTAAAACATAAAAGACCAAAAATATTTCTGTTGTTTCTCTTTGGTTTTCTTCTTCTTTTTGCCTTGGTTTGCTTTTCCCTTTAGCTTTGTTTGAACTATTCGAAAACCCCAAAAAGATTTTGCTTTGCTTGTTTTTCCTTTTTGTTCTTGTTTTAAAAATCGAAAACAACAAAAATATTTGTCATTCTTCTTTGGGTTTGTGAGTTTGCTACAGGGTTCAGCAGTCCTTAGTGGATATTGGTTTTGATGGGTTCGTAGCATGGAAAACAAAAATTTTCTACCGCAAGAACGAACAAAACCTAGATCTAATCTAGATAAAAGCCAAGATCTAATCTATGAGACATGAGCAACGAGATAGATAGGAACTAACCCTCGTAGATCCGAAAGCGTTAACGAGATTAGATCTCGTGGTTGATGTAGTCGATCACTTGCCGATCTCAAGATCGTGTGGACGATCCTTCCGGCGTCGCGATCCAGCAGCGCTTCCGCCCTCGGTCAAGTAGACGATCCTTCCGGCGTCGCGTTCCAGCAGCGCTTCCGCCCTTGGTCAAGTAGACGATCCTTCCGGCGCCACGATTCGGCAGCGCTTCCGCAGTCGGTCACACGTGCGGAGTCGAAGCAGACCTTCCTCTCCCCGTTCCAGCGAGCAGCGGAGGTAGTAGATCTTCTCCACGGAATCCCAGCAGCACGACGGCGTGGTGGTGGTGGTGGAGTAGAGAATTCTGCAGGGCTTCGCCTATGCCTGTGCAGAAGATGGTGGAGGAGAGAGGCGGCAGAGATTGGACGTTATGAGAGCTTGTGTGGAGGGGGCGCCCCTGCCCTTCTATTTAAGGGGAGGAGGCGCGCCTGGGGAAGGGGAGTCCTTGTAGGACTCCCCTCCTCTATGGCCAACGAATTTGGGGAGGGGGAAGGAGTCCTCCTCCCCCACGAATCCGTGTCTTGACCCACCAGGACTCCTTGATCCCTATCTTGATTTTCAAGCAAACTCCAAGATATCTTCTAGAACCTTCCGGAACATTCCGAAACCTTCTAGAATCTCCATACAAACACTCCAGAACATTTCCTAACTTAGAAAATGATCCCCAATATATGAATCTTATTCTCCGGACCATTCCGGATCTCCTCGTGATGTCCCGGATCCATTCCGAGACTCCGAACAACATTCGGTCTCCAACGCATATTCCATATCTACTTAAAACAACTTCGAACCTTAAGTGTGTCACCCTACGGTTCGTGAATATGTAGACATGATAGAGACACATCTCCTATCAATAACCATCAGCGGGACCTGGAGATCCATAATGGCTCCCACATACTCAACGATGACTTCGCGATCGATTGAACCATTTACATATGAAACCAATTCCCTTTGTCTCGCGATACTATACTTATCCGAGGTTTGATCGTTGGCATCTCCATACCTAGTTCTACCTCGTTACTGATAAGTACTCTTTACTCGTTCCGTGATATGTCATCCCTTGTGACCCAGTCACATGCTTGCAAGCTAATTAGATGACATTCCACCGAGAGGGCCCAGAGCATATCTATCCGTCATATGGATGGACAAATCCCAATCTTGGTCCATACGCTTCAACACATACTTTCAGAATACCCAATGACACCTTTATGACCACCCAGTTACGAAGCGGTGTTTGATGTCATCAAAGTACCCATCCGGTGATGGTGATTAACATAACCTCATGGTCGAAGGATTAGGTTACTATGTATTTTAAAGCTTATAGCAAACGAACTTAATGACTTGATCTTATGCTATGCTTACTACGGGTGTGTGTCCATCACATCATTCTCCTAATGATATGATCTTGTTATTAACGACATCCAATGTCCATGATCAGGAAACCATGATCATCCATTAATCAACAAGCAAGTTTAACAAGAGGCTTACTAGGGACTCTTTTATGTTTACAAAACACACAAGTATTAATGTTTCCGGTTAATACAATTATAGCATGGGATGTAAACATTTATCATAAACATAAAGATATAATAATAACCACTTTATTATTGCCTCTTGGGCATATCTCCAACAGTCTCCCACTTGCACTAGAGTCAATAATCTAGTTAAAAACTTGTGCATTCAACACCTATGGCTTTCTGGTGTTGTATAGACACTATTGCTAGTGGTAAACATAATCTTCAGATCTGACACTTCCAGGTCCGTGTGTATTTGCATGTCCTTGCATCTCTACGCATTACTCATTCTCCAATGAGATGGCATTGTATACATTTGGTCCTTTGGTGAGACCTTTAGTTCCTTCGGCTCAAAATATGTTGATATAATTCTCACACAATATATCTTCATAGTATTAGCCTACTTTGAACCACACCTAGTTTGATAACAAACTACTTAACACAAATGCCCTCCTTTGCTGCTACTACAGCAGTTTATATACTTAGCCTTTTGTTGTAGTATCCGTCACAATGTCTTAACTTTGGAACTCATCCAAATCCATCATGGAACATCCTTTCCATTACATTGTGCTACCCATAGTCTAAATTGAGATAAACTTAACTTGTGACAAAACTAGTATTAATGTAACAATTTACAATGAACCATTTGTCACCACTATATAAATAATATATTCTTAGTTCATCCAAAGCTCATAAGAATATCTTTACTATTGTCCAATGATCATCTTATGAATCATTCTGGTATATGCTCATAACATTTAGAGCATAGGACATATCTGGATGTGTACATCTTAAAGAATGATTGATCAAAATATTCTTGTAATTTCACCAAGTGTCAAAACACTTGAATCTCGTGTCAACACACTCGAATCTTGATTCAGTCCTTTCCGTGCATCAATAACCTTTCTTGTTGTTTCTATATTGAACTCATTCAACATCTTATCTATGTACATTTGGCAAAACCATATTAGCGCCTCAATCTATCCATATAGACATTGATGCCTAATTCTTGGGTTATGCCTAAGTCTTTCATCAAAATGAAATTCTTAACCTGTGTCAATACAAGATACATCATTTCCAATCAACAATATGTCCTCTACATAATGTATTAGAAATATGTCTCAGCGCTCCCACTTAATTTCTTGCAAATGCAAGCATCTTCATCATCTCCGATGAATTTAAACTCTTTTGACAGTTTCATCATGGTGAAGATTCCAACTCCGCTATGCTTACTTCAACTATTGAAGTTTTGCATACTCTTTTAGCATCCTTTGAATTAACAAAACCGTTTGGATCGCGTCATGTACACGTCCTAGGTAACCATTCTATTAGAAGAACTTGTTTTGTTTGTTCAACTACCATATACCAAAATATATGTAGTGGTTGCTACATTAATCCGTCCAGACTAAATATCGCTATGAAAGATCAAATCTTATCATAGTCAATTCTTTGAACATTGTCGTAAACTCTTTCCGACATGTCGACTATTTCATAGATTTAAAACATCCATGTCTATTTCTTTATAGATCCAAACACGACCGATAGGCTTCACGCCTTTCCGGAGGGTCTTCAAAGTTCAGAAACTTGATTTCTCGTGTATGGATGCTATCACGGATTCCATGACTTCTAGTCATTTTATGGAGTCAGGGCCCATCATCGCTTCTTTGCATGTAGTCGGTTCATCATTGTCAAAACAATAACGACTTGCTTATCAAATCTTACTATTTGATTCTTACTGACCCACATGGTTCTATAGGAACTCTAATCTCCGAGATCACACCTTTTGTAATCACGAGAGCCATGAGCATTGTGGCCGTCACCGGGACACTTTCCGGCGCTGCGCTACTTAGCACATATAGCTAAGGTTCCACAACCTTATCAAAGTTCTATTGTCCTCCCACTTAACTTTTCACGAAAAATTCCTTCTCAAGAAACTTGACGTTCCAAGTAACAAACTCTTTTGTCCTCAGTGTTATGGAGAAATTCCCAACAAATTCTTTGGGATAACCTACAAAGACGTGCTTATCCGACTTTGGTTGTAAACATTTTACTTATGCATTACATACCAAAATTTAAGAAAAGACAATTCGGGTTTTATCCCAAACCATGACTTATATGGTGTCATTTCAACGGATCACGATGGAGCTCTTTTCAGTGTAAAAGCGGTAGTCACTAAAGCTTTAATCTTTAAAAACATAATGGCAGTTTTATAAATGACACCCTTGATCTTACCATCTCAAACATGGTTTGATTTTATCTCTCGAATATGCCATAATCCTATGGTTTATTGGGAAACACAAATCACAGAACAATTCCTCAAGTCTTAGGTGTTTTTGCTAAACATGTAACTCAAATATCTTCCTTTATGATCGAATCATAAACTCTTTATTTTCTTGTTACAATGATTTTCCACTTCATCTTGAAAGTCTTTGAACATTTTTCAAATGTTTCATACTTCTTCCTTATTGAGTAAGTATACATATATTCACTCAAATTCTCGGAAAAAGCATATGAAGTTGAAATCCATCGCCCATGACTACACATAATGGACTATATACATCAATATGTACAAATTCCAATCAGTTAGTCGTCCGTTCCTCTTTTGGCCTACGAACGGGGTTTTAATTATCTTTAGGAAAGTATTACAAGCGTCATTTGATCTAAATCAAAGACTCCAAAAATCCATCAACATGGAGTTTCTTCATGTATCCCTTTCAATATAATTTAAACGACGATGTCACTTCGCAAGTGATCTTTCAATCATTTGTCTTGCGACATTTTAGCATTAGTTTTATGGTCGTTATTTCTCCAACCAGACTTGTATATCATCCATCTATTATGGAATACAGTAATTATTTGAACAACCTTTTTGTCGTCATAATACCTGATCAAAATAACAATTATTGAAACAAATCTTGAAGGCAAGCTTTGATGTTAACGAGCAACACAACAACCCTTTGTTTGTTTTCGATGAACATCATCACATATTCTCTTGCTAGTTACATAGGCCATTGCAGTTCATGAATTGTGTTGTCCTGTATGACACTTCATACCAACCAATTCGGTATCCAATACCGAAGAACCACATTGTTTAACAAGCAAGGAATACAACCATAACATGTATATCTTCTATATGCCTAATTTGGACATCTCCAACCTTTTATTTTCTGCCAAATATTTTATAGATTCTCTTTCAGCAATTCCTTTTCTTTTTAAAAGAATCTATCAACATCAATAGTGGTGTCATTCACATGACACATAGTACAAAGTGTGTATAGTCAAATACCAATACCTTTGGACTTGCACTTTGAAGTGGACCACCTTCATCAAATGTTTGGTGTTCTTTCAAAAATCCATTCTTTAGTAATCTTTTAGTGTAGTAAACATTTTACTTATATCTTCTATTCATCCTTATCATGACAACTTTCATGATCAAGCTTCTATAGCTTATAAAGGTGAATTGCGAGTATAATGTTTCTTTTTCAAAACCTTTTGGAGGATTAGGACGACTAGCGTCTCCAACCTTCACAAATTCTCATCAAATATGAGGACGTATACTCTATCATGTTGTAACGAACACATTGTTTTAGATATCGCAATACCTTTCACATATGATGGTTTCTGAAACATTGCTTTCAGCTCTTAGATAAACTTGATATTAAAAACAATCTTTTGAGTATCAAGAATCATGGAGGCTAACATGATACATTAGATACTAACACTGGAATTGTTACTCTTGATTTAATACTATTTATTAAACTTCATGGAGTAAATTGAGTTTGCTGAAAGTTTGCAATAGGACTTATAAATTTTAATTGACACTCAAAATAATACGATACCAGTTCGTAAAGCAAATATCCAGAATTTCTATAGTTCCACTATCTCAACTATAACTAAGCGTAAGGTGGTGAACGAATGCCAATGACTACAACAAACTATGCAAATTCACTTTGATTGTGTTTATGATAAATTGAGTTCGACTAATCCAAATTACAAATGAACTCCCACTCAAAAACAACATCCCTCAAGTTGTTTTAGTGATTACATGAACCAAATCCACTACACCAAGTCCGATCATCACGTGAGATGATGTAGCTTTAAAGGCGAACAATCAACATGTTCATCATATCATCCATACGACTCATGTTTTACCTTTCGGTATTCTGTGTTCCGAGACCATGTCTGTACATGCTAGGCTCGTCAAGGTTAACCTTAGTTTCTGCATGTGCAAATCTGGCTTGCACCCGTTGTATGCACACGTAGAGTCTATCACACCCGATCATCACGAGATGCTTCGAAACGACGAGTCTTAGCAACGGTGCCAACTAAGGACGAACACTTTATTACTTGATATTTAGTGAGAGGGATCATCTTATAATACTACCGTCGCGATCTAAGCAATACAAGAAGCATAAAGGATTAACATCACAGGCAATTCATAATATGTGATATGATATGGCCTTTCTTCTTGTGCCTTTGATCTCCATCTCCAAAGCATGGACAAGATTTCCATCATCACCGGCGTGGCGTCAAGGTCCGTGTCGCCGCTTCATGATTGTCCATCATCACTAGCAACTATTACAACTACTTGGAATAAAGCTATTACAAGATGAATAGACACGCAGGTCTTAACAGAATTAAAAGGCAACCATTAGGCTCCTGGCGGTTGCCATATTACAACAAGGATCATTGCATACATCAAATATAATCATAATCACATGATGGCCATATCACATCACAAAACCCCTGCAAAAACAAGTTAGACGCCTCTAATTTTCTTTGCATATTTTACGTGGTTTGGGGCTTTCGCATAAGACCGATCTTACCTACGAACAAGGACCACAACGTTGATACAAGTGTTGTCAAGATGCTCATTGTAAATTGAATCTTAACTATGGTGGGAGAGACAGACACCCGCAAAGCCACTTGTGCAAAGCAAGTTGCACGTCAAGCGTGGAGCAAGTCTCATGTGCGATGACATGTAATGTTAGCCCGAGCCGCTTCATCCCACCATGCCGCAAGATGCAAAGTACACGCTAAGACACCGACAACAAAAGCATCAACGCCCACAACATCATTGTGTTCTACTAGTGCAACAGATCTACGCATAGATACGGCTCTGATACCACTGATGGGTTCGTAGCATGGAAAACAAAAAATTTCTACCGCAAGAACGAACAAAACCTAGATCTAATCTAGATAAAAGCCAAGATCTAATCTATGAGACATGAGCAACGAGATAGATAGGAACTAACCCTCGTAGATCCGAAAGCGTTAACGAGATTAGATCTCGTGGTTGATGTAGTCGATCACTTGCCGATCTCAAGATCGTGTGGACGATCCTTCCGGCGTCGCGATCCAGCAGCGCTTCCGCCCTCGGTCAAGTAGACGATCCTTCCGGCGTCGCGTTCCAGCAGCGCTTCCGCCCTTGGTCAAGTAGACGATCCTTCCGGCGCCACGATTCGGCAGCGCTTCCGCAGTCGGTCACACGTGCGGAGTCGAAGCAGACCTTCCTCTCCCCGTTCCAGCGAGCAGCGGAGGTAGTAGATCTTCTCCACGGAATCCCAGCAGCACGACGGCGTGGTGGTGGTGGTGGAGTAGAGAATTCTGCAGGGCTTCGCCTATGCCTATGCAGAAGATGGTGGAGGAGAGAGGCGGCAGAGATTGGACGTTATGAGAGCTTGTGTGGAGGGGGCGCCCCTGCCCTTCTATTTAAGGGGAGGAGGCGCGCCTGGGGAAGGGGAGTCCTTGTAGGACTCCCCTCCTCTATGGCCAACGAATTTGGGGAGGGGGAAGGAGTCCTCCTCCCCCACGAATCCGTGTCTTGACCCACCAGGACTCCTTGATCCCTATCTTGATTTTCAAGCAAACTCCAAGATATCTTCTAGAACCTTCCGGAACATTCCGAAACCTTCTAGAATCTCCATATAAACACTCCAGAACATTTCCTAACTTAGAAAATGATCCCCAATATATGAATCTTATTCTCCGGACCATTCCGGATCTCCTCGTGATGTCCCGGATCCATTCCGAGACTCCGAACAACATTCGGTCTCCAACGCATATTCCATATCTACTTAAAACAACTTCGAACCTTAAGTGTGTCACCCTACGGTTCGTGAATATGTAGACATGATAGAGACACATCTCCTATCAATAACCATCAGCGGGACCTGGAGATCCATAATGGCTCCCACATACTCAACGATGACTTCGCGATCGATTGAACCATTTACATATGAAACCAATTCCCTTTGTCTCGCGATACTATACTTATCCGAGGTTTGATCGTTGGCATCTCCATACCTAGTTCTACCTCGTTACTGATAAGTACTCTTTACTCGTTCCGTGATATGTCATCCCTTGTGACCCAGTCACATGCTTGTAAGCTAATTAGATGACATTACACCGAGAGGGCCCAGAGCATATCTATCCGTCATATGGATGGACAAATCCCAATCTTGGTCCATACGCTTCAACACATACTTTCAGAATACCCAATGACACCTTTATGACCACCCAGTTACGAAGCGGTGTTTGATGTCATCAAAGTACCCATCCGGTGATGGTGATTAACATAACCTCATGGTCGAAGGATTAGGTTACTATGTATTTTAAAGCTTATAGCAAACGAACTTAATGACTTGATCTTATGCTATGCTTACTACGGGTGTGTGTCCATCACATCATTCTCCTAATGATATGATCTTGTTATTAACGACATCCAATGTCCATGATCAGGAAACCATGATCATCCATTAATCAACAAGCAAGTTTAACAAGAGGCTTACTAGGGACTCTTTTATGTTTACAAAACACACAAGTATTAATGTTTCCGGTTAATACAATTATAGCATGGGATGTAAACATTTATCATAAACATAAAGATATAATAATAACCACTTTATTATTGCCTCTTGGGCATATCTCCAATAGGTTTCATATTATTATTCAAGCCACACAAGTGAAGAGCAATAATGAGGATTAATGACAACTTGAGGCATGGTAAGAGGCTGGTAACGAACTCTATTTGTTTTCATTTTTTGTACATATACTCATCACTGTGGGCATGCTTAGTCCGTTCGTGTAAGGTGTATGTTATCTTTGGATGCTTAGTAGTTCTTGCTTTCTTATGATTAGTTCTAGCTTGCTAATAGTTTGTAGCATGTCTTATGAATGTTTGCTTGCATTATTCTATTCATAACTTGGTATGACACCGTGGTATCCTCCTCTAAATGTTTCATTTGAATTGACTTGGCACATGCTCACGCATGCATATGACTGAAATAATCAGTTAAGCCTCGATGAATTATTTTTCCTTGAGGATCTTGAATCACTTTCATGCCATGATTATTCATGTTTTGTTGCAAGCATGATTATGACAGTTATTGCTCTCTTGTTTGTCGCTCCCTTACTATTGCTAGCCTTCACTTACACTGAGTATGTTTTACTCAAGTTTCTAACTCCCTAAACCAAATATTTCCAAAGTGTCCACCATACCTACCTATTAGCATCATTTGCTCCTTCCGTGCATATTCAATATGCCTTGTTTTCTTCCGAATAAAATGTTTGCTTGTTATGGGAAAGTTAGTTAGTAAAGCTCTCACGAACTTGATGGCACATTTTATTTTTCTGCACTTAATAAACCTGAACCATTGTGACTATCCATGAAAGTTATATGCTTGCAAATTATAGGCTAGGGATTAGCAGAACCGTGCTGTCACGGGGAACGCTTTCAACACTTGTAAATATATACCAAGTTGATACCATGCTCTTTTGTTTGCGGATGTCGTCGGTGTGAAATAAAAGGGGAGCTTATAAGTCCATGGAGTTATGTATGTGTGTTAGAGAAACGCCTGGGCCGCCGGTCTAATCCATGTCGTCATGGTGGAAACCTGCAGCGTAACCATAATGATATCTATGAAGCATTCTTCTTATAAAAAAAGAGAGATAGCTATTGAGAAAAAGAAAAAATAGATTTATGAAAAGAGGAAAGAGAGAAAAAAGCACCATTTTCCCATGGTAAATAAGAAGATTGTTGAGATACTCATTGTCTGCTTGCCTTGTCATTTTGATATGGGGATTCTTCCGTATCATTGGGCAACGGGTACCCCGTTGGCGGTTCTCTATGATACGCACATATTTACGATGATAAGAACTTACCGGTAACTAAAGTTGAGTAGCATGAGGAGCGGCCCTCGTACAAAAGGGACATGGGATTTTTAGTTTATAGTCTGTCAAGCATATAACTCAGATTGGACCTCAATTTCACCTTAACCACATTAAAGATGCTTATGATAGGGGCAATGAGAGCTCAAAGCTAATGAGTACCATACTTTCAGCATTTGGAAGCTTTTCAAACTATTCAAAACCTTTTTCTTTTACTTGTTGAGTATACATATATTCTTTGAGCACCATCTTGAGAGCATAGTTGTCATTCTTTGTGCTTGTCTCATTACTTGATTATTTGTGTTATGACTTTGATGCTTGTATCTTTGACATCTTTACTTCTAGTCTTCACTTGGACTTCAGAGGTGCCTTGGCATTCATAATCAAAGGCAAGCGAGATACCACTCTATCATACCTTGTTATGAGCATTATAATGTTGCTTTTGTTTATGCTTCATGCTACTTATTATTTTTGAGTTGGAATCTCCTCATAGCTTGCATTGCCTATTAATTAAACTTAGTTGCATACTCCTTATTATGAATTGTCTAAGTAGTTGATCACATGCTGAGAATATATACATCATATGAAGCAATTGTGTTCGTGAAAGTTCTTTTATCGCACTCAGTTTTCAACTGAATTGCTTGAGGACAAGCAATAAGCTAAGCTTGAGGGGAGTTGATACGTCCAAAATGTATCTACTTTTTCGAACACTTTTGCTATTGTTTCTTCTCTAAACTTGTGTGATTTGGATGCAACTAACATGAACTGACGATGTTTTCAGCATAGTTGCCTTGGTGTCTACTTTTTGTGCAGAAAATCAACTATCAGGAAAAATCCCGGAAAATATGCTAAAAATCCTATTTCACCAGAATACTCCCGGGCCAGAATACGAGACGGAGGGGGTTGGGCCTAGGCCACACCACCTGGCCGCACGGGCAAGCCTAGGCCGCGCTAGGGGGTGGTGGTCTGGCCGCCCCAGACTGCCCCTTAGTCTCCCTCTTCGCCTATAAGTTGCCTTCTGACCTAAAAACTCAAGGGGGTTCGACGTTTTTCTAGAAGGAGTTCCGCTCCACCGCCACCACCAGATTCCACGAAACAGCACTAGAAACTCCGTTCTGGCACCCTGCCGGGAAGGGGAATTGGAGGAGATCACCACCATCATCATCACCATCGCTTCTCCATCTACCATCCATGTTTCCCCCATCTATGAGTGAGTAATCACCCACTGTAGGCTATGGGGATGGTAGGGATTGGATGAGATCGTTCATGTAATGGCATCAGATTGTTAGGGCACGGTGCCTAGTATCTTTTATTAGTGCTTTATGACTTTGTTGCGACTTGTTGTGCTTAATGCTTCTCACTAGGGCCCGAGTGCCATGATTTAAGATCTAAACATGTTATTGATTCATTATGATAGTATTGTTTATGGTCTTACCTGCAAGTTGTATACACACGTTGTTGTCCAGAACTAATGGCCCCGAAGTGACAGAAATCGGGATAACCGGAGGGAATGGCTTTGATGTGAGGATCACATGTGTTCACGGAGTGTTAATGCTTTGCTCCGGTGCTCTATTAAAAGGAGCACCATAATTGCCAGTAGTTCCCTTGAGGCCCCACTGCAAACGGGCTGGCAGGACAAACGATGTTGTGCAAGTTCTCATTGCGAGCACGTATGACTATATATGGAACACATGCCTAGGATTATCTAGTACTTGGATGCTTTATCTTATTTATCTACAATTGCCCTATGTTCTGATTGCTATGTGAATTGTCTTGTCCATGCAACGCCCGCCCATCCATCCCTAAGCCTACCGCACTCGAATCCCACGGTTTACTGATATTGTTACTGCTGTCTTTACTTTACTACTGCTGTTACTTTACTATTCCTACTACAAAACTGTTGCTACTAATAAACTGTTGTGAGCAAGATTGTTTCCAGGTGCAGCTGAATTGAGAACTCAGTTGTTAAGACTTATAAATATTCTTTGGCTCCCCTTGTGTCGAATCAATAAATTGGGTTTCACTTCCCTCGAAAATACTGTGATACACCCCCTATACTTGTGGGTCATCAGTTGGATGCATGAGTAGAGCTCATACTTAGTACATGTGGAGGCCTAGAAAAAGACTGGGAGCGACCAACTAAGAGAGCACTAATGGCCATAATCATGCAAAGCGGCAAATCATTATTAATTAAAGCATAAAGTGATATTACAAGTAAAAAAACTAAATGATCATAGAGGCTAAGGTGACCGGTTCATAGTCTTAACATGGTGTAAGCATGTGCCAAGTCAACCCAAATAAAGCATCGAAGGAGAATACCACAATATTATGCTTTTGTATGCTAAAACAACGCATGATTCTTTCAAGGCACATTATGCAATCTCAATTGTTTGGAACAAGTCATGCTACAGCAATAATCACTAAGCATAAAGTCAAAGCAATATTAGACATGACATGATAAAGTCTAGGCCATAGTCAAAACAAAACTCCTTTTGTACCACTTATAAGCATGAACTTTCCTACTCTTTTCCAATCACCAATCAACTTATTTGAAATATCATATGAATGCAGGGGTCCATCAAATTTATATAAGAAAACTAAACAAAAGAAAACTAAAAGCAAAAAAGAATACGCTCCAAAAACAACACAATTATGATGAAACAATAAAAATGAAGTGTTTTGGAAGAAAACCTGAGGTTTTTATTGATGAAGAAGGGGATGCCTTGGGAATCCCCAAGCTTTGACGCTTGTACTTCTTGAATATTTCTTGGGGTGACACGGGTGGTATCCCAAAGCTTGAGCTTTTGTCCATACTTCATCTTATCACATTATTCTTCCCCTACACTTGAAATTTTTCCTTCGTACAAAACTTCACGCAATCCTCATTAGCAACATTAGTGTATTCAAGATAATTGGTCCTATGGTTTAGTTTCATCACAAGTAAAACTTCCATTAAAACACAAGCTACTGTAGCATTTACTTCTAAAATATCAAGTGATCAAAGAGGACTCAAAGAGAAAGAGATTAAGAGGCAAATGCAAATAATGGCAGAAATCTGTCAAAACTGACCAGCAGGCAAAAACCAATTTTTTTGAAGACCTTATGTTGCTCAAATCGAAAAGTGCTGAACTAACGAAATTTAGGTAATAACCTGAGGCATGAGCACAAAACAGTACAGCTCAATCCGACGTTCAGAGATTTTTCACGATTTTTTACAGTGGAGTACAAAAATCTGTTTCGGGGCAGCAACTTTCCCTAGTCTTACTTCTCTCTCATTAGAGGTTATTCTTGGCACAAAATCCACACAAAAAGGATAAGGAGAGGTTATTACAGTAGTAATAACTTCCAAGACTCGTCACAAGAAAAACTAAGTGAATAAAAATTTGGGTTATCTCCCAATAAGTGATTTTCTTTAACGCCTTTGAGCTAGGCATAGGAAGAAAGACTCAAGTATTTTTAAATGAAGAAGCATTAAGACCAAATTTCTTGCCCCTACCTTTCTTACCTTTATTATCGTCTTTAGGGAATGTATGATTGTTTGGTAGAGAAGCAAAATGCATGATGCCTTTTCCCACATCTATTATTGCTCCAAGGAGTTTCAGTAGGGATCTTCCAAGTGTAATTTGTCCTTTTCCTACACATTCAATAACAAGATAATCAGTAGACACCACTTTCCCTAGGATCTTTGTAAACACTCCTTCAACTATTCCAATGGGCAACATTGTGGCATTATTGGTAAGATATATTTCTTCTCCTCCCTCAGAAGTCCCCAAAGATTCAAAGATTCATAGATATCTTTAGGCATAAAGCAAAATTCAGACATGATATCACAACGAGCATAAAATGTTTCATTATTTATAACAACTTTTACTGTAGGAAGCCACTTTGAAGATTCAGAATTTATTGGAACATATTCATGATGTTCTCTAAGCATGTTATAGCATTCTTTTAAGCTAGTTGTGTTGGTCTCAAGAGTGTTTAATCTAGCAAATATGTTTAAAAAGGAGGAATCAGATTTGCTAGGCAAGTTATATGTTGAAACCAACTTTTTTATGGCTTTAAAAGCTTCATCATCATTACACTGGAGTAAATCTCCTCCTACTATAGCATCCAAAGCATATCTATAACAAAGAGCAAGACCAAAGTAAAAACTGCTAAGAAACAAGCTTTGAGTCATTTTAGGTTCAGTTTTTTCATGTAAATCAGAAATTCTAGACCAAGCTTCTTTGAAACTCTCTTCAATTCCTTGTCTGGAATTAAAAATCATTTCCTTAGGTGACATAGTGATCGGAGCAATGCTAGACATAATGGCAACTTGAAAAAAATTGTGTGTGTTTTTGATAAAGGGAAGCAAACTAGTATACTAATTTTTGTGTGCTTTTGATAAAAGGAAACAAGCAAACTAAGCAAAACAAAAAAACAAAGTAAAGAGATTTGTTGTGAGACTCCCCTTGTGAAGTTGTCCTTGACTCCCCGGAAACGGCGCCAGAAAAAGTGCTTGATGGCTGATGGCTCAAAATATATCGAGCTCGTTGGGAACCCCAAGAGGAAGGTATGATGAGCACAACAGCAAGTTTTCCCTCGGTTATGAAACCAAGGTTATCGAACCAGTAGGAGCAAGGAAACACCTCCAAGGTGTTGTTTCCAACTTGGAATCCTGCACAACACAACCGCAGAACTTTGCCCCTAACTTATAGTGAGGTTGGCAATCTCACCGGTTTTACTGAAAACAATGGATTAAACATATTGTGTGGAAGATAGTAATTGCTTGCAGAAAGTAAACAGAAAATAGTAAATAGATTGTAGATTGATGGTAAAAGAATGGACCGAGGTCCATAGTTCACTAGTGGTGATTCTCCTTAAGATAGATGACATGTTGGGTGAACAAATTACAGTGGGGCAATTGACAAACACCGAGAAAGCATACATGCATATACTATCATCTTGACTCCTATGAGATTTGATTGGGCATTACAACATTATACATAGACCATAATCCAACTACATCTATGACTAATAATCCACCTTCAGGTTATCATCTGAACCCCCTCCAATATTAAGTTGCAAGCAACAGATAATTGTATTAAGCATTGTGTGTAATGTAAACAATACGATTGTTCTATGAAAAAATGATTGTTGTTTCTCCCTAGTAGCAACAACATATCTAGTACCTTAGAGATTTCTATCACTTCCCCAGATTACTAGAGGCATGAACCCACTATCGAGCATAAATACTCCCTCTTGGAGTTGCTAGCATCTACTCGGCCAAGATAGCTACTAACAACAGAGAGCATGCAAGATCACAAATAACAAAGACGTGATAGAATCAATAATCAATCTGAAATAACATCTCAATATCCATCGGATCCCCGCAAACACAACATGTATGATTACAAATAGATGATCTTGATCATGAACGGAGCTCACAAGATGTAAACATGGTAGCAAAAAGGAGAATAACCAACCATCTAGCTACTACATGGACCCGTAGTCTAGGGATGGACTACTCACACATCACACCGGAGGCAGGCATGGTGATGAAGAAGGCCTCCAGGGTGATCTCTCCCCTCCGGCAGGGTGCCGGGAAGAGCTTCAGATCCCTCCCGATCTAGGGATGGAGATGACAGCGGCTACAGAATCTTTCGTGGAATTTTGATCGGGTACTTAGGGTTTCTATATTGGAGGCTTCTTATAGGCGAAGGGGCAAGGTCGGTGGAGCACCAGGGGTCCACACCCCCTGTGGCGCGCCCCCTAGGCCGCGCCGCCACCAGGTGTGGCCGCCCTGGTGCGCCACTTCGTCTCCCCTCCGGACTCCGTGTTACTTTGGGTGAAATATAGACTTTGGCTTTTGTCTGGTCCAATTCCGTGAATATTTCCTTACTAGCTTTTCTGAAACCAAAAATAGCAGAAAACATGCAACTGGCACTGTGGCATCTTGTTAATAGGTTAGTCCCAGAAAATGTATATTAATACCTCAAAGTGTGAACAAAACATAAGAAAGTAGATATAAAACAAGCATGGAACATCAAAAATTATAGATACGTTTACGACGTATCAACATACCCAAGCTTAACTCCTGCTCGTCCGCGAGTAGGTAAGTGACAAAAATAATAATTTTTTAGGTGACATGCACCATCATATTTGTAAAGCATTGATAGCTGGGATCAAAGTACTCTAACATGAGCACAAAATATAGAGTTCTAACAATAAGACATAGAAACTATGTTGTAACATGAAAATGATACAAACAAAAGGTTCATGAATAACAATGCATTAAAATACATTTGTTTGTTTCACATATAGAAAACATAATAAGAATGGTATTCAGCTTGTCCCTCATGGTATAGCAAAATATAAATGCATAGGACACCTTCAAAGTTCATAAGGGTGACTAGATACAAATAATTTAGGAACAAGCAATATCATAGTTATGAAACAATCAACAAGTTTTGGAACAATGCACATTAAACTAAGAATGGTCACTATGCTCTCTCAATTGGTGCATAAAGATAGAAGATGAAGACTCAACATAAAAGTAAAAGGAAAGGCCATTCATAAGAGGGAAGTAGGGATTTCAAGTTTCATAAAGAGCTTCCAAAAATTATGGTACTTATTAGCTTTCAGCTCTCATTACCCCTATCTTAAGCATCTTTTATTAGGTGATTAAGGTTAAAGTGAACAAATATGAGGATATGCTTGCAAGTTATAAGTCAAAAATCGCATGCCCCTTGCCTACGAGTCCCAAACCTCATGCTACTCAACTTTAGTCATAAGTAAGTTCTTGTCATTGTAAGTACATGTGTATCATGGAGAACCGCCGACGGGGTACCCCTTGCCCCATGATACAGGAGCTATCCCATATCAAAATGACAAGGCAACAGACAATGAGCATCTCAGCGATCTTTTTATTTGCTATTTGCGTAGGTTTTTATTGAGGATGCTTCACAGAATGCTCACTATGGTTATGCTGCAAGTTTCCACCATGATTAGCCATGGCTTAGGCTTGCCGCCTAGGCGTTTATCTAACACATATACAAAATCCATGAGCTTACAAGCTTCCCTTTTATTTCACACCGCTGGGACCCATAAACAAAAGAACATGATATCAACTAAATAATAAGTGCAATGTCAAAAGCGTTCCCCATGACAACATGGTTCTGCTAATTCTCAACTTATAAAGTGCAAGCATATACGAAACATAGATGGACGCAATGGTTCAAGTTTATTAAGTGCAAGAAAGTAAAGTGTGCCATCAAGTGCATGAGAACTTTAATCACTAATTTTCACATAACAAGTTTAATTTGGAAGGTAGATGAAGACATGAATATACTTGAAATGGTGTAACACACCATGCATAGGAATTTATAGTGGACTCTATGGAACAACTTGGTTTTCTTGGGGGTTGGATGCATGCGTAGAGCTCATACTTAGTACATGTGGAGGCTTAGCAAAAGACTGGGAGCGACCAACTAAGAGAGCACTAATGGCCATAATCATGCAAAACGACAAAACATTATTAATCAAAGCATAAAGTGATATTACAAGTCAAAGAACTAAATGATCATAGAAGCTAAGGTGGCCGGTTCATAGCCTTAACATGGTGTAAGCATGTGCCAAGTCAACCCAAATAAAGCATCGAAGGAGAATACCACAATATTATGCTTTTGTATGCTAAAACAATGCATGATTCTTTCAAGGCACATTATGCAATCTCAATTGTTTGGAACAAGTCATGCTACAGCAATAATCACTAAGCATAAAGTCAAAGCAATATCATACATGGCATGATAAAGTCTAGGCCATAGTCAAAACAAAACTTCTTTTGTACCACTTATAAGCATGAACTTTCCTACTCTTTTCCAATCACCAATCAACTTATTTGAAATATCATATGAATGCAGGGGTCCATCAAATTTATTTAAGAAAACTGAACACAAGAAAACTAAAATAAAAAACGAAGACGCTCCAAAAACAACATAATTGTGCATGAAAAAATAAAAATGAAGTGTTTTGGAAGAAAACCTGAGATTTTTATTGATGAAGAAGGGGATGCCTTGGGCATCCCCAAGCTTTGAAGCTTGTACTTCTTGAATATTTCTTGGAGTGACATGGGTGGTATCCCAAAGCTTGAGCTTTTGTCCATACTTCATCTTATCACGTTATTCTTCCCCTACACTTGAAAATTTTCCTTCATACAAAACTTCACACAATCCTCATTAGCAACATTAGTGTATTCAAGATAATTGGTCCTATGGTTTAGTTTCATCACAAGTAAAACTTCCATTAAAACACAAGCTACTGTAGCATTTCCTTCTAAAAGCTCAAGTGATCAAAGAGAACTCAAAGAGAAAGATATTAAGAGGCAAATGCAAATAATCGCAGAAATCTGTCAAAACAGACCAGCAGGCAAAAACCAATTTTTCGAAGACCTTCTGTTGCTCAAATCGTAAAGTGCTGAACTAACGAAATTTAGATAATACATGGGGCATAAGAACAAAACATTATATCTCAATCCGACGTTTAGAGATTTTTCACGATTTTTTACAGTGGAGCACAAAAATCTGTTTCAGGATAGCAACTTTCCCAAGTCTTACTTCTCTCTCATTAGAGGTTATTCTTGGCACAAAATCCACACAAAAAGGATAAGGAGAGGTTATTACAGTAGTAATAACTTCCAAGACTCATCACAAGAAAAACTAAGTGAATAAAAATTTGGGTTATCTTCCAATAAGTGATTTTCTTTAACGCCTTTGAGCTAGGCATAGGAAGTAAGACTCAAGTATTTTTAAATGAAGAAGCATGAAGACCAAATTTCTTGCCCCTACCTTTCTTACTTTATTATCGTCTTTAGGGAATGTATGATTGTTTGGTAGAGAAGCAAAATGCATGATGCCTTTTCCCACATCTATTATTTCTCCAAGGAGTTTCAATAGGGATAAGGCAAAATTCAGACATGATATCTTTAGGCATAAGGCAAAATTCACACATGATATCACAACAAGCATAAAATGTTTCATTATTTATAACAACTTTTACTGTAGGAAGCCACTTTGAAGATTCAGAATTTATTGGAACATATTCATGATGTTCTCTAAGCATGTTATAGCATTCTTTTAAGCTAGCTGTGTTGGTCTCAAGAGTGTTTAATCTAGCAAATATGTTTAAAAGGGAGGAATCAGATTTGCTAGGCAAGTAATATGTTGAAACCAACTTTTTTATGGCTTTGAAAGCTTCATCATCATTACACTGGAGGAAATCTCCTCCTACTACAGCATCCAAAGCATATCTATAACAAAGAGCAAGACCAAAGTAAAAACTGCTAAGAAACAAGCTTTGAGTCATTTTAGGTTCAGTTTTTTCCTGTAAATCAGAAATTCTAGACCAAGCTTCTTTGAAACTCTCTTCAATTCCTTGTTTGAAAGTAAAAATCATTTCCTTAGGGGACATAGTGATCGGAGCAATGCTAGACATAATGGCAACTTGAAATTTTTTTTGTGTGTTTTTTATAAAAGGAAGCAAACTAGTATACTAATTTTTTGTGTGTTTTTGATAAAAGGAAACAAGCAAACTAATAAAAAATAAACTAAGCAAAACAAAAAAAACAAAGTAAAGAGATTGGTTGTGAGACTCCCCTTGTGAAGTTGTCCTTGACTCCCCGGAAACGGCGCTAGAAAAAGTGCTTGCTGGCTGATGCCTCAAAATATATCGAGCTCGTTGGGGAACCCCAAGAGGAAGGTATGATGAGCACTACAGCAAGTTTTCCCTCAGTTATGAAACCAAGGTTATCGAACCAGTAGGACCAAGGAAACACCTCCAAGGTGTTGTTTCCAACTTGGAATCCTGCACAACACAACCACCAAACGTTTCCCCTAACTTATAGTGAGGTTGTCAATCTCACCGGTTTTACTGAAAACGATGGATTAAACGTATTGTGTCGAAGATAGTAATTGCTTGCAGAAAGTAAACATAAAACAGTAAATAGATTGTAGATTGACGGTAAAAGAATGGACCGAGGTCCATAGTTCACTAGTGGTGATTCTCCTTAAGATAGATGACATGTTGGGTGAACAAATTACAGCGGGGGAATTGACAAACACCGAGAAAGCATACATGCATATACTAATAATCTTGACTCCTATGAGATTTGATTGGGCATTGCAACATTATACATAGACCATAATCCAACTGCATCTATGACTAATAATCCACCTTCAGGTTATCATCCGAACCCCCTCCAGTATGAAGTTGCAAGCAACAGATAATTTTATTAAGCATTGTGTGTAAAGTAAACAATACGATTGTTCTATGAAAAAACGATTGTTGTTTTCTCCCTAGTAGCAACAGCACATCTAGTACCTTAGAGATTTCTATCACTTCCCTAGATTACTAGAGGCATGAACCCACTATCGAGCATAAATACTCCCTCTTGGAGTTGCTAGCATCTACTCGGCCAAGATAGTTACTAACAACGGAGAGCATGTAAGATCACAAATAACAAAGACATGATAGAATCAATAATCAATCTGATATAGCATCTCAATATCCATCGGATCCCCGCAAACACAACATGTACGATTACAAATAGATGATATTGATCATGAACCGAGCTCACAAGATCTAAACATGGTAGCACAAAGGAGAAAACCAACCATCTAGCTACTACATGGACCCGTAGTCCAGGGATGAACTACTCACGCATCACACCGGAGGCAGGCATGGTGATGAAGAAGGCCTCCAGGGTGATTTCTCCCCTCTGGCAGGGTGTCGGGAAGAGCTTCAGATCCCTCCCGATCTAGGGATGCAGATGACGGCGGCTACAGACTCTTTCGTGGAATTTTGATCGGGTACTTAGGGTTTCTGTATCGGAGGCTTTTTATAGGCGAAAGGGGAGGCCGAGGGGGTGCCCTAGGCGACCGCACCACCCCCTGGCGCGGGCCAGGCCTGGCCGCGCGGCCAGGTGGTGTGGCTGTCCCCTAGCCCCTCCCCATCTCGTCTTGTGGCTCTGTGTTCCCCTTGGTGAAATATTCACTTAGGCTTTTGTCCCGTCCAATTCCGAAAATATTCATTTTCTGACTTTCCTAGAACCAAAAATAGTAGAAAACAGGCAATTGGCACTATGGCATCTTGTTAATAGGTTAGTCCAAGAAAGTGTATAAAAATACTCCAAAGTGTGGACAAAACATAAGAAAGTAGATATAAAACAAGCATGGAACATCAAAAATTATAGATACGTTTGCAACGTATCAACATCCCCAAGCTTGACTCCTGCTCATCCTCGAGTAGGTAAGTGGTAAAAAGAAAGAAAGATTTTTGAGGTGACATCCACCATCATAATCTTGATCAAAGTATTTGTAGAACATTGATAGCTAGGATCATAGTACTTTAACATAGCATCAAAGATATAGTTCTAACAATAAGACATAGCAACCATGTTGTAACATGAAAAGGCACAAACAAAAGATTCATGAATAACAATGCTTTGCAAAATGTTTGTTTGTTTCACATAAATAAAACATAATGAGAATGGTATTCAGCTTGTCCCTCATAGAGTAGCAAAACATAAATGCATAGGACACCTTCAAAGTTCATAAGGGTGACTAGATACAAATAGTTTAAGAACAAGTAATATCAAAGTTATGCATCAATCAACAAGTCTTGGGACAATGCACATTAAACTAAGAATGGCCACTATTCTCTCTTAATAGGTGCATAAAGATAGAAGATGGAGACTCAACATAAAAGTAAAAGAAAGGCCTTCATAGAAGGAAGCAGGGATTCAAGTCTCATAAAGAGCTTCCAAAAATTATGGTACTTATTAGCTTTCAGCTCTCATTGCCCCTATCATAAGCATCTTGAAGTGATTAAGGTTAAAGTGAACAAAGTATGGAGTATATGCTTGACAAAGTATAAGTTGGCAATCTCATGTCCCTTGAATACGAGGTCCACTCCTCATGCTACTCAATTTTCGTTACCGGTAAATTCTTGTCATAGTAAGTACATGTGTATCATAGAGAACCGCCAACGGGGTACCCCTTGCCTGATGATACGGAAGAATCCCCATATCAAAATGACAAGGCAAGCAGACAATAAGCATCTCAACAATCTTCTTATTTACCATGGGAAAATGGTGCTTTTTTCTCTCTTTCCTCTTTTCTCGTCTATTTTTTTCTTTTTTTCTCAATCTCTATCTCTTTTTTATAAGAAAATGCTTCATAGATTGCTCATTATGGTTGCGCTGCAGGTTTCCACCATGATTAGGCATGGATTAGACCAGCAGCCCAGGTGTTTCTCTAACACACATACATAACTTCATGGACTTACAAGCTCCCCTTTCATTTCACACCGACGACATCCATAAACAAAAGAGCATGATATCAACTAGGTACAATGTACAAGTGCAATGTTGAAAGCGTTCCCCATGACAGCATGGTTCTGCTAATACCCAACGTATAAGTGCGAGCATATACAACATAGATGACACAATGGTTCAAGTTTATTAGGGGCAAGAAAAGGAAATTGTGCCATCAAGTTCGTGAGAGCTTTAATCACTAATTTTCACATAACAAGTTTAATTCGAAAGGTAGATAAAAACATGAATATACTTGGAATAGCAAATGATAATAGGTAGGTGTGGTGGACTCTTTGGAATAACTTGGTTTTATTTGGAGTTGGATGCATGAGTGGAACTCATACTTGGTTATGGAGGCTAGCAAAAGACTGGTAGCGACCAACTAGGAGAGCAATAATGGCCATAATCATGCAAAACGACAAAACATTATTAATTAAAGCATAAAGTGATATTACAAGTCGAAAACTAAAGGATCATAGAGGTTATGGTGACTTGGTATAGTCTTAACATGGTGTGATCATGCGCCAAGTCAACCCAAATAAAGCATCAAAGGAGAATACCACAATACTATGCTTTAATATGCTAAAACAACGCATGATTCTTTCAAGGCACATTAAGCAATCTTAATTGTTTATAACATGTCATGCTACAGCAAAAATCACTAAGAATAAAGCCAAAACAATATCAAGCATGACATGATAAAGTCTAAGTCACAGTCAAAAACAAGCTCCTTTTTACCACTTAAGCATGAACTTTCCTACTCTTTTCCAATCCAAACCAATCTTATTTGAAAACTAATGCATGAATGAGGGGGTCCAACCAATTTATTCAAGAAAACTAAGCAAACCAAGTAAACGAAAAACCAAAAACAAAAATGAAGACGCTCCAAGAACAACACAACTGTGCATGAAGCGATAAAAATGAAGTGTTTGGAAGAAACTTGAGATTTTTATTGATGAAGAAGGGGATGCCTTGGGCATCCCCAAGCTTTGACGCTTGTACTTCTTGAATTTTTCTTGGGGTGACACGGGGTGGCATCCCCAAGCTTGAGCTTTTGTCCATTCTTCATCTCATTACATCATTCTTCCCTTACATCTGGAATTTTCCTTCATACAAAACTTCACACAATCTTCATTAGCAACATTAGTGTAGTCAAGATAATAAGTATTTTGGTTCAGTTCCAACACAAGTAAAACTTCCATTGAAACACAAGCTACTGTATAACTTCCCTCAAAAGCTCAATTTCCCCAAAAAGGAATCAACAAGAAGCAAATGCAAATGATGGCAGAATTCTGTCAAAACAGACCAGCAGGTAGAAACCATTTTTTTGAAGGCCTTCTGTTGCTCAAATCGAAAAGTGCTGATCTAACGAAAGTTGTATAACAACCTGGGTCAGAAGCACAATGAATTACAGCTCAAACCGATGTACATAGATTTTTCACGAATTTTTACAGCGAAGCACAAAAATCTGTTTCGGGACAGCAACTTTCCCAAGCATTACTTCTCTCTCATTAGAGGTTACTCTTGGAAAAAAAACCACACAAAAATGATAAGCAGAGGTTATTACTAAAGCAATAATTTCCAACACTCAACTAAAACTTTTGGGTTATCTTCCAATAAGTACTTTTCTTTAACGCCTTTAAGTTAGGCATAAGAAGCAAGAAAAGAATCAAGTATTCTCAAATGAAGAAGCATTAATAGAAAATTTTGTTTTAATAGGAGATGCAAAAGGAATCTTCTCTCTCTTCTTACGGAAGTGTTCTATACCTTTCTTGAGTGGGAGTTGATATTTAATGGTGCCTTCTTTCATATCAATAATGGCACCAACAGTTCTAAGAAAAGGTCTTCCTAAAGTAATAGGACAAGAAGCATTGCATTCAACATCCAAAACATAGAAATCAATGGGGACATAGGCATTGTTAACCATAATAACAACATCATTAATACTCCCCATGAGTTTATTTTTAGCATTATCATCAAGTGGGACATTTAAATTACAATCTTGCAATGGTGGCAAATCAAGCATTTCATAAATCCTTCTAGGCATAATAGAAACACTACTATCAAGATCACATAAAGCTTTGAGATCAATATCATTCACTTCCATATTAATGATGGGTTCCCAACCATCTTCTAATTTCATAGGAATAGAAGCTTTATGTTTCATCTTTTCTTCTTTAATTTTTATGAGAGCATCAGTAATGTGTTTTGTAAAGGCCATATTCAAAGCACTAGCATTAGGACTTTTAGCAAGATTTTGTAGGAACATAATTACTTCAGAGATATTGCAACCATCAAGATCAAAATCATAATTATCATCTAAAGTAGTAGAGCTATTGTTTCCCATATTTCAAAGAATTTCAGCATTTTTATTAGAAAAGGTTCCATTGGGTTTACTAGCTTCAACATTAGTGGTAGTGATAGTAGAAATACTAATATTTCTAGCAATTTCATCTTCTCTTTCCCACTTAGCATGCAATTCAGCTAATAGTCTAACATTTTCATCAATTCTAACTTGTATGGCATTAGTAGCAGTAAAGGGATTTTCAACGGTTTCAGGTTTAGCAGCCATTTTATTCAAAGAAGATTGTGCTTCAAACAATGATGTTATATTTCTTTCAGCATTAGAGAGTTTTTCATCAATAGTTTTATTGAAAGCAATTTGTTTACTAATGAAATGTTTAAGCATAACTTCAAGTTCAGAGGGTGCACTCCTATTATTGTTGTAGGAATTTCCATAAGCATTACCATTATTGGGAGGATATGGCCTATAGTTATTATTACCAAAATTATTCCTATAGGCATTGTTGCTAAAATTATTATTTCTTATAAAGTTCACATCAACTTGCTCTTCTTGAGAAACCAAAGAGGCTAAGGGAACATGATTTGGATCAATATGAGCTTTCCCATTAACAAGCATAGACATAATAACATCAATTTTACCACTCAAGGAGGAGGTTTCTTCAACAGAATTTACCTTCTTACCTTGTGGAGCTCTTTTAGTGTGCCATTCAGAATAGTTAACTATCATATTATCCAGAAGCTTCGTTGCAGCACCCAAAGTAATGGTCATAAAGGTATCTCCAGCAGCAGAATCCAGCAGATTTCTTGAAGAATAATTCAGTCCTGCATAAAAGGTTTGGATAATCATCCAAGCAGTCAGTCCATGAGTGGGACAATTCTTTACTAAAGATTTCATTCTTTCCCAAGCTTGAGCAACATGTTCATTATCAGATTGTTTGAATTTCATTACTTCACTTCTCATAGATATAATCTAAGCAGGAGGATAGTATTTTCCAATGAAAGCATCTTTGCATTTAGTCCAAGAATCAATACTATTTCTAGTTAGGGATTGCAACCATTCTTTAGCTTTTCCTCTCAAAGAGAAAGGAAACAATTTAAGCTTAATAATATCTCCATCTATATCCCTATGTTTTTGCATCTCACAAAGTTCAACAAAGTTATTAAGATGAGCAGCAGCATCTTTAGTACCAATACTAGAAAATTGTTCTCTCATAACAAGATTGAGTAAAGCAGGTTTAATTTCAAAGAAAGTAGCTTCAGGAATAGGTGGAACAATAGGTATGCACATGAAATCATTGTTGTTGGTGCTAGTGAAGTCACACAACTTAGTGTTTTCAAGAGTAGTCATTTTTTGTGTTTTTAATATAAAGAAGCAAACTAGTGCAACTAAATTTTGTGTGTTTTTGATAAAGAAACAAGCAAACAAAGCAGAAATAAACTAAGCAAAACAAATAAAACAAAGTAAAGAGATTGGTTATGAGGGACTCCCCTTGTGAAGATGTCCTTGAACTCCCCGGCAACGGCGCCAGAAAAATAGCCTGATGGCTCAAAATACATCGAGCTTGTTGGGGAACCCCAAGAGGAAGGTATGATGAGCACATCAGCAGGTTTTCCCACAATTATGAAACCAAGGTTATAAACTAGTAGGAGCAATGAAAAACCTCCAAGGTGTTGTTTCCAACTTGGAATGCTGCACAACACAACCACAAAACTTTGCCCCCAACTTATAGTGAGGCTGTCAATCTCACCGGTTTTGCTGAAAACAAAGAATTAAACGTATTGTGTGGAAGATAGTAATTGCTTGCAGAAAGTAAACAGAAAATAGTAAATAGATTGTAGATTGATGGTAAAAGAATGGACCGGGGTCCATAGTTCACTAGTGGTGATTCTCCTTAAGATAGATGACATGTTGGGTGAACAAATTACAGCGGGGCAATTGACAGACACCGAGAAAGCATACATGCATATACTAATCATCTTGACTCCTATGAGATTTGATTGGGCATTACAACATTATACATAGACCGTAATCCAACTGCATCTATGACTAATAATCCACCTTCAGGTTATCATCTGAACCCCCTCTAGTATTAAGTTGCAAGCAACAGATAATTGCATTAAGCATTGTGTGTAAAGTAAACAATATGATTGTTCTATGAACAAAGGATTGTCGTTCTCTCCCTAGTAGCAACAGCACATCTAGTACCTTAGAGATTTCTATCACTTCCCTAGATTACTAGAAGCATGAACCCACTCTCGAGCACAAATACTCCCTCTTGGAGTTGCTAGCATCTACTCGGCCAAAATAGCTACTAACAACGGAGAGCATGCAAGATCACAAATAACAAAGACATGATAGAATCAATAATCAATCTGATATAGCATCTCAATATCCATCGGATCCCCGCAAACACAACATGTACGATTACAAATAGATGATTTTGATCATGAACAGAGCTCACAAGATCTAAACATGGTAGCACAAAGGAGAAGGAACAACCATCTAGCTACTACATGGACCCGTAGTCCAGGGATGAACTACTCACGCATCACACCGGAGGCAGGCATGGTGATGAAGAAGGCCTCCAGGGTGATCTCTCCCCTCTAGCAGGGTGCCAGGAAGAGCTTCATATCCCTCCCGATCTAGGGATGGAGATGACGGCGGCTACAGACTCTTTCGTGGAATTTTGATCGGGTACTTAGGGTTTCTGTATCGGAGGCTTCTTATAGGTGAAAGGGGAGGCCGAGGGGATGCCCTAGGTGGCCGCACCACCCCCTAGCACGGGCCAGGTTGTGTGGCTGGCCCCTGGCCCCTCTCCGTCTCGTCTTCTGGCTCCGTGTTCCCCTCAGTGAAATATTGACTTAGCCTTTTGTCCCGTCCAATTCCGAGAATATTCATTTTCTGACTTTGCTGGAACCAAAAAACAGCAGAAAACAGGCAATTGGCATTGTGGCATCTTGTTAATAGGTTATTCCAAGAAAGTGTATAAAAATACTCCAAAGTTTGTACAAAACATAAGAAAGTAGATATAAAACAAGCATGGAATAGCAAAAATTATAGATACGTTTGCAACGTATGAATGGCTCAAAATGTACAGCTCGTTGGGGACCTCAAGAGGAAGGTATGATGAGCACAGCAACAAGTTTTCCCTCAGTTATGAAACCAAGGTTATCGAACTAGTAGGAGCAAGGAAACAACTGTAAGGTGTTGCTAGCAACGTGGAATCCTGCACAACACAACCACAGAACTTTGCCCCCAACTTATTGTGAGGTTGTCAATCTCACCGGTTTGTTGAAAACAAAGGATTAAACGTATTGTGTGGAAGATAATAATTTCTTGCAGAAAGTAAACAGTAAATAGTAACAGTAGATGGTATAGCAATGGTAAAAGCATGGACTGGGGCCCATAGTTCACTAGAGGTAATTCTCCTTAAGACAGATAACATGATGGGTGAACAAATTACAGTGGGGAAATTGACAGACTCGAGAAAGCATACAATGCATATACTAGACATCTTGACTCCTATGAGATTTGATTGGGCATTCCAACATTATACATAGATCGTAATCCAACTACATCTATGACTAATAATCCACCTTCAGGTTCTCATCCGAACCCCTTCCAGTATTAAGTTGCAAGCAACAGATAATTGCATTAAGCAAAGTGTGTAAAGTAAACAATACGATTGTCCCATGGACAAAGGATTGTTGTTTTCTCCCTAGTAGCAACAGCACATTGATGGCTCAGTGTCGGCGCCAGGAAAATGCTGGTGCGATGTTGATGTAGAGCTCGTTGGGAACCCCAAAGGAAGGTATGATGAGCACAGCAGCAAGTTTCCCTCAGTTATGAAACCAAGGTTTAATCGAACCAGTAGGAGCAACAAAACACCCCAAAGGTGTTGCTAGCTAAGCCTTGGCAGGGCACACTAACGATGCTAGTAGCAACATGGAGACCTGCACAACACAACCACAGAACTTTGTCCCCAACTTGCGATGAGGTTGTCAATCTCACTGTGTTTTGCGGAAAACAAAGGATTAAACGTATCGAATTAAAGGAAGTAATAGTTTGTAGAAAGTAAACACAAAACAGTAAACAGTCTGTAGATTGTATGTAAAAGACAAGGACCGGCATCCATAGTTCACTAGAGGTGGCTCTCCTTAGATAGATAACATGCTGGGTGAACAAATTACAGCGGGGCAATTGACAAACATCGAGAAAGTAATACATGCATATACTAATCATCTTGACTCCTTTGGAACTTGATTGGGCATTACAACATTATACATAGACCGCCATCCAACTACATCTATGACTAATAATCCACCTTCAGGTTATCATCCGAACCCCCTCCAGTATTAAGTTGCAAGCAATAGATTATTGCTTTACGAACTGCGTGTAAAGTAAACAATACGATTGTTCTATGAACAAAGGATTGTTGTTTTCTCCCTAGTAGCAACAACACATCTAGTACCTTAGAGATTTTTGTCACTTCCCTAGATTACTAGAGGCATGAACCCACTATCGAGCATAAATACTAACTCTTGGAGTTGCTAGCATCTACTTGGCCAAGATAGCTACTAACAACGGAAAGCATGCAAGATCACAAATAACAAAGACATGATAGAATCAATAATCAATCTGAAATAGCATCTCAATATCCATCGGATCCCCGCAAACACAACATGCAGAATTACAAATACATGATCTTGATCATGAACGGAGCTCACAAGATCTAAACATGAAAGCACAAAGGAGGAGACCAGCCATCTAGCTACTACATGGATCTGTAGTCCAAGGATGAACTACTCACGCATCACACCGGAGGCTTGCATGGTGATGAAGAAGGCCTCCAGGGTGAATTCCCCTCTCCGGCAGGGTGCCGAGAAGAGCTTCAAATCCCTCCCGATCTAGGGATGGAGATGACGGCGGCTACAGACTCTTTCGTGGATTTTTGATCGGGCACTTAGAGTTTTCGTCCCGAGGGCAATATATAGGCGGAAGGAGAGGTCGAGGGGGTGCTGGGGTCGGCCAGACCACCCCCTGGCGTGGGCCAGGCCTGGCCGCGTAGCCAGGTGGTGTGGCCGACCCCCAGCCCTTATCCGTCTCGTATTCTGATATTTGATGACTTCCAGAAAAATAGGTACTTTGGCTTTTGCCCCGTCCAATTTCGAGAATATTCATTTTCTGACTTTCCTGGAACCAAAAACAGCAGAAACAGGTAGCTGGCACTGTGGCTCTTGTTAATAGGTTAGTCCAAGAAATCATATGAAAAGTACTCCAAAGTGTGGACAAAACACAAAAAAGTGGATAAAATCAAGCATGGAACATCAAAAATTATATATACATTTGCAATGTGTCAACATCCCCAATCTTAACTCCTGCTCGTCCTCGAGTACGTAAGTGATAAAAAGAAAGAATAATTTTTGAGGTGGCATGCACCATCAAAGACTTGATCAAAGTATTTGTAAAACATTCAAAGCTGGGATCATAGTACTTCAATCATAACATGAAAGACAAAGTTCCAGCAATAAGACAAAGAAACTATGATGCAACATGAAAAGACACAAACAAAAGATCCATGAATAACAATTCTTTGCAAGACGTTTGTTTGTTTCACATAAAGAAAACATAGCATAACAGTATTCGGCTTGTCCCTCAATAGAGTAGCAAATATAAATGCATAGGACACCTTCTAAGTTCATAAGAGTGACTAGATACAAATAGTTTAAAATAAGCAATATCAAAGTATGCATCAATCAACTAGTCTCGGGACAATGCACCTAGAACTAAGAATGGCCACTATGCTCTCAAAGTAGGTGCATAAAGGTAGAAGGCGGAGACTCAATATAATGGTGGAAGAAAGGCCTTCGTAGAAAGAAGTAGGGATTCAAGTCTCATAAAGAGCTTCCAAAAATTATGGTACGTATAGCTTTCAGCCCTCATTGCCCCTATCATAAGCATCTTGAAGTGATTAAGGTTAAAGTGAACAAACTATGGTGTACATGCTTGACAAAGTATAAGTTAGAAATCTCATGTCCCTTGTATACGAGGGCCGCTCCTCATGCTACTCAAGTTTAGTCACCGGTAAGTTCTTGTCATCGTAAGTACATGTGTATCATAGAGAACCGCCAACGGGGTACCCCTTGCCCGATGATATAGAAGAATCCCCATATCCAAATGACAAGGCAAGCAGACAACGAGTATCTCAGCAATCTTCTTATTTACCATGGGAATATGGTGCTTTTTTCTCTCTTTCCTCTTTTCATAATCTCTTTTTTTCTCTTTTTTCTCAATATAGGACTCTTTTTTATAAGAAGAATGCTTCATAGATAGCTCATTATGGTTACGCTGCAGGTTTCCACCATGTCAGCATGGATTAGACCAGCGGCCCAGGCGTTTCTCTAACACATATACATAACTCCATGGACTTACAAGCTCCCCTTTCATTACACCGATGACATCCATATACAAAAGAGCATGATATCAACTAGGTACAAGTACCAAGTGCAATGTTGAAAGCGTTCCCCATGACAGCATGGTTCTGCTAATTCCCAACAAATAAGTGCAAGCATATACAACATAGACAACACAATGGTTCAAGTTTATTAAGGGCAAGAAAAGTAAAGTGTGCCATCAAGTTCGTGAGAGCTTTAATCACTAGTTTTCTCATAACAAGTTTAATTCGGAAGGTAGATAAAAACATGAATATACTTGGAATAGCATAAGCTAGTAGGTAGGTATGGTGGACTCTTTGGAATAACTTGGTTTAGGGAGTTGGATGCATGAGTGGAACTCATACTTGGTTGTGGAGGCTAGCAAAAGACTGGGAGCGACAAACTAAGAGAGCAATAATGGCCATAATCATGCAGCGCGACAAAACATCATTGATCAAAGCATAAAGTGATACTACAAGTTGAAAACTAAAGGATCATAAAGGCTATGGTGACTTGAGATAGTCATAACATGGTGTGAGCAAGCGCCAATTCAACCCAAATAAAGCATCAAAGGAGAATACCACTGTACTATGCTTTAATATGCTAAAACAACGCATGATTCATCCAAGGCACATTAAGCAATCTCAATTGTTTATAACAAGTCAAGCTACAACAAAGAATACTAAGCATAAAGCCAAAACAATATCAAGCATGGCATGACAAAGCATAGGCCACAGTCAAAAACGAGCTCTTTTTACCACCTAAACATGAACTTTCCTACTCTTTTCCAAACCAAACCAAGCTATTTGTAAACCAATGTATGAAAGAGGGGGTCCAACCAATTTATTCAGCAAACTAAGAAAACCAAAAGCAAACGAAAAAACAAAACGAAAATGAAAAAGAGGACGCTCCAAGAACAACACAACTATGCATGGAACAATAAAAATGAAGCGTTTGGAAGAAACCAGGGATTTTTATTGATGAAGAAGGGGATGCCTTGGGCATCCCTAAGCTTTGACGCTTGTACTTCTTGGATATTTCTTGGGGTGACACGCGTGGCATCCCCAAGCTTGAGCTTTATTCCATCATTCATCTCATTACTCATTCCTTCCATACACCTAAATTTTTTCCTCCATACAAAACTTCACACAATCTTTATTAGCAACATTAGAGCACTCAAGATAAATAAGTCTTAAGGTTCAATTCTAACAGCAAATAAACTTCCATTAGAACACTATCTACTCTAGCACTTCCCTCAAAAATCTCAATTCCCCAAAAGAACTCAAAAAGGAACCAACAAGAAGCAAATGCAGAAAATGGCAGAAATCTGTCAAAACAGACCAGCAGGTAAAGACGAATTTTTTCGAAGACCATCTGTTGCTCAAATAAAAAAGTGTTGAACTAACAAAAGTTAGATAACAACCTGGGGCATAAGCACAAATATTCACGCCTCAAACGGACGTACAGAGATTTTACACGAATATTTATGGTAAAGCATAGAAATCTGTTTTGGGACAACAACTTTCCCAATCATTACTTCTCTCTCATTAGAGGTTACTCTTGGCACAAAAATCAAATAAAAAGGATAAGGAGAGGTTATTATAGAGGTAAAAACTTCCAAGACTCATCTAAAACTTTTGAGTTATCTCCCAATAAGTACTTTTCTTTAACGCCTTTAAGTTAGGCATAAGAAGCAAGAAAAAGAATCAAGTGTTCTCAAATGAAGAAGCATTAAGACCAAACTTTGTTTTCATAGGAGAAGCAAAAGAAATCTTCTCTCTCTTCTTGGGGAAGTGTTCTATACCTTTCTTGAGTGGGAGTTGATATTTAATGGCGCCTTCTTTCATATCAATAATGGCACCAACAGTTCTAAGAAAAGGTCTTCCCAAAGTAATAGGACAAGAAGCATTGCATTTAACATCCAAAACATAGAAATCAACAGGGACATAGGCATTGTTAACCATAATAAGAACATCATTAATAGTAGAAACACTAATGTTTCTAGCAATTTCATCTTCTCTTTCCCACTTAGCATGTAATTCAGCTAATAGTCTAACATTTTCATCAATTCTTACCTGTATAGCATTGGTGGCTGCAAAGGGATTGTCATTAGTTTTAGGTTTAGCAGCCATTTTATTCAAAGAAGATTGAGCTTCAGCCAAAGATGTTATATTTCTTTCAGCATTAGAGAGTTTTTCCTTAATAGTTTTATTGAAAGCAGTTTGCTTACTAATAAAGTCTTTAAGCATAACTTCAAGTTCAGAGGGTGCACTCCTATTATTGTTGTAGGAAATTCCATAAGAATTACCATTGTTGGCAGGATATGGCTTATAATTGTTGTTACCAAAATTATTCCTATAAGCATTATTGCCAAAATTATTATTTCTTATGAAGTTCACATCAACTTGCTCTTCTTGAGCAACCAAAGAGGCTAGAGGAACATTATTTGGATTAATATGGGCTTTCCCATTAACAAGCATTGACATAATAATATCAATCTTATCACTCAAGGAGGAAGTTTCCTCAACAGAATTTACCTTCCTACCTTGTGGAGCTCTCTTAGTATGCCATTCAGAATAATTAACCATCATATTGTCCAGAAGTTTTGTTGCAGCACCCAAAGTGATGGTCATAAAGGTACCTCCAGCAGTAGAATCCAATAGGTTCCTTGAAGAATAGTTTAATCCTGCATAAAAAGTTTGGATGGTCATCCAAGCAGTCAGTCCATGAGTGGGACAATTCTTTACCAAAGATTTCATTCTTTCCCAAGCTTGAGCAACATGTTCATTATCAGATTGTTTAAACTTCATTATTTCACTTCTCATAGATATAATCTTAGCAGGAGGATAGTATTTTCCAATGAAAGCATCTTTGCACTTAGTCCAAGAATCAATACTATTCCTAGTTAAGGAATTCAACCATTCTTTAGCTTTTCCTCTCAAAGAGAAAGGAAACAATTTCAGCTTAATAATATCACCATCTACATCCCTATGCTTTTGCATCTCACAAAGTTCAACAAAGTTATTTAGATGGGCAGCAGCATCTTCATTACCAATACCAGAAAATTGTTCTCTCATAACAAGATTGAGTAAAGCAGGTTTTATCTCAAAGAAAGTATCTTCAGGCACAGGTGGAGCAATAGGTGTGCTCATAAAATCATTGTTGTTGGTGCTAGTGAAGTCACACAACTTAGTGATTTCAAGAGTAGTCATTTTTTGGGGTTTTCAAATAAGAAAGCAAACTAGTAAAACTAATTTTTTGTGTTTTTGATAAAGAAACAAGCAAAGAAAACAAAAAAGAAACTAAGCAAAACAAAAATAACAAAGTAAAGAGATTGGTTATGAGGGACTCCCCTTATGAAAATGTCCTTGACTCCCCGGCAACGGCGCCAGAAAAATGCTTGATGGCTCAGTGTCGGCGCCAGGAAAATGCTGGTGCGATGTTGATGTAGAGCTTGTTGGGAACCCCAAGAGGAAGGTATGATGAGCACAGCAACAAGTTTCCCTCAGTTATGAAACCAAGGTTTAATCGAACCAGTAGGAGCAAGGAAAGACCCCAAAGGTGTTGCTAGTTGAGCCTTGGCAGGGCGCACTACAGGTGCTAGTAGCAACGTGGAGACCTGCACAACACAACCACAGAACTTCGTCCCCAACTTGCGATGAGGTTGTCAATCTCACTGTGTTTTGCGGAAAACAAAGGATTAAACGTATCGAATTAAAGGAAGTAATAGTTTGTAGAAAGTAAACACAAAACAGTAAACAGTCTGTAGATTGTATGTAAAAGACAAGGACCGGGATCCATAGTTCACTAGAGGTGGCTCTCCTTAGATAGATAACATGTTGGGTGAACAAATTACAGCGGGGCAATTGACAAACATCAAGAAAGCAATACATGCATATACTAATCATCTTGAGTCCTTTGGAACTTGACTGGGCATTACAACATTATACATAGACCGCCATCCAACTGCATCTATGACTAATAATCCACCTTCAAGTTATCATCCGAACCCCCTCCAGTATTAAGTTGCAAGCAACAAATTATTGCTTTACGAACTGCGTGTAAAGTAAACAATACGATTGTTCTATGAACAAAGGATTGTTGTTTTATCCCTAGTAGCAATAGCACATCTAGTAGCTTAGAGATTTTTGTCACTTCCCTAGATTACCAGAGGCATGAACCCACTATCGAGCATAAATACTAACTCTTGGAGTTGCTAGCATCTACTTGGCCAAGATAGCTACTAACAACGGAAAGCATGCAAGATCACAAATAACAAAGACATGATAGAATCAATAATCAATCTGAAATAGCATCTCAGTATCCATCAGATCCCCGCAAACACAACATGCAGAATTACAAATAGATGATCTTGATCATGAACGAAGCTCACAAGATCTAAACATGAAAGCACAAAGGAGGAGAACCAGCCATCTAGCTACTACATGGATCCGTAGTCCAAGGATGAACTACTCATGCATCACACCGGAGGCTTGCATGGTGATGAAGAAGGCCTCCAGGGTGAATTCCCCTCTCCGGCAGGGTGCCGGGAAGAGCTTGAGATCCCTCCCGATCTAGGGATGGCGATGACGGCGGCTACAGACTCTTTCGTGGATTTTTAATCGGGCACTTAGGGTTTTCTTCCCGAGGGCAATATATAGGCGAAAGGAGAGGCCGAGGGGGTGCTGGGGTCGGCCAGACCACCCCTGGCACGGGCCAAGCCTGGCCAGGTGGTGTGGCCAGCCCCCAGCCCTTCTCCGTCTTATATTCTGGCATCTGATGACTTCCAAAAAATAGGCACTTTGGCTTTTGCCCGTCCAATTCCGAGAATATTCATTTTCTGACTTTCCTGGAACCAAAAACAGCGGAAAACAGGCAGTTGACACTGTGGCTCTTGTTAATAGGTTATTCCAAGAAATCATATAAAAAGTACTCCAAAGTGTGGACAAAACACAAGAAAGTGGATAAAACCAAGCATGGAACATCAAAAATTATAGATACATTTGCAATGTATCACACATCTACAACCTTAGAGATTCCTGTCACTTCCCTAGATTACTAGAGGCATGAACCCACTATCGAGCATAAATACTCCCTCTTGGAGTTGCCAGTATCTACTTGGCCAAGATAGTTACAAACAACAAAGAGCATGCAAGATCACAAAATAACATAGACATGATAGAATCAATAATCAATCTGAAATAGCATCGCAATATCCATCGGATCCCCACAAACACAACATGTAAGATTACAAATAGATGATCTTGATCATGAACGGAGCTCAGAAGATCTAAACATGATAGCACAAAGGAGGAGAACCTACCATCTAGCTACTACATGGACCCGTAGTCCAAGGATGAACTACTCACACATCACACCGGAGGTAGGCATGGTGATGAAGAAGGCCAGGGTGATCTCTCCCCTCCGGCAGGGTACCGGGAAGAGCTTCAGACCCCTCCCGATCTAGGGATGGAGATGACGGCGGCTACAGACTCTTTCGTGGAATTTTGATCGGGGTACTTAGGGTTTTTGTCCCGGGAGGCTTTTGTAGGCGAAGGGGCAAGGTCGGTGTAGCACCAGGGGGCCCACACCCCTGGTGGCGTGCCCCCCAGGCCGCGCTACCACCAGGTGTGGCCGCCCTGGTGCGCCACTTTGTCTCCCCTCAAGACTCCGTGTTGCTTCAGGTAAAATATTGACTTTGGCTTTTGTCCAGTCCAATTCCGAGAATATTTCCTTACTAGCTTTTCTGAAACCAAAAACAGCAGAAAACAGACAATTGACACTGTGGCATCTTGTTACTAGGTTAGTCCTAGAAAATGTATAAAAATACCTCAAAGTGTGAACAAAACATAAGAAAGTAGATATAAAACAAGCATGGAACATAAAAAATTATAGATACGTTTACGGCGTATTAGTGGACCATGATGATTTATATGTGGCATTCAGAGAGGGGCATTATTATAGCTAGGTGATGGAGGCATGTTTCCCATGGGGGTTACTTTTAGCCTTGTTACCATCATCACCGATGGGAGATTCCTTGTGGGGATCTTCCACTGGTTTGGAGCCACTTGATTGATTATCAATGACGTCAGCAACCACAACTTCCTTTTTACCAAGATATGATTCAAGTAAGTCTTTCATTTCTTGTCGAAGCGTATCCATAGATGCAGAAAGCTCACTCTTAGTGATGTTGTGTTCATTGGGAGGGACTTCACTCCCCTTCGACTCGCTCATACTTCTCTTAGGCGGTTAAGCCAAAGAAGACCACCTTGCTCTGATACCAATTGAACGATTAGTATAAGCGACTAGAGGGGGGGGTGAAAAGGCGCTACTCAATTTTTAGCTTCTTTTCAATTTAAGGCGCAACATAAAGTAAGTTCTATAGATGTGCAACTAGGTGAGAGAACTTATATGACAAGCAAGTAAGTAAGGAACAATGAGTAAAGGGTAAAGGGTAGAAATAATCAAGAGTAGACACGGAAATGTTTTCCTGAAGTTCCTTCCTTTTGAGGGGAAGTACGTCTCCGTTGGAGGGGTGGGTGGTACTAAGACCACCAGCGCCATAGAAGGCCTCACCCTATTCTCCCAAGCACCCGTCTCATAGCAAGCACCCGTCCCACTATGCGGTGACCTTGAAGGCGACGACTGAAACCTTTGCAAACTTGTTGAGTATACCTCCACCACACTAGGAGTCTCACAACACTATCCTGAAGCTTTACAACAAATGCCCGAGCTCCGAGATCGACCTATTCCGTCTAGGGTTCAAAGAACCCAAGAGTAACAAGATCCACAAAGGAAAACAAGGGGGGATCAACTTTGCTTTGGTGAAACCCTAGATCTAGACCTCCTCCACCAAATCCTAAAGAATCAAGTAGATTGGAGCACTAGGGGAGGAGATCTAGGGAAATTATAGCTCAAGAACAATGGAGGAGAGAGATAAAATAGGCGAGCTTCTCGTTAGAGAAGAAGGGCCCTTTTATACCCTGAGAAGGGAATCTGCCCGTTGCTGACTGGCCCGACCGGTACTACCGGAACCAGGAGCGGTAGTACCGGAAATGACCGGTACTACCAGTCAGGTACCGGACAAGACCACGAGGAGGCGACACAGCCTTTGTCTCCTATGGTATCACGCAACTACCTCAACCGGTAGTACCGCTGAGCGGTAGTGCCGGAAGTAGGAATGGTACTACTGGAAGGGGCAGTAGTGACGGATGGAGGTACCAGACCAGGCAGAGGAGGAGTCAAAGCTCACAAAATGGTTCAGGACTGTCCGGTACCACCATGCGGTACTACCGGACCTCACAGATAGTGCAGGTGCAGCAGTGAGAAAAAACACTTCCGGTCTCAACCATTGAGGGAAAGCTGGGTAGGCTTAAAAACTGAGTTGATTCCACCCAAACTTTTCGATGCAGACCTCCTCTTGATAGTACGTTTTTCCTACGACTCAAACTAATATAACTAGGAAAAACTTATTATTGCTATTGGCCCTTTTGAGGGAAACGGAAAGCCTTGCAAACAAAGTTGCCTTGAAACACACTTAGCAAACGGTTAGTCCGACAAGTGTGTTATCATCAAACATCAAAACCACTTAGGGAAGGAAATGCCCTTTCACCCACGTCGGAGTAGTGTATGATAGAAGCTTCGACCTCAAAATTTTGGTACGATGACCAAACATCACACCCATCCATTCAAATATCATGCGCATCCATTCAAACATACTTCACCTTTTTTTAGAATGCACAATTCCTCTTCTATTCCTGCTCCGGAAACAACAACCCAAGGAGCACTACAATAATAGAGGGATATAGGTGGTAAATTTGTGTTCTCCCACATGCATCAGCCCATCGACGTTTCCCTGCCCTTCTTCAATATTTACCTGCCCGCCCACTCTGACATACACTGACTTTTTGGACCCACCATGCAAGTGACCCACATGTCAGTGACCTAGAATTATTGGAAGTAGAGATTCCCATCATTTGTTGTTCAAAATTCAAACAGTTTTCGCTAAACCAAGATAAACTTGTTAAAATCGGTGAAACTGGCTCGGAAGCTTGAAAATTCATGAAACTTGGCCATTATCTGTCAAATATTTTATACTTTGTGAAAATTGGTTCGGTGAGATTTTGAACCACATATAGTCTTCATAGTTTCTTCACAATGGAAGCCATTTTTGTCACTTGGACAATAAAATAACTTCGAATTTGGAAGCACCCTTGGTAAACATTGATTGAAATGTCAATATGCAGTTATGCACCGATCTACCAAACATAGACATGTTAGCATATACTATGGAAACCATATTGCCATGATATTGGTCATCTTGTTTAAAAGCCTTGAATGTTCATACATGGTACGCCATATTCTGAAACAAGTTTCTTCATAAGTTGTCACGTTTAGCATACTTTTTCATTGAAACTAGGTAGTGTACATAACAAGATACTCTGCGAAACAAAGGCATTGCTTCAATTTATATATTTTTTATTTGGATTTTTCTTTCAAAAGGTCCCAAATTTGGCAGCATTAACATTCATATCAAGAAGTTGAGGGGTTGTTTGGTTAAGCTTATCTATCGCTTTTAGCTTTGTTTTATAAGCCACTTTTGATTTTAGCTTTTGGATTTTGGCTTTTGGCCTATACCATGATTCGACTATGTTAGGGTAAAAGCTAAAAAATAAATCCAAAAACAACTTTGTGGCTTATTATAAGCCAAAAATCAAAAGCTAGAATTAGAGCCCAACCAAATAACGCCTAAATCTTGCGGAACTCTTGGTGTTTCTTCCTTGTTTTAGTTCTTGGGTACTTTCAATTGAATTTAACAAAAAATATGACCAAGAAGGTATCATCCACTTGTAGATCAAAATTTGAGATACTTTCATGAAATTACGGTAACACCATTTTATTCCACAAATATAACCATAAAGTTTGAACATTATTGAAAATTCTCGAAATCCTAAACCATAAACTCTAAACCCCTAAACCCTGAGCAAGCATGTATCATGCACTTATAGATCAAAAAATTTGAGATACTTTTGTTAAATTAGATAACGCCATTCTATTCCACGAACATAAGCATAAAGCTTGAACATTGTTAAAAATTCCAGAAACCCTAAACCCCTAAAACCCAAACCCTAAAACCCTAAACACTAAACCCCTAAACCTTGACCAAGCACGTAAGATGCACTAATAGATAAAAATTGAGATACTTTCATTAAATTGGGTAATGCCATTCTATTCGACGAATATAAGCATAAAGCTTGAGCATTATTGAAAATTACCTAAACCCTAAACAACCCCTAAACCCTAAAACCCTAAACCCTCAACCCATAAACCCTAACCAAGAAGGTATCATGCACTTATATATCAAAGTTGGAGATACTTTCATTAAATTAGGTAACACCATTCTATTCGACGAATATAAGCATAAAGCTTGAACCTTATTGAAAATTCCCTTAACCCAAAACCCTAAACAACCCCTAAAACATAAATAATAAAACCCTAAACCCTCAACTTGTAAAACCTAACTAAGCAGGTATCATACACTTATCAAAATTTGAGATACTTTCATTACATTGCGATAACGCTATTTTATTCCACGAATATAAGCATAAAGCTTGATCATTATTGTAAATTTTGTAAACCCTAAATCCCCAACACCCTAAACGACCCTGACAAATGAGGTATGATATACTTGTAGATCAAAATTTCAGATATGCTTTCATTAAATTGTGGTAACGCTATTCTATTCCATGAATATAAGCATAAATCTTGAAAATTATTAAAAATTCCCTAAAACCTGAACCCTAAACCATAAACCCTAGAACCCTAAACCCTCAACCCATCAACCCCTTACCAAGAAGGTATCATGCACTTATAAATCAAAATTCGAGATACTTTCATTAAATGGCGATAACACCATTATATTGCACGAATATATATAAGCATATATATAAAGCTTGAACATTATTATTGAAAATTCCCTAAACCCTAAAACCTAAACAACCCTAAACCCTAAGTCCTGAATCCTAAACCCTAAATACTGAACCTTAAACCCCTAAAATCCTAAACCACAAACCCTAAAACCTAAACCCCTAAATCATCAACCCAAAAACCCCGAACCCTAAACCCTATGTTATATATATTTTGTGTGAAAACTAGGGCAGTGGGATTTTGAGCCATACTTATTTGTAGTTGCTTCAGGAAAAAAGCCACTGTTGTTGCTTGGAAAATTGAAAATAACTTCAAAATTGGAAGCTTCCTTTGTAAATAATATTTTAAATGCCAATATGCACCAATCTACAAAATATTGACACGTTATTATAAACTATAGCAAAGATATGGCTATGACCATAGTCATCTGGTTTAAAAGCCATGCATATTCATACATGGTACGCCATATATCGTATGACATAATTAAAGGCATTATTATCGATTGGAAAATTTAAAATAACTTCAAATATGGAAGATCTTTTTGTAAACAATGTTTAAATGCCAATCTACACCAATCTACTAAACATGGTTATATTAACATAAAGTATATATGGTAACACATATGGCATTGCCATTGGTCATCTAGTTTTTTAAACCCATGGATGTTCATACATGGTACGCCATATTGTGAAACAAGGTTTTTCAAAAGTTATCAGATTTTAAGATTATATTTTTTATGGAAACTTGCTAGTGCACACAGTGAGACACCAAGAGAGAAAATAATGGTTGTATTTCATTTTATATTTTGTTTTTTGTATTTTTTTTAAAAATGGCCCAAATTTGGTGTCATTACCATTCATATAAAAAGTTGAATCTTGCAAAACTCTCGGAGGTTTTCTAATATTTTACTACTTAGGTACCTTTAAATTATTTTTAAAAGTCAAGAGAAAGCTATATCACACACTTTATAGTTCAAAATTAGACATACTTACTTTAAATTGTCAATATTGCACATATTTAGCTAGGAAGCTTGGAAATTCATGAAAGTAGGGCATTATCCATCAAATCTGGAATCTCCTTTTGTAAACATTGCTTGAAATGCCAAGATGCATCGATCTAAGAAATATGGACACGTTTATAAGTAAAGCTTGATTGGCCAAGATGCATCAATGTATGGAGTACAAAACATAGACACGATATTAGAAATTATGGTTGCGACCTTGGTCATCTTGTTTGAAAGCCTTGAATGTTCATTAATTTCAAGAGATGACTATAAAATCATTAGAAGCTTCAATTTCAAAATTTCAGGAGATGTCTATAAACATGTGTGTTAGTCTATCTAATGGTGACAACATCCCCAAGTGGGAGTAGCGTACCTTAGAAGCTTCAATTTCAAAATTTCGGTAGAGCGCCAAAATATCCCGCCCATCTATTCAAACATCCCGCCCATCCATTCAAACATCCAGGCCCAACAATTATTTTATTTCACAAACTTAGCCTAGAAGCGCATAAATAAGAAGGATACACTTGGAAAGGTGAATAAGAAGCTGACACTTGGCGAGATGGGTGTGCTCAAGTTGGACCTTTTAAAAGGTTGGCATTTTTAGAGATCCTTTTTTTGAAAAGCCAATTCTTTTGTTGGCTTAAAAAAATAAGATGCCCCCTCCTTAGCTTCTCACATAAGCCATCTAGCTTATTACTCATGGCTTTTAAATCATTTATGAGATAACTATTTCAAAAACCCCAACTAATAAGTTTTTTGAGAGCAAACACATATTTCATTAATCAAAAACTGAGTTATAGGAAGCAACACACGTGGAAACTAAAAGACAGATCGATATAAAGTGATTATCCTGAATTTGCAGATAAAATCATAAGAGATCAAGGAATAGAAAAAAATCCCTATGTTTTCCTGCAACCACCGGAGCAAGGGGCTGCCGCCTAGATCCATCGCCGCCGAGATGCATGCTGACGAGGGGTGATCTCGGCAATGTCCATGGTGATGGACTTGGGGTTTCGCGGAAAAGAGAACACTAGGGATTTCATCGGATGTCAGGGAAACAATGGGATCAAAATTGCCTGAATATTGAGTAATTGCACTATTATAAGTTGTCCTCTAGATTTCGGTACCCTCGCTTGGACTTCTCCCGTCCTATATATAATAGGTCAGGTCTCAAATCTGTATGTGGATAGGTTTCATACACGTGTGATTACAATACCAACACAATGTCGCTTCATAGTCTCTTTCCTAATACAATCAAAGCCTTTGTCGGTTGCTTCCTTGGGTTGTCGTCTAGAATCTTCATGGGTTGTAAGACTTTTACCCAATATAGGGTGACAAACCATAAGCATCCAAGTAATCATACTCATATCAGTAGCCCCCAAGACTCTACTTGAACCACGGTTTCAGGTTGAGTCTCAAGGTTCCTTTTTTCCTTCTTTCTATTCTTTTATTTTTATTTTTGTAGGGATTTGGTACAACGAGTCCCATGCTTCCAATGGATCAGGAATCAGTTAATTGCTCCTGGGCAAAAACAAGGTTGTCCTACATCAAATTCAAGTCCCCAGGCTCGAATCCTGAATTTGTTACTAGCGTAATTCAGTTCGGTTCGCTGAGGTCTTATCGAATACTGAATTCCAGTTTCTATTTTATCGGGTACCCAACGCGTCCATCAGGATTTTTCATCGTATCATTGATACAGATATTTTACTGGCAGAGCGCATTCTTGTGCGATTACCAGGCCACATAGGATGAATCCTGGGATCTTACCTTCATGCTTCTAAACATGGCATTCATATTTTTTGTCGTGTCTGAGCGTGATCCGAGACTTTTGGCTTTATTGGCGGTTGGCTTTCTGGGCCACCAATATTTATGATTTTATCAGATAGTTTTAATGCTTTATACTGGCTCCCGATGGGAATAATACCTTTTTGAGGATACACTGGTGTAAAACTCAAAGGTGTTTGCAATCATGAATATATTTTATACATAATTGGATTTTTATCGGGTGCGTGCTAGCGCTCCCAATGGGAGTAGCCCCCGAGGCTATGTTCGGATGTCTGTATCTTAACATAGGCTCATAGTTGTTGTTAGCTTGATGGAAAATATTGATCTTTTGAATAATAAAAAGATTAAGGTACGTATAACTTATCTCTTTATACATAAGGCGAAAAAATCGATGATACATTATTCTTTTGGCGGATAGCATCTAGCCGTTGGCCTAGATATTCTGGCTTAAGAAGCCGAACTGTAACTCTTATCATATTGTAAGTAATTGATATGTTGCTAACGTATCTATAATTTTTGATGTTCCATGCTTGGTTTTTATCTACTTTCTTATGTTTTGTCCACACTTTGGAGTATTTTTGTATACTTCCTGGGACTAACCTATTAACAAGATGCGACAGTGCCAGTTGCTTGTTTTCTACTGTTTTTGGTTCCAGGAAAGTCAGAAAATCAATATTCTTGGAATTGGACCAGACAAAAGCCAAAGTCGATATTTTACAGGAAGACTCACGGATCCAGAAGGAGAGATGAAGGAGGGCCACAAGGTGGCCACACCGCCCCTAGGCGCGGGTCCCCTGGCCGCGCCAGGGCATGGTGTGGGCCCCCTGGCCAGCCACCGACCTTGCCCCTTCGCCTATAAAATCCTCCCGATGCAAAAACCCTAAATCGTCAATCAGAAGTCCACGAAAAGTTCCGCAGTGCTAACATCACCGAAGGGGAAATTCAGGGGACAGAAAGTCTCTGTTCCTGCACCCTGCCAGGACGGGGAAGTGCCCCGGGAGCAATCTCCATCAATCTCCACCACCATCTCCATCGCCGTTGCTGATTCCCATGATGATGATGTGGGAGTAGTTCTTCCTCGAGGCTAAGAGTTCTACCGGTAGCTATGTGTTCATCTCCCTCTCTATGCATGATCTTATTGAGATCATGAGCTTTGTAATCTATAGATCTATTCTGCTACTCAAGTGCTTTAATGAATCTCTGCTTATCCCCACGTGTGTGAAGTTGACAGTGTGCACACTGTGTGGCACTTTGGCTAAGGTTACATAAATACTTATTATGAGTTATATTTGGAGTTGCATGTTTCTATGAAATTGTGGTGTTTGTCGGAACCATCTAGAGCTTAAGGTGACATTGTGGGGTTAGATGGGGAAAGCGAACTTTGAGGTGTGTTGTTATAGCCCTACCATGGATTAGAGTGTCCAACTGGAGAGTAGTTCAGAGTAGTATCATAAAGAGAAGATATTTATATGAGAGTGTTCACTAGTGAAAGTATGATCCCTAGGCCTTGTTTCTAAACATTGAAACACCGTTTGCAATTAGATCTATTACATGTTTGCTTGCTTCCATCTTTATTTTCAGTTTGCCTTTAGTCTCTTCCACGCCATCAATCTATTTTTTGGTATCGTTGTCTTATATCCATACCACTTGTATTTTACTATCTCTTCGCCGAACTAGTGCACCTATACACCTGACAAGTGTATTGGGTGTGTTGGGGACACAAGAGACTTCTTGTATCTTGATTGCAGGGTTGCTTGAGAGGGGATACCTTTGACCACTTCCTCCCTGAGTTCGATAAACCTTGGGTGATCCACTTAAAGGAAAACTTGGTGCTGTTCTACAAACCTCTACACTTGGAGATGTATACGCACTTCTATTCTTGTAGACAGTTGTTGGGCCTCCAAGTGCAGAGGTTTGTAGAACAGCAGCAAGTTTTCCCTTAAGTGGATCACCCAAGGTTTATCAAACTCAGGGAGGAAGTGGTCAAAGGTATTCCCTCTCAAGCAACCCTGCAATCAAGATACAAGAAGTCTCTTATGTCCCCAACACACCCAATACACTTTCTAGGTGTATAGGTGCACTAGTTCGGCAAAGAGATAGTGAAATACAAGTGGTATGGATAAAAGACAACAGTGCTAGAAAATAGCTTGATGGTGTGAAAGAGACTAAAGGCGAACTGAAATAAAGATGGAAGCAAGCAAACATGTAACAGATCTAATTGCAAACGATGTTTCAATGTTTAGAAACAAGGCCTAGGGATCATACTTTCACTAGTGAACACTCTCATATAAATATCTTCTCTTTATGATACTACTCTTAACTACTCTCCGGTTGAACACTCTAATCGATGGTAGGGCAATAACAACACACCTCAAAGTTCGCTTTCCCCATCTAGATAACCCCACACTGTCACCTTGAGCTCTAGATGGTTCAAACAAACACCACAATTTCATAAAGACATCTAACTCCAAATATAACTCATAATAAGTATTTGTAATCTCTAGCCTAAGTGCCACCATGGTGTGCACACTATCAACTTCACACACATGGGAAGAGCAGAGATCTATTAAAGCACTTGAGTAGCAAGGTAGACCTATAGATTACAAGCTCATGATGACAATATGATCATGCATAGAGAGAGAGAGATGAACACATAGCTACCGGTAGAATCCTTAGCCTCAAGAGATAACTACTCCCTCCTCATCATGGGAATCAACAATGGTGATGGAGATGGTGGTGGAGATCGATGAAGATGGCTCCGGGGGCACTTACCCATCCCGGCAGGGTGCAGGAACAGAGACTTTCTGTCCCTCGAATCTCCCATTCGGTGGTGGCGGCGCTGCGGAACTTTTCCTAGATTTCTGATTGACGATTTAGGGTTTTTGCATCGGGTGGTTTCTTATAGGCGAAGAGGCAAGGTCGATGGGCAGCCAGGGGGCCCACACCATGCCCTGGCGTGGCCAGGGGGGCCCGCGCCTAGGGGTGGTTTGGCCACCCTGTGGCCCCCCTTCGTCTCTCCTTCTGGCTCCGTGAATCTTCCGGGAAAATAACGACTTTGGCTTTTGTCTGGTCCAATTCCAAGAATATTCATTTTCTGACTTTCTGGAACCAAAAACAGCAGAAAATAGGCATCTGGCACTGTGGCTCTTGTTAATAGGTTAGTCCAATAAATCATATGAAAAGTACTCCAAAGTGTGGACACAACATAAGAAAGTAGATAAAACCAAGCATGGAACATCAAAAATTATGGATACGTTTGCAACGTATCAACATCCCCAAGCTTAACTCCTGCTCATCCTCGAGTAAGTAATTGATAAAAAGAAAAAATATTTTTTGAGGTGACATGCACCATCATAAACTTGATCGAAGTAATTGTAAAACATTCAAAGCTGGGATCATAGTACTTCAAGATAGCATGAAAGACAAGGTTCTAACAATAAGACATAGTAACTATGTTGCAACATGAAAATGCACAAACAAAAGATTCATGAATAACAATGCTTTGCAAGACGTCTGTTTGTTTCACACAAAGAAAACATAGCATAGTAGCATTCAGCTTGTCCCTCATAGAGTAGCAAACATAAATGCATAGGACACCTTCAAAGTTCATAAGAGTGACTAGATACAAATAGTTTAAAATAAGCAATATCAAAGTTATGCATCAATCAACAAGTCTTGGGACAATGCACATAGAACTAAGAATGGCCACTATGCTCTCAAAATGGTGCATAAAGGTAGAAGGTGGAGACTCAACATAAAAGTAAAAGAAAGGCCTTCATAGAAGGAAGCAGAGATTCAAGTTTCATAAAGAGCTTCCAAAAATTATGGTACTTATTAGCTTTCAGTTCTCATTGCCCCTATCATAAGCATCTTGAAGTGATTAAGGTTAAAGTGGACAAACTATGGAGTATATGCTTGACAAAGTATAAGTTGGAAATCTCATGTCCCTTGAATACGAGGGCCGCTCCTCATGCTACTCAAGTTTAGTCACCGGTAAGTTCTTGTCATCGTAAGTACATGTGTATCATAGAGAACTGCCAATAGGGTACCCCTTGCCCGATGATACGGAAGAATCCCCATATCAAAATGAGAAGACAAGCAGACAATGAGCATCTCAGCAATCTTCTTATTTACCATGGGAATATGGTGCCTTTTCCCTTTCTTTCCTCTTTTCGTATATCTCTTTTTCTTTTTTTTTCTCTTTTTTCTCAATATCTGACTCTTTTTTTATAAGAAGAATGCTTCATAGACAGCTCATTATGGTTACGATGTAGGTTTCCACCATGACAACATGGATTAGATCAGCGACCCAGGCGTTTCTCTAACACATATACATAACTCCATGGACTTACAAGCTCCCCTTTCATTTCACACCGACAACATCCATAAACAAAAGAGCATGGTATCAACTAGGTACAAAGTACAAGTGCAATGTTGAAACCGTTCCCCATTACAACATGGTTCTGCTAATCCCCAACAAATAAGTGCAAGCATATAAAACATAGACGACACAATGGTTCAAGTTTATTAAGGGCAAGAAAAATAAAGTGTGCCATCAAGTTCGTGAGAGCTTTAATCACTAGTTTTCTCATAACAAGTTTAATTCGGAAGGTGGATAAAAACATGAATATACTTGGAATAGCATATGCTAGTAGGTAGGTATGGTGGACTCTTTGGAATAACTTGGTTTTATTTGGTGTTGGATGCATGAGGGGAACTCATACTTGGTTATGGAGGCTAGCAAAATACTGGGAGCGACCAACTAAGAGAGCAATAATGGCCATAATCATGTAGAGCGACAAAACATCATTGATCAAACCATAAAGTGATACTTCAAGTTGAAAACTAAAGGATTATAAAGGCTATGGTGACTTGGGATCGTCATAACATGGTGTGAGCATGTGCCAAGTCAACCCAAATAAAGCATCAAAGGAGAATACCACAATACTATGCTTTAATATGCTAAAACAACGCATGATCCTTCCAAGGCACATTAAGCAATCTCAATTGTTTATAACAAGTCATGATACAACAAAGAATACTAAGCATAAAGCCAAAACAATATCAAGCATGGCATGAAAAAACATAGGCCATAGTCAAAAACAAGCTCTCTTTACCACTTAAGCATGAACTTTCCTACTCTTTTCCAATCCAAATTAAACTATTTGAAAACCAATGCATGAAAGAGGAGGTCCAACCAATTTATTCAGAAAACGAAAAATCAAAACGAGAATAAAATATAAGATGCTCCAAGAACAACACAACTATGCATGAAACAATAAAAATAAAGCGTTTGGAAGAAACCTGGAATTTTTATTGATGAAGAAGGGGATGCCTTAGGCATCCCCAAGCTTTGACGCTTGTACTTCTTGGATATTTATTGGGGTGACACGCGTGGCATCCCCAAGCTTGAGATTTAGTCCATCCTTCATCTCATTACTCATTCCTTCCATACACCTAATTTTTTTCCTTCATACAAAACTTCACACAATCTTTATTAGCAACATTAGTGCACTCAAGATAATAGGTCTTTAGGTTCAGTTTCAACACCAATAAAACTTCCATTAAAACACAAGCTACCGCAGCACTTCCCTCAAAATCTCAATTCCCCAAAGAGAACTCAAAAAGGAACCAACAAGAAGCAAATGCAATTAATGGCAGAAATTTGTCAAAACAGACCAGCAGGTAAAAACCAATTTTTTCGAAGACCTTCTGTTTCTCAAATCGAAAAGTGTTGAACTAACTAAAGTTAGATAACAACCTGGGGCAGAAGCACAAAAATTCACGCATCAAAATGACATACAAATATTTTACACGAATTTTTATGGTGAAGCACAAAAATCTGTTTAGGGACAGCAACTTTCCCAATCATTACTTCTCTCTCATTAGAGGTTACTCTTGGCACAAAAAGCAAATAAAAAGGATAAGGAGCGGTTATTACTGAGGTAATAACTTCCAATACTCAACTAAAACTTTTGGGTTATCTCCTAATAAGTAATTTTGTTTAACGCCTTTAAGTTAGCCATGATAGTTTGAGAAGATGCTCATATAAGAAATATAAATTGAAGTAAAAGAGAGAATCCAGAAGCAAATTCAAAGCACATTTAAGTCTAACCCACTTCCTATGCATAGGAATCTTGTAAAGAAACAAGTCATGAAAGCACAAAGCAACAAGAATAGTAAAGCAAAACAAGTGCAACTTCAAGACTTTCAACATAAAGAGGGGAAACTTAATATTATTGAGATGCATAAAACCATGTTTCCCTCTCTCATAATAACTTTCAGTAGCATCATGAATAAAATTAACAATATAACTATCACATAAAACATTCTTATCATGAGCCACATGCATATAATAATTATTACTCTCCACATAAGCATAGTCATTCTTATTAATTGTAGTGGGAGCAAATTCAACAAAATAGCTATCATTATTATTCTCATCACCATAATCATCAAATACAGGAGGCATATTGTAATCATTAATTTTCTCCTCAATAGTAGGTGGACTGAAAATATCATATTCATCATTATAATCATCGTATATTGGAGGTTTGGTATCATCATAAGCAATAGAATAGCTATCTTCCAAAGCTGGGGAACTAAAAAGATCATTTTCATAAAAACTAGATTCCCCAAGCTTAGACTTTTCCATAGCATTAACAATAATGGTTTCCAAAGAATTCATACTAACAACATTGCTATTAGCATGCAAATAAAGTTCCATAGGTTTTTTAATTTTCTCTTCAAACACTTCATGTCCTAACTTAAGATAAATACTATAAAGCTCTCTAATTTTGTTGTTGTTGTCCATTAAGCCTAACTAGTGAAAATAAAAACAAGAAACAAAAAGATAAAATTGCATAATCTAAAGGAAATAACTTCGAGCACTCACACTGGAGGATGTGAGTACCTTTTACCTTACCTCCCCGGCAACGGCGCTAGAAAATAGCTTGATGTCTATGCACTTCTATTCTTGTAGACAATTGTTGGGCCTCCAAGTGCAGAGGTTTGTAGAACAACAACAAGTTTTCCCTTAAGTGGATCACCCAAGGTTTATCGAACTCAGGGAGGAAGTGGTCAAATGTATTCCCTCTCAAGCAACCCTGCAATCAAGATACAAGAAGTCTCTTGTGTCCCCAACACACCCAATACACTTGCCAGGTGTATAGGTGCACTAGTTCAGTGAAAATATAGTGAAATACAAGTGGTATGGATAAAAGACAACGGTGATAGAAAATAGCTTGATGGTGTGAAAGAGATTAAAGGCAAACTGAAATAAAGATGGAAGCAAACAAACATGTAACAAATCTAATTGCAAACGGTGTTTCAATGTTTAGAAACAAGGCCTAGGGATCATACTTTCACTAGTGAACACTCTCATATAAATATCTTCTCTTTATGATACTACTCTTAACTACTCTCCAGTTGAACACTCTAATCGATGGTAGAGCTATAACAGCACACCTCAAAGTTCACTTTCCCCATCTAGATAACCCCACACTGTCACCTTGAGCTCTAGATGGTTCAAACAAACACCACAATTTTATAAAGACATCCAACTCCAAATATAACTCATAATAAGTATTTGTAATCTCTAGCCTAAGTGCCACCATGGTATACATACTGTCAACTTCACACACATGGGGAGAGCAGCGATCTATTAAAGCACTTGAGTAGCAAGGTAGATCTATAGATTACAAGCTCATGATCATAATATGATCATGCATAGAGAGAGATGAACACATAGCTACCGGTAGAATCCTTAGCCTCGAGAGAGAACTACTCCCTCCTCATCATGGGAATCAGCAATGGTGATGGAGATGGTGGTGGAGATCGATGGAGATGGCTTCGAGGGCACTTCCCCATCCCGGCAGGGTGCTGGAATAGAGACTTTCTATCCCCCGAATATCCCTTCGGTGGCGGCGGCGCTGCGGAACTTTTCCTGGATTTCTTATTGACGATTTAGGGTTTTTCCATCGGGAGGCTTCTTATAGGCGAAGAGGCAAGGTCGGTGGGCAGCCAAGGGGCCCACACCATGCCCTGGCGCTGCCAGGGGGACCCACGCCTAGGGGTGGTTTGGACACCCTGTGGCCCCCCTTCGTCTCTCTTTCTAGCTCCATGAATCTTCCGGGAAAATAACAACTTTGGCTTTTGTCCGGTCCAATTCCGAGAATATTCATTTTCTGACTTTCTGGAACCAAAAACAACAGAAAACAGGCAACTGACACTGTGGCTCTTGTTAATAGGTTAGTCTAAGAAATCATATGAAAAGTAATCCAAAGTTTGGACAAAACATAAGAAAGTAGATAAAACCAAGCATGGAACACCAAAAATTATGGATACATTTGCAACGTATCAGAGGCCCAACAACTATCTACAAGAATAGAAGTGCGTAGACATCAGTAATCTTATGCATAAAAGCGTCGTAGCTGTGCTACATTCCATGGATTTGAGTAATTTACTCCCGTCTTCTTGTCTTGTAGTCGATATGCTCCTCCAGAAATAACTTCTATGATGATGTATGGTCCTTTCCATGGCGATTCTAACTTCTTGTGGCCATCTTGCTTGAGGCGAAGAACTAGGTCACCTACTGCAAAGGACCTAGGCCGCAATCTTCTACTATGATAATTGCGCAGGTTTTGCTGGTATATAGTTGCTCTTTGGAGGGCTTCATCTTGACCTTCATCAAGTGCATCCACATCATATTCAAGTGCTTCTCTTGATTCCTCTTCATCATATGCAGCTACACTTGGGGAATCGTGTGACACCTCAACTAGAAGCACGACTTCTACACCGTGGACCAAAAAGAAAGGTGTCTCTTGTGTTGAATTATTTGGAGTCGTACGTAAACTCCATAACACGAAAGGCAATTCATCCATCCATGCTCCTTTTGCTCTGTCAAGTGGTGCTAGTAGTCTTTTCTTGAGTCCAGCAGTAACTAGTCCATTGCCTTTTTCTACCTGTCCATTTGTTTGCGGGTGAGCTACCGAAGCGTAGCTTACTTTGATGCCCATCTCCTGGCAGTACTCCTTGAACTCATTGGAAGTGAAGTTGGTCCCATTGTCCATGATGATGCTGTTCGGTACGCCAACCAGAAAACTATGGACTTAATAAAATTCATAGCCGAAGTTCCGTCTTGGGTGGTGATAGGCATTTCTTCGATCCATTTAGTAAATTTGTCGACTGCTACTAGCAGAAAGACATGTCCTCCTGGCGATGATTTGTGAAGTTTTCCCACCATATCGAGTCCCCACTGAGCAAACGGCTAGGCTAAATGTATAGGATTTAACTCAGCGGCGGGTGCTCCAGGCTTTGTTGCGAATCGTTGACATGCCTCACATGTTTTGACAATGTCTTTTGCATCTTGAACTGCAGTGAGCCAGTAAAATCCTGCTCTGAATGCTTTTGCAGCAATTGCTCTGCTACTAGCATGGTGACCACAAACTCCTTCGTGTATATCTTTGAGTATGATTTTCCTTCTTCGGGTGTTACGCAACGCTACAACATGCCCGAAATACTTCTCTTATATAGTTCCCCTTTGATTATCCTGAAGGCCTTTGATCTTCGGGTGATTATCCGGGCTTTTATCACATCTTCTGATAGCTCCCCCTTAGTCATATATGTTATATACGGCTGCATCCAGGTAGGCTCGATTAGCATGACCTCTCCAATTTCTTGTTCTTCTTCTTCGATGGCTTCATCTATGTTCTTGGCTTCTGAAAGAGCCCCCGAGTCTTTTGGCGGATGTTTCTTTTTCCCTGTTTTGGTGCTACAACCTCGGAGACTCGTTTTTCTTTGATCAATCGCTCCGTTATTTCCTCCCAAAAAACTCCGGGTGGTATTGGTAAGCATAATGATCCGATGTTTGCTAGATTGTCGGCTTCTTCATTGCTTGTTCTTCCTATATGTGATACTTCGCACCCATCAAATTGAGCTTCCATAACACCATATAGATCGCGATAAGCAACCATATTTTCGCTGACGGCATCACACTTGTTCATTGCTTGCTGTGCCACAAGATTGGAACCTCCGAAGATTTTGAGGCGAGTTGCACCACAAGCTTTTGCCATTCGCATGCCATGCGATAGGGCCTCGTATTCCGCTTCGTTATTGGATGCGTTCGCAAAGCTCATCCGAAGTATATAGCGCATTTTGTCACCTTGAGGTGATATGACTTCTGCTCCTGCTCCTTCCGTTCTTTTTGATCCATCAAAGTACATTGTCCAAGCACTAGAAATGTCTGGTGGGCCCGCACATTGCAACTCTGTCCACTCTGTGATAAAATCCGGCAGAACTTGTGACTTGATTGCTTTGCGCTTCTCATATGTGAGGGGATAGTTCGATGCCCCATAGAGAGACACGTCCAGTTGCTTCTGAATTATTGAGGATGCTTGACAAAGGCACTTTGTTGACCACTATGATTGGATGCTCCGAAAAATAATGACGTAGTTTTCGTGCTGTCATAAATACCCCGTATGCTAGTTTCTGGTAGTGTGGGTACCTGTGTTTGGATGGCGATAGAATCTCGCTCAGGAAGTAGACTGGCCTCTGCTCCCTTCTTCGGGTCGCTGCACGACCAAAAGAGACATCGAGCCTCCACTAATGCAAGATCCAAAAAATCACCATCGCCAACGAGGCTTTGTGAGTCGATGAACATGCCTGCTGCATTGAGGCACATGTCGCTGTGGCACGTCGACCAATGGACCTCCACGTGCTTTCTTGAACCAATATCCGTAGCCTCCCACCGACGAAGTCGGAGAAGAACGACATATCCACCACCTTCGGACCAACATTCTCGCTCCATAGGAACCACCTCGCCTTGGCCGCCAGCGCCATTGCAGATAAAAAAGGTCAGCGACACACTGAGAACCTGATCTCGCGGGATCTAAAGAGCGACGAGAAGACCAAGCTACCGATCTAAAGGACCGAGCATCACACGTTGCCATCAACTCTGGGACGCCATAATGAAGGTTGCTGCCAATATGGAAGTGGAGGCAAGACAAATTTATTTGCCTAGACGCTCCTCCCACCATCCCAATGGCGCACCACAGCGTACAAGTCCTAACCCTATCTACTAGACCAGAACAAATAAACTGGTCCCCCTCCCTCCTGCCACCGAAGCGGCAAGCTAGGGAGAGGATACCAACGATCTAGACGGTGGAGATCTGGAGAAAGTGGGTTGTCGCCTGGTAGACGAGGAAGACACGAAACAGTTTGCTATCCGTCCAACAAGTTGGGCTTGAGAGACGGGTGGGAGGAGCTTAGGATGTGTTTGGTTGATGCCAAATATGACCGACCAAAATTTTGGCAGCCTATGATATTTTGGTCATTATTTGATTGGCAACCAATGGTTGCCTATGAAAAATTGCCCACCTATCTCACCTTTCCTTCACAACTTTTGCCATCTCTTTGGTCAACATTAACCAATACTTGGGTTAGCCAATGGTTGACAAAAATTGGTACTCCGTAGGACACACGGTGGCATAAACCAAACATACCCTTATTTTTTTTAAGCTGCCAAAAGACTGGGCCATATCCAGCGAGCGTAAAGCACGCAGATGTGACCGTGAAGTTGATGCAAATTTACCCACCATTGCCATCTAGTCAAATATCCTGAGATCACACGCTCCCGTGCCTGTTCCCCCGACCCCCATCTCGTATCCCTCTCCCGGCCCCGCCTCTCCCTCTCTCGCGAAACTAGGGTTGGGCGCCCCACCCGCCGCCCTCGTCGACGGCGACCTCTCGCGTCGCCGCCGGCAGCCTCCGCCTCTTTCCCGCCTCCCTAGAACCTTTCTCCGCCGCCCTCTCCATCCACAGGACCTCGACCACGACGACCGGACGCCGCAGGACCTCTGCCACGACGCGTTTCCTCCCCCGACCTTGGCCGCATCCCGGGCCACCCTCCCCGACTGCAGGCGCCACCCTCCCCGACTGACGGCGCTACCCTCTGAGGTATAGCAATGCGCACCATCTTGATGTTTTGATTGCAACATTATACATGCGAGATTTTCTGAATAAATGATGATGGTCAGATTCATGTATGTGTATTCTAGCCTAAGTTGGGTAATTCATGTTTGTATGTTCTCAAGTCAAATTCATGTTGGTATGTTCCTAATACCAATTCATGTCTGTATATGTCATATGGCAGCAGTGCCTAAATTTATAGGCTGAGTTCGTTCTACCACGATAGTTTTTTTTCCTACGCATTAAAACGGGCCATTAGGGTTTTGATGGAAGATCAATAATGGTACAGATTTTCGTATTTAAACTGGATCTCTGTTATGTGTTCAAGCATGTTTATTTTTGTTTGTTCTGCCATACATATGAACTTTTTCATCTGAAATGAAATGTTATTCATGCTCCTAAACAACAGCTTTGTTTCTAGGTGTTGAGTAAGTCTCAAGTGTTTATGGACTTCAAGCCAGTGGAGGATTTTTCCTGCACTGCTGTTAGAAATCCTGCTTTGTTACACATTGTATTGGCAGATCAGCACTTGTCAAAGAAATGCTGATGGATCCTCCTGTTATGCAAGCTGATTGCCAGTTACAGAATGACGTGGAGAAAATACCATCTATCGCTTATGATAGGAAACATACCTTATCACATGATAATTATGGGTGGCAGGGCCCTGCTGTTCATCTAACAAATGATGCCCATAACCGTGTTGAAGTTAACAATTCTTCTCGAACAGGCACAGATGAGAAATTAGATGGTCCCTCTGAAAAGTCTTCTGTCATTTTGGATGGTTTACCTCATGTGAATTTTTTCGCACCACATAAAGAAAAGAATGGCGAGGATGCTTACTTCAATGATGTAAGATTTCAGTTGAATGTAAACACGGAGAATGATGGCTCCCCAGGTGAGAATATCAACTGCAATAAACCCTGCGTCGGTAAGGAGGATTTACATCATTCTCAGGAAGCGATGCACGCACCTGCCGGTAGAGTGACAGGACTTGGGTCATGCCATTCAAACGGAGGTGCCCTAGGCAAGAAAATGATAGAAGAACAAACGAAACCGAATTTCAATGTTAATGCAGATAGTAAGGAAGTAAGAACTGATATGGTAGGGTCCCACGCAGTGCAAAAGGAATTACATCACACAGTTCAAGATCTTTCAGCAATAGCAAACGACATTGGGTTGGTACGCAAAGCATCTCGGGAAGAGAATGAATCATCTGTCTCACCTAGAAACTGCATGGATCTGCTTGTTCATAACAACAGTTGTAACGGTAATACTAATGGTACTGGTGGAGAGATGGATACAGAAAATATTGAAGACCATACTGCAGCAGTTTGGGTAAAGGTATGTTTGTTTACGTTGAGCTGCATGATGGACAACTCTGTATTCTTTCCAAATTCTTTAATTTTGAGATGTTATTGGTGCATCCTGTTTTTCCTAATTTTCTGTGTTATAATAAGTACAGCATGTGTACACCATGTCACAAGGTTCTCAGTTTGTTTAGGAACCTCTATTCATTGCTAATACTTAGTAACTAAATGGTACAATGGAGGGTCTTTCCTAGTAATTCCAATTTTTTGTTTACATTTAGCGAATTTTCAGCCCTGTAGAACCTAGTCTGTGCACAAGTATAATAATGTTTTTGCAAGGTTGTTTGTAGGTACTCCCTCTGTCCCAATGCATATGGTGCCCTCGTTTTGTGTGTTTAAACTTTGGCCACTAATTTAACCAATAATACATGTGTTGCTTGTTATAAAATTGTACCATTATAAAATTTATTTAAATATGATTTCAACGGTATGACATGTGTGGCAAACAATCCATGTTTTGTTGGTCAACTCAATGGACAAACTCAGGCCTCGAAAAGCGTGTGCGCCACATAAACTCTGAACATATAATATAAATTGAGAAAATAGCCCTAGAGGTAGGCGCTAAAAGTCACTGATATTTTTCAACAGCCCCCGCCCCCACAATTATTTGACCTTACATCCCTATCCTCTGACCTTGTATTTATATGAGTGATACATTAGACACCGTCGAAATCCTATCAAACAAGCGTAGTGTGTGCTTCAATTCTCTTACTTTAAATGTAGTACCATTTCTACTAGATACCTCTATAAACTACACAGCCATTTATTTCCTATCACAGTTTTTATGGGTTTGTCTAAGTTTTGTAATACATAACTCACAATAAAGTTTCTAAACAGTTATCCTTTGCTCCGTTTGCTCCATTTCATTACTGCACCATTTAAGTCAACAATGGGGTTCCCTGTGATTGAAATGACTATGTTGGCTGCATATAAAGTTATAGCAATAATGGGGTTCCACCTTTTTTGCACGTGAATCGCTTCCGGCATCTCCAATTGCTTAATCCTGAACTATCATTTATTTTTTCGTTTGAAAACAGTGGAGAGGAAAATGGCAAACAGGAATTCAATGCTGTAGAGTAGACTATCCTTTGTCTACTATCAAGGCAAAACCAACAATTGACAGAAAGAGCTATATTGTTGTTTTCTTCCCACGAACTAAAACTTATTCTTGGGTAGACCTGCTACTTGTTCTTCCAATCGATGAATATCCCGTGCCACTCGTGAATGGAACTCATCACAAATGGCGAAAGCTGGTGAAGGATTTGAGTGTTCCTCGACAATTCATCATGCAGAAACTTGCTATCTCAATGCTAAATTTTAGCGATGAACTTCACACAGAGGTATGCTCTTTCCTTTAAGTATTATTTTAGTCATATAGCACATTATTGCTCTTGACGCAGTTTATATGTTTATTAGGCTATAATTGAGAATGCTCGGAAGGCGACTGCTTGGAAAGAATTTGCTCAGGAAGCATCATGCTGTAGAGATTATACCGAGCTTGGAAAAATGCTTGTCAAACTTCAAAACGTAATGACCCTATTCCTTACTCCGTATATATCATGCTGACTCGTATTAATTTTCTCCTAGGAGGTTTGATGCTCTGTTATTGAGCCAAATCTTTAGCCTCTCATTTGTATTGTGTAATGGAAAGTTATCAGTAACTTTTATGTGTGTATATTCCTTTATCGCCTTATGTGTGTCAGATATCACTGACAGTGGTTAGGCAGTATTTCTAGACATTTTTGTATTGCTGTTCCTGAATAAGAAACACTCATGTGTGCGCCTTGATACCTTCCCTGTTCTATCTAGGAGTGGCATGAATGGTTTGCTATAGTGTAATTGCCACAACTATGTCAGGTCTTGAAAATAGTTTTCTGTGCAGAAGCATTAGGCTATTAATTTACAACCTTCACACAAATTGTTAAATCTCTGTTATCAGAAATTGATTTCGAGATTGCTCAAGATGTAAGGACAAGCTTGAGAGTACTGTAGAAGATATATATGTGGTACATTGCTCAAGGTCCAAGGCCAGCTGATCATATAGAAGGGGATATACAAAAATAGTTTTTGGCCACATTAGGCCAATACATCCTCCTGTTTATCGGTGTTGTAAAGAATTCCAAGAGCACAGCTTAGCAGTAAGATGTTCATTATGGCCATCTCTGCTTCCATCATACACTGCTGATGCTGCAAAAATAAGAAAAACGTTTTGATTCTTTAATAACATCGGGACAGCCTCATCCTGGCATTTCTTGGCATTGTTTCACTTTAGTTTTTTAATTTCAGATGATTCTTCCAGACTACGCAAGCTCTCATTGGCTGCAAAATTCTTTGGACTTGTGGGTCCATAGGTGTAATGTTTCTCATGATGCTGAGACTGTTGAAATCCTAGCTGAGGTAATATTGATTCTGTTCTCCTTTAGGTAGCACTCTTATTTTGGAATAGGTGATTTAGTTTGTATGAAATAATTACCGAGCTGTTTAGTTTAGTTTGCGATGAAGTTGCATACTCACAAAATCTGATGTTACATGTTTTGTTATGTCCATTTCTCTTTTCAACATTAACTTAAATGTCTTAATATGATTGTACACATATCACTATAGATACGGTGCTAACCTAGATCTTGGGTTATGATTTTTTTGGAGAACATATTCTTGAGTTAGGATTAGACATATGGCTAAGCTCTTGAGTTCCTTGGACAAGCTGCATATATCTAGATTATTGAAGCTCATAAATAATCCTGTTTAGGTATGCGCTACCTAGCCCAGTTCTACTCTTGCAATAATCCTGTGCCATTTGTTCTGCTGAAGCATTTATGAGCGTGTCCATGGGTCAGCTGTATGTGTTTCAATTTATGTAAAACCGAGTTTTTTAAGTTGCAATCCAGCTGACATGACAAGTAGCTGTCTAGTTAGTCCCGATTTGACTGGCTAGTATTTGTTGCTTACCACAAAGATATACTGACAACATGTACCTTGTTAGATTAAGTGGATGAAAAGGTGCTTTGCCTACAGACAGTCAATGAACACTAAATCTGATACATAGTTATGAGAAATGGCATACAATTCCCCTAATGACATGCTACAACCACTTGACCTGTTAAAAAGCACCAGTTACACTCATTTGTGGTGGAACAGGGGTTTGTTCACGTTCATGGGTGAGTGTGTGTGTTGACATGCAGAAATGCCCACTCTTTTTAAAATCAAGTACTAGATCAATACGGCCTGAAGAGCGGATCATAATAAAAGAATAGAAGCCTGAAAATTTCAACTTGTAACTTGAATATTGTGTGGCATGAAGTTTGTCAATGATGCCATTGGTGTTACGAATCAAACTCTCTAGCCAAATCTCTAGGTCGCCAATGTTGTCTTACGGATGATTATGCATATTGCATAATTGTACATGTAATATTTTTGTGCACTGTCTTTTCTTTTTGGCACATATATATAGATTATTCCCTTTATTAGTTTGACTCATCATACAATTTCTAAATCTGGTTAAACTTCAGCAACCTTTCTAATGTTATCTTTTCGACGCAGGAACTTAGGCAATCTATTCTTTGGGACAAGGTTGATGAATTGTGGAATGCACCAATGCAGCCTGAATTAGTACCAGAGTGGAAAACATGGAAACAAGAAGTCATGAAACAGTTCTTTTCATCACATGCTGTAGGTAACACGGGCAACTTTGAACAAAGCAATAGCTATGATGATCAAGGTATGGATCAACAAACTCGCAGAAAGCGTCCAAAACTTGAAGTTCGCCGAGGAGAATCACATTTTTCTCACATAGATGATGCTAACTGCAGCACTCTAGGCGAGGACCCAAACTTTAATAACCTCCCTAGTAGACCTATCGCTGATGGAACTATAGAAGCATCAGCGTCAACAGATCAGAATAATACTGTCACCTTCCTCAGTAATTCTGAGCCCCGTGAGATTGCAGAATCATGCAGCATCAACCCGCCTTTACAGAATGCGAGACATGAGTTTGATTCCTTCAAGAATTCTAGGCAGTGTTCTGCATACATAGAAACAAAGGGAAGACAGTGTGGCAGGTGGGCAAATGATGGTGATATTTACTGCTGTGTGCATCAAAGTATGCATTTTGCTGACCATTCTTCTAGGGAGGACAAGGCGCTAACTAGTGATACTGTAGTTTGCAGTGGTATGACTAATCAGGGTAGACAATGCAAGCATCGAGCCCAGCATGGTTCTACTTTCTGCAAAAAACACCGCTTTCAGACAAACCTGGATACAGTAAGCTCAGATAATTTATTCAGTTCAGCTGAGGGTCTTCATAAGAGGGAAGAGTCTCCAAATAAAGGGATGGCCAGTGGTTCCCAAGTTTCAGTTCAAGTTAAATTGATCCCGACCATGGCTGAGGAGATTTCTGGCGATAAAGCTCGTGGATTGGAGAGCACTGATTTGCTCTACCCCATGTCAACTTCCATGGCAACAGCTAATTTAGATGTCCACCTTTGCATTGGAATTCTTTCTCATGACAACATTGTTGAATGCCAGGATTATGCTAGGCGTCACACACTTTACTGTGAGAAGCACCTTCCAAAGTTCCTTAAACGTGCCAGGAATGGAAAGAGTCGACTCGTCTCTAAAGATGTCTTTATCAATCTGTTGAAATGTTGTGCATCAAGGAAAGAAAAAATATGTTTACATCGAGCATGTGAGTTTCTTTATTGGTTCTTGAGAAACAACATTTCTCGTCAACAGTCTGGTCTTGATAGGGACTATATGCCTCAGATACTAGCTGAAGTTTCTAAAGATCCTGATGTTGTAGATTGGTTGTTAAAGTTGATACCTAGTGAAAGAGAAAAACTCGCAAATCTTTGGGGCTTTGGTGCAAATGAATCTAACCAAATATTAACTGATAACCAAGAGGGGTCTATGATGGTGTTACAAGAAGAAATAGCTAATCCTTCCGCTGGTCTGAAGTGCAAAATATGTTTCAGAGATTTCTCTGATGATCAATGCCTTGGGTTACATTGGACAGAAGTTCACAGAAAGGAAACTCGATGGCTATTCAGAGGGTATTCCTGTGCTGTTTGCATGGAACCATTTACGAACAGAAAAGTTCTCGAAAAACATGTGCAGGAAAGTCATGGTGCTCAATTCCTCCAATATTCAATTCTCTTCCGGTGCATGTCATGTAACAGCAACTTCTTGAACATGGATCTTTTGTGGCAACACATTGTTTCAGATCATACCCACGAGTTCAGGCTTCTCGATGCCCCTCAACGACCGAAAAGTCAATCCGTAAAAAGAACAGAAGGGACAAGTATCAAGGCCCTTTATGATAACCATAACCTTGGGAAGGATGATGGTTCTCAGAAGTTGACTTGTAGACTATGTGGATTGAAATTTGATATACTGCCAGATCTTGGACGCCACCATCAAGTTGCTCATATGGACCAAGATTCTGTTGGCCACATGCCACCAGGACGTGGGAAGTATCAACTCAATCGTGGTCGACACTACTATTCTGCCTTCAAGAAATCCTTACGGCCATCAAGTTCATTAAAGAAAAGGATTAGTTCTGGAATTGAGAAACATTTTAAGATTTCAAGCTCTGATCTATCTATGATAACATCACAAATGGTGGAATCTGAAACAGCAAACCTTGGTAAGTTGCTGGATTTCCAATGCTCAGATCTGGCGCAAACTCTGTTTTCAAAGATACAAAAGACAAGACCCCATCCAAGTAATCTTGATATTTTATCTGTGGCCCGTTCTGTATGCTGTAAGACAAGTCTTCTTGCTGCATTGGAAGTTAAATATGGAACCATGCCCGAGAACATATATGTGAAAGCTGCAAAGCTTTGTAGCGACATTGGCATCCAAATCAATTGGCATCAAGAGGAGTTCATTTGCCCTAACGGTTGCGAATCTGGATATAATTCGAATACCCTCCCACCTTTGCAGCCTACCCAAGTTGATCTTCTCATAGTTCCTTCTGTGACGAATCCTCCAGATAATGATGGAACGTGCGGTATGGAAGAATATCATTATGTCCTTGATTCAGAGGACTTCAGGTGGAAGCTTAAAAATGAGAGGGTTGTTCTTTGTGAAGATGTAAGCTTTGGTAGGGAGAAATTTCCAATTGTCTGTGCCATTGATGTTGATGCAAAAGAATTTCTCCGTACGAAACCTGAAGAACTATTGCAGCATTGCAGTTCCGTGCCATGGCAAGGTTTTCACTACGTCACAGCGCGCTTGATGGACTCATCCCTTGTTGATTCAGAGGTACTCTTGGAAATAAATTATCATCAATACATAAAAGCATATATGTTCTATAAAAGGGGCTTGGTCTTGGTTCTTGTCTATGTAATTTTTTTTATCTTCATCAAAGTTTTTTAATAAATTATGTGTCTGCAGAATTGTGTGGTCGGCTGTGCATGTTCTCATGCCCAGTGCTCTCCTGGGAAATGCGATCATGTGAACCTCTTTGACACTCTCCATGAGAGCCCAGTGGATATCTACGGTACACCCATTCAAGGCAGATTTGCATATGATGAAAATAGCAAAGTAATTTTGCAGGTAATAATTGTTTGCATTTACACATCTTTCCTCTAGATGTTTTTGACAAGTCTGCCATCATTCATGGAATTTATAATAATGAAAGGTATGAAAAAAATGTGGACTAAACAAGTGAACAACTGTCCTTAACTATTGAATGTTTTTGTGAGTAAAACTTCTTCTGCACTTAGTATGCTGTTGATACGGTGGTTGATGTCAAGATAAGCAACCAGCAGGTTATGTAATTTACTAGTAATTTTTTATCATTATGAGTCTAGAAAGGTTTTTGACTGTCCACTATCATGTCCATCTCATGCACCTTGTACAGGGTCCCATCCACAATTATGGTTGTGCACACTTCCACTGTTTTGTATTGTCAAAGCAGTATCCTCTGTTACATATGGTTGTTAACTGTATCAGGACCCAATAGTCTAATTTCGCCATTCTACATTGTGAGTTGCACAAACAATAATATACAGGCCCTCTAACCAGCATTTACTGTTTTTTACATCCATGGTGACTATTTTTGAACCATGAGAGTATATCAGCTCATGCCCTCTTTAAAATCTAGAAACTTTAAATATAAGGCAGCAAATGTAAAAATGGATGTTGCTTGGCCAGGCAGGGCATGAGCCCTGAATAATGTCTCTTCATGTCTGTATACTTTGTTCGGCGGGGTTCTCCTTTTACTTAAAATAATAATATCCATCCTCTAGTATTATTTTCATCTCTGTTGTAGTTGTGTGCTCATGCCCTCTTTAAAATCTAGAAACTTTAAATATAAGGCAGCAAATGTAAAAATTGATGTTGCTTGGCCAGGCAGGGCATGAGCCCTGAATAATGTCTCTTCATGTCTGTATACTTTGTTCGGCGGGGTTCTCCTTTTACTTAAAATAATAAGAGTAAAATGCACCAGAGGTCCTAAAAGTTTGGGGGAAACCGTATGCAGGTCCTAATATCCATCCTCTAGTATTATTTTCATCTCTGTTGTACTTGTGTGCTTATATTTTGTTAAACTTGCAGGAAGGGTATCCGATATATGAGTGCAATTCTTTATGTACCTGTGAAGCATCCTGTCCAAACAAAGTATTGCAGCAAGGGCTGCTGGTTAAGTTGGAAATATTCAAAACTGAGAATAAGGTGAAATACTCATAACCACAGTTTGGTTTCCATCAATCCTGCTTGCGGGCCGTTGTACGATAGAACTTGTTGCACAGATTGTAATGTTTTTCTAGTGCTGCAGGGTTGGGCTGTTAGAGCGGCAGAACCTATCCCACGGGGCACTTTTGTGTGTGAGTATGTTGGGGAGGTTGTGAAGGATGATGATGCCATGAGAAACATAGAAAGGTTTGCTAATTCTTTTTCATGCCTTTCTATTTAAGCTAAAACTTACTGAAGTTTTCAGAAGTACAGAACACAGGCATCATTGAAATTTTCATGTTTAATTTGATGACCATTTTTTGAATTAGAAACTTTGGGGAGACCATAACAGTAAAACATTATAAAAGTGGGAATACTTAAAATATAGACAAGAGATGCACAAGGGGGTGGGGGGAGGGAGGAGACCCCTGTACACACGTTGACTAAGCAAGTTGGTCAAGCCTATCTTTCAATGAGATGCAAGCTCCTCCTTCCTGGAATGAAAGAAGAGTCATATCCTTTTTAAGGAGAAAAGACCAAGGTGCTAGACTAGGATTCACGTTGTAAAGAAAAACCATGTTTCCTTTTTTTGAAATATACCATGCCGCCATGACGAAGGCCTCATAATGAAGAAGGGCTAGCTGAAGTGATGCAAGTGCTTGACATTACAACTTACAGGCCCAACCTTTGTCCAATCTTGCATCCAATTGGTATTTCATCTAACGTTTCTGTCACTTAATTGCTGGGCGAGTTTGAGCTATTGGTTGTGGTGTGTCACGTGTGAGATTTCTATAGTTGTGATTCTGTTGTCATGGTGGGGCATATACTGTTGAATTTTCATCCTGCGAAATTCTTTTCCTGCATTGCACAACTATGTCATTGTCGTTTCCCGTATTTGATATTCTTTAAGAATCCGTTGTGCTCACCAAACTGACATCAAAGTTATTCAATTTCAGCGATAAAAAAAGTGTATGCAGCTACTTGTTTGACATTGCTTCACATATTGACCGGGGAAGAGTTGAGACTTTAGGGACTTGCCCGTACATGATTGATGCCACAAGTTATGGGAATGTGTCCCGGTTTATTAATCATAGGTAACAGGCCTGTTTTAATGTATTTTAGGAGCAAATTGATTCTGAGACTAAGCTTATCTGTGTGTTTCTTGATGACAGTTGTTGGCCTAACCTGAGCACCCGTTTGGTTGTGGTGGAGAGCCGGCTAGCTCATGTTGGCTTGTTTGCTAATCTAGATGTAAGCATGTTTTTTAACTGTAGTATTCCAGTTACATACATAAACGTTGACAACCTGATTGTTTTTTCTAATTGCTGCTACACTATCCTACAGATAGCCGCTGGAGAGGAATTGTCCTATGACTACCGACGGAAGCTGCTACCAGGCGCTGGCTGCCCCTGCCATTGTGGAGCTCGGAATTGCCGTGGCCGTGTCTATTGAATTTGCAGCTTTTCTTGAGAATGGTAGCAATTGTTTTTTATTTTAGTTTTCCTAGAGCTAGAATCTCACTCTTAGAATGGCAGGGGTAGCAACCAACTGAATGCAGGGTCGGGCGTTCATGCAAGCAATAGTGTCTGATACAGCAGTGGCACCATAGCATTAGTTTTAGTCATGCTTAACTGATGATTTGTTAGAAGCAAGCCTGGAATTAGCGGCTGCGTTTGTTTGTTTGTAGGCGAGGAGTCGGTGTCTTTGTAGAATATAAGTTGATTCAATTCTTACTGCTCGTAAGCTCCATCATCCAAGTTGAAGCAAGAATTAGTCGTCAGCGACTTTTGCTTGCCTTGCAGTGCCTGATTTCACATTGCTGTTGGAAATTTAAGTACTCTCTTTGATCCAAATTAATTGATTCAGATTTGTCTATATATGGATTATTATCTAGACATATTTTAGAGCTAGATACATCCATACCTAAACGAATCTGAGTCCATTAATTTGGATCTGGGGAGTATGGGTTTGTGAAAAAGGAAAATCACATGTCTAGTCTTGCACTTGGTTGTGATGGCATCTTTAGTGGGCCAACCCATCTCAGACTCTTCTCGGTGAGGTCGGGTCTAGGGCACATAGTGTGGCCATGAGATCCTGTTGGCGGCACATCTGGGCTAGGATGCAGAAGTGTGACAAGTAGGATCCTAGTTTTAGATTTCTAGACTAACTCTAAACTAGTTTTAGATTTCTAGTCTAAAAGTGAAATCCCACTTGTCCTAATTGTCCCACCTTGCATCCTTAATCTGGGCAAAGGGAAGAAAAAAAAGACGAAAATAGAGAACCAGGTGTGTCAGGAGACTGCAGAAGTGGGACAAGTGGGATCCTAGTTTTAGATTCCTAGACTACCTCTAAACTAAGTGGGACAAGTAGGATTTAATAAATCTTACTTATCCCGTTTGTCTCACTTAGTTTGGAGTTTTTAGATGTCTAAAAGTGAAATTACACTTGTCCTAATTGTCCCACGAAGAAAGAAAAGATGAAAATAGAGAACTAGGGTGTGTCACGAGACTGCCATGTGGGGTCGAACCGGGCAGATGATCCGCGTTTGTCCATCTGGATTCTGGATCTCCCCGGTGGAGATCTTTGAAGTCAAATTTGAACTGCGCAAAGGATGAAGCATCGTGCCCCTTGACTAGGAGGACTGTGTGCAACTATTGATCCCGCACAAGCGACTTGAGTAGGCAGCGAAGCAAATCGGTTCCACATAGACCAAGAATCCAGAGAGCCATCTTGAGCATGACTCTACTCATTATACCCCCATTGTTTGCACTATGTCATGTGTCAAAAAATAACCGGATACGAATCTAAGAAAAGTAAATATGCCCCAACGCTTTCGCTCTAAATAGCACCACAATTCATGAAAAAGTAGATATTTGTCCATAACCTATCATTTATATAGAGGTTGACGGTGGACCCTATCATTTTTTTTGTTCTCTAGACATGGTGTCTAGGGCTAGACACATGTGTAAGTTTTTGTTTACCAGATACAACCTTTATTAGACCTAGGTCTTAGTTGGCCAAGGATTCTCTTAGCTAATATATTGTGTTTTGTCAAAAATCTGGTGCGTTGGTCCTTTGGAGTCTTAGCACGACGATTTTTCGTCCGTCTACTACAACAAACTCTACTACGACAAGTTTTGTCCGGTTCTTGTGATGGAGGGGTGAGGACGGCGGCGCGCCTTGGACCCGTGCCAGTGTTTGTAGTCGTCGCTAGGTGGTCCAATGACCTATTTGTAATTTTTAATACTTTTGGGACCATTTGTAGTACTGTTGATGATTATTATAGATTGGTGGAATTTCGCAAAAAAAAAACCCATTTATAAAAAAAAACATATGGGTCATCTCCTATCTTGGTCCACATGTTGGGATAAACATAACTTTCGTTCCTTACAACATCTTGAAGAAAACTATATTTATCTTTGCTCTTGCGTTACTAGATATTGATTTACGAATATATAATTAGAGATAATTAATTTATATCCGAATCAGAAATCATACACAGGAAATACATTTCTTCTAAGAAAATACTCGAATTCGGGGCACTTAGCTATATGGGAGTTACCAATTAAGGAATCAGGAGTAAGATGCATGGTTGGTGCACCTGCTTGCGGCACATTTCCTTTTTAGATAAAAGAAATTTCTGCTCGGCTTTATATAATAAAATAAGAGGTTCAAAGACAAGGTTTCACATAGCATAGCCAAGAGCTACAAATATGGCATGCCACCACGGGCTACATTTAAGAAACGGCACACTGGCTAGAACCCACACATGACAAAAGAAGCATCGAGGTAATCAACCTACCTAGCCATCTAAATCCACCCTCTCTCACTGGCCCAAGCCCATCGCCCTTTTTCTTTCCCTCAGAATGAAGGTTCCTGTTTGTCTTCTTCTTCGATGGCGTCACCTACAGTAGGAACCATGGCATCATCCTCCATCTCCTCAAGCTTGATCAGATGACCCTCCCCTCCTCCCCCTTGATTACAAGTAGCTAGGGGCACCCCCAGAACCCTAGCCCCAACTTGCGCCTCCAATTTTCCCTTCTGTGTCTATTCTGCACCACCGAGCGCAACTGTCGTAGTCACCTCCTGGCGCCACCATCTCCGGTAACCCCATGACAAGTTGAGACTACCGGAAGGACTGCCTGGACTCCCTCTACCTCCTTGTTGAAGAGCTCGTCTGCGGGAGCCAAGAATTGACGTCTTAGTCATCTTCTTCGGGCCCGACCGTGCGCACTTCGTTGTCAAATTCCTCGCCACCATGCGTCCTCGAGCCCTACTAGCAACCTCTATGATTCTTACGGTGCATCCTTGTTCTGTCCCCCACTCCACCGTGTGAAAATTGCACTATAGCCGTCTTACGATCATTTTAAATCGCCTTGGAATCCCAAAAGTATGGGCAATAACTCATGCAAACGGCCATAATACGCAAAATGACGAGTTTTTGTCATAACTCTCAAACATATAAATCGCCTTGGAGCTCCAAAACTGTGGGCAATAGCTCATGAAAACGGTCATAAAACACGAAAATAACGAGTTTTTGGTCATGTTTTTGAACATGTATCGGGTCTTACGGTCATTGTAAATCGCCCTGAAACCCCAAAACTGTAGACAATAACTCATGAAAACAACGATAGAATGCAAAAATGACGAGTTTTTGTCATAACTCTCAAACATGTAAATCGCCTTAGAGCCTAAAAGTGTTGGCAATAACTCATGAAAACGACCATAAAACGAAAAAACAACGAGTTTTTGTGATGACTCTTAAACATGTATCGGGTCTTACAAAACTGTGGAACCCCAAAACAACGAGTGAATTCTACTGGAACCCCAAAACTGTGGGGAATGGCTCATGAAAACGGTCATAAAACACGAAAACGATGAGTTTTTGTCATGCCCTCAAACATGTATCGGGTCATACGGTCATTTTAAATCGCCCTGAAAATCCAAAAATAATGGGAAATAACTCATGAAAATGGTCATAAAACGCAAAAACCATGAGCTCTTGGTCATAACTATCAAACATGTAAATTGCCTTGGAACCCTAAAACTGTGGGCAATAGCTCATAAAACCGGCCATAAAACACGAAAAGACGAGTTTTTGGTCATGCCCTTAAACATGTATCGGGTCTGGTCATTTTAAATCGTCATGGAACCCTAGAAATATGGGCAATAACTCATAAAAATGGCCATAAATAACAAAAAAATGATGAGTTTTTTTTCATAACTCTCAAACATGCAAATCGCGAAAAGGCTAGAAAAAACGCGCGCGTTCCTGAGCACGCTCCATAATCGCTACGGTTGCTGCACGTGGCGCCTAGAGAGTTCTTCGTGTGTTGTCCCTGGCATTCCTTGCGCGAAACGTGGTGTTTGTACTGAGAGGGGTGGCAGTCTTTTTTCCCTTTCGCTTTTAGATTCAAACACGAAAAATGCGATATCTTTTAAATGAATCATCTAAACTGAGATTCGTTTTTACAATTGTGCTAGTCGCATCGAGATCTACAAAACTAGATCCCATTTTGATAGGTTTCAATGAACTTTTTTTACACTGCCTTTTTTGCCCTACGTTGCACTACCTTCCGTTGCGGTGCACGACATGATGTACTGGCCAGTGGACTGCCTTTTTCTACCATATTGCACTTCTTTCGATCATAGTGCACTGGGCTCCGTGCACTGTTCTTTTGTATTGCATTGCACTGCCTTCGGTCGCAGTGCACGAGAAGATATCCTAGCAGTGCACTACTTATGTACTGTTGTTTTGTGCTACGTTGCACTGCCTTTGATCGCAATGCACGAGTGATGTCCTGGCAGTGCACTGGCCGTGCACTACCTATTTGTGCTACGTCGCACTGCCTTCGATCGCAGTGCACGACGCGATGTCCTGACAGTGCACCTGCCATGCACTTCCTTTTTTGCTACGTTGGACTGGCTTCGATCGTAGTGCACGACACGATGTCCTGGCAGTGCATCGGTCGTGCACTGCCTTTTTCTGCCACGTTGCACTGCCTTTGATCGCAGTGCACTGAGCGAGTCCTGACAGTGCACCGGCCGTGCACTGACTTTTTGTATTGCATTATACTGCCTTCGGTCGTAGAGCAAGGGATGATCCAGTGCTAGTGCACTATATTTTCTCTATTATTTTTTATAGTGCACTGCCGTTTTTGCATATACCGCGCATGCATTTTTGTTATTTTGTGGTAGTGTTTATGTCCCCTCGCGGTCAGCTACCAGTATATGGGCCGAGTAGTAGGTGAAGCGCACCCAGGGTAGCCACATGGCGATCAACCAGAGGAACATGGGACTACAACGCGTCGTCTAGGCCCTGCGCGCTATGCGCGTGCTAGTCGCGCTCTGTAAATCGTCTTGGAACCCTAAAACTATGGAAAATAGCTCATCAAAACGACCATAAAACACAAAAATGACCAGTTTTTGGCCATGTCTTCAAACATGTATAGGGTTTTACTGTCGTTGGAAATCGCTCTGGATACCCAAAACTATGAGCAATAGCTCATGAAAACGTGGACATAAAACACGAAATCACCGAGCTTTTGTTCATGCCCTCAAACATGTATCAGGTCTTACGGTTATTTTAAATCGCCCTGAAACCGCAAAACTATAAACAATAACTCATTAAATGGCCATAAAACACAAAAATGATGAGTTCTTGGTATAACTCTCAAACATGCAAATCGCCTTGGAGCCCCAAAACTGTGGGCAATCTCCTTGGAGCCCTAAAACTGTGGGCAATAGCTCATGAAAACAGCCATAAAAACGATGAGTTTTTGGTCATAACTCTTAAACATGTATCGAGTCTGACAGTCCATGCGAATCCCACTGGAACCATAAAACTATGGGCAATAGGTCATGAAAACCACCATTAAAAACGAAAACATGTATCGGGCCTTACGGGCCATGCGAATCCCCCTGGAACAAGTATCGGGTCTTATCGGGTCATGTCCTCAAACCTACATCCGTGATCTTATGGTCTTTGTAAATCGCCCTGGAACCGCAAAACAGTGGACAATAACTCATGAAAACGGCCATAAAACGCAAAAACAGCGAGTATTTGGTTATAACTTTCAAACATGTAAATCGCCTTAGAGCCCCAAAACCGTGGGCAATAGCTCATGAAAACGGCCATAAAACACGAAAACGATGAGTTTTTAGTCATGTCCTCAAACATGTATCGGGTCTTACGGTCGTTGTAAATCGCCCTGGAATTCCATAACTATGGGAAATAGCTCATGAAAATAAGACCATAAAACCTGAAAACAATGAGTTTTTGGTCATGCCCTCAAACATGTAAGGCGAATTACAGTCATTTTAAATCGCCCTAAAATCCCAAAATATGGGCAATAACTAATGAAAATAGCCATAAAACGAAAAAACAATGAGTTCTTGGTCATAACACTCAAACATATAAATAGCCTTGGAACCCCAAAACTTTTAGAAATAACTCATGAAAACAGCCATAAAACGAGAAAACGACGAGTTTTTGGTGATGACTCTCAAACATGTATCGGGTTTAACGGTCATTTTAAATCGCCGTGGAACCCCAAAACTGTGGGCAATAACTCATGAAAATGGCCATAAAACGCAAAAATGATGGATTTTTTGGTCATACCTCTCAATCATATAAATCACCTTGGAGACCTAAAACTGGGGGCAATAGCTCATGAAAACAGACAAAAAGCACAAAAACAACGAGTTTTTGTCATGTCTTCAGACATGTATCAGGTCTTACGGGCCATGCAAATACTCTTGGAACCCTAAAACCGTGGTCAATAGCTCATAAAAATGGCTATAAAACACGAAAATGACGAGTTTTTGGTCATAACCTTAACATGTATCGGGTCTTACGATCATTGTAAATCGTCATGGAACCCCAAAATTGTTGGCAATTACTCATGAAAACATCCATAAAACGAAAAATGAGTTTTTGGTCATACCTCTCAAACATGTAAATCGCCTTGGAGCCCCAAAACTATGGGCTATAGTTAATGAAAACGTCCATAAAACACGAAAATGACAAGTTTTTGGTCATGTCCTCAAACATGTATCGGGTCTTATGGTCATTGTAAATCACTCAGGAACCCCAAAACTGTGGGAAATAACTCATAAAAATGGCGATAAAACGCAAAAATGACAAGTTTTTGGTTATAACTCTCAAACATGTAAATCGCCTTGGAACATAAAACCGTGGGCAATAACTCATGAAAGCGACCATAAAACGCAAAAATGACAAGTTTTTGGTCATAACTCTTAAACGTGTATCGAGTCTGCCAGGCCATGCGAATCCCACTAGAACCCCAAAATTGTGGGCAATAGCTCATGAAAACAGCCATAAAATACGAAAATATGTATCGGGTCTTACGGGCCATGCGAATACCCTAGAACAAGTATCATGAAAACAAGACCGTAAAAATGAAAACGACGAGTTTTTGGTCATGCCCTCAAACATGTACCGGGTCTTATGGGCCATCCAAATCCCTTGAAACCCTAAAATTGTAGGAAATAGCTCATGAAGACGGCCATGAAACACGAAAATGACGAGTTTTTGCTTATAACTCTCAAACATGTATCGGGTCTTAGGATCGTTGTAAATTTAATGGAACCACATAAGTATTGACAATAGCTCATGAAAATGACCATAAAACAAAGAAACAACGAGTTTTTGGTCCACTACAAGGATTCCGGTCTATTGCAACAAATATGGTGACAATATTGCGATAGTCATGCTTCATTGCGCGAATTAATCATTTTGTTGTAATAGAGACTAGGTATTGCAACAAAACAAATCTCCATGGTAATATTCTGCAAGATATTGCAACAATTTTGCCATGTCACGTTATTTACAAATATCATTGCAAAATATTAATTTCGTACTATGTATTTGTCGTAGCACATATTTTATGTCTCAGTTTCATTTTGTTGCAATAATATTACATATTGTGCCAAGTTTTATATCCATGATAATATATAGAACAAATTGCAACAATCCCTAATGTTGCAAAAGATAAAATAGATATTGCAAGGATACTCTCTAGAGTGGCCTATCGCTCTCATGATCAGATTAAAAGGGGTGTACTAGTTTATATAGGAATGACGTTAGATTATTACAAAAATAAATCAGGGATTGATTCCTTCTAGTGTGAGCAGTACCAGGTAATCATGAATAAGGATTTGAATTTTGAATCATTTTTTCTGAGAGGACGTGAAATCCCCTCGATACTCAACACTCATCATCTGAGTGTTCCGGGCCGTCTGATCTTTATTATTGAATGAGAGTTGGTGATGGTAGATCATTACTCTACACTCAACACTTATCGTCTTTCAGGCTGTCTGATCTACTCGACATCAATCGCATAGCCTGAGAAAAAAAATTCATGACACAATTTCAACCTTCCTATTAACACATATATCAATCTCAATAAACAAGAACATGACCTTATTTACACAATCATCCTATCACGGACATCTCTGGAAATATGGGAGTGTGATCCCTCCTTCCTCTTTCTAATACGGGCTCTCTGAAAAAGATGACCTGATCCAGGTATCTTCGATACAATTGGGACGTGATCCCCTTCAATCCGGAAATATGGCGTCCCTTTTTTAAGGAAAATATGCCATCTATTTTTTTAAATCGTGATTGTTACTCCCTCTAGTCCATTAATTTTTCTAAATTTGCATATATCTAGTTAAATATTTAGACTAGATGCATTCGTGTCTAGACGAAATTGAGACATTAGTATTAACCGAAGGAAGTAAAAAAGTTGGAAAGCGCGCATGAGTAAAAATATAATGCGATGGTTGATTATATCCGGCGGAGGGAGTTATTGGCGCGCACAACGAATTTTTTTCAACACGCGACCTAAAGTTTTCATTCATATGGAGTTGGGCCCGGGGCTCTAGAAAATTTCTGCGTTATCTACTCCCATCCCATGTAGGGTGTCCTACAACTGCGATCTAGATCTCGCTAATCCGATCTACCATGGCACCTCTTACCGCCGGGACCCTCCCCTCCTCTCTCCCCACTCGTCTTCTCCCCTCCTTATCCATATCGCACGCATCTCCACCTCAGCCACCCTCGTCAGCGTCTCAAGGGGAAGCCGACAGTCCTCGTCATGGGACTTGTGGTCAGCAAATCGACATGTTCTCGCATCTCGATGAGGAATTTCGTGGAATTCGTGAGGACGACGGTCATTTGGCTGAAGGAGAGGTGTCCGTGAGGAATTTCGTGGACCTCAGGTACATGACGCCTGCTTTTCAAGATCCTTGAAAGATAGTCGACGCGGAACCAAATAGTTCGACCGAGGGAAGATACAGATGCTAGCCATACGAGTGGAAGCGATGAAAGCCATGGATTTCTTGTTGTATCAGGTACTCTAATACATACTCTGCATATCTTGTTTTAGATCGACTCCATCCGGAAAATGCCAACAAGAAATTGAATTTGTAGTGTTCGGTTATTAGGTTCCTAATGGTAGAACGGCCGGGGATAACGAGTAACCCATAGATTTTTCATGTGTAGTATCAAAGAGTAGTGTGGTAGAGCAATTTATGGCTGCCGCCACCGATGCTGGAGGCCAGGCATACTCTTTTCGTTGGATTAATAATTGGTACAACTAGGGATTTGGAGAAGATGGCGGTCGAGAGCAATCTTCTGAGTAAGTAACGGCCTGGTTCAGAACTCTCAACAAATAGAGTAAACCCTAGACATTGACTATAGATTTTCTTAAACGAACATGTGTGTTTGTTTTAACTTTTCTGACTAAACAGATATTCCAGGAGTACTATAACAGTTGTCACAAATTGCTTTGGTTTTTCATCCCATGTCTCTACATTAGTCCGAAAGAGCTTTGGACAGATCAGTGTGTTTTGTATATGCAGACTTTTCTCTTGGCATCATGGCGGCTCTCAATGGGAGTTGCTCAACTGGAAATTAATGCCATGGCTTTACGAAGAGGGTGCATGAAACTATCATCCTTCTTGTACTATCTGGTCAAAACAGACCAGCACGCATTGATTATGTTTGCTCAAGTGAACCCAAACACTGTTCAAAATGGTAGATACAAAGGGAATACATAACCGGATACACTGACCAGTGTAGAGTAGCGCTGGATGTGATTGTTCTAGAAAACAGGAGCACCTAAACCTGAGATCACAACAAATTTTCGTATTTCTTCATCCTTTCATATACTTACATGGCTTTCGTGCTCACAGTAGACGACTAGAACCGGCTAGAGCTGGGCAGCAAGTGAAGGTTTAGTTGTCTCTTTATCCTAATATGTATGACTCTTTTTATCTATTGCACTTTTATGTGTGTATATGATCAACCATCACATTACATGTTTCCTTATCTAATCTTATTGCTTATGCTCGTGTGATTTAGATGTGCAGACCTGTGTGCAGCTCACGGTTGATATTTGTTTACAAATTGTCAAGTTGCATCAGCTTTCCTAGAATGCATGTAGTTCTTAAGTTACTGGTTACTAGTACTTCTATTGTAAAAAGATCTTCTGGATAATCCTAGATAGATTTATCGTGTTCAATTTAAAGATTATTGTGAAAATTGATACTACAAATAGTGCAGGCAATGAAATATCTTGTGTTTGAGCAACTAGACTTACAATTGATTACTCGAAACATTTCATAATTTAGTAGTTAATTTTTTTTCCAGATCAATGATTGGCTAATGCAAATAATGATAAATATGATTATGTTCATTTCCATCAGGTTATTCTAGGTTCTTAATTCTAATTGTGGACAAACATTTCATCTAACTATGCACTTAACCTACTTAATTTTTATTGCAGGAGGTAAATATAAAAGGGCCATTGTACATACTACATATATATATATATATATGGAATCCAATGGGGAGGAGGCATGCAGAAGTCACAACAAATTTTATTTCTTAGATTTAGTTTGATAAACAATGTGCCATGAAGCATATGGATAACTAGATTATTTAGTGTGCAGTGTTATTTTCTCTAAAGTTGTATGTAACTCAGTTTGTGTTGACGAATTTTAGTCAGTAAAGCTTTATGATTTTTGTGTGGTTATCCTTGAGTTTTGATTGATGTGTTAATATTTTAATAAAATGGTAGGATTGTATAATTGTTGTGATAACCGTTTATCACCACAACAACAATTATGTTGCAATTTTTCGTTACCACAACTAGAAATAATGTTGCCATAAGAAATGCCATGAACATAGGGGTTGTGGCAAAAACTAGTGCCGCAAAGACAAGGGTTGTTGCCATAGGTTATCACCACAGTAGACTATTGCCACGGAAAAACATGTGCCACGGTACAAACATTGTTGGAATAGGTTATTGCCACAAGAGCCTATTGCCACAAAGCTAGTTTCGTTATCTTGTTGCATCAAGCTATTGCCACAAACCAAATTGTGGCAGCAAGAGCATACTGCCATGGAAAAAAATGTGGCGGCTTGTCACAGGGTTGTTGCAATAGCACACTTTATTGCCACAGTTTGTTTTTTGTGGTAATAACCTATTACCATGCGCCCTATCGCAACGGCTGGCAACGAATGACATGTTGTGGCAATAGGTACCTATTGCAACAACTTAACACTTATTGCGACAAATGATTTTGTTGCAATAGACCGGAATCCTTGTAGTGGTCATATCTCTCAAACATGTAAATCACTTTGGAACCCCAAAACTATGTGCAATAGCACATAAAAACGACCATAAATCGCGAAAATGACGAGTTTTTGGTCATAACTCTCAAACATGTATCAGGTCTTATGGGCCATGCGATTCCCCATATAACCCCAAAACTATGGGCAATAACTGATGAAAATAAGATCGTAAAACACAAAAATAATGAGTTTTTGGTCATGCCCTCAAACATGTAAGGGGAATTACGGTCATTTTAAATCGCCCTCGAACCCCAAAACTATGGGAAATAACTCATGAAAATAGCCATAAAACGAAAAAAGATGAGTTCTTGGTCATAACTCTCAAACATCTAAATCGCCTTGGAACGCCAGAACTTTTATAAATAGCTCATGAATACGACCATAAAACGAGAAAACGACGAGTTTTTGGTCAAGACTCTCAAACATGTACCGGGTCTAACGGTCATTTTAAATCGCCGTGGAACCCAAAAACTATGGGCAATAACTTATGAAAATGGCCATAAAAACGCAAAAATGATGGATTTTTTGGTCATACCTCTCAATCATATAAATCGCCTTGGAGCCCCAAAACTGGGGGCAATAGCTCATGAAAACGGACAAAAAACACAAAAATGACGAGTTTTTGGTCATGTCCTCAAACATGTATCGGGTCTACGGTCATTGTAAATCGCCCTCGAACCCTAAAACGGTTTGCAAATAACTCATGAAAACGACAATAAAACGCAAAAATGACGAGTTTTTGGTCATGTCCTCAAACATTTATCGGGTCTTACGGGTCATGAAAATCCCCTTGGAACCCCAAAACCGTGGGCAATAGCTCATAAAAATGGCCATAAAACACGAAAACGACGAGTTTTTTGCTTATAAATCTCAAACATATATCGGGTCCTACGGTCGTTGTAAATCGTAATGGAACCCCCAAACTGTTGGCAATAGCTCATGAAAATGACCATGAAATGAAGAAACAAGGAGTTTTTGGTCATAACTCTCAAACATGTAAATCGCATTGGAACCCCAAAACTGTAGGCAATAACCCATGAAAACGGCCATAAAACGCGAAAACGCCGAGTTGTGGTCATAACTCTCAAACATGTATCGGGTCTTACGGGCCATGCGAATCCCCATATAACCCCAAAACTGTGGGCAATAGCTCATGAAAATAAGACCACCAAACAGGAAAACAATGAGTTTTTGGTCATGCCCTCAAACATGTAAGGGGAACTACGGTCATTTTAAATTGCCATGGAACCCCAAAACTATGTGCAATAACTCATGAAAATAGCCATAAAATGAAAAAAAGACGAGTTCTTGGTCATAACTCTCAAACATGTAAATCGCCTTGGAACCTCAAAACTTTTAGAAATAGCTCATGAATACAGCCACAAAACGAGAAAACGACGAGTTTTTGGTCATGACTCTCAGACATGTATCGGGTCTAACGATCATTTTAAATCGCCGTGGAACCCCAAAACTTGTGGCAATAACTCATGAAAATGGTCATAAAAACGCAAAAATGATGGATATTTTGGTCATACCTCTCAATCATATAACTAGCCTTGGAGCCCCAAAACCGGGGGCAATAGCTCATGAAAACGGACAAAAAACTCGAAAATGACGAGCTTTTTGGTCATGTCCTTAAACATGTATCAGGTCTTACGGTTATTGTAAATCGCCCTGAAACCCCAAAACGATTGGCAAATAACTCATGAAAACGGCAATAAAACGCAAAAAACGACGAGTTTTTGGTCATGTGCTCAAACATGTATCGGGTCTTACGGGCCATGCAAATCCCCTTGGAACCCCAAATTTGTGGGCAATAGCTCATAAAAATGGCTATAAAACACGAAAACGACGAATTTTTGGTCATAACCTCAAACATGTATCGGGTCTTACGGTCGTTGTAAATCGTCATGGAACACCAAAACTATTGGCAATTACTCATGCAAACAGCCATAAAACACAAAATGGACGAGTTTTTGGTCATACCTCTCAAACATGTCAATCGCCTTGGAGCCCCAAAACCGTGGGCTATAGGTGATGAAAACGTCCATAAAACACGAAAATGACAAGTTTTTGGTAATGTCCTCAAACATGTATCGGGTCTTATGGTCATTGTAAATCACTCAGGAACCCCCAAACTGTGGGAAATAACTCATGAAAATGACGATAAAATGCAAAAAACGACAAGTTTTTGGTCATAACTCTCAGACATGTAAATTGCCTTGGAACCCAAAACCATGGCCAATAGCTCATGAAAGCAACCAAAAAACGCAAAAACGACAAGTTTTTGGTCATAATCCTTAAACATGTATCAAGTCTGTCAGGCCAAGCGAATCCCACTAGAACCCCAAAACTGTGGGCAATAGCTCATGAAAACATGTATCTGGTCTTATAGGCCATGCGAATCCCCCTGGAACAAGTACCGGGTCTTATCGGGTCATGGCCTCAAACATGTATCGGGTCTTACAGTCATTTATATCACCCTGGAACCCCAAAACTATGGACAATAACTCATGAAAATAGCCATAAAACGTAAAAACGACGAGTTCTTGGTCATAACTCTCAAACATGTAAATCGCCTTGGAGCCTAAAACTATGGACAATAGCTCATGAAAACGGCCATAAAACACGAAAACGACGAGTTTTTCGTCATATTCTCAAACATGTATTGGGTCTTACGGTCGTTGTGAATCGCCCTGGAACCCCAAAACTATGGGAAATAACTAATGAAAACGGCCATAAAACACAGAAACAACGAGTTCTTGGTCATAACTCTCAAAATGTAAGTTGCATTGGAACCCCAAAATCGTGGGTAATAGCTCATGAAAACAAGACCATAAACACAAAAACGACGAGTTTTTGGTCATATCCTCAAACATGTATCAGGTCTTACGGTCGTAGTTAATCCCCTCGGAACTCTAAAACTGTGGGCAATAGCTCATGGAAACATCCATAAAACGCAAAAACGATGAGCTTTTGGTCAAAACTCTCAAACATGTATCATGTCTTACGGTCGTAGTTAATCGTCATGGAACTCCAAAACTGTTGGCAATAACTCATGAAAACGACCATAAAACACAGAAACAACGAGTTCTTGGTCATAACTCTCAAACATGCAAATCACATTGGAACCCCAAAACTATGGGCAATAGCTCATGAAAACGACCATAAAACATGAAAACGACAAGTTTTTGGTCATAACTCTCAAACATGTATCGGGTCTTATGGGCCATTCGAAACCCCTATAACCCCAAAACTATGGGCAATAGCTCATGAAAATAAGATAAAACACGAAAACAATGAGTTTTTGGTCATGCCCTCAAACATCTAAGGGGAATTACGATCATATTAAATCGCCCTGGAACCCCAAAACCATGGGCAATAACTCATGAAAATAGCCATAAAATGAAAAAATGATGAGTTCTTGGTCATAACTCTCAAACATGTAAATCGCCTTGGAACCCCAAAATGTTTAGAATTATCTCATGAAAACTGCCATAAAACGGGAAAACTACGAGTTTTTGGTCATGACTCTCAAACATGTATCGGGTCTAACTGTCATTTTAAATCGCCGTGGAACCCCAAAACTAAGGGCAATAACTCATGAAAATGGCCATAACGCAAAAATGATGGATTGTTTGGTCATACCTCTCAATCAAATAAATTGCCTTGGAGCCCCAAAACTGGGGGCAATAGCTCATGAAAACGGACAAAAAACACGAAAATGATGAGTTTTTGGTCACGTCCTCAAACATGTATCGGGTCTTACGGTCATTGTAAATCGCCCTGGAACCCCAAAACAGTTGGCAAATAACTCATGAAAATGGCAATAAAATGCAAAAGCGATGAGTTTGGTCATAACTCTTAAACATGTAAATCACATTAGAACCCCAAAATTGTGGGCAATAGCTCATGAAAACAGCAAAAAATGCGAAAACGACGAGTTTTTGGTCATAAGTCTCAAACGTGTATTGGGTCTTACAGGCCATGCAAATCCCCCAAGAACCCAAAATATGTGGGCAATAGCTCATAAAAACGGCCATAAAACACGAAAACTACGAGTTTTTGGTCATAACTCTCAAACATGTATCGGGACTTACGGTCGTTGCAAATCTCCCTCAAACCGAAAAACTAATGGCAATAACTCATGAAAACGGCCATAGAACGCAAAAACGACGAGTTTTTGGTAATAACTATCAAACATATAAAACACATTGGAACCCCAAAACTGTGGGCAATAACTCATTAAACAGCCATGAAACGCAAAAACAATGAGTTTTTGGTCATAACTCACATACATGTATCGGGTCTTATAGGCCATGCGAATCCCCCTAGAACCCCAAAACTGTGGGGAGTAGCTCATGAAAACGGACATAAAACACGAAAACGACGAGTTTTGGTCATGTCCTCAACCATGCATAGGGTCTTAAGGTCGTCGTAAATCACCGTGGAACCCCGAAAATATTGGCAATAACACATGAAAATGGCCATAAAACGCAAAAGACGAGTTTTTGATCATAACTCGCAAACATGTAAATCGCATTGGAACCCCAAAACCGTGGGAAATAGCTCCTAAAAATGGACATAAAATACGAAAATGAAGAGTTTATGGTCATGTCTTGAAACATGTATCGGGTATTACGGTCGTTGTAAATCGCCCTCGAACCCCAAAACTGTAGGCAATAACTCATGAAAACATCCATAAAACGCAAAAACGACGAGTTTTTGGTCATAACTCTCAAACAAGTAAATCGTCGTGGAATCCCAAAACTATGGGCAGTAACTCATAAAAATGGCCATAAAACACAAAAATAACGAGTTTTTGGTCATACCTCTCAATCATATAAGTCGCCTTGGAGCCCCAAAACTGTGGACAATAGCTCATGAAAACAGACATAAAACACGAAAAGGACAAGTTTTTGGTCAAGTCCTCAAACATGTATCGGGTCTTACGGTCGTTGTAAATTACCCTGGAACGCCAAAACTGTTGACAATAACTCATGAAAATGGCCATAAAACGCAAAAACGATGAGTTTTTGGTCCTAACTCTCAAACATGTTAGTCACATTAGAACGTTAAAACCGTGGGCAATAGCTCATTGAAACGGCCGTAAAACGCAAAAACGACGAGTTTTATGGCCGTAAATCGCATTGGAACCCCAAAACTGTGGGCAATAGGTCATGTAAATGGCCATAAAACGCGAAAACGACGAATTTTTGGTCATAACTCTCAAACATGTATCATGTCTTACGTGCCATGTGAATCCACCAAGAACCCCAAAACTATGGGCAGTAGCTCGTAAAAACGGCCATAAAACACAAAAACTACGAGTTTTTGGTCATAACTCTCAAACATGTATCGGGACTTACGGTCGTTCCAAATCGCCATGGAACTCAAAACTATTGGCAATACCTCATGAAATCGGCCATAAAATGCAAAAACGACGAGTTTTTTTTATCATAACAATCAAACACGCAAATTGCCTTGGAACCCCCAAACTGTGGGTAATAGCTCATGAAAACGGCCATAACACGCAAAAACGATGAGTTTTTGCTCATGACTCTCATCGGGTGTGACGGTCATTTTAAATCTCCGTGGAACCCCAAAACTATGGGCAATAACTCATGAGAGTGGCCATAAAACACAAAAGTGATAATTTTTTGGTCATACCTCTTAATCATATAAATCGCCTTGGAGCCCCAAAACTAGGGGCAATAGCTCATGAAAACGGATGAAAAACATGAAAATGACGAGTTTTTGCTCATGTCTTCAAACAAGTATCGGGTTTTACGGTCGTTATAAATTGTAACCGAACCCCAAAACGGTTGGGAAATATCTCATGAAAATGAACATAAAACGCAAAAACGTCGAGTTTTTTGTCACACCTCTCAAACATGTAAATTGCATTCGAACCCCAAAATTGTGGGCAATAGCTCATGAAACAACCATAAAACACGAGAACGACGAATTTTTGGTCATAACTCTCGAACATGTATCAGGTCTTACGAGCCATGCGAATACCCATATAACCCCAAAACTATGGGCAATAGCTCATGAAAATAAGACCGTCAAACACGAAAACTACGAGTTTTTGGTCATGCCCTCAAACATGTATCGGGACTTACGGTCGTTGCAAATCGCCCTGGAACCCCAAAACTATTGGCAATAACTCATGAAATCAGCCATAAAATGCAAAAACGACGAGTTTTTGATCATAACTCTCAAACATGCAAATTGCCTTGGAACCCCAAAACTGTGGGCAATACCTCATGAAAACGGCCATAAAACACGAAAACGACGAGCTTTTGGTCATAAATCTCAAACATGTATCAGGACTTACTGTCATTGCAAATCGCCCTGGAACCCCAAAACTGTTGGCAATAACTCATGAAGTCGGCCATAAACCGCAAAAATGATGAGTTTTGGTCATAACTCTCAAACATGTAAATCGCATTGGAACCCCAAAACTGTGGGCAATAGCTCATGAAAACGGCCATAAAACGCGAAAACGACGAGTTTTTGGTCATAACTCTCAAACATGTACCGAGACTTACCGGCCATGCGAATCCCCCTATAACCCCAAAACTGTAGGCAATAACTCATGAAAATAAGACCGTAAAACACGAAAACAATGAGTTTTTGGTCGTGCCCTCAAACATATGAGGGGAATTACAGTTATTTTAAATCACCCTGGAATCCCAAAACTATGGGCAATAACTCATGAAAATAGCCATAAAACGAAAACAACGAGTTCTTGGTCATAACTCTCAAACATGTAAATAGCCTTGGAACCCCAAAACTTTTAGAAATAGCTCATGAAAACAGCCATAAAACGGGAAAACGACGAGTTTTTGGTCGTCACTCTCAAACATGTATCATGTCTAACGGTCATTTTAAATCGCCATGGAACCCCAAAACTATGGGCAATAACTCATGAAAATGGCCATAAAACGCAAAAATGATAATTTTTTGTCATACCTCTCAATCATATAAATCGCCTTGGAGCACCAAAACTGGGGCCAATAGCTCATGATATCGGACAAAAAAACACAAAAACAACGATTTTTTGGTCATGTCCTCAAACATCTATTGGGTCTTACGGGCCAAGAAAATCCCCTTGGAACCCCAAAAACGTGGGCAATAGCTCATAAAAATGGCTATAAAAAAACGACGAGTTTTTGGTCATAACCTCAAACATGTATCGGGTCTTACGGTCGTTGTAAATCGTCATGGAACCCCAAAACTATTGGCAATTTCTCATGAAAACAGCCATAAAACACAAAAAGATGAGTTTTTGGTCATACCTCTCAAACATGTAAACCGTGGGCAATAGCTGATGAAAACAAGACCGTAAAAACGAAAACGACGAGTTTTTGGTCATGCCCTCAAGCATGTATCGGGTCTTATTAGCCATGCAAATCCCTTGGAACCCTAAAATTGCAGGCAATAGCTCATGAAAATGGCCATAAAACACGAAAACGACGAGTTTTTGCTTATAACTCTCAAACATATATCGGGTCTTACGGTCGTTATAAATCGTAATGGAACCCCCAAATTGTTGGCAATAGCTCATGAAAACGACTATGAAATGAAGAAACAACGAGTTTTTGGTCATAACTCTCAAACATGTAAATCGCATTGGAACACCAAAACTGTGGGCAATAGCTCATGAAAACAACCATAAAACGTGAAAACGACGAGTTTTGGTGATAACTCTCAAACATGTATCGGGTCTTACGGGCCATGCGAATCCCCATATAACCCCAAAACTGTGGGTAATAGCTCATGAAAATAAGACCGCCAAACACGAAAACAATGAGTTTTTGGTCATGCCCTCAAACATGTAAGGGGAACTACGGTCATTTTAAATCGCCATGGAACCCCAAAACTATGGGCAATAACTCATGAAAATAGCCATAAAATTTAAAAAAGACGAGTTCTTGGTCATAACTCTCAAACATGTAAATCGCCTTGGAACCTCAAAACTTTTAGAAATAGCTCATGAATACAGCCAGAAAACGAGAAAACGACGAGTTTTTGGTCATGACTCTCAGGCATGTATCGGGTCTAACGGTCATTTTAAATCGCCGTGGAACCCCAAAACTTGTGGAAATAACTCATGAAAATGGCCATAAAAATGCAAAAATGATGGATTTTTTGGTCATACCTCTCAATCATATAAATGGCCTTGGAGCCCCAAAACCAGGGGCAATAGCTCATGAAAACGGACAAAAAACTCGAAAATGACGAGTTTTTTGGTCATATCCTCAAACATGTATTGGGTCTTACAGTCATTGTAAATCGCCCTGGAACCCCAAAACGGTTGGCAAAAAACTCATGAAAACGGCAATAAAACGCAAAAAAGACGAGTTTTTGGTCATGTGCTCAAACATGTATCGGGTCTTACGGGCCATGCAAATCCCCTTGGAACCCCAAAACCGTGGGCAATAGCTCATAAAAATGGCTATAAAACACGAAAACGATGAGTTTTTGGTCATAACCTCAAACATGTATAGGGTCTTACGGTCGTTGTAAAAATCATCATGGAACACCAAAACTGTTGGCAATTACTCATGCAAATAGCCATAAAACGCAAAAATGACGACTTTTTGGTCATACCTCTCAAACATGTCAATCGCCTTGGAGCCCCAAAACCGTGGGCTATAGGTGATGAAAACGTCCATAAAACATGAAAATGACAAGTTTTTGGTCATGTCCTCAAACATGTATCGGGTCTTATGGTCATTGTAAATCACTCAAGAACCCCCAAACTATGGGAAATAACTCATGAAAATGACGATAAAACGCAAAAACGACAAGTTTTTGGTCATAACTCTCAGACATGTAAATTGCATTGGAACCCAAAACCATGGGCAATAGCTCATGAAAGCAACCAAAAAACGCAAAAACGACGAGTTTTTGGTCATAATCCTTAAACATGTATCAAGTCTGTCAGGTGATGACCCACAAGTATAGGGCGTGTATCACAGTATTTTCGATAAGTAAGAGTGTTGAACCCAACGAGGAGCAGAAGGTGCTGGCTAGTGGCTTGGAGCAGGAATTCTCTGTAAATATTTAGCAAACGGATTTTAAAGGGGTTTTGATAATGCAGGTAAATAAAGCACGAGTAAATAAAATACAATAAGAATAAATGCAGCAGGTGGCCCAATCCTTTATTCAGCAAAGGACAAGCCGGTTGTATTACTTAAGATGACCAAATGTTCTCGAGGACACACGGGAATATCCTCAAGTGCTTTCGCTTCATATAGTTGATTAATCTTCTTTAGTTTGCTAAGTGTTGTGTGGGTGAACCTGTGCTAATGTACCAACCTTCCTAGGACTAATACATACTTGTAATTATACCCCTTGCAAGCATCCGCAAGTACAAGAAAGTAATTAAGGTAGAAACCTAACCACAGCTTTAAACTCTAAGATCCTGACGTCCCTTATGCAATGGTTTCCTAACGGGGGTTCAGGTTTCTGTCACTCCGGCAACTCCTACGATTAGTAGCCAAATACACAATGCATTCCCCTAGGCCCATATAGGTGAAGTGTCATGTAGTCGTTGTTTACATGACACCACTAGAAGAAGTACACCACAACTTAAATATCAAACTATTGAATCTTTCGCAACACAATTCCACTACTAACAACATGACTTCTCCCATGCCCTCAAGAACAAAACAAACTACTCACAAGACATCATATGGATCATGGTCAGAGATGGAATAATGATGTATAACAAACTTAACATAAACAATAATTCAACGGTTCACTCAGTAGCATCAACTACAAGGAGTAATGAACACCGGGAAAGTTTCCCCTAAGAACTATGCAAGATTCAACCCAATTGTTACAACGGTATGGAGGTGGTGATGATGGTGCTGGTGGAGATGATGATGATCCCGATGAAGTCCAGCTTGATGGTGGTGTTGATGGCGATGATCTCCCCTCTCCTGGAAGGAATTCCTCCGGCAGAATTCTGTCTGCCGGAGAGATCTTTCTCTCTTGGTGTTTTCCGCCCCGTAGAGGCGGCGAAATCTTTCTGTGGTCGCTCCCCAGGTATTAGGGTTCCGTGGAGATAATATACGCCAAAGGGGGGAGCCAGGGGTGGACCAGGGCGGCCACACCACCTGGTGGCGCGGCCTAGGGTTGCCCGCGCTAGGGGGTGGTGTGGCCCCCCTGTGGCCCATCTCAGCCTCCCCTTCTAGCTCCCTTCGTCTTTTGGAAAAATAGGATTTTCCATGTATTTTCCTGGATTTTTTGATCTTCGCGAATTTTTCCTCCAAACATCACCTTTTCCATCAGAATCTTGACTGCAACGGTCCATGCTCCAAAAGTCATCAACCATGAAAAAAAAAATGAAATAATGTAAGTATCATCTCTTAATATGAAATATATCAATGAATAATAGTAAATTATGATATAGAATAGTGATGCAAAATGGACGTATCAACTCCCCCCAAGCTTAGACTTCGCTTGTCCCCAAGCGAAACTGAACTCAATAAACATGCCCTCAGGTTTATGGAGCGAAGAGTCAATAAAAGAATACAGACAAGAAGGATCACATTCATCAATGCATAAGTCATAATAGAGGACAACTCACTATAATATAACTTAACTTGCAATAAGTAAAGGAAACACAATAAAGATACATAAAGTAAACCATAATTGGTAATGACAAACTTAGCTCTTGGTCGACGAATAGCTGATAATTTGCTGGAGTTCACAAATAACTAATTTTCAATGATAACTTTCAAAGTAGTAGACACTAACATAAGAGCAATGTACAAAACAAGGAACATAAGAAACAAGCTTGAATAAATCATCATATGAATGAATGAAACACAAAAACTCAAAATACTTGCTGAGGTGGAAGGGAATAGGTTTACTGACTCAACTTAAAAGTAAAAGAAAGGCCCTTCATAGAGGGAAGCAGGGATTTCAAGTTTCATAAAGAGCTTCCAAAAATTATGGTACTTATTAGCTTTCAGCTCTCATTGCCCCTATCATAGGCATCTTTAGGTGATTAAGGTTAAAGTGACACAACTAAGAGGATATGCTTGACAAGTTATAAGTTGAAATATCATGCCCCTTACTTACGAGTATCGAACCTCATGCTACTCAACTTTAGTCACAAGTAAGCTCTTGTCATTGCAAATACATATGTATCATAAAGAACTGCCAACGGGGTACCCCTTGCACATGATACAAGAGCTATCCCATAATCAAAATGACAAGGCAAACAGACAATGAGCATCTCAGCGATCCTTTTATTTGCTATTTGCATAGGTTTTTATTGAGGATGCTTCATAGAGTGCTCATTATGGTTATGCTGCAAGTTTCCACCATGATTAGGGATGGCTTAGGCTAGTGACCCAGGCGTTTCTCTAACACACATATAAACTCCATGATCTTACAAGTCCCCCCTTTATTTCACACCGCCGGGATCCATAGGCGAAAGAACCATGATATCAACGGAATATAAGTGCAATGTTGAAAGCGTTCCCCATGATACATGGTTCTACTAACTTCAACTTATAAAGCACAAGCATATATGCAACAAAGATGGACATAATGGTTCAAGATTATTAAGTGCAAGAAAATAAGGTGTGCCATCAAGTTCATGAGAGGTTTAATCACTAATTTTCAAGTTTAATTTGGAAGGTAGATAAAAAGAATTTACTTGGAATAGCAATAGGGCTAGTAGGTAGGTATGGTGGACAAAAATGGCATATGTTTTGGTTTAAGGATTGGATACACAAGAAGCATTCCCTCTCAGTACAGGTTTTTGGCTTGCAAGGCTGGGTAGCAAGCATAAGAGTTGAAGGAAACAAACAAACATACAAGTGATAAAAACAAACATGCAATCTTCCTTGGAAGCACAAAAGATCTTAACTAGAGAATACTAAACTTATTAGCAAATCAAGAAAGAATGATGATGAAATTATATTTCTTTAGAGTACTTTTATCTTTTTCATTCAATTCTCAAAATAGTGTCGCTACTGACTGAGCCAGGTTTGCCAAAACAAACTCAATTAACTCAATGATCCCAAAGTAATACCAATACTAATGACAAGATCAATCATATAATCATGAATAGAAAACTAATATAAGATATGAAAGAGAGTACATGATAGAACTTCTCATTAATATTCCATAACGGTAACTCACACCAAGGGATACATATCTAACGAGAGGGGGGACACTTCCATAATGCAAACCATCCTACATGATAACTTCTTTATTCATGATATGACTCTGCTAAAAAGGTAAAAAGATAGAAGATAGTGATGTGATACCGCGGCACTCCCCCAAGATTGGAACAAACCAAGGTGATGCCAAAACCTGATGACGAATAACTCCTTCGGTGGTGGTGGTATTCTCTCGTCATCGCCCGACTTCCAGGGTAAGGGCTCCCCATCAACAAAGGCCATCGTGGTCTCCAGGATCCTGAAACTTGCAGCAGCACTTACGCGTTTAAACCTAACCTCGTACTCACAATTTTGTTTTTGAATGTCGTAGAGCTGTGCTTGTAGTTGGTTGGTTGTTTGGCAGAGTGAGAGGACTTCATCTTTGAGCTCAACAGTCTCCTTTTGGTGCTCGACGATGAGTTTGGAACAAATCTGATGGATGATATCCACTTCGCGCTCCGCCATCTTCTTGTACCTGAAGACTTCTTGCTCCAGTGCTTCCATCCTGTCTTCTAGACTTCCTTCACCTTTAGGGCCTTGAACCTCCTTTATCCGTACCTCTCCATCTTCAAGCAACAACTCCTTGGGATGAATCTTCAACTTTCTCATGTATGGGTTGATGATATCCATAGAGGAATCTTCCTTAGCTGATCCAGAGGAAGACATTGTGGCTCCAAATCTAGGACTCTACCTATCAGAAACAGATCAAAACGAAAACACAATGAGAACATGATATACGAACCTCGGGGAATCCAGGGGATTATATATTACGAAGTTTTACAGCAAAAGGAAGGTACTGGGAGAAAACGGGTCGGAGACGGAGGCCAAGGTGGACACACCAGCTGCTAGCACGGCCAGGGGGCGCACGCCAGGGGGTGGTGTGAGCCACCCTGGCTCTGTTTCCGTCCCTCTTTCACTTCATAGCTTTCCTTGTTGGATAAAGACTGCAAAAGTATAATTGGACAGAATTTTCGCGGAACTTTTCTTACCAGAACTGTTACCTATTCGAAAACAGACTCTGCAGGTCTCCGAATTTGGCAATTAGTAGATTCTTCCAGAGTCACCAGTTGAATGTCATCAATATCTTCATCTTCATAGTCATATTGCTCGAGTCATGAAACCTTTCACTTTCTCATTACATCATTTTCTCCACTAACTTGGAAATTTCTTCACACAAAACTTCACACAATTCTCATTAGCAACATTAGTGTAAGCGAGGTAATGAACCTTTTAAGTCCAATTTTAACTGAAATCCATCAAATAATAAGCTACTGTAGCAACTCCTTCCGAAAACCCAAAAAGAATTCAAAAAGGAAATCGATTAAAGAAGCAAATGCAAGAGTGGCAAAATCTGTCAAAACAGACCAATAGGTAAATATCATTTTTTTCGAAAATCTTCTGTTGCTCAAATAAAAAAGGGAAAAAACTAACGAAAGTTAAATAACAACCTGTGGCAGAAGCACAAAAAATTACAGCTCAATCCAACATACAGAGAACTCTCACAAAGTTTTACGGCGAAGCACAAAAATCTGTTTCGGGACAGCAACTTCCCCAAATCTTACTTCTCTCTCATTAGAGGTTGAAGTTGACACAAAAACTAAATAAAAGGGTAAGGAGAGGTCATTACCGAAGTAATAACTTCCAAGACTCAAAGAAACAAAAACAAACTGAAAACAAAAATAAATTGGGTTGTCTCCCAAAAAGCTCTTTCTTTATAGCCATTAAGATGGACAGGATAATTTGAATGATGCTCACATAAGCATATGAATTGAAGTGAAAGAGAGCATTAAGAAGCAAAAATACACATGTTTAAGTCTAACCCACTTCCTATGCAAGGGAATTTTAGAAACAAACAAGTTGTTGAAACCAGAAGCTGTAAGCATAAGAAGGCAAAACAGGTGCAACATAAAGACTTTAAGCAAAAAACAAGGAAACTTGATATTATTGAGATGCATAAGAACAGTCTTCCCTCTCTCATAATAGCTTTCAGTATCATGTGTAAACTTAACGATATAACTATCACAAGAACCATGGTAGCAATGATCGCTTATCCTAACAGAAAATACAGGGACACTAACTCTCATAACACTACTTTGTGAAACAATATTAGGGATATCCTTACAGAGGATAGTGTGTCCATCTTCCACATATTTAGTGACAAAGTCTTTCATATTTGCTATTATAGTTTCATCATCCAATTGTTTATCAGGTTCAATAGCTTTATTTGTACTTTAATCAACTATACTAGCTATCATAGAATGTTCCTTTATCTTAACTGGGAAAAGTATTTTCTCAATGTAAGGTTCAGGTAAAGCATGATTAGCAGTATAAACTTTAGTATTTCTTGCAGGAACACACTTAGCAACATCTTTATATGGTTCATGATACAAATTACACTTCTTTTTAGGAACTTCAATATAGGAAGCAAAATCCTTAAAATAAGTTGCAATAGCTTGAGAGTCTAGACCATAAGCATTTTTAATATTTTGAAAGCCATCAATGCATTCATAATCATAATTTATACCTGATTTTCTTCCTTTGTCATTCTCCCATGCTTCAGCATTATCTTGAATACGGTCTAGAAGATCCCATTTAACTTATTCTTCCATGCGAGTGAATGATCCAGCACAAGAAGCATCCAATAAATCCTTATCATGAAGAGAAAGCCTTGCATAAAAATTATTGATAATAATATTGTTGGGGAGCTCATGAATGGGACATTTAAGCATTAGTAATTTCAATCTCCCCCAAGCTTGAGCGGTACTCTCTCCATCAAGTGGCCAAAAGTTGTATATTTGATTCCAATCTTTATGAATCTCACTAGGAGGATAAAACTTTGAATAAAAGAGAGGTACAATTTCCTCCCATTCAAGAGCTTGACCATTCTTCAGCAGCTTATACCAGTCCTCAGCTCTTCCTTTCAGTGATAATGAGAATAACGTCTTCTTGACTTGATCTGTAGTAATACCTGCACAGTTGAACAACCTGGATAATTCGTCTATAAAGAGCAAATGATCACCGGGATGGACAGTTCCATCTCCAACATAATAGTTATCCATAACACGATCAATAATTCTTGTAGGTATTTTAAAAGCATCATTCTCAGCAGGTGGTGGTTCATCTACCCCTTAGCAGTGGTAGTAGCATTACGAAATAAGAAATTCAGCAAATTATCCATAATGAAAATAAAGTAACTGACAGAAATAAAAAATACTCACAGTAGAAGTTTCCTTTACCAGTTCCACTCTCCAATAGCGCTTTACTCCCCGGCAACAGCGCCAGAAAATAGTCTTGATGACCCACAACTATAGGGGGTGTATCGCAGTATTTTCGATAAGTAAGAGTGTCGAACCCAACGAGGAGGAGAAGGTGCTGGCTAGTGGCTTGGAGCAGGAATTCTCTGTAAATACTTAGCAAACAAATTTTTATAGGTTTTTGATGATGCAGGTAAATAAAGTAGGAGTAAATAAAATACAATAAGAATAAATGCAGCAGGTGGCCCAAACCTATATTCAGCAAAGGACAAGCCGATTGTATTACTTAAGATGACCAAACGTTCTCGAGGACACATGGGAATATCGTCAAGTGCTTTCGCTACATATAATTGATTAATCTTCTTTAGTTTGCTAAGTGTTGTGTGGGTGAACCTGTGCTAATGTATTCCTAGGACTAATACATACTTGTGATTATACCCCTTGCAAGCATCCGCAAGTATAAGAAAGTAATTAAGGTAGAAACCTGACCACAACTTTAGACTCTAAGGCCCTAAAGTCCCTTGTGCAATGGTTTCCTAATGGGGGTTCAGGTCTCTGTCACTCCGGTAACCCCTACGATTAGTAGCAAATACACAATGCATTCCCCTAGGCCCATATAGGTGAAGTGTCATGTAGTCGACGTTCACATGACACCAGTAGAAGAAGTACACCACAACTTAAATATCAAACTATTGTATCTTTCTCAACACAATTCCACTACTAACAGCATGACTTCTCCCATGTGCTAAGAACAAAACGAACTACTCACAAGACATCATATGGATCATGATCAGAGATGGAATAATGATGTATAACAAGCTGAACATAAACAATAATTCAATGGTTCACTCAATAGCATCAACTACAAGGAGTAATCAACACCAGAAAAGTTTCCCCTAAGAACTATGCAAGATTCAACCCAATTGTTACAGCGGTATGGAGGTGGTGATGATGGTGCTGGTGGAGATGATGATGTTGATGATCCTGATGCAGTCCAGCTTGATGGTGGTGTTGATGGCGACGATCTCCCATCTCCAGGAAGGAATTCCCTCGGTAGAATTCTGTCTGCCGGGGAGATCTTTCTCTCTCGGTGTTTTCCGCCCCGTAGAGGTGGCGAAATCTTTCTGTGGTCGCTCCCTAGGTATTAGGGTTCCGTGCAGATAATATACGCCAGAGGGGGCAGCCAGGGGTGGACCAGGGCGGCCACACCACCTGGTGGCGCGACCTAGGGTGGCCTGCGCCAGCGGGTGGTGTGGGCCCCGTGTGGCCCATCTCAGCCTCCCCTTCTGGCTTTCTTAGTCTTCTGGAAAAATAGGATTTTCAATGTATTTTCCTGGATTTTATGATCTTCACGAATTTTGCCTCCAAACCGCACCTTTTCCATCAGAATCCTGACTGCAGCGGTCCATGCTCCAAAGTCATCAACCATGCAAAAACAGATGAAATAACATAAGTATCATCTCTTAATATGAAATATATCAGTGAATAACTATAAATTATGATATAGAATAGTGATGCAAAATGGACGTATCATCAGGCTAAGCGAATCCCACTAGAACCCCAAAACTGTGGGCAATAGCTCATGAAAACATGTATCTGGTCTTACAGGCCATGCGAATCCCCCTAGAACAAGTACGAGGTCTTATCGAGTCATGTCCTCAAACATGTATTGGGTCTTATGGTCATTTATATCGCCCTGTAACCCAAAAACTATGGACAATAACTCATGAAAATGGCCATAAAACGCAAAAACAACGAGTTCTTGGTCATAACTCTCAAACATGTAAGTCGCCTTGGAGCCTAAAACTGTGCGCAATAGCTCATACAAACGGCCATAAAACATGAAAACGACGAGTTTTTGGTCATATTCTCAAACATGTATTGGGTCTGACGGTCGTTGTGCATCGTCCTGGAACCCCAAAACTATGGGCAATAACTCATGAAAACGGCCATAAAACGCAAAAATGACGAGTTTTTGGTTGTACCTCTCAATCAAATAAATCGCCTTGGAGCCCCAAAACTGTGGACAATAACTCATGAAAGCGGACATAAAATACGACAATGACGATTTTTTGGTCATATCCTGAAACATGTATCAGGTCTTATGTTCATTGTGAATCCCCTCAGAACTCTAAAACTATGGGCAATAGCTCATGAAAACATCCATAAAACGCAAAAGCGACGAGTTTTTGGTCAAAACTCTCAAACATGTATCATGTCATGGAACTCCAAAACTGTTGGCAATAGCTCATGAAAACGACCATAAAACACAGAAACAACGAGTTTTTGGTCATAACTCTCAAACATGCAAATCGCATTGGAACCCCAAAACCATGGGCAATAGCTCATGAAAACGACCATAAAACGCGAAAACGACGTGTTTTTTTGTCATAACTCTCAAACATGTATCAGGTCTTATGGGCCATGCGAAACCCCTATAACCCCAAAACTATGGGCAATAGCTCATGAAAATAAGATAAAACACGAAAACAATGAGTTTTTGGTCATGCCCTCAAACATCTAAGGGGAATTACGATCATCTTTAATCGCCCTGGAACCCCAAAACTATGAGCAATAACTCATGAAAATAGCCATAAAACAAAAAAATGACGAGTTCTTGGTCATAATTCTCAAACAATAAATCGCCTTGGAACCCTAAAACTTTTAGAACTAGCTCATGAAAATGGCCATAAAACGCCAAAACGACGAGTTTTTGGTCATGACTCTCAAACATGTATCGGGTCTAACGGTCATTTTAAATCGCCGTGGAACCCCAAAACTATGGGCAATAACTCATCAGAATTGACATAAAACGCAAAAATGATGGATTTTTTGGTCATACCTCTCAATCATATAAATTGCCTTGGAGCCCCAAAACAGGGGGCAATAGCTCATGAAAACGGACAAAAAACACGAAAATGATGAGTTTTTGGTCATGTCTTCAAACATGTATCGGGTCTTACGGTCATTGTAAATCGCCCTGGAACCCCAAAACGGTTGGCCAATAACTCATGAAAATGGCAATAAAATGCAAAAGCGACGAGTTTTTGGTCATAACTCTCAAACATGTAAATCACATTAGAACCGCAAAACTGTGGTTAATAGCTCATGAAAACAACCAAAAATGCGAAAACGACGAGTTTTTGGTCATAAGTCTCAAACATGTATTGGGTCTTACAGGCCATGCAAATCCCCCAAGAATCCCAAAACTATGGGCAATAGCTCATAAATACAGCCATAAAACACGAAAACTACAAGTTTTTGGTCATAACTCTCAAACTTGTATCAGAACTTATGGTCGTTACAAATCTCCCTCGAACCGCAAAACTGCTGGCAATAAGTCATGAAAACGGCCATAAAACGCAAAAAACAACGAGTTTTTGGTAATAACTTTCAAACATGTAAAACACATTGGAACCCCAAAACTGTGGGCAATAACTCATGAAAACAACCATACATGTATCGGGTCTTATAGGCCATGCGAATCCCCCTAGAACCCCAAAACTGTGGGCAGTAGCTCATGAAAACGTACATAAAACACGAAAACGACGAATTTTTGGTCGTCTTAAGCTCGTTGTAAATCACCCTGGAACCCCGACTGTTGGTAGTAACTCATGAAAATGGCCATAAAACGCAAAAATATGAGTTTTTGGTCATAACTCGCAAACATGTAAATCGCATTGGAACCCCCAAACTATGGGTAATAGCTCCTGAAAATGGATAAAAAATACGAAAATGATGAGTTTATGGTCATGTCGTGAAACATGTATCAGGTATTACGGTTGTTGTAAATCGCTCTGGACGTCCATAAAACGCAAAAACGACGAGTTTTTGGTCATAACTCCCAAACAAGTAAATCGTCTTGGACTCCCAAAACAATGGGCAATAACTCATGAAAATCGCCATAAAACGCAAAAATAACGAGTTTTTGGTCATACCTCTCAATCATATAAGTCGCCTTGGAGCCCCAAAACTCTGGGCAATAGCTCATGAAAACGGACATAAAACACGAAAAAGACAAGTTTTTGGTCAAGTCCTCAAACATGTATCGGGTCTTACGGTCATTGTAAATCGCTCTGGAATGCCAAAACTGTTGACAATAACTCATGAAAATGGCCATAAAACGCAAAAACGACGAGTGTTTGGTCCTAACTCTCAAACATGTTAGTCGCACTGGAACCCTAAAACCGTGGGCAATAGCTCATGGAAACGGCCATAAAACGGAAAAACGACGAGTTTTTGGTCATAACTCTTAAACATGTAAATCGCATTGGAACCCTAAAACTATGGGCGTTAGCTCATAAAAACGGCCATAAAACACAATAACTACGAGTTTTTGGTCATAACTCTCAAACATGTATCAGGACTTACGGTCGTTGCAAATCGCCATGGAACCCCAAAACTATTGGCAATACCTCATGAAATCGGCCATAAAATGCAAAGACGACGAGTTTTTTTATCATAAAAATCAAACATGCAAATTGCATTGGAACCCTAAAAATGTGGGTAATAGCTCATGAAAACGGCCATAAAATACGAAAACGACGAGTTTTTGGTCATGAGTCTCATCGGGTCTGACGGTCATTTTAAATCTCCATGGAACCCCAATACTATGGGCAATAACTCTTGAAAATGGCCATAAAACGCAAAAATGACGAGTTTTCTGTTATACCTCTCAATCAAATAAATGGTCTTGGAGCCCCAAAACTGTGGACAATAACTCATGAAAGCGGACATAAAACACGACAATGATGATTTTTTGGTCATGTCCTAAAACATGTATCAAGTCTTATGGTTGTTGTGAATCGCCTTGGAACCCCAAAACTCTTGGCAATAACTCATGAAAACGACCATAAATCGCAAAAACGACGAGATTTTGGTCAAAAATCTGAAACATCTAAAGCGCCGTGGAACCCCAAAACTATGGGCAGTAACTCATGAAAATAACCATAAAACGCAAAAATGACGAGTTTTTGGTCACGACTCTCAAACATGTATCAGGTCTGATTGTCATTTTAAATTGTCGTGGAACCCCAAAACTATGGGCAGTAACACATGAAAATGGCCATAAAACGCAAAACATGGAATTTGTGGTCATACCTCTCAATCATATAAATCGCCTTGGAGCCCCAAAACTGTGGGCAATAGCTCATGCAAATGGACATAAACAAGAAAATGACGAGTTTTTTGTCATGTCCTCAAACATGTATCGGGTCTTACGGTTGTTGTAAACCATCCCGGAACCCCAAAACTGCTGGCAATAACTCATGAAAATGGCCATAAAACGTAAAACCGACGAGTTTTTGGTAATAACTTTCAAATATGTAAAACACATTGGAACCCCAAAACTATGGGCAATAACTCATGAAAACGGCCATAAAACGCGAAAACGATGAGTTTTTGGTCAAAACTCACATACATGTATCTGGTCTTACAGGCCATGCGAATCCCCTAGAACCCCAAAACTCTAGGCAGTAGCTCATGAAAACGGACATAAAACACGAAAACGACGAGTTTTTGTTCATGTCCTCAAGCATGCATCTAGTCTTAAGGTCATTGTAAATCACCCTCTAACACCAAAACTGTTGGCAATAACTCATGAAAATGGCCGTAAAACGCAAAAGAAAAGTTTTTGTTCATAACTCGCAAATATGTAAATTGCATTGGACCCCCCAAACTATGGGCAATAGCTCATGAAAACAGACATAAAATACGAAAATGACGGGTTTTTGGTTATGTCCTAAAACATGTATCGGGGATTACGGTCGTTGTAAATTGCCCGGGAACCCCAAAACTACTGGCAATAACTCATGAAAACGTCCATAAAACGCAAAAAACGACGAGTTTTTAGTCACAACTCTCAAACATGTAAATCGCTATGGAATCCCAAAACGATGGGCAGCAACTCATGAAAATGGCTAGAAAACGCAAAAATAACGAGTTTTTTGTCATACTCTCAATCATATAAGTCGCCATGGAGCCCCAAAATTCTGGGCAATACCTCATGAAAACAGACATAAAACACGAATAGGACAAGTTTTTGGTCAAGTCCTCAATCATGTATCGGGTCTTACGGTCGTTGTAAATCGCCCTGGAACCCCAAAACTATTGACAATAACTCATGAAAATGGCCATAAAATGCAAAAACGATGAGGTTTTGGTCATAACTCTCAAACATGTAAATCACATTAGAATCCCAAAACTGTGGGCAATAGCTCATGAAAACAGCCAAAAATGCGAAAACGACGAGTTTTTGGTCATAAGTCTCAAACGTGTATTGGGTCTTACAGGCCATGCAAATCCCACAAGAACCCCAAAACTGTGGGCAATAACTCATGAAAACAGCCATAAAATGCGAAAACAATGAGCTTTTGGTCATAAATCTCAAACATGTATCGGGACTTATGGTCAGTCCAAATCGCCCTAGAACCCCCAAACTGTTGGCAATCACTTATGAAATCGGCCATAAACCGCAAAAACAACGAGTTTTGGTCATAAATCTCAAACATGTAAATCGCATTGGAACCCCAAAACTATGGGCAATAGCTCATGAAAACGGCCATAAAACACGAAAATGACGATTTTTTGGTCATAACTCTCAATCGGGTCTTACGGGCCATGCGAATCCCCCTAGAACCCCAAAACTGTGGGCAAGAACTCATGAAAAGATGACCTTAAAACACGAAAACAATGAGTTTTTGGTTCTTACCTCAAACATGTATGGTGTCTTATGGTCATTTTAAATTGCACTAGAACCCCATAACTATGGGCAATAATTCATGAAAATGGCCATAAAACAAAGAATGGACGAGTTCTTGGTGATAACTCTCAAACATGTAAATCCCCTTGGAGCCCCAAAACTATGGGCAATAGCTCATGAAAACGGCCATAAAATGCGAAAACGACGAGTATTTGGTCATAGCTCTCAAACATGTATCGGCTCTTACGGGCCATGCGAATCCCCATAGAAACCCCAAACTGTGGGCAATAGCTCATGAAAACAAGACCATAAAACACGAAAACGATTAGTTTTTTTTATCATGCCCTCAAGCATGTATGGGGTCTTACAGTCATCTTAAATCGCCCTGGAACCCCAAAACTATAGGCCATAACTCATGAAAATGGCCATAAAATGAAAAAACGACGAGTTCTTGCTCATAACTCTCAAACATGTAAATTGCCTTGGAACCCCCAAACTGTGGGCAATAGCTCATGAAAACAGCCATAAAACGCGAAAACGACGAGTTTTTGGTCATGCCTTTCAAATATGTATTAGGTCTGACGGTCATTTTAAATCACCGTGGAACCCCAAAACTATGGGATAACTCATGAAAATGGCCATAAAACGCAAAAATGATGAGTTTTTGGTCATACCTCTCAATCAAATAAATCGCCTTGGAGCCACAAACCTGTGGGCAATAGCCCATGAAAACGGACATAAAACATGACAATGACGAGTTTTTGGTCATGTCCTGAAGCATGTATCAGGTATTACGGTTGTTTTGAATCACTTTGGAACCCCAAAACTGTTGGCAATAACTCATGAAAACGACCATAAATCGCAAAAAACGACGAGTTTTTGGTCAAAAATCTCAAACATGTAAAGCACCGTGGAACCCCAAAACTATGGACAATAACTCATGAAAATGGCCATAAAACGTAAAAATGACGAGATTTTGGTCACGACTCTCAAACATGTATCAGGTCCGATCGTCATTTTAAATCGCCGTGAAACCCCAAAACTATGGGCAGTAACACATGAAAATGGCCATAAAATGCAAAACTTAGGAGTTTGTGGTCATACCTCTCAATCATATAAATCGCCTTGGAGCCCCAAAACCGTGGGCAATAGCTCATGCAAATGGACATAAACAAGAAAATGAAAAGTTTTTGGTCATGTCCTCAAACATTTACCGAGTCTTATGGTCGTTGTAAATCATCCTGGAACCCCAAAACTGCTGGCAATAACTCATCAAAACGTCCATAAAACGTAAAAACGACGAGTTTTTGGTATTAACTTTCAAACATGTGAAACACATTGGAACCCCAAAACTGTGGGCAATAGCTCATGAAAAAGGCCATAAAACGCGAAAACGATGAGTTTATTGTCAAAACTCACATACATGTATCTGGTCTTATAGGCCATGCGAATCCCCTAGAACCCCAAAACTCTAGGCAGGAGCTCATGAAAACGGACATAAAACACGAAAACGACAAGTTTTTCGTCATGTCCTCAAACATGCATAGGGTCTTAAGGTCGTCGTAAATCACCATGGGTCCCGAAACTGTTGGTAATAACATCATGAAAATGGCCACAAAACGCAAAAAGATGAGTTTGTTGGTAATAAACTCATGAAAATGGCTAGAAAACGCAAAAATAACGAGTTTTTTTGTCATACTCTCAATCATATAAGTCGCCATGGAGCCCCAAGATTGTGGACAATACCTCATGAAAACGGACATAAAACACGAAAAGGACAAGTTTTTGGTCAAGTCCTCAATCATGTATCGGGTCTTACGGTCGTTGTAAATCGCCCTGGAACCCCAAAACTATTGACAATAACTCATGAAAATGGCCATAAAATGCAAAAACGATGAGGTTTTGGTCATAACTCTCAAACATGTAAATCACATTAGAATCCCAAAACTGTGGGCAATAGCTCATGAAAACAGCCAAAAATGCGAAAACGACGAGTTTTTGGTCATAAGTGTCAAACGTGTATTGGGTCTTACAGGCCATGCAAATCCCCCAAGAACCCCAAAACCGTGGACAATAACTCATAAAAACGACCATAAAACACGAAAAATACGAGTTTTTGGTCATAACTCTCAAACATGTATCGGGACTTACGGTTATTGCAAATCGCCTTGGAACCACAAAACTGCTGGCAATAACTCATGAAAATGGCTATAAAACGCAAATACGACGAATTTTTGGTAATAACTTTCAAACATGTAAACCACATTGGAACCCCGAAACTGTGGGCAATAGCTCATGAAAACAGCCATAAAACGCGAAAACGATGAGTTTTTGGTCATAACTCACATACTTGTATCGGGTCTTACAGGCCATGCGAATCCCCCTATAACCCCCAAACTATGGGCAATAGCTCATAAAAACGGCCATAAAACACAAAAACTATGAGTTTTTGCACATAACTCTCAAACATGTATCGGGACATACGGTCGTTGCAAATTGCCATGGAACCCCAAAACTATTGGCAATACCTCATGAAATCGGCCATAAAACGCAAAAACGACGAGTTTTTTATCATAACAATCAAACATGCAAATTGCCTTGGAACCCTAAAAATGTGGGTAATAGCTCATGAAAACGGCCATAAAATACGAAAACAACAAGTTTTTGGTCATGACTCTCATCGGGTATAACGGTCATTTTAAATCTCCATGGATTTCCAAAACTATGGGCAATAACTCATGAAAATGGCCATAAAAAAGAAAAATGACGATTTTTTGGTTATACCTCTCAACCAAATGAATCGCCTTAGAGCCCCAAAACTATGGGCGATAGCTCATGAAAACGGACATAAAACACGACAATGACGAGTTTTTGGTCATGTCCTAAAAAATGTATCAGGTCTTATGGTTGTTGTGAATCGCCTTGGAACCCCAAAACTGTTGGCAATAACTCATGAAAACGACCATAAATCGCAAAAAACGACGAGTTTTTGGTCAAAAATCTCAAACATGTAAAGCGCCGTGGAACCCCAAAAACTATGGGTAATAACTCATGAAAATGGCCATAAAACGCAAAAATGACGAGTTTTTGGTCACGACTCTCAAACATGTATCAGGTCTGATTGTCATTTTAAATTGTCGTGGAACCCCAAAACTATGGGCAGTAACACATGAAAATGGCCATAAAATGCAAACCTTAGGAGTTTGCGGTCATACCTCTCAATCATATAAATTGCCTTGGAGCCCCAAAACTGTGGGCAATAGCTCATGCAAATGGACATAAACAAGAAAATGACGAGTTTTTGGTCATGTCCTAAAACATGTATCGGGTCTTACGGTCATTGTAAATCATCCTAGAACCCCAAAACTGCTGGCAATAACTCATGAAAACGGCCATAAAATGTAAAAACAACAAGTTTTTGGTAATAACTTTCAAACATGTAAAACACATTGGAACCCCAAAAATGTGGGCAATAACTCATGAAAACCACCATAAAACGCGAAAATGATGAGTTTTTGGTCAAAACTCACATACATGTATCTGGTCTTATAGGCCATGCGAATCCCCTAGAACCCCAAAACTCTAGGCAGCAGTTCATGAAAATGGACATAAAACACGAAAACGACGAGTTTTTGTTCATGTCCTCAAACATGCATCGAGTCTGAAGGTCGTTGTAAATCACCCTGGAACACCGAAACTGTTGGCAATAACTCATGAAAATGGCCATAAAACAAAAAAGACAAGTTTTTGGTCATAACTCGCAAACATGTAAATTGCATTGGACCCCCAAAACTGTGGGCAATAGCTCATGAAAACAGACATAAAATACGAAAATGACAGGTTTTTGGTTATGTCCTAAAACATGTATCGGGTATTACGGTCGTTGTAAATTGCCCTGGAACCCCAAAACTATTGGCAATAACTCATGAAAACATCCATAAAACGCAAAAAACGACGAGTTTTTAGTCCCAACTCTCAAACATGTAAATCGCTATGGAATCCCAAAACTATGGGCAGCAACTCATGAAATTGGCCATAAAATACAAAAATAACGAGTTTTTGGTCATACTCTCAATCATATAAGTCGCCTTGGAGCCCCAAAATTGTGGGCAATAGCTCATGAAAACAGACATACAACACGAAAAGGACAAGTTTTTGGTCAAGTCCTCAATCATGTATCGGGCTTACGGTCGTTGTAAATTGCCCTGGAACCCCAAAACTATTGACAATAACTCATGAAAATGGCCATAAAACGCAAAAACGATGAGGTTTTGGTCATAACTCTAAAACATGTAAATCACATTAGAATCCTAAAACTGTGGGCAATAGCTCATGAAAAAAGCCAAAAATGCGAAAACAACAAGTTTTTGGTCATAAGTCTCAAACGTGTATTGGGTCTTACAGGCCATGCAAATCCCCCAAGAACCCCAAACTGTGGGCAATAACTCATAAAAACGGCCATAAAACACGAAAACTACGAGTTTTTGGTCATAACTCTCAAACATGTATTGGGACTTACGGTCATTGCAAATCGCCTTGGAACCGCAAAACAGCTGGCAATAACTCATGAAAACGGCTATAAAACGCAAAAACGATGAATTTTTGGTAATAACTTTCAAACATGTAAAACACATTGGAACCCCAAAACTGTGGGCAATAGCTCATGAAAACAGCCATAAAACGCGAAAACGATGAGTTTTTGGTCATAACTCACATACTTGTATCGGGTCTTACAGGCCATGCGAATCCCCCTATAACCCCAAAACTATGGGCAATAGCTCATAAAAACGGCCATAAAATACAAAACCTATGAGTTTTTGCACATAACTCTCAAACATGTATCGGGACATACGGTCGTTGCAAATTGCCATGGAACCCCAAAACTATTGGCAATACCTCATGAAATCGGCGATAAAACGCAAAAACGACGAGTTTTTTTATCATAACAATCAAACATGCAAATTGCCTTGGAACCCTAAAAATGTGGGTAATAGCTCATGAAAACGGCCATAAAATACGAAAACAACAAGTTTTTGGTCATGACTCTCATCGGGTCTGACGGTCATTTGAAATCTCCGTGGAACCCCAAAACTATGGGCAATAACTCATGAAAATGGCCATAAAACGGAAAAATGACGATTTTTTGGTGATACCTCTCAACCAAATGAATCGCCTTAGAGCCCCAGAACTATGGGCGATAGCTCATGAAAACGGACATAAAACACGACAATGACGAGTTTTTGGTCATGTCCTAAAAAATGTATCAGGTCTTGGAAAAACTGCTGGCAATAACTCATGAAAACGGCCATAAAATGTAAAAACAACAAGTTTTTGGTAATAACTTTCAAACATGTGAAACACATTGGAACCCCAAAATTGTGGGCAATAACTCATGACAACCACCATAAAACGCGAAAATGATGAGTTTTTGGTCAAAACTCACATACATGTATCTGGTCTTATAGGCCATACGAATCCCCTAGAACCCCAAAACTCTAGGCAGCAGTTCATGAAAATGGACATAAAACACGAAAACGACGAGTTTTTGTTCATGTCCTCAAACATGCATCGAGTCTTAAGGTCGTTGTAAATCACCCTGGAACACCAAAACTGTTGGCAATAACTCATGAAAATGGCCGTAAAACAAAAAAAGACAAGTTTTTGGTCATAACTCGCAAACATGTAAATTGCATTGGACCCCCAAAACTGTGGGCAATAGCTCATGAAAACAGACATAAAATATGAAAATGACGGGTTTTTGGTTATGTCCTAAAACATGTATCGGGTATTACGGTCGTTGTAAATTGCCCTGGAACCCCAAAACTATTGGCAATAACTCATGAAAGCGTCCATAAAACGCAAAAAACGACGAGTTTTTAGTCGCAACTCTCAAACATGTAAATCGCTATGGAATCCCAAAACTATGGGCAGCAACTCATGAAATTGGCCATAAAATACAAAAATAACGAGTTTTTGGTCATACTCTCAATCATATAAGTCGCCTTGGAGCCCCAAAATTGTGGGCAATAGCTCATGAAAACGGACATACAACACGAAAAGGACAAGGTTTTGGTCAAGTCCTCAATCATGTATCGGGTCTTACGGTCGTTGTAAATTGCCCTGGAACCCCAAAACTATTGACAATAACTCATGAAAATGGCCATAAAACGCAAAAACGATGAGGTTTTGGTCATAACTCTCAAACATGTAAATTACATTAGAACCCCAGAACTATGGGCAATAGCTCATGAAAACAGCCAAAAATGCGAAAACGACGAGTTTTTGGTCATAAGTCTCAAACGTGTATTGGGTATTACAGGCCATGCAAATCCCCCAAGAACCCCAAAACTGTGGGCAATAACTCATAAAAACGGCCATAAAACACGAAAACTACGAGTTTTTGGTCATAACTCTCAAACATGTATAGGGACTTACGGTCATTGCAAATCGCCTTGGAACCGCAAAACTGCTGGCAATAACTCATGAAAACGGCTATAAAACGCAAAAAACGACGAATTTTTGGTAATAACTTTTCAAACATGTAAAACACATTGGAACCCCAAAACTGTGGGCAATAGCCAATGAAAACAGCCATAAAACGCGAAAACGATGAGTTTTTGGTCATAACTCACATACATGTATCGGGTCTTACAGGCCATGCGTATCCCCCTATAACCCCCAAACTATGTGCAGTAGCTCATAAAAACGGCCATAAAACACAAAAAACTACGAGTTTTTGGTCATAACTCTCAAACATGTATCGGGACTTACGGTCGTTGCAAATCGCCATGGAACCCCAAAACTATTGGCAATACCTCATGAAATCGACCATAAAACGCAAAAACGACGAGTTTTTTTATCATAACAATCGAACATGCAAATATCCTTGGAACCCTAAAAATGTGGGTAATAGCTCATGAAAACGGCCATAAAATACGAAAACAACAAGTTTTTGGTCATGACTCTCATCGGGTCTAACGGTCATTTTAAATCTCCGTGGAACCCCAAAACTATGGGCAATAACTCATGAAAATGGCCATAAAACGGAAAAATGAAGATTTTTTGGTTATACCTCTCAACCAAATGAATCGCCTTAGAGCCCCAAAACTGTGGGCAATAGCTCATGAAAACGGACATAAAACACGACAATGACGATTTTTTGGTCATGTCTTGAAAAATGTATCAGGTCTTATGGTGGTTGGGAATCGCCCTGGAACCCCAAAACTGTTGGCAATAACTCATGAAAACGACCATAAATCGCAAAAACGACGAGTTTTTGGTCAAAAATCTCAAACATGTAAAGCGCCGTGGAACCCCCAAAACTATGGGTAATAACACATGAAAATGGCCATAAAACGCAAAAATGACGAGTTTTTGGTCACGACTCTCAAACATGTATCAGGTCTGATTGTCATTTTAAATTGTCGTGGAACCCCAAAACTATGGGCAGTAACACATGAAAATGGCCATAAAATGCAAACCTTAGGAGTTTGCGGTCATACCTCTCAATCATATAAATTGCCTTGGAGCCCCAAAACTGTGGGCAATAGCTCATGCAAATGGACATAAACAAGAAAATGACGAGTTTTTGGTCATGTCCTAAAACATGTATCGGGTCTTACGGTCATTGTAAATCATCCTAGAACCCCAAAACTGCTGGCAATAACTCATGAAAACGGCCATAAAATGTAAAAACAACAAGTTTTTGGTAATAACTTTCAAACATGTAAAACACATTGGAACCCCAAAAATGTGGGCAATAACTCATGAAAACCACCATAAAACGCGAAAATGATGAGTTTTTGGTCAAAACTCACATACATGTATCTGGTCTTATAGGCCATGCGAATCCCCTAGAACCCCAAAACTCTAGGCAGCAGTTCATGAAAATGGACATAAAACACGAAAACGAGGAGTTTTTGTTCATGTCCTCAAACATGCATCGAGTCTGAAGGTCGTTGTAAATCACCCTGGAACACCGAAACTGTTGGCAATAACTCATGAAAATGGCCATAAAACAAAAAAAGACAAGTTTTTGGTCATAACTCGCAAACATGTAAATTGCATTGGACCCCCAAAACTGTGGGCAATAGCTCATGAAAACAGACATAAAATACGAAAATGACAGGTTTTTGGTTATGTCCTAAAACATGTATCGGGTATTACGGTCGTTGTAAATTGCCCTGGAACCCCAAAACTATTGGCAATAACTCATGAAAACATCCATAAAACGCAAAAAACGACGAGTTTTTAGTCCCAACTCTCAAACATGTAAATCGCTATGGAATCCCAAAACTATGGGCAGCAACTCATGAAATTGGCCATAAAATACAAAAATAACGAGTTTTTGGTCATACTCTCAATCATATAAGTCGCCTTGGAGCCCCAAAATTGTGGGCAATAGCTCATGAAAACAGACATACAACACGAAAAGGACAAGTTTTTGGTCAAGTCCTCAATCATGTATCGGGCTTACGGTCGTTGTAAATTGCCCTGGAACCCCAAAACTATTGACAATAACTCATGAAAATGGCCATAAAACGCAAAAAACGATGAGGTTTTGGTCATAACTCTAAAACATGTAAATCACATTAGAATCCTAAAACTGTGGGCAATAGCTCATGAAAAAAGCCAAAAATGCGAAAACAACAAGTTTTTGGTCATAAGTCTCAAACGTGTATTGGGTCTTACAGGCCATGCAAATCCCCCAAGAACCCCAAAACTGTGGGCAATAACTCATAAAAACGGCCATAAAACACGAAAACTACGAGTTTTTGGTCATAACTCTCAAACATGTATTGGGACTTACGGTCATTGCAAATCGCCTTGGAACCGCAAAACAGCTGGCAATAACTCATGAAAACGGCTATAAAACGCAAAAACGATGAATTTTTGGTAATAACTTTCAAACATGTAAAACACATTGGAACCCCAAAACTGTGGGCAATAGCTCATGAAAACAGCCATAAAACGCGAAAACGATGAGTTTTTGGTCATAACTCACATACTTGTATCGGGTCTTACAGGCCATGCGAATCCCCCTATAACCCCAAAACTATGGGCAATAGCTCATAAAAACGGCCATAAAATACAAAACCTATGAGTTTTTGCACATAACTCTCAAACATGTATCGGGACATACGGTCGTTGCAAATTGCCATGGAACCCCAAAACTATTGGCAATACCTCATGAAATCGGCGATAAAACGCAAAAACGACGAGTTTTTTTATCATAACAATCAAACATGCAAATTGCCTTGGAACCCTAAAAATGTGGGTAATAGCTCATGAAAACGGCCATAAAATACGAAAACAACAAGTTTTTGGTCATGACTCTCATCGGGTCTGACGGTCATTTGAAATCTCCGTGGAACCCCAAAACTATGGGCAATAACTCATGAAAATGGCCATAAAACGGAAAAATGACGATTTTTTGGTGATACCTCTCAACCAAATGAATCGCCTTAGAGCCCCAGAACTATGGGCGATAGCTCATGAAAACGGACATAAAACACGACAATGACGAGTTTTTGGTCATGTCCTAAAAAATGTATCAGGTCTTGGAAAAACTGCTGGCAATAACTCATGAAAACGGCCATAAAATGTAAAAACAACAAGTTTTTGGTAATAACTTTCAAACATGTGAAACACATTGGAACCCCAAAATTGTGGGCAATAACTCATGACAACCACCATAAAACGCGAAAATGATGAGTTTTTGGTCAAAACTCACATACATGTATCTGGTCTTATAGGCCATACGAATCCCCTAGAACCCCAAAACTCTAGGCAGCAGTTCATGAAAATGGACATAAAACACGAAAACGACGAGTTTTTGTTCATGTCCTCAAACATGCATCGAGTCTTAAGGTCGTTGTAAATCACCCTGGAACACCAAAACTGTTGGCAATAACTCATGAAAATGGCCGTAAAACAAAAAAAGACAAGTTTTTGGTCATAACTCGCAAACATGTAAATTGCATTGGACCCCCAAAACTGTGGGCAATAGCTCATGAAAACAGACATAAAATATGAAAATGACGGGTTTTTGGTTATGTCCTAAAACATGTATCGGGTATTACGGTCGTTGTAAATTGCCCTGGAACCCCAAAACTATTGGCAATAACTCATGAAAGCGTCCATAAAACGCAAAAAACGACGAGTTTTTAGTCGCAACTCTCAAACATGTAAATCGCTATGGAATCCCAAAACTATGGGCAGCAACTCATGAAATTGGCCATAAAATACAAAAATAACGAGTTTTTGGTCATACTCTCAATCATATAAGTCGCCTTGGAGCCCCAAAATTGTGGGCAATAGCTCATGAAAACGGACATACAACACGAAAAGGACAAGGTTTTGGTCAAGTCCTCAATCATGTATCGGGTCTTACGGTCGTTGTAAATTGCCCTGGAACCCCAAAACTATTGACAATAACTCATGAAAATGGCCATAAAACGCAAAAACGATGAGGTTTTGGTCATAACTCTCAAACATGTAAATTACATTAGAACCCCAGAACTATGGGCAATAGCTCATGAAAACAGCCAAAAATGCGAAAACGACGAGTTTTTGGTCATAAGTCTCAAACGTGTATTGGGTATTACAGGCCATGCAAATCCCCCAAGAACCCCAAAACTGTGGGCAATAACTCATAAAAACGGCCATAAAACACGAAAACTACGAGTTTTTGGTCATAACTCTCAAACATGTATAGGGACTTACGGTCATTGCAAATCGCCTTGGAACCGCAAAACTGCTGGCAATAACTCATGAAAACGGCTATAAAACGCAAAAACGACGAATTTTTGGTAATAACTTTTCAAACATGTAAAACACATTGGAACCCCAAAACTGTGGGCAATAGCCAATGAAAACAGCCATAAAACGCGAAAACGATGAGTTTTTGGTCATAACTCACATACATGTATCGGGTCTTACAGGCCATGCGTATCCCCCTATAACCCCCAAACTATGTGCAGTAGCTCATAAAAACGGCCATAAAACACAAAAAACTACGAGTTTTTGGTCATAACTCTCAAACATGTATCGGGACTTACGGTCGTTGCAAATCGCCATGGAACCCCAAAACTATTGGCAATACCTCATGAAATCGACCATAAAACGCAAAAACGACGAGTTTTTTTATCATAACAATCGAACATGCAAATATCCTTGGAACCCTAAAAATGTGGGTAATAGCTCATGAAAACGGCCATAAAATACGAAAACAACAAGTTTTTGGTCATGACTCTCATCGGGTCTAACGGTCATTTTAAATCTCCGTGGAACCCCAAAACTATGGGCAATAACTCATGAAAATGGCCATAAAACGGAAAAATGAAGATTTTTTGGTTATACCTCTCAACCAAATGAATCGCCTTAGAGCCCCAAAACTGTGGGCAATAGCTCATGAAAACGGACATAAAACACGACAATGACGATTTTTTGGTCATGTCTTGAAAAATGTATCAGGTCTTATGGTGGTTGGGAATCGCCCTGGAACCCCAAAACTGTTGGCAATAACTCATGAAAACGACCATAAATCGCAAAAACGACGAGTTTTTGGTCAAAAATCTCAAACATGTAAAGCGCCGTGGAACCCCCAAAACTATGGGTAATAACACATGAAAATGGCCATAAAATGCAAAACTTAGGAGTTTGTGGTCATACCTCTCCATCATATAAATTGCCTTGGAGCCACAAAACTATGGGCAATAGCTCATGCAAATGGACATAAACAAGAAAATGACGAGTTTTTGGTCATGTCCTAAAACATGTATCGGGTCTTACGGTCGTTGTAAATCATCCTAGGACCCCAAAACTGCTGGCAATAACTCATGAAAACGGCCATAAAATGTAAAAACAATAAGTTTTTGGTAATAACTTTCAAACATGTAAAACACATTGGAACCCCAAAACTATGGGCAATAACTCATGAAAAAGGCCATAAATCGAGAAAACGATGAGTTTTTGGTCAAAACTCACATACATGTATCTGGTCTTATAGGCCATGCGAATCCCCTAGAACCCCAAAACTCTAGGCAGTAGCTCATGAAAACGGACATAAAACACGAAAACTATGAGTTTTTGTTCATGTCCTCAAGCATGCATCGAGTCTTAAGGTCGTTGTAAATCACCCTAGAACACCAAAAGTGTTGGCAATAACTCATGAAAATGGCCGTAAAACGAAAAAGACAAGTTTTTGGTCATAACTCGCAAACATGTAAATTGCATTGGACCCCCAAAACTGTGGGCAATAGCTCATGAAAACAGACATAAAATACAAAAATGACGGGTTTTTGGTTATGTCCTAAAACATGTATCGGGTATTACAGTCATTGTAAATTGCCCTGGAACCCCAAAACTATTATCAATAACTCATGAAAACATCCATAAAACGAAAAACGATGAGTTTTTAGTCGCAACTCTCAAACATGTAAATCGCTATGGAATCCCAAAACTATGGGCAGCAACTCATGAAATTGGCCATAAAATGCAAAAATAACGAGTTTTTGGTCATACTCTCAATCATATAAGTCGCCTTGGAGCCCCAAAATTGTGGGCAATAGCTCATGAAAACGGACATACAACACGAAAAGGACAAGTTTTTGGTCAAGTCCTCAATCATGTATCGGGCTTACGGTCGTTGTAAATTGCCCTGGAACCCCAAAACTATTGACAATAACTCATGAAAATGGCCATAAAACGCAAAAACGATGAGGTTTTGGTCATAACTCTAAAACATGTAAATCACATTAGAATCCTAAAACTGTGGGCAATAGCTCATGAAAAAAGCCAAAAATGCGAAAACAACAAGTTTTTGGTCATAAGTCTCAAACGTGTATTGGGTCTTACAGGCCATGCAAATCCCCCAAGAACCCCAAAACTGTGGGCAATAACTCATAAAAACGGCCATAAAACACGAAAACTACGAGTTTTTGGTCATAACTCTCAAACATGTATTGGGACTTACGGTCATTGCAAATCGCCTTGGAACCGCAAAACAGCTGGCAATAACTCATGAAAACGGCTATAAAACGCAAAAACGATGAATTTTTGGTAATAACTTTCAAACATGTAAAACACATTGGAACCCCAAAACTGTGGGCAATAGCTCATGAAAACAGCCATAAAACGCGAAAACGATGAGTTTTTGGTCATAACTCACATACTTGTATCGGGTCTTACAGGCCATGCGAATCCCCCTATAACCCCAAAACTATGGGCAATAGCTCATAAAAACGGCCATAAAATACAAAACCTATGAGTTTTTGCACATAACTCTCAAACATGTATCGGGACATACGGTCGTTGCAAATTGCCATGGAACCCCAAAACTATTGGCAATACCTCATGAAATCGGCGATAAAACGCAAAAACGACGAGTTTTTTATCATAACAATCAAACATGCAAATTGCCTTGGAACCCTAAAAATGTGGGTAATAGCTCATGAAAACGGCCATAAAATACGAAAACAACAAGTTTTTGGTCATGACTCTCATCGGGTCTGACGGTCATTTGAAATCTCCGTGGAACCCCAAAACTATGGGCAATAACTCATGAAAATGGCCATAAAACGGAAAAATGACGATTTTTTGGTGATACCTCTCAACCAAATGAATCGCCTTAGAGCCCCAGAACTATGGGCGATAGCTCATGAAAACGGACATAAAACACGACAATGACGAGTTTTTGGTCATGTCCTAAAAAATGTATCAGGTCTTGGAAAAACTGCTGGCAATAACTCATGAAAACGGCCATAAAATGTAAAAACAACAAGTTTTTGGTAATAACTTTCAAACATGTGAAACACATTGGAACCCCAAAATTTTGGGCAATAACTCATGAAAACCAGCATAAAACGCGAAAATGATGAGTTTTTGGTCAAAACTCACATACATGTATCTGGTCTTATAGGCTATGCGAATCCCCTAGAACCGCAAAACTCTAGGCAGTAGTTCATGAAAATGGACATAAAACACGAAAACGACGAGTTTTGTTCATGTCCTCAAACATGCATCGAGTCTTAAGGTCGTTGTAAATAATCCTGGAACACCGAAACTGTTGGCAATAACTCATGAAAATGGCCGTAAAACGAAAAACGACAAGTTTTTGGTCATAACTCGCAAACATGTAAATTGCATTGGACCCCCAAAACTGTGGGCAATAGCTCATGAAAACAGACATAAAATACGAAAATGACGGGTTTTTGGTTATGTCCTAAAACATGTATCGGGTATTATGGTCATTGTAAATTGCCCTGGAACCCCAAAACGATTGGCAATAACTCATGAAAACGTCCATAAAACGCAAAAACGATGAGTTTTTAGTCGCAACTCTCAAACATGTAAATCGCTATGGAATCCCAAAACTATGGGCATCAACTCATGAAAATGGCCATAAAATGCAAAAATAACGAGTTTTTGGTCATACTCTCAATCATATAAGTCACCTTGGAGCCCCAAAATTGTGGGCAATAGCTCATGAAAACGGACATACAACACGAAAAGGACAAGTTTTTGGTCAAGTCCTCAATCATGTATCGGGTCTTACGGTCGTTGTAAATTGCCCTGGAACCCCAAAACTATTGACAATAACTCATGAAAATGGCCATAAAACGCAAAAACGATGAGGTTTTGGTCATAACTCTAAAACATGTAAATCACATTAGAACCCCAAAACTGTGGGCAATAGCTCATGAAAACAGCCAAAAATGCGAAAACGACGAGTTTTTGGTCATAAGTCTCAAACGTGTATTGGGTCTTACAGGCCATGCAAATCCCCCAAGAACCCCAAAACTGTGGGCAATAAGTCATAAAAACAAAACTCATGAAAACGGCCATAAAATGTAAAAACAACAAGTTTTTGGTAATAACTTTCAAACATGTGAAACACATTGGAACCCCAAAATTTTGGGCAATAACTCATGAAAACCAGCATAAAACGCGAAAATGATGAGTTTTTGGTCAAAACTCACATACATGTATCTGGTCTTATAGGCTATGCGAATCCCCTAGAACCCCAAAACTCTAGGCAGTAGTTCATGAAAATGGACATAAAACACGAAAACGACGAGTTTTTGTTCATGTCCTCAAACATGCATCGAGTCTTAAGGTCGTTGTAAATAATCCTGGAACACCGAAACTGTTGGCAATAACTCATGAAAATGGCCGTAAAACGAAAAACGACAAGTTTTTGGTCATAACTCGCAAACATGTAAATTGCATTGGACCCCCAAAACTGTGGGCAATAGCTCATGAAAACAGACATAAAATACGAAAATGACGGGTTTTTGGTTATGTCCTAAAACATGTATCGGGTATTACGGTCATTGTAAATTGCCCTGGAACCCCAAAACGATTGGCAATAACTCATGAAAACGTCCATAAAACGCAAAAACGATGAGTTTTTAGTCGAAACTCTCAAACATGTAAATCGCTATGGAATCCCAAAACTATGGGCATCAACTCATGAAAATGGCCATAAAATGCAAAAATAACGAGTTTTTGGTCATACTCTCAATCATATAAGTCACCTTGGAGCCCCAAAATTGTGGGCAATAGCTCATGAAAACAGCCAAAAATGCGAAAACGATGAGTTTTTGGTAAAGTCCTCAATCATGTATCGGGTCTTACGGTCGTTGTAAATTGCCCTGGAACCCCAAAACTATTGACAATAACTCATGAAAATGGCCTTAAAACGCAAAAACGATGAGGTTTTGGTCATAACTCTCAAACATGTAAATCACATTAGAATCCTAAAACTGTGGGCAATAGCTCATGAAAACAGCCAAAAATGCGAAAACGACGAGTTTTTGGTCATAAGTCTCAAACGTGTATTGGGTCTTACAGGCCATGCAAATCCCCCAAGGACCCCAAAACTGTGGGCAATAACTCATAAAAACGGCTATAAAACACGAAAACTACGAGTTTTTGGTCATAACTCTCAAACATGTATCGGGACTTACGGTCATTGCAAATCGCCATGGAACCGCAAAACTGCTGGCAATAACTCATGAAAACGGATATAAAACGCAAAAACGACGAATTTTTGGTAATAACTTTCAAACATGTAAAACACGTTGGAACTTGAAAACTGTGGGCAATAGCTCAGGAAAACAGCCATAAAACGCGAAAACGATGAGTTTTTGGTCATAACTCACATACATGTATAGGGTCTTACAGGCCATGCGAATCCCCCTATAACCCCAAAACTATGGGCAGTAGCTCATAAAAACGGCCATAAAATACAAAACCTACGAGTTTTTGGCCATAACTCTCAAACATGTATTGGGCCTTACGGTCGTTGCAAATCGCCATGGAACCCAAAACTATAGGCAATACCTCATGAAATCGACCATAAAACGCAAAACCGACGATTTTATTATCATAAGAATCGAACATGCAAATTGCCTTGGAACCCTAAAAATGTGGGTAATAGCTCATGAAAACGGCCATAAAATACGAAAACAACAAGTTTTTGGTCATGACTCTCATTGGGTGTGACGGTCATTTGAAATCTCCGTGGAACCCCAAAACTATGGGCAATAACTCATGAAAGTGGCCATAAAACGGAAGAATGACGATTTTTTGGTTATACCTCTCAACAAAATAAATGGCCTTAAAGCCCCAAAACTGTAGGCAATAGCTCATAAAAACGGACATAAAACACGACAATGACGATTTTTTGGTCATGTCCTGAAAAATGTATCAGGTCTTATGGTCGTTGTGAATCGCCCTGGAACGCCAAAACTGTTGGTAATAACTCATGAAAACGACCATAAGTCGCAAAAAAGACGAGTTTTTGGTAAAAAATCTCGACATCTAAAGCGCCGTGGAGCCCCAAAACCTATGGGCAATAACTCATGAAAATGGCCATAAAACGCAAAAATGACGAGTTTTTGGTCACGACTCTCAAACATGTATCAGGTCTGATCGTCATTTTAAATTGTCGTGGAACCCCAAAACTATGGGCAGTAACACATGAAAATGGCCATAAAACGCAAAACTTAGGAGTTTGTGGTCATACCTCACAATCATATAAATCGCCTTGGAGCCACAAAACTGTGGGCAATAGCTAATGCAAATTGACATAATGAAGAAAATGACGAGTTTTTGGTCATGTCCTCAAACATGTATCAGGTCTTACGGTCGTGGTAAATCATCATGGAACCCCAAAACTGCTGGTAATAACTCATAAAAATGGCCATAAAATGTAAAAACGACAAGTTTTTGGAAATAACTTTCAAACATGTAAAATACATTGGAACCCCAAAATTGTGGGCAATAACTCATGAAAACCACCATAAAACACGAAAATGATGAGTTTTTGGTCAAAACTCACATACATGTATCTGGTCTTATAGGCCATGTTAATCCCCTAGAACTCCCATACTGTGGGCAGTAGCTCATGAAAACGGACATAAAACACGAAAACAACGAGTTTTTGTTGATGTCCTCAAACATGCATCGAGTCTTAAGGTCATTGTAAATCACCCTGGAACACCAAAGCTGTTGGCAATAACTCATGAAAATGGCCATAAAACGAAAAAAGACAAGTTTTTGGTCATAACTCGCAAACATGTAAATTGCATTGGACCCCCAAAACTGTGGGCAATATCTCATGAAAACAAACATAAAATACGAAAATGACGGGTTTTGGGTTATGTCCTAAGACATGTATCGGGTATTACGGTCATTGTAAATTGCCCTGGAACCCCAAAACTATTGGCAATAACTCATGAAAACGTCCATAAAACGCACAAACGACGAGTTTTTAGTCGCAACTCTCAAACATGTAAATCGCTATGGAATCCCAAAACTATGGGCAGCAACTCATGAAAATGTCCATAAAATGCAAAAATAACGAGTTTTTGGTCATACTCTCAATCATGTAAGTCGCCTTGGAGCCCCAAAATTGTGGGCAATAGCTCATAAAAACGGACATACAACACGAAAAGGAAAAGTTTTTGGTTAAGTCCTTAATCATGTATCGGGTCTTACGGTCATTGTGAATTGCCCTGGAACCCCAAAACTATTGACAATAACTCATGAAAATGGCCATAAAACGCAAAAACAATGAGGTTTTGGTCATAACTCTAAAACATGTAAATCACATTAGAACCCCAAAACTGTGGGCAATTGCTCATGAAAACAGCCAAAAATGCGAAAACGACAAGTTTTTGGTCATAAGTCTCAAACGTGTATTGGGTCTTACAGGCCATGCAAATCCCCCAAGAACCCCAAAACTGTGGGCAATAACTCATAAAAACGGCCATAAAACACGAAAACTACGAGTTTTTGGTCATAACTCTCAAACATGTATCGGGACTTACAGTCATTGCAAATCGCCTTGGAACCGCAAAACTGCTGGCAATAACTCATGAAAACGGCTATAAAACGTAAAAACGACGAATTTTTGGTAATAACATTCAAACATGTAAAACACATTGGAACCCCAAAACTGTGGGCAATAGCTCATGAAAACAGCCATAAAACGCGAAAACAATGAGTTTTTGGGCATAACTCACATACATGTATAGGGTCTTACAGGCCATGCGAATCCCCCTATAACCCCAAAACTATGGGTAGTAGCTCATAAAAACGGCCATAAAATACAAAACCTACGAGTTTTTGGTCATAACTCTCAAACATGTATCGAGACTTACGGTCGTTGCAAATCGTCATGGAACCCCAAAACTATTGGCAATACCTCATGAAATCGACCATAAAATGCAAAACCGACGAGTTTATTATCATAAGAATCAAACATGCAAATTGCCTTGGAACTCTAAAAATGTGGGTAATAGCTCATGAAAATGGCCATAAAATACGAAAACAACAAGTTTTTGGTCATGACTCTCATTGGGTCTGGCGGTCATTTTAAATCTCCGTGGAACCCCACAACTATGGGCAATAACTCATGAAAATGGCCATAAAATGGAAAAATGACGATTTTTTGGTTATACCTCTCAACTAAATAAATCGCCTTAGAGCCCCAAAACTGTGGGCAATAGCTGATGAAAACGGACATAAAACACGACAATGACGATTTTTTGGTCATGTCCTGAAAAATGTATCAGGTCTTATGGTCGATGTGAATCGCGCTAAAACCCCAAAAGTATTGCCAATAACTCATGAAAATGACCATAAGTCGCAAAAACGACGAGTTTTTGGTCAAAAATCTCAAACATGTAAAGCGTCGTGGAACCCCAAAACCTATGGGCAATAACTCATGAAAATGGCCATAAAACGCAAAGATGACGAGTTTTTGGTCACGACTCTCAAACATGTATCAGGTCTGATCGTCATTTTAAATTGTCGTGGAACCCCAAAACTATGGGCAGTAACACATGAAAATGGCCATAAAACGCAGAACTTAGGAGTTTGTGGTCATACCTCTCAATCATATAAATCTCCTTGGAGCCACAAAACTATGGGCAATAGCTAATGCAAATGGACATAATGAAGAAAATGACGAGTTTTTGGTCATGTCCTCAAACATGTATCGGGTCTTACGGCCGTTTTAAATCATCCTGGACTCCCCAAAACTTCTGGCAATAACTCATAAAAACGGCCATAAAATGTAAAAACGACAAGTTTTTGGTAATAACTATCAAACATGTAAAACACATTGGAACCCCAAAATTGTGGGCAATAACTCATGAAAACCACCATAAAACGCGAAAATGATGAGTTTTTGGTCAAAACTCACATACATGTATCTGGTCTTACAGGCCATGCGAATCCCCCTATAGCCCCAAATCTGTGGGCAGTATCTCATGAAAACGGACATAAAACACGAAAACGACAAGTTTTTTGTCATGTCCTCAAACATGCATAGGGTCTTAAGGTCGTCGTAAATCACCATGGGTCCCGAAACTGTTGGTAATAACATCATGAAAATGGCCACAAAACGCAAAAAGATGAGTTTTTGGTCATAACTCGTAAACATGTAAATCACATTGGAACCCCAAAACTGTGGGCAATAGCTCATGAAAACGGACATAAAATACGAAAATGACGAGTTTTTGGTTATGTCCTAAAACATGTATCGAGTATTACGGTCGTTGTAAATCGCGCTGGAACCCCAAAATTGTTGGCAATAACTCATGAAAATGTCCATAAAACGCACAAACGACGACAAGTTTTTGGTCATAACTCTCAAACATGTAAATTGCTATGGAATCCCAAAACTATGGGCAGCAACTCATGAAAATGACCATAAAACGCAAAAATAACGAGATTTTGGTCATATCTCTCAATCATATAAGTCGCCTTGGAGGCCCAAAATTGTGGGCAATAGCTCATGAAAACAGGCATAAAACACGAAAAGAGCAAGTTTTTGGTCAAGTCCTCAATCATGTATCGGGTCTTACGGTCGTTGTAAATCTCCCTGGTGAAAAGGATACAAATGCCGCCTAGAGGGGGGGGGGGTGAATAGGCGGTTTAAAACTTTTACGAGAAGGGCTTAACAAAGGCGGAATAAATTAGCGATAACTTTGTTAAGCACAAAACCTATATAAACCTTGGTTCACCTATGTGCACCAACAACTTATGCTAATCAAAACAAGCAACTATGTGATAGCTAGATATAAGAATTCAAGCACGAAGGCTATCACAAAGTAAAGTGCATAAGTAAATAGCTCGGGTATAAAGATAATCGAGACACGTAGAGACGATGATTTATTACCGAGTTCCTCCCATAAAGGGAGTATGTCTTGTTGGAGGGGTGGGCGGTACTAAGACCACCACGCCACAAAAGGCCTCACCCTATTCTCCTGTGAACCTCGCCACAAGAGGCCTGGTTCACTTCTTCACTGTTGGTGCACTTGTCGGTGGCAATTTGTAACCCCTCACAAAGATTGGGGCACTTCTCCACAACTCAATTGGAGGCTCCTAAGAAACAAGCTCGGGGAAAGCTCCACAACTTAATTGGAGGCCCCAAGTAATCCAGAAACCTGCAAAACAACTAAACCGTCTAGGGTTCCAAGAACCTAAGAGTAAAAAGCTTCTCACCTTTCACCCAATCAAATTCTCACCGAGAACTCAAACCGATGCACCAAAAGCAATGGCAAGAACACAATAAGTGCTCAAGTCCTTCTCTCCCAAATTTCACCAAAAGCTACAAAAACAATTGGGGAAATAAGAGAGGAAGAACACAAGAGGAAATCCACAAAGGAAATCCCAAGATCTAGATCCCAATATGTTCCCCTCACATAGAGGAGAGATGTATTGGTGGAGTTGTAGATCTAGATCCCGCTTTCAAATCCCCCAAAAAGATTCAAGAAATATGGGAGGGATTGAGAGTATTTGCAAGCTCTTGAAGGTCAAAACAATGGAGGAGAGAGAGAATGCAAGAAACCAGCCTAAGGAGAAACAAGGGGTCTATTTATACTCCTCCCCAACGAAATATGACCGTTTGGGACCTCCCAGGCCGGATAATCCGCCCTTCCCCCGGATATTCCGGGTTCCCCGGGCCAAAATATGGCTAAGGACTTCACGGCGCGGCCCTCTATCTAGGGGGCGGATATTTGGGCCGGATAATCCGCACCCGGAGGCCTGGGTAATCCGCCCTTGTTACAGAGAGCCACGCCTCAAAGTCCTTAGCCGTTTCCCAAAAATTGGGCCGGATAATGCGCCCCCATGGCCGGATAATCCGCCCCCCTGAAAACTGGTAGAAACAGCAAAACTGAAACAATCATAACTTTTGCATCCGGACTCCGTTTTTAATGATCTTGGGATAGTTTTAAAGAGGAAAATGAGCTCTACAAGATCATCCAGAGAAAAATCATAGTCCAGCAAGGTAGGATAGAAACAAATGGCGAAAGGTTTGACCTCTCCCAAAACGACGAACCGATAAAACCTCCAACATCGAAAATGCAATAGAGAATGCATATGAAATTCGTTTTCGATGAACTTGAGCTTGTCATGGAGATTAACACAAGCTCTAAATACTCACATGAGTAAGACCCAAATAAGAACCAAGAAATATGATGCCAAGTATGTAAAGGTTTGAGCTCTCACCGAGGGATATGATCAAGTTACTCACTCGAGAGCCCCCTCTTGATAGTACGGTTAACTATCCTATAAATCGGTCTCCCCAACTAACACCACGAGACCGGTAAGAAAGAAACCCTATCAAGATCAAACAATTTCCTTGTGCATATTCCACTTGATGTTGATGATGACGATCTTCTACACCTCAAGATGAAACACCTTTCTTGATTGCGCTAGCTTGGTGAAGACTTAGAATTTGCTCCCCCATACTCCACTATGGAAGAGCCTCTCTTTTAGGCATATGTTCACATATCCATGATCGCCATAAGGATGGCAAGCTACACTTGAGATCATCTTATTATTCAAGACACACTTTCCATAGGCTCAACTTCTACTTGACCAATCTCTGGATCATTCCTTGAAACCTTGATCACCACTTGATCTTCTTCACTTTCTTCTTCTTCCAACCTTGAAGCCAACATATGGTTCAAGCATCGCCTATGGACAAATCCAACAAGTAAAACTCAATGCAAACATAAGTCCATAAAGATTGTCGTTAATTACCAAAACCATACATGGGGCACACATGTTCTTTCACCTGGAACCCCAAAACTGTTGACAATAACTCATGAAAATGGCCATAAAACGCAAAAACGATGAGTTTTTGGTCATAACTCTCAAATATGTAAATCACATTAGAACTCCAAAACTGTGGGCAGTTTCTCATGAAAACACCCAAAAATGCGAAAACAACGAGTTTTTGGTCATAAGTCTCAAACGTGTATTGGGTCTTACAGGCCATGCAAATCCCCAAGAACCCCAAAACTGTGGGCAATAGCTCATAAAAACGGTCATAAAACATGAAAACTACGAGTTTTTGGTCATTACTCTCAAACATGTATCGGTACTTACGGTCGTTTTTATGAGCTATTGCGGCACATCTGGGCTAGGGATGCAGAAGTGGGACAAGTGGGATCCTAGTTTTAGATTTCTAGACTAAATCTAAACTAAGTGGGACAAGTAGGATTAAATCCCACTTGTCCTAATTGTCCCACCTCTGCATCCTTAATCTGGGCAATGGGAAGAAAGAGAAGACGAAAATAGAGAACTAGGGTGTGTCAGGAGACTGCCATCTGTGGTCGAAGCGGGCAGATGATCCGCGTTTGTCCATCTGGATTCTGGATCTCCCCAGTGGAGATCTTTGAAGTGAAATTTGAACTGCGCAAAGGATGAAGCATCGTGTGCCCCTTGACTAGGAGGACTGTGTGCAACTATTGATCCCGGACAAGCGACTTGAGTAGGCAGCGGAGCAAATCGGTTGCACATAGCCCAAGAATACAGAGAGCCATCTTGAGCATGAGTCTACTCATTAGAGCATGGGCACCGCATGCATACGCATAGCAAATCCACATCAGCACAAGCACGCGAGACTATGGTTTTGTTTTGCCTCTTCCAATGCACCGTTAGCCTTGTGACGTGAGTACAGCACATGCTTTGGCCCAAGCTAGTCAAACTCACCCCTCACTCCTGCCCATCTTTCCTTTCTTTTTCATTTCTTTTTAGCCTAGGATCACGCCTCTTCTGTAGGCAGCACCTGTCACATGAAAAGATGATGTTGGGCATACATGTTGGCATCCGAACCTAGTTGGCATATGGGGCAGTGGGTCTGGGGCGACCGGTTGGCCATGCCCATATACCCCCATTGTTTGCACTATGTCATGTGTCAAAACATAACTGCATACAAATCTAAGAAAAATAAATATGCCCCAATGCTTTCGCTCTCTATAGGACCACACAATTCATGAAAAAGTAGATATTTGTCCATAACCTATCATTTATATATAGGCTGATGGTGGACCTTATCATTTTTTGTTTTGTTCTCTGGACATGGTGTCTAGGGCTAGACACATGTCTAAGTTTTTGTTTACCAGATACAACCTTTGTTTAGACCTAGGTCTTAGTTGGCCAAGGATTCTCTTAGCTAATGTATTGGTTTGTCAAAAATCTAGTGCGCGGATCCTTCGGAGTCTTAGCACGACGACTTCTCATCCGTCTACTACAACAAGCTCTACTACGACAAGCTTTGCCCGGCTCCGGTGATGGAGGGACGAGGACGGCGGCGCGCCTTTGGCTCGTGCCAGTGTTTGTAGTCGTCTCTAGGTGGTCTAATGACCTATTTGTATTTTTTATTACTTTTGGGACCCTTTGTAGTACTATTGATGATTATTAATAGATTGGTGAAATTTCGCAAAAAAAACCCATTTATATAAAAAAACATATGGGTCATCTCCTATCTTGGTCCACATGTTGGGATAAACATAACTTTCGTTCCTTACAACATCTTGAAGAAAACTATATTTATCGGTGCTCTTGCGTTACTAGATATTGATTTACGAATATATAATTAGAGATAATTAATTTATATCCGAATCAGAAATCATACACAGGAAATACATTTCTTCTAAGAAAATACTCGAATTCGAGGCACTTAGCTATATGGGAGTTACCAATTAAGGAATCAGGAGTAAGATGCATGGTTGGTGCACCTGCTTGCGGCACATTTCCTTTTTAGATAAAAGAAATTTCTGCTCGGCTTTATATAATAAAATAAGAGGTTTAAAGACAAGGTTCGACATAGCATAGCCAAGGGCTAAAAAAGGGCATGCCACCATGGGCTACATTTAAGAAAAGCCACACTGGCTAGAACCCACAAATGACAAAAGAAGCATCGAGGTAATCAACCTACCTATCCATCTAAATCCACCCTCTCTCACTGGCCCAAGCCCAACGCCCTTTTTCTTTTCCTCAGAATGAAGGTTCCTGTTTGTCTTGTTCTTCGATGGCGTCACCTACAGTACGAACCATGGTATCATCCTCCATCTCCTCGAGCTTGATCAGATGACCCTCCCCTCCCCCCTTGATTACAGTAGCTAGGGGCACCGCCAGAACCCTAGCCCCAACTTGTGCCTCCAATTTCCCCCTCTGTGTCTATTCTGCACCACCGAGCGCAGCTGCCGTAGTCACCTCCCGGCGCCACCATCTCTGGCAACCCCATGACAAGCTGAGACTACCAGAAGGACTGCCTAGACTCCCTCTACCTCCTTGTTGAAGAGCTCCTCCGTGGGAGCCAAGAATTGACGTCTTTGTCATCTTCTTCGGGACCGACCGTGCGCACGTCGTTGTCAAATTCCTCGCCACCATGCGTCCTCGAGGCCTACTAGCAACCTCTATGATTCTTACGGTGCATCCATGTTCTGTCCCCCACTCCACCATGTGAAAATTGCACTATAGCCGTCTTACGATCATTTTAAATTGCCTTGGAACCCCAAAAGTATGGGCAATAACTCATGCAAACGGCAATAAGAGGCAAAATGACGAGTTTTTGTCATAACTCTCAAACAAATAAATTGCCTTGGAGCTCCAAAACTATGGGCAATAGCTCATGAAAACGGCCATAAAACACGAAAATAACGAGTTTTTGGTCATGTTCTCAAACATGTATCGGATCTTACGGTCGTTTTAAATCGCCTTGGAACCCCAAAATTATAGACAATAACTCATGAAAACAGCGATAGAATGCAAAAATGATGAGTTATTGGTCATAACTCTCAAACATGTAAATCGCCTTAGAGCCCAAAAGTATTGGCAATCACTCATGAAAACGACCATAAAACGAAAAAACAACGAGTTTTTGTGATGACACTTAAACATGTATCGGGTCTTACAAAACTATGGAACCCCAAAACAACGAGTGAATCCCACTGGAACCCCAAAACTGTGGGGAATGGCTCATGAAAATAGTCATAAAACACGAAAACGAAGAGTTTTTGTCATGCCCTCAAACATGTATTGGGTCATACGGTCATTTGAAATCGCCCTAAAAATCCAAGAACAATGGGAAATAACTCATGAAAATGGCCATAAAACGCAAAAACCATGAGGTCTTGGTCATAACTATCAAACATGTAAATTGCCTTGGAACCCTCAAACTGTGGGCCATAGCTCATAAAACCTGCCATAAAACAGGAAAATGGCGAGTTTTTGGTCATGCCCTCAAACATGTATCGGGTCTTATGGTCATTTTAAATCGCCATGGAACCCCAGAAATATGGGCAATAACTCATAAAAATGGCCATAAAAAACGAAAAAATGATGAGTTTTTTTGTCATAACTCTCAAACATGCAAACCGCGAAAAGGCAAGAAAAAGCGCGCACGTTCCTGAGCACGCTCCATAATCGCTACGGTTGCTGCACGTGGCGCCTGGAGAGTTCTTCGTGTGTTGTCCCAGGCATTCCTTGCGCGACATGTGGTGTCTGGACAGAGATGGGTGGCGGTCTTTTTTCCCTTTCGCTTTTAGATTCAAACACGAAAAATGCGATATCTTTTAAATGAATCATCCGAAATGAATTCGTTTTCATAATTATGCTAGTCGCATCGAGATCTAGAAAACTAGATCCTATTTTGATAGGTTTCGATGAACTTTTTTTACACTGCCTTTTTGCCCTACGTTGCACTAACTTCCGTTGCGGTGCACGACATGATGTACTAGCCAGTGGACTGCCTTTTTCTACCGTATTGCACTGCTTTCGATCATAGTGCACTAGGCGGTCTACTGATAGTGCATTGTCTGTGCACTGTTTTTTGTATTGCATTGCACTGCCTTCGGTCGCAGTGCACGAGAAGATATCCTGGAAGTGCACTACTTATGTACTGTTGTTTTGTGCTACGTTGCACTGCCTTTGATCGCAATGCATGACGTGATGTCCTGGCAGTGCACCGACCGTGCACTACCTGTTTGTGCTACGTCGCCCTGCCTTCAGTTGCAGTGCACCGGCCATGCACTTCCTTTTTTGCTTTGTTGCACTGCCTTCGATCGCAGTGTACGACGCGATGTCCTAGCAGTGCATCAGCCGTGCACTGCCTTTTTCAGCCGCGTTGCACTGCCTTCGATCGTAGTGCACTTCGCGAGTCCTGGCAATGCACCGGCCGTGCACTGACTTTTTGTTTGTAATGCCTTCGGTCATAGAGCAAGGGATGATCCAGTGCTAGTGCACTATGTTTTTTCTATTAATTTTTATAGTGCATTGCCCTTTTTGCATATACTGCGCATGCATTTTTGTTATTTTGTGGTAGTGTTTATTATGGTGTCCCCTCGCGGTCAGCAGCAGAATACCAGTACATGGGCCGAGCAGTAGGTGGAGCGCACCCAGCGTAGCCACATGGCGATCAACCAGGGGAACGTGGGACTACATCGCGCCCACGCGTCGCCTAGGCCCCGCGTGCTACGCGCGTGCTAGTCGTGCTCTGTAAATCATCTTGGAACCCCAAAACTATGGGAAATAGCTCATCAAAACAACCATAAAACACAAAAATGACCAGTTTTTGGCCATGTCCTCAAAGATGTATCGGGTCTTACTGTCGTTGGAAATTGCTCTGGATACCCAAAACTATAGGCAATATCTCATTAAAACATAGACATAAAACACGAAATCCCCAAGCTTTTGTTCATGCCCTCAAACATGTATCGGGTCTTACGGTTATTTTAAATCGCCCTGGAACCGCAAAACTATAAACAATAACTCATTAAATGGCCATAAAACACAAAAATGATGAGTCCACTCTCAAACATGCAAATCGCCTTGGAGCCCCAAAACTGTGGGCAATAGCTCATGAAAACGGCCATGAAAACGAGAAAACGATGAGTTTTTGGTCATAACTCTTAAACATGTATCGGGTCTGACAATCCATGCGAATCCCACTGGAACCATAAAACCATGGGCAATAGCTCATGAAAACGGCCATTAAAAACGAAAACATGTATCGGGTCTTACGGGCCATGTGAATCCCCCTGGAACAAGTATCGGGTCTTATCGGGTCATGTCCTCAAACCTACATCCGTGATCTTACGGTCTTTGTAAATCGCCCTGGAACCGCAAAACAGTGGACAATAACTCATGAAAACGGCCATAAAACGTAAAAACAGCGAGTATTTGGTCATAAATTTCAAACATGTAAATCGCCTTAGAGCCCCAAAACCGTGGGAAATAGCTCACACAACTAGGAAGCAGGTCTTCTATGGTGCATGGGATTCCATCTTCTGTGGCGCATATACCTGTCGACATTGTTACCCCGCCACTGATATCGGCTTCCTGTGACACATATAGGAATGCACCAGACTTCTGTGGTGCATTCCTCCATATGCGCCACAGGAAGCAGATACCAGTGGCGCATACAGTCCAATGGGCCACAGAGTCTATATGCGCCACAAACACCGTTTCTATATGCGCCACTGAGTATATTACATGTATTCAAAATAAAATGCATTCCTGGTGTATAATCAGGTATTTATACAGGATTTATATAGTATTTATCTAGATCAGTATAAACAGTACATTGCTCATGTAGTAGATGAAAACTGACATATAATACAAAGACAAGTATAATGTTATCACACTTAGAGCCCGACCGAGATACATATATAGTGTCAAGTGCCGAATTTTTACACAAGCGCTGAATACAAAGTTCATATCATCTCACATTACAAATATGAAGTGGCCACCACCGCCTACATAGGATCAAATAGAATACTGCTATGATAATGGTGAGCAAGAGCATTAGCCCGACCAATATCTTCATATGGTTCTTCTTCCACAAGTGGTTCCTCCACTTGGCTATCGCCTCCTCTCTAGTCGCGTATCCTTTGTAGATGTTGCCGCTGAACTTGCTCATTTATTTGTGACAATCCTCCCACTCCTCGTAGACTCCTGGAACCCTACCCATGTACACCACATACCACCTCGCCGCCATCTCTATAGACGACAAGGCATATTAGTAAAAATACAACAAAAAGAATTAATAAAGGGTTCACATCCATATATATACATATGTTCACAGAATATAAAACAAAGGATCCATAAACCTTAAAGATAGATCATCATAGAAGCAATAAGTTCAACGACAACACGACCACAAGGTAGTTTAAGTCTAACAACAATGACCATTTTGACCACGAGATAGTAAAGTTTATGACACACACACTAATACAGCAGGCGTCCATCAAGAATATACACACACTGGATCATGCTAGAGGCACACATCGATCATGATGAAGACTTCCTCTTCTCACTCGGCTTCGGGAACGATAGATAGCCCTCTTTCGTCATCCACGTCCTTATGTCACCCTGCTTACGGAGGCATGCTTCGATCTCCCTCTTACTCAACCCTCTGGCTTGTTGTAGGGCACCCCCTTGTGTTGACATATTCAATGATGATTTGCGACAACTTCATCTGAATGCAATGGAAGTCTTCTCTAAGATTAGCATCGTTGATTCACGCCAAAGTTTCGACCCATCCTCGGAGACTAGATGGCAGCGTTAGGTTCTAGCAATCCCGAACATAGCCTTTAAGGTGATGGAGGACGTAGAGGCCTCCTTGGCCCCAGTAGTCGACTGCTTGACGCAGGGGAACTCGAGCACATTCTTGAACACGTGTTTGGCATCCTTGATACATTCCCCCCTTATCTATGAAGGTGCATCCCTTCTTGGTGTAGCCCTCGAGAGGCTCATTGAGAACACCCCTTATTCTGGTGTAGTCTTTCTTCTTCGTCAAACTCCCCGAGTCGAAATACATGGCTAGCGAATACCTGGGGGCAAGGAAGAGTATGCAGTATTTGTCTCTGTGCAACACAATTGGAATGGAATGTTGGAAAAAGAGCAAACGAAGAAATCTATAAGAAATGCATAAGTTACGGTGGCGATGAGAGAGTGTGTGTACTTACTCGGGAAAGAAAGGCAAAATAAGTGTGCCCTACCTATTGTTGTCCACCATGAAATTCTCAAGGTACGCCGTCGCCTTGGTCCGTATCTCTGATCCTTCGACCAACTGGCTGTCCCGCATGTAGTAGGGATCCACTATCACAATTTCCGGGGTAATTTCTCTCTTGATCGTGATCGCCAGATTGAGCGCGTATAGGCAGACCAAGTTATAGTCCAACCGTTTCATGAGAAACACCTTGAGTATGTCCTCGAACGCTATGAAGAATATATCCGCGGGGGGTTCATCGACGAAGCCCATGTCCAATGGCACCTTGGTCGTGAAAACCGGGTAATTTGGATCTTCGTCTTTAAGAAGGAGGCCCTCTAGTGTCTTGACACCCTCGTGCAAAGTTAACATGGCTCCAACCGCAATGTGGATCATATCCGGAGTCAATATCGGATCACCAGCTACATGCACTCGAGGCAAGCCATACTGTGTGGATGGTATGACGACGACCTCCTGACCCCGGATCCTCTTCGGAAGAGGATGGCTCGCACCCTTCTTATTATTATTATTACCTCTCTTCCTGTAGTGCATCTTCTTCACAACAGTGTCAGCCACTGCCATATGTCATCAGCCGCCTTTCGGAGTGTGTTGGGGCTGAAAACAAATCCTGCTTTCTCTTGTGGTGGATCGGCGGCTGGAGGCGTCTCTTGAGAAAGACCATGGAAGACCAGGCGATGCGTGCATGTATTGGGCCGACCAGCTTGATGGTCATCATGAGCTGTGAAGGGTTCTTCATCCATAGAAGGCATATACAATCCTTTGGTGGCGCAGGTGTTAATGAAGTCGTCAACGTTGACCAATTCATCATCATCTTCATGGGTTCCATCATGTGGTGGTGGTAGCGGGGACGACGACGGTTGCGGCACAACGTCTTTGCCATGTGGCGGTGCACACGCTGCCAAGAGTTGATGGTGATGGCTGGTGGTGGCGACAACGGCGGCTACTGGCTTCCGAGGTGGTGGCCAGGCGATCGGTCGAGAGGTGGTGCCAGTGCTCCCCCCACAAGACGAATCTGGGTCTTCGGCCATGTCAAGGGCCAGTTGTAGCATTCTCCTAGGGTCTTGTGTTCGTCGGCTCCCTGAGGTTGAAGGGGGGGGGTCCATGTCGTCGCACCCTGGCAACACCCGAGCCAACCTGACCCTCATCACGTCATCATCCATTGGATTGTAGTGCATCGTGCGGCTCATCAGTTGTATGAGAGTGCCCTTGGCAACATCCTTCAACTCACCGCCGATATCTTTAAGCAGGAGTACGCAAGAAGTGGCCTGAGGAAAAAACATGTTGTTGGGCGTCATGAGATGGCAGCAGTCATGCATCAAAGGCATAAAGGAGATGAGATGCACTAACTAATTAGTTGACTTGGTGATGGCGTGGATCTCGGCTAATGTAGAAACATGGCCGATGCCGGCGGCCGGCCTATCATCATCTGCAATCTCCTACTCGAGTGCCTCACGAAGCACCACCGCCGTCGGCTGCGCCTTATTGGTATCTTTGGCGGGAGGTGTGTCGGTGTGACCAAAACAAGCGGCTGCGTCCCGACGTTGACGGCCGGCCGGGTCACCAGGTCCGGCGACACGGTAACATTGATGCCCGAGTTGCTGCCGCTTAAGCTGGGCAGATGTATTGGCCCATGTCGACCTCCCGCATTCCAAGCAGTAAGCCCCTCGAAAAACTCAAGGGGGATCATCGAGCGGAGCTTCTCTTCCACTAACTTGTCCACCGTTTTCTCATCCACCGCCTTCTCCTCCAGTGTCTGCACCTTCATCTTCAGCTCTTCAACAACGGCTTTATCCTGGTTCTTCCTCTCCCTTCTTTTCTTGACGTCCTCTTTGTAGTACTCCTTGAACTTCATGCTCGTACCGAAGCCGGAAACACGGCCAGCTGAGTACGGCGGCAACCCCTTGTCCCTCTTCTTGTAAGCATTGGTCGCCCTGTTGAAAACCGTGTCCCACGGCTCCATCGAATCTTGGGACGACTTTGTGGCAGTAGCGTTTAGTTCATCCTCTTGCGGAGACAAGGAAAGGTGAACCCATTTAGATTCTTGGCTTTATTATTTTAATTAGAACGCAATAGACTTGAGATCAGCGATAAATTCCTTACCAGCTTCTTATCGAAGTCCTTCACCTCCGGATCATCGGTGATGAACTCCCCTGTTTCCTTATCTAGGTAGTAGCAGGCCCGAACAAATTGCCTAAGCTCCAAGCCCGTGATTTTAAGCCAAGGGTTGTCTTTACCAAGGCGTTCAAGCTCGACGTCCTCCTTGTCCCAAATGGCATGTTTCCCCCTGTAACCACCGCTTCCAAGGTGGTGGTTACCTATGTTCTATTCCCGCATACTCCTTCCCCATTTAGTCCATTTTATAGCATCAGCGGTAGCTATATCTGCCTTGAATATCTCAATGCTAGTCTTCACCCTGGTTTTCCAGCCGCTCAAGGCATTGCTCATCTTCGTGAGGGCTAGTTTGTTCACCGGGTTCTTTCTCTCGAGGTTTCTAAACCGCTCTAGGAATCTATATCGCTTGTGAAGCTTCTTAAGGAGATTATCGACCAAAGCTGCATTGTCAGCATGTCTGATGTACTTCGTGTTGATCGACATGCTTTCCCGGACGATGCACCCGAGTTGCAGGCCGTACCCTTTAGCAATCGCCTCTGGTGCAATGGGTAGGCCACTTTCTGTTACCTCAGTGAACTCATCGCAGACGGTGGCGAGCACTGGCACCTTCCACCCCTTCTGTTCCTTCTTCTTCTTCTTCTTCTTCTTCTTCTTCTTCTTCTTCTTCTTCCGAGAAGCGACCGGGTTGCCGCTACCGCCATCCGTGCTCTCGCCGCCATCGGTGGTGTCATCCTCTTTGCCGCCGCCTTCACTAGTTCCATCGTAGTCGTCTTCGTCCCCCTCGCAATCAGGATCTCCGCCCTCATTGGCCCCAGCAGCTCTGGCGACGGTCGCCTCCTCCTCCGTTGGTGGTGTCATCCTCATCACCTCCTCCTCCTCCTCCTATTGGGACCCCCGCCAGAATGACTGGTTGGCCTGTCTAGCTTGTTCTTCGATGCCGATCATGTGCTTAGAAGGGCCAGACTCCTTGTTGCCCGACATGGTTGCACTACTGTATTTAAAAGAGGCAAAAAGTTAGCACAAATCTCGGCCGAAAAATTCGGCATGACATTTGCTAATTTTTTGACCTAAGAGTGCCCATTTCTCAACCAAAACGGAAATGAATCAACACTTCGGGATAAATGGGCAACTCAAATGAAATCCCTGCAAGACAAAACACCCCATCCCCATATTGACAGCCCCATGCATTGACCCCAGCATCCATCATCCACATGTAGTATATATATAACAGATATACTAGTCCATCATCACATCATAGCCCCATGTATATATAACAGATATAGTAGTACTTGCTGAACAACAGAAGTGTAACAACAGTAGTATTTGCTGTAGAAGTGTAATAGAAGTACTTGCTGAACAGCAGAAGTGTAACAGAAGTGTCGTAGTAGAGAAATACAGAGCAGGGCATGTAACATAAGTGTAGTAGTAACATAAGTGTAGTAGTAGAGAAATACAGAAGTGTAACAGAAGTACTACTTCTACAAGTAGAGAAATACAGATTAGCAAGTAGTTAAAGAGCAAGGCCTTTGTCACACTCCAACTACTTGGCATCAGTAGCAGTAGAAAGTGGTAAACAAAGGCATGTGTTTTAGCCTTTCAGTTGGAGACACATGCCATTTCCCCTTGTCTTACTCATCTTAACTTACTACAAATGAACAATGTCTGATTCTGATTTCTACAGTTCATCTACTACTGTTGTTACCAAAAAACAACATCTAGAACTGACTGCATGAGAGAGCCTTACTATCTAGAGACGCTAGAATAATACGATGCAGGTTCAAGCATGTTCATAGGGAGTCAGACAGGTGACTAGTATTCTCTTCCTTAAAAAGTATGCTTCATTACTGCCAAAATATCTCAAACCATCAACTTAGTTAATGATAGCAACAGAACTTTAAATGACCTATTAATGTGATGTGAGCATGTGACAACTGCTTGTTTCTGTTTGGTTCATGCTTAGGCTCCTAGTACTCTGCATGTTTGTGCAACCTGGAACACTCAAACATAATGTTCCATATATAACCATCACCTTAACACTCAAACTTCAGGAACATCATAATATAAGTGAGCAACTAATCCTATATATGCTGAAAGAAACTTCTCAAGGTAATAAAAATCCTAAATGACAACACAGAGTTCCAGAGGAAAAAGGACTTGACAATCACATCAGTGACAACACATCCCAACCACATATAGAGAGAGAATCCAACACCAATCGTGTTGCTGATGCACACAACAACAACAGCTACTCTACTACTCCCTCCATTTCAAAATATAATATGTTTTTATTTTCTTTGCACAATACAGCATTCTTCTGAACTTCGACCTTTGAATTAGTTTTAGTGTAATATTAGAATGCTTACTCCATTTATTTTTTGTAGATTAAGGCAAGTTCTAGAAAGGAATGAGCTGTGATAGATATGCACTTGCATTGCATCTATCAAAAGGATTAGGTCATACTCAAGCTAAAGATATGTACACATGCAAAGAATGGCTCTGTCAAGAACAAAGAACTTCATTTCTATACTTGGAGAAATTTTTAACCTTGCAACTTTTGCATTGCGAAAACAATATTAACATAGGTCCTTTTTCCAATGACAATATTCAGATCACTAGAAATTAGTTCCTCTCTACACCGATTCTCACATTCTGATCTTGTTAAAAATCTAAATTGCATGAACGGTCAAGTAAGCAGACTCTTCAGGGTGCATGATGCTTTTTCATAGAATAAAAAGATCATGCTGAACTGATGATGGATAGTGTTATAATACCAATTACCATCCACCTAAATATGAAGTGTTACATTATCTTCAATATTTTCTCAAATATCAGTATTTTATTTTACTATAATAATGATATTAAAATCACTAGAAATTAGTACTGTCTGCAACAATTCTCCCATTCTGAACTTGTTAAAAATCTGAATTGCATCGACAGTCAAGTAAGCAGACTCTTCAGGACGCATGATGCTTTTCATAAAAGAAAAAAAATTTATGCACAACTGAGAAATGATTGTGTAGGCCAATTATAGATTAAAGGGCATAAGCAATCAAGCTTTGCAAAAAAAGATATCATGCTGAACTAGCAAGTCATTGGGTGTAGACTACATAGTATACAATGTGTACATATCACTTGTAGAAAGACATAGAACGCCGAGCGCTAGGTAACCTAGGGGAAGGATGTGGGGATTACCTAGGGTGGCTTGCAAGGTGGACGGCAAGAAGACGGTGGACGGCGAGGTGGCTTCTGGCTGCGGTGGCGAGCCCGACCGTGCCCTTCTCCTCTTGCTACGGGCGGGGCCTCCTCCTCCTTCCCGGAGCTTGGTGGCGCGATGCTCCCTGCTGCGAGCGGGGCCTCCTCCTTCTTGAATCTTGGCGGCGCGGTGCTGCCTCCTCCTGCGGATGGTGGACGCTGCGGACTCCGGCGGCGGTTCCTCCTCCACGGGCTCCGGCGGCGGGGGATTCTCTCCTCCTCCACGGGCTCCGGCGGCGGGGGCTAGGGTTCCTTGGCACGCGCGGTTGCTGACAAAAACAAAGAGAATTGGATCGAGAGAGAGAAAGGGGGATTAGGGGGAGATCAGGCCGAACTGTCTATTTGGCTAAGTGTGAATGTTCTGTGGCGCATTCTCACCGAATGCGCCACATAAGTTGGAACTTCTGTGGCGCATTCTGTGGGAATGCACCACAGAACTTTTGAACATAGTCCCAAGCAACGCGATGTCGTAGTATGACAAGATCATATACTTGTCATAGTGGTCTTGCTCGCTAGCTCTCACGTGGGGCAGCCAGGTTCGAATCCTGGCTATCTCACACTTTTTTTTTCTTTTTTTTATAAATATTTTTAAATAAAAACATATGCATATTTATTCAAACAAAAAACAAGAACATATACATATATGCATATTTATTGACATATGCACATTTATTTAAACAAAGCAAGAACACATACATATGTGCGTATTTATTCAAAAAAAGCAAGAACACATATGCATATTTATTCAAAAAACCCTTCCGAATCATATATATATATGTGTGTTTGTTTGTCACACACAAATGTGAATTTGTATACCCACACGAATATCACATTATATGTTTTAGTCTCTAACTAATACCCACACTAATATCACATTATACCCACACAAAGTAATACACCAAAAAGCCACACAATTGCTAGTGTCTCTTCACAATTTTCTTGCCCTCTTTCGTCGCGGTTGAATACTTTAGCCCGTGCACTTTGAGATTTCTTATTGTGAATGGACAACCTTTAGTAGGAAGTGTGGTCCTCCTTCTTACTTTAGTAGTAGTAGGCATGTCAAAGTACTTTTCGAATTCCTCTTCGATCTTTGGGTCGCCGTTTTTGTCGAAGTTTTGCTCGTTGGCGGCTCCTTCCATTCCGATGATGCTCCTCTTGCCCCTCCTAACTACAACACGGTTGGGCTTTGACGGGTCGGTAATAAAAAAGCATTGATAAACTTGGCTAGCGAGTACCCAAGGCTCATTTTTTGCAGAGGCGTTCTTCGTCGATTTGGCATCTGGTCTAACCATTATGGTGAAATACCGGCCTTCTTTTTCCACGTTCTTGGCCCATCTAACACGGAACATCGGTACAATCTATCCATAGTAGTCGAGCTCCCATATCTCCTCGATCCTTCCGTAGAATCTTTCCATCACAGTAGTCTCGTCATCAGCAAAGGATAACATAGTTACTCCTGAGTTTTGAGATTCGCTATTCCTGTCCTTTTCCTCAGTGTAGAATCTGTAACCGCTTATGTCGTATGACTGATAGGTCCTGAGGTTATGCCCTGGGCCCTGCGACAAGGAGAATATGAGTTTTTGATCTTCCGTAGAAGGCGTCTGTGGGGGATTGTCCAGTTGCCTTTTCTTGAACCAACCCATGAAGCTGGAGTTGTGCTCTCTGGTTAGGTCTCCCTTCTTCCTCGGCCGACCCTGGTCGACGTACTCCTGCTCGATTAAGCTTCTGTGCTCTTCGACCCAAGGGTCGACCACTTCAATGTGTTGTAGCGTGACTCGGTGTGCCCTTTCAAAATCAGTGCGTCGACCATTAATGCCGACATGCAGTGAGCGGTAGCCCTCGCAGTGACCATATCCACCGAGCCTGCCGAGGTGCTTCTTTGTGGGTATTCCAACATCCTTGTTCTCGGTGGTTAGATAATTCTGGCAGAAGGAGATGTAGTCGTAGATCAGAAAGCCCTTGGCTATGCTTCCATCTGGACGAGACCTGTTGCGAACGAATCCTTTGATGACACCGTTTAGCCTTTCAAACGGTATCATGTTGTGCAGGAATGTCGGCCCGAGCTGGATGATATCGTCCACGACATGTACAAGTAGATGCACCATGATGTCGAAGAATGCGGGCGGGAAGTAAATCTCAAGCTCGCATAGTATCATCACGATATCTTCCTGTAGCCTGTCGAGCTGCTTCACACTGATCGACTTCCTAGATATGACGTCGAAAAAGTTATAGAGGCCAAACAACATCTCACGGACATGCTCGTCCATTATCCCACGGATCACAACGGGGAGTATCTGCGTCATCAGCACGTGCCAGTCGTGAGACTTCATACCGCTGAACCTCTTCTTCGCCACGTCCAAATATCTTCTTATCTTCCCTGATCAACCGTGAGGAACTTTCACTCCTAAGAGGCACCTGAAAAACTGCTCGAGCTCCTCTAAACTCAGAGTGAAGCAGGCAGCACGAAGCACCACCTCATTCTTCTTAACTCTTTTGCGGCGACCTTGAGTCCCTTCCGTCTGATCATCATCATCATCATCACTATCAGGGTACTGTAGATCTTTCTTGATGCCAAGCAATTTAAGGTCCTTTCTTGCTTTTGGCCCATCCTTGGTCCTCTCCGGCATGTTCAGTAGAGTGCCAAGCAGACTCTCGGTAACGTTCTTCGTGATGTGCATTACATCGAGGCTATGGAGATGCGGTGTCTCATCCATGCACTTGACGCATGCATTGTGTCCATGGTTCACCTGGGCCGATACATATGCATAACCAGGATAGTCCTGCATGGTCGTGAGCAACGTGGCTCTCAGATGGAAATATTCTTTAGTGTAGGTGTCCCACGTACGGGCCGGCATCTCCCACAAGCTGGCTAACTCCTCGCTCCATAGCCCGAGATACAGATGCATATCGATACCTAGTTTTTTTGGCCCCTGAATAAGAATGCTCATGTGTACATACCTTTGCTTCGTGCATAGCCACGGGGGTAGGTTGTACGGCCATACAAACACGGGCCAGGTGCTATGCGTGCTACTCTGGTTTCCAAAAGGATTGAATCCATCGGTGCTCATACCCAGCCCGATGTTCCTTACATCGCCCCCGAACTCTTCGAGCTCGATGTCTAATGCATTCCACTGGCTAGCGTCTGAAGGGTGTGTCAGAATCTTGCCCTTCTCTAGATCATCTTCGGGTTTCTCTCTTTCCGTGTGCCATTGCATGAGCTTTGCTTCCTTAGGATCTACGAAATATCGCAGTAGATGGGGGTGATAGGAAAGTACCACACCACTTTTCGAGGAACTTTCTTGTTCCCTCTCTTGTACCATCCTTGGCCATACACCGGACATGTGGTTCTATCCGCGTACTCGTTTCGATAAAGTGCGCAATCATTGATGCATGCGTGGTATTTAATGTGTGGTAGTCGAGAAGGCACACAATTTTCTTGGCCTCCTCGATACTTGTTGGCAATGTGTTCCCCTTAGGAAGTCGGTCGTGCCAGTATTCCATGTTCGTGTTGAAGCTCACATCGGTCCATTTGTGTTCGGCCTTCATCTCCAGAGCCTTGAGCGTTACACTCAAACGTGCATCCTCGGGGCGACACCCAGGATACAATGGAGTCATCCCGTCTACCTCCATTTGGGCCAGCTTGGCTTTCTCTCTGGCTACAGCTTTGTCGTTGCTCATCTCCTTGAGGAGCAGTTCTTGAACATGAGGGTCCTGCAAGATCGAAGTTAGCAGCGTCTGTGTGTTCGCGTCTTCTCCTTCTTCATGATGATCATGCCCGTCGCCATCTCCTTCTCCATGCTGATCATGCCCGCCGGCATCTCCTTCATCATGATGATCATGCCCGCTGGCATCTCCTTCGTCATGATGATCATGCCCGGTAGACTCTTCATCTTCTTGCCCGCCCACGTCTTCGTGACCACCACCATATCCTGCCGGCGCCTCATTGAGGTCGCGCATGAAACAACGCCTAAGCAGGTGACCCTCCAATTGTCTAGATTCAGGGTCGATCTAGCGCTGCAGTTTGCATGTTCGACATGGACATCTTATCATGGTCTTGTTGTTCAGAATCATGTCCTCCTTCGCGCCTTTCTTGTACCTAGCAATTCGACCTTCGCTCATCGTGAGGGCCATGGTTGCCTGAGCGGTCAAAACAGAGAGTATAGTTGAGAACCACACCATATGAACACACACATGCATGAATGCTAGCCGGAAAAAATTCGGCATGACCTTTCCTAAAATTAGGACATATGGGTAGTGCAAAAATTTGCCGAAATGGAAATGAATCAACATTTCGACAAACACCCATGCAACCACACCGGCCGGGACAACAACAAGCAAGCAACAAAAAACTTCCTTCCATTGCAAACATTCATGCACCACACAAGCATCGTCTCGCCATGGATCGCACACACACACACCGCCCTCGCGACAAGCTTCACCTACATGTTCATGGCCAAGTACTCACCTAGTAGACACAATAATAGCGAGACGAGACCGCGCGATGAGAGAGTGTGGACAAATAGATCTACAAGTTGGTGGAGAGGAAATTAGTAAACAAATAGAGATGTGAGAGAGAAAATTAAGGAACTTTTAGATCTAGAAGTTGGAGGGAAGCTTCCACTTACCAATCTATGGATTAAAGTAGGTTTAGTTACAAGAAAATGGAGAAACTATGGGCAAAATGGGGTGTGAGGGAGGAGGAAGATGAGTTGGGAGGAGGTAGAAAGGAAGAGATGTGAAATGGGTGGTGGTGGATAGATAAGAGCTTTTGTGACCTTTTTAACATGGATCTGGACGCCCTCATCTGTGGCGCATATGGACGAAATGCGCCACAGATGCTGAATCTTTTGTGGCGCATAAGTCATATGCGCCACATAAGTGGGTGAATTAGATTCCCTGTGTGGGGCCCTCCTCCATGTTATGTGGCGGATGTGGGGATATGCGCCACAGAAGTGAAACATATCTGTGGCGCATATCAGAAAATACGCCACAGATCTTGGGTGAATTAGATTCCGTGGTGGGGCCCTCCTCCATGTTCTGTGGTGCATAATAAAATATGCACCACAGAAGAGGCAAATTCTGTGGCGCATATCTCGCTATGCCCCGCAGAACTTGGATCAACCCACCCCGGCTGGCGGGTCCCACCAATCTTCTGTAGCGCATATTGTAGAGAATGCACCATAGAACTTCCAGGTTTCTGTGGCGCATATTTTCTAGTGCGCCACTGATATTTATCTGTGGCGCATGGTTTCACATATGCGCCACTGAATATCTTGTCTATCTATAGGTTGTTTCCTAGTAGTGTCATGAAAACGACCATAAAACACGAAAACGACGAGTGTTTAGTCATGTCCTCAAACATGTATCGGGTCTTATGGTCATTGTAAATCGCCCTGGAATTCCATAACTATGGGAAATTGCTCATGAAAATAAGACCGTAAAATATGAAAACAATGAGTTTTTGGTCATGCCCTCAAACCTGTAAGGGGAATTACAGTCATTTTAAATCGCCCTAGAACCCCAAAACTAAGGGCAATAACTGATGAAAATAGCCATAAAACGAAAAAACAATGAGTTCTTGGTCATAAATCTCAAACATGTAAATAGCCTTGGAACCCCAAAACTTTTAGAAATAACTCATGAAAACAGCCATAAAACGAGAAAACGACGAGTCTTTGGTCATGACTCTCAAACATGTATCGGGTCTAACGGTCATTTTAAATCACCGTGGAACCCCAAAACTGTGGGCAATAACTCATGAAAATGGCCATAAAACGCAAAAATGATGGATTATTTGGTCATACCTCTCAATCATAAAAATCACCTTGGAGACCTAAAACTAGGGGCAATAGCTCATGAAAACGGACAAAAAGCACAAAAACGACGAGTTTTTGGTCATGTTTTCAGACATGTATTGGGTCTTACGAGCCATGCAAATACTCCTGGAACCCCAAAACCATGGGAAATAGCTCATAAAAATGGCTATAAAACATGAAAATGACGAGTTTTTGGTCATAACCTTAAACACGTATCGGGTCTTACGGTCGTTGTAAATCGTCATGGAACCTCAAAATTGTTGGCAATTACTCATGAAAACATCCATAAAACACAAAAAACGAGTTTTTGGTCATACCTCTCAAACATGTAAATCGCCTTGGAGCCCCAAAACTATGGGCTATAGGTGATGAAAACATCCATAAAACACGAAAATGACAAGTTTTTGGTCATGTCCTCAAACATGTATCGGGTCTTATGGTCATTGTGAATCACTCAGGAACCCCAAAACTGTGGGAAATAACTCATGAAAATGGCGATAAAACGCAAAAATGACAAGTTTTTGGTCATAACTGTCAAACATGTAAATCGCCTTGGAACATAAAACCGTGGGCATTAACTGATGAAAGCGACCAGAAAACGCAAAAATGACAAGTTTTTGGTCATAACTCTTAAACATGTATCGAGTCTGCCAGGCCATGCGAATCCCACTATAACCCCAAAATTGTGGGCAATAGCTCATGAAAACAGCCATAAAACATGAAAATATGTATCGGGTCGTACGGGCCATGCGAATCCCCTTGGAACAAGTATTGGGTCTTATCAGGTCATGTCCTCAAACATGTATTGGGTCTTACGGTCATTTATATCGCCCTGGAACCCCAAAACTATGGACAATAACTCATGAAAATGGCCATAAAATGCAAAAACAATGACTTCTTGGTCATAACTCTCAAACATGTAAATCGCCTTGGAGCTCCAAAACTATGGGCAATAACACATGAAAACGACCATAAAACACGAAAACGACAAGTTTTTGGTCATATACTCAAACATGATCGGGTCTTACGTTCACTATGAATCGCCCCGGAACCCCATAACTATGGGAAATAACTCACTAAAACGGCCATAAAATGCAAAAAAGACGAGTGCTTGGTCATAACTCTCAAACATGTAAATTACATTGGAACCCCAAAACCGTGGGCAATAGCTCATGAAAACAAGGCCGGAAAAATGAAAACGACGAGTTTTTGGTCATGCCCTCAAACATGTACCGGGTCTTATGGGCCATGCAAATCCCTTGGAACCCTAAAATTGTCGGCAATAGCTCATGAAATCGGCCATAAAACACGAAAATGATGAGTTTTTGCTTATAACTCTCAAACATGTATCGGGGTGTTACGATCGTTGTAAATTTAATGGAACCACAGAAATATTGGCAATAGCTCATGAAAACGACCATAAAACATAGATACAACGAGTTTTTTTGTCATAACTCTCAAACATGTAAATCAATTTGGGACCCCAAAACTGTGTGCAATAGCTCATGAAAATGGCCATAAATCGCAAAAACGACGAGTTTTTGGTCATAACTCTCAAACATGTATCGGGTCTTACGGGCCATGCGAATCCCCATATAACCCCAAAACTATGGGCAATAACTGATGAAAATAAGACCGTAAAACACGAAAACAATGAGTTTTTGGTCATGCCCTCAAACATGTAAGGGGAATTACGGTCATTTTAAATCGCCCTCGAACCCCAAAACTATGGGAAATAACTCATGAAAATAGCCATAAAATGAAAAAATATGAGTTCTTGGTCATAACTCTCAAACATCTAAATCGCCTTGGAACCCCAAAACTTTTAGAAATAGCTCATGAAAACGGCCATAAAACGAGAAAACGACGAGTTTTTGGTCATAGCTCTCAAACATGTATCATGTCTAACGTACATTTTAAATCGCCGTGGAACCCCAAAACTATGGGCAATAACTCATGAAAATGGCCAGAAAACGTAAAAAAGACGAGTTTTTGGTCATACCTCTCAAACATGTAAATCACATTGGAACCCCAAAACCGTGGGCAATAGTTCATGAAAACAAGACCGTAAAAACGAAAACGACGAGTTTTTGGTCATTGCCTCAAACATGTATCGGGTCTTATTGGCCATGCAAATCCCTTGGAACCCTAAAATTGTGGGCAATAGCTCATGAAAATGGCCATAAAACACGAAAACGACGAGTTTTTGCTTATAACTCTCAAACATGTATCGGGTCTTACGGTCGTTATAAATCGTAATGGAATCGCAAAACTGTTGGCAATACCTCATTAAAACAACCATAAAATGAAGAAACAACGAGTTTTTGGTCATAACTCTCAAACATGTAAATCGCATTGGAACCCCAAAAATGTGGACAAAAGCTCATGAAAACGGCCATAAAACGTGAAAACGATGAGTTTTGGTCATAACTCTCAAACATGTATCGGGTCTTACGGGCCATGCGAATCCCCATATAACCCCAAAACTGTGGGCAATAGCTCATGAAAATTAGACCGCCAAACACGAAAACAATGAGTTTTTGGTCATGCCCTCAAAGATGTATCGGGTCTAACGGTCATTTTAAATCGCCTTGGAACCCCAAAACTATGGCCAATAACTCATGAAAATAGCCATAAAATGAAAAAAGATGAGTTTTTGGTCATATCCTGAAAAATGTATCCGGTCTTACGGTCATTGTGAATTCCCTCGAAACTCTAAAACTGTGGGCAATAGCTCATGAAAACATCCATAAAACGCAAAAACAACGAGTTTTTGGTCAAAACTCTCAAACATGTATCATGTCTTACGGTCGTAGTTAATCATCATGGAACTCCAAAACTGTTGGAAATAGCTCATGCAAACGACCATAAAACACAGAAACAATGAGTTTTTGGTCATAACTCTCAAACATGCAAATCGCATTGGAACCCCAAAACTATGGGCAATAGCTCATGAAAACGGCCATAAAACGCGAAAACGACGAGATTTTGGTCATAATTCTCAAACATGTATTGGGTCTTACGGGCGATGCGAACCCCCTATAACCCCAAAACTATGGGCAATAACTCATGAAAATAAGATAAAACACGAAAACAATGAGTTTTTGGTTATGCCCTCAAACATCTAAGGGGAATTAAGATCATCTTAAATCGCCCTGGAACCCCAAAACTATGGGCAATAACTCATGAAAATGGCCATAAAGTCAAAAAAGACGAGTTCTTGGTCATAACTCTCAAACATGTAAATCGCCTTGGACCCTCAAAGCTTTTAGAAATATCTCATGAATACAGCCACAAAACGAGAAAACGACGAGTTTTTGCTCATGACTCTCAGACATGTATCGGGTCTATCGGTCATTTTAAATCGTTGTGGAACGCCAAAACTTGTGGCAATAACTCATGAAAATGGCCATAAAAACGCAAAAATGATGGATTTTTTGGTCATACCTCTCAATCATATAAATCGCCTTGGAGCCCCCAAACCGGTGGCAATAGCTCATGAAAACGGACAAAAAACTCGAAAATGGCGTGTTTTTTGTTCATGTCCTCAAACATGTATCGGGTCTTACGGTCATTGTAAATCGCCCTGGAACCCCAAAACGGTTGGCAAACAACTCATGAAAACGGCAATAAAACGCAAAAAATGACGAGTTTTTGGTCATGTGCTCAAACATGTATCGGGTCTTACGGGCCATGCAAATCCCCTTGGAACCCCAAAATTATGGGCAATAACTCATAAATATGGCTATAAAACACGAAAACGACGAGTTTTTGGTCATAACTTCAAACATGTATCGGGTCTTACGGTCGTTGTAAATCATCATGGAACACCAAAACGGTTGGTAATTACTCATGCAGACAGCCATAAAACACAAAAAAGACGAGTTTTTGGTCATACCTCTCAAACATGTCAATCGCCTTGGAGCCCCAAAACCGTGGGCTATAGGTGATGAAAACGTCCATAAAACACGAAAATGACAAGTTTTTGGTCATGTCCTCAAACATGTATCGGGTCTTATGGTCATTGTAAATCACTCAGGAACCCCAAAACTATGGGAAATAACTCATGAAAATGGCGATAAAACGCAAAAACGACGAGTTTTTGGTTATAACTCTCAGACATGTAAATTGCCTTGGAACCCAAAACCATGGCCAATAGCTCATGAAAGCAACCAAAAAACGCAAAAACGACGAGTTTTTGGTCATAATCCTTAAACATGTATCTAGTATGTCAGGCCAAGCGAATCCCACTAGAACCCCAAAACTGTGGGCAATAGCTCATCAAATCATGTATCTGGTCTTACAGGCCATGCGAATCCCCCTGGAACAAGTACCGAGTCTTATCGGGTCAAGTCCTCAAACATGTATCGGGTCTTACGGTCATTTATATCGGGTCTTACAGTCATTTATATCGCCATAAAACGCAAAAAACGATGAGTTCTTGGTCATAACTCTCAAACATGTAAATCGCCTTGGAGCCTAAAACTGTGGGCAATAGCTCATGAAAACAGCCATAAAACATGAGAACGACGAGTTTTTGGTCATATTCTCAAACATGTATTGGGTCTTACGGTCATTGTGAATCGCCCTGGAACCCCAAAACTATGGGCAATAACTCATGAAAATGGCCATAAAACGCAAATATGATGGATTTTTTGGTCATTCCTCTCAATCATATAAATTGACTTGGAGCCCCAAAACTAGGAGCAATAGCTGATGAAAACGGACAAAAATGCGAAAATGATAAGTTTTTGGTCATATCCTCAAACATGTATTGGGTCTTACGGTCATTGTAAATCGCCCTGGAACCCCAAAAAGGTTGGCAAATAACTCATGAAAATGGCAATAAAATGCAAATGCGACGAGTTTTTGGTCATAACTCTCAAACATGTAAATCACATTAGAACCCCGAAACTGTGGGCAATAGCTCAGGAAAATAGCCAAAAATGCGAAAACAACGAGTTTTGGTCATAAGTCTCAAACGTGTATTGGGTCTTACAGGCCATGCAAATCCCCAAGAACCCCAAAACTGTGGGCAATAGCTCATAAAAACGGCCATAAAACATGAAAACTACCAGTTTTTGGTCATAACTCTCAAACATGTATCGGGACTTACGGTCGTTGCAAATCTCCCTCGAACCGCAAAACTGCAGTTGGTTGGTTGTTTGGCAAAGTGAGAGGACTTCATCTTTGAGCTCAACAGTCTCCTTTTGGTGCTCAACAATGAGTTCGGAACAAATCTTATGGATGATATCCACTTCGCGCTCCACCATCTTCTTGTACCTGAAGACTTCTTGCTCCAGTGCTTCCATCCTGTCTTCCAAACTTCCTTCACCTTTAGGGCCTTGAACCTCCTTTATCCGTACCTCTCCATCTTCAAGCAACAACTCCTTGGGATGAATCTAAAACTCTCTCATGTATGGGTTGATCATATCCGCAAAGGAATCTTCCTTAGCTGATCTAGAGGAAGACATTGTGGCTCCAAATCTAGGACTTTACCTGTCAGAAATAGATCGAAACAAAAAGACGATGATAACACGATATACGAACCTCGGGGAATCCGGGGGATTATATATTATGAAGTTTTACAGCAAAAGGAAGGTAGTGGGAGAAAACGGGTCGGAGACGGAGGCCGAGGTGGCCACACCACCTGCTGGCGCGGCCAGGGGGGCGCACACCAAGGGGTGGTGTGAGCCACCCTAGCTCCGTTTCCGTCCCTCTTTCACTTCGTAGCTTTCCTTGTTGGATAAAGACTGCAAAAGTACAATTGGACAGAATTTTCACGAGACTTTTCTTACTAGAACTTTTACCTATTCGAAAACAGACTCTGCAGGTCTCTGAATTTGGCAATTAGTAGATTCTTCCAGAGTCACCAGAGGAATGTCATCAATATCTTCATCTTCATACTCATACTGCTTGAGTCATGAAACCTTTCACTTTCTCATTACACCATTTTCTCCACTAACTTGGAAATTTCTTCACACAAAACTTCACACAATTCTCATTAGCAACATTAGTGTAAGCGAGGTAATGAACCTTTTAAGTCCAATTTTAACTGAAATCAATCAAATCATAAGCTAATGGAGCAACTCCATCTGAAAACCCAAAAATAATTCAAAAAGGAAATCGATTAAAGAAGCAAATGCAAGAGTGGCAAAATCTGTCAAAACAGACCAGCAGGTAAATATCATTTTTTTCAAAAATCTTCTGTTGCTCAAATAAATAATGGAAAATCTAACGAAAGTTAAATAACAACCTGTGGTAGAAGCACAAAAAATTACAGCTCAATCCGACATACAGAGAACTCTCACGAAGTTTTACGGTGAAGCACAAAAATCTATTTCGGGACAACAACTTCCCCAAATCTTACTTCTCTCGCATTAGAGGTTGAACTTGACACAAAAACCAAACAAAAGGATAAGGAGAGGTCATTACCGAAGTAATAACTTCCAAGACTCAAAGAAACAAAAACAAACTGAAAACAAAAATAAATTGGGTTGTCTCCCAAAAAGCTCTTTCTTTATAGCCATTAAGATGGGCATGATAATTTGAATGATGCTCACATAAGAATATGAATTGAAGTGAAAGAGAGCATTAAGAAGCAAAAATACACATGTTTAAGTCTAACCCACTTCCTATGCAAGGGAATTTTAGAAACAAACAAGTTGTTGAAACCAGAAGCTGTAAGCATAAGAAGGCAAAACAGGTGCAACATAAAGACTTTAAGCAAAAGACGAGGAAACTTGATATTATTGAGATGCATAAGAACAATATTACCTCTCTCATAATAACTTTCAGTATCATGTGTAAACTTAACGATATAACTATCACAAGAACCATGGTAGAAATGATCGCTTATCCTAACAGAAAACACATGGACACTAACTCTCATAACACTACTTTGTGAAACAATATTAGGGATATCCTTACAGAGGATAGTGTGTCCATCTTCCACATATTTAGTGACAAAGTCTTTCATATTTGCTATTATAGTTTCATCATCCAATTGTTTATCAGGTTCAATAGCTTTATTTGTAATTTCATCAACCATACTAGCTATCATAGAATATTCCTTTATCTTAACTAGGAAATGTATTTTCTCAATGTAAGGTTCAGGTAAATCATGATTAGCAGTATAAACTTCAGTATTTCTTGCAGGAACACACTTAGCAACATCTTGATGACCCACAAGTATAGGGGGTGTATCGCAGTATTTTCAACAAGTAAGAGTATCAAACCCAACGAGGAGCAGAAGGTGCTGGCTAGTGGTATGGATCAGGAATTCTCTGCAAATATTTAGCAAACGGATTATTAGGGGTTTTTGATATAGCAAGTAAACAAAGTACGAGTAAATAAAAGACAATAGGAATAAATGCAGCAAGTGGCCCAATCCTTTATGCAGCAAAGGACAAGCTGGTTGTATTACTTAAGATGACCAAACGTTCTCGATGACACATGGGAAGACTGTCAAGTGCTTTCGCTTCATATAGTTGATTAATCTTCTTTAGCTTGCTAAGTGTTGTGTGGGTGAACCTGTGCTAATGTACCGCCCCATCCAAGACTAATACATACTTGTGATTATACCCCTTGCAAACATCCGTTAGTACAAGAAAGTAATTAAGGTAGAAACCTAACCACAGCTTTAAACTCTAAGACCCTTACGTCCCTTGTGCAATGGTTTCCTAACGGGGGTTCAAGTTTCTGTCACTCCGGCAACCCCTACGATTTGTAGCCAAATACACAATGCATTCCCCTAGGCCCATATAGGTGAAGTGTCATGTAGTCGACGTTCACATGACACCACTAGAAGAAGTACACCACAACTTAAATAACAATCTATTGAATCTTTCTCAACGCAACTCCACTACTAACAACAAGACTTCTCCCATGTCCTCAAGAACAAAACGAACTACTCACAAGACATCATATGGTGTGGGCCCGCACCATGGGGTGGTGTGGGCCCCCTGTGGCCCATCTCCACTCCGTCTTCTTGCATCCTTGGTCTTCTGGAAAAATAGGATTTTCCGTATATTTTCCCGGATTTTCTGATCTTCGCGAATTTGGCCTCCAAACAACACATTTTCCATCAGAATCCTGAGTGCAGCGGCCCATGCTCCAAAAGTCAACAACCATGCGAAAATAGATGAAATAACATAAGTATCACCTCTCATTATGAAATATATCAATGAATAATAGTGAATTAAGATATAGAATAGTGATGCAAAATGGACGTATCACATCTTTATATGGTTCATGATACTTATTCCACTTCTTTAGGAACTTCAATATAGGAAGCAAAATCCTTAAAATAAGTTGCAATAGCTTTAGAGTCTAGACCATAAGCATTTTTAATATTTTGAAAGCCATTAGTTCCCATAAAAGATTCAATGCATTCATAATCATAATTTATACCTAACTTTCTTCCTTTGTCATTCTCCCATGCTTCAGCATTGTCTTGAGTACGGTCTAGAAGATCCCATTTAACTTCTTCTTCCATGCGAGTGAATGATCCAGCACAAGAAGCATCCAATAAATCCTTATCATGAAGAGAAAGCCTTGTATAAAAATTATTGATAATAATATTGTTGGGGAGCTCATGGATGGGACATTTGAGCATTAGTAATTTCAATCTCCCCAGGCTTGAGCGGTACTCTCTCCATCAAGTGGCCAAAGTATGTATATTTGATTCCGATCTTTATGAATCTCACTAGGAGGATAAAACTTTGAATAAAAGAGAGGTACTATTTCCTCCCATTCAAGAGCTTGACCATTCTTCAGCAGCTTATACCAGTCCTCAGGTCTTCCTTTCAGTGATAATGAGAATAACTTCTTCTTGACTTGATCTGTAGTAATACCTACACACTTGAACAACCCGCATAATTCGTGTATAAAGAGCAAATGATCAGCGGGATGGACCGTTCCATCTCCAACACAATAGTTATCCATAACACGATCAATAATTACTATAGGTATTTTAAAAGCATCATTCTCAGCAGGTCGTGGTACATCTACCACCTTAGCAGTGGTAGTAGCATTACCAAATAAGAAACTCAGCGAATTATCCATAATGAAAATAAAGTAACTGACAGAAATAAACAATACTCAAAGTAGAAGTTTCCTTTACCAGTTCCACTCTCCAATATCGCTTCACTGCCCGACAACGGCGCCCGAAAATAGTCTTGATGACCCACAAGTATAAGGGGTGTACCGCAGTATTTTCAATAAGTAAGAGTATCGAACCCAACGAGGAGCAGAAGGTGCTGGCTAGTGGCTTGGAGCAGGAATTCTCTGTAAATACTTAGCAAACGGATTTTTAGGGTTTTTTGATAATGCATGTAAATAAAGTACGAGTAAATAAAATACAATAAGAATAAATGCAGCAGGTGGCCGAATTCGTTATTCAGCAAAGGACAAGCCGGTTGTATTACTTAAGATGACCAAACGTTCTCGAGGACACACGAGAATATCGTCAAGTGCTTTCGCTTCATATAGTTGATTAATCTTATTTAGTTTGCTAAGTGTTGTGTGGGTGTACCTGTGCTAATGTACCGACCTTTCTAGGAGTAATCCATACTTATGATTATACCCCTTGCAAGCATCCGCAAGTACAAGAAAGTAATTAAGGTAGAAACCTAACCACAACTTTAAACTCTAAGACCGTGACGTCCCTTGTGCAATGGTTTCCTAACGGGGGTTCAGGTTTGTGTCACTCTGGCAACCCCTACGATTAGTAGCCAAATACACAATGCATTCCCCTAGGCCCATATAGGTGAAGTGTCATGTAGTCGACGTTCACTTGGTGGCGCAGCCTAGGGTGGCCCGCGCCAGGGGGTGGTGTGGGACCCCTGTGGCCATCTCAACCTCCCCTTCTAGATTCCTTTGTCTTCTGGAAAAATAGGATTTTCGATGTATTTTCCCGGATTTTCTGATCTTCGCGAATTTTGCCTTCAAACAGCACCTTTTCCATCAGAATCCTGACTACCGCGGTCCATGCTCCAAAAGTCATCAACCATACAAAAACAGATGAAATAACATAAGTATCATCTCTTATATCGCCCTGGAACCCCAAAACTATGGACAATAACTCATGAAAATGGCCATAAAACGCAAAACGACGAGTTCTTGGTCATAACTCTCAAACATGTAAATCGCCTTGGAGCTTAAAACTGTGGGCAATAGCTCATGAAAACGGCCATAAAACACAAAAACGACGAGTTTTTGGTCATAATATCAAACATGTATTGGGTCTTATGGTCGTTGTGCATCGCCCTGGAACCCCAAAACTATGGGAAATAACTCATGAAAACGGCCATAAAACACAGAAACGACGAGTTCTTGGACATAACTCTCAAAATGTAAGTTGCATTGCAACCCCAAAACCGTGGGCAATATCTCATGAAAACAAGACCATAAAAACGAAAACGACAAGTTTTTGGTCATATCCTTAAACATGTATCAGGTCTTACATTCATTGTGAATCCCCTCGGAACTCTAAAACTGTGGGCAATAGCTCATGAAAACATCCATAAAACGCAAAAACGACGAGGTTTTGGTCAAAACTCTCAAACATGTATCATGTCTTACGGTCGTAGTTAATCGTCATGGAACTCCAAAACTGTTGGCAATAGCTCATGAAAACGACCATAAAAAACAAAAAAACAATGAGTTTTTGGTCATAACTCTTAAACATGCAAATCGCATTGGAACCCCAAAACTATGGGCAATAGTTGACGAAAACGTCCATAAAACGCGAAAACGACGAGTTTTTTTTGTCATTACTCTCAAACATGTATCGGGTCTTACGGGCCATGCGAAACCCCTATAACCCCAAAACTATGGGCAATAGCTCATGAAAATAAGATAAAACACAAAAACAATGAGTTTTTGGTCATGCCCTCAAACATCTAAGGGGAACTACGATCATCTTAAATCGCCCTGGAACCCCAAAACTATGGGCAATAACTCATGAAAAAAGCCATAAAACGAAAAAATGACGAGTTCTTGGTCATAATTCTCAGAAATGAAATTCCCTTGGAACCCCAAAACATTTAGAACTAGCTCATGAAAACGGCCATAAAATGCGAACGACGAGTATTTGGTCACGACTCTCCAACATGTATCGGGTCTAACGGTCATTTTAAATCGCCGTGGAACCCCAAAACTATGGGCAATAACTCATGAAAATGGCCATAAAACGCAAAAATGATGGATTTTTTGGCCATACCTCTCAATCATATAAATTGCCTTGGAGCCCCAAAACTGGGGCAATAGCTCATGAAAACGGACAAAAAACACGAAAATGATGAGTTTTTGGACATGTCCTCAAACATGTGTTGGGTCTTACGAACATTGTAAATTGCCCTGGAACCCCAAAACGGTTGGCAAATAACTCATTAAAATGGCAATAAAAAACTCAGCGAATTAAGAAACTCAGCAGGTGGTGGTTCATCTACAACCTTAGCAGTGGTAGTAGCATTACGAAATAAGAAACTCAGCGAATTATCCATAATGAAAATAAAGTAACTGACAGAAATAAACAATACTCACAGTAGAAGTTTCCTTTACTAGTTCCACTCTCCAATAGCGCTTCATCCCCGGCAACGGCGCCAGAAAATAGTCTTGATGACCCACAAGTATAATGGGTGTATCGCAATATTTTCAATAAGTGAGAGTGTCAAACCCAACGAGGAGCAGAAGGTGCTGGCTAGTGGCTTGGAGCAGGAATTCTCTGTAAATACTTAGCAAATGGATTTTTAGGGGTTTTTGATAATGCAGGTAAATAAAGTACGAGTAAATAAAATACAATAAGAATAAATGTAGCAGGTGGCCAAATCCTTTATTTAGCAAAGGACAAGCCGGTTGTATTACTTAAGATGACCAAACGTTCTCGAGGACACACGAGAATATCGTCAAGTGCTTTCGCTTCATATAGTTGATTAATCTTCTTTAGTTTGCTAAGTGTTGTGTGGGTGAACCTGTGCTAATGTACCGACCTTTCTAGGAGTAATCCATACTTATGATTATACCCCTTGCAAGCATCCGCAAGTACAAGAAAGTAATTAAGGTAGAAACCTAACCACAACTTTAAACTCTAAGACCGTGACGTCCCTTGTGCAATGGTTTCCTAACGGGGGTTCAGGTTTGTGTCACTCTGGCAACCCCTACGATTAGTAGCCAAATACACAATGCATTCCCCTAGGCCCATATAGGTGAAGTGTCATGTAGTCGACGTTCACATGACACCACTAGAAGAAGTACACCACAACTTAAATATCAAACTATTGAATCTTTCTCAACACAATTCCACTACAAACAATATGACTTCTCCCATGTCCTCAAGAACAAAACGAAATACTCACAAGACATCATATGGATCATGATCAGATATGGAATAATGATGTATAACAATATGAACATAAACAATAATTCAACGGTTCACTCAATAGCATCAACTACAAGGAGTAATCAACACCGGGAAAGTTTCCCCTAAAAACTATGCAAGATTCAACCCAATTGTTACAGCGGTATGGAGGTGGTGATGATGGTGCTAGTGGAGATGATGATGGTGATGATGATGATGATCCTGATGAAGTCCAACTTGATGGTGGTGTTGATGGTTACGATCTCCCCTCTCCGGGAAAGAATGCCCCTGGCAGAATTCTGTCTGCCGAAGAGATCTTTCTCTCTCGGTGTTTTCTGCCCCGCAGAGGCGGTGAAATCTTTCTGTGGTCGCTCCCTAGTTATTAGGGTTCCGTAGAGATAATATATGCTAGAGGGGGGAGCTAGGGGTGGACCAGGGCGGCAACACCACCTGGTGGCGCAGCCTAGGGTGGCCCGCACCAGGGGGTGGTGTGGGCCCCCTGTGGACCATCTCAGCCTCCCCTTCTGGCTTCCTTCGTCTTCTGGAAAAATAGGATTTCCATGTATTTTACGGATTTTCTGATCTTCGCGAATTTTACCTCCAAACAACAACTTTTCCATCAGAATCCTGACTACAGCGGTCCATGCTCCAAAAGTCACCAACCATGCAAAAACAGATGAAATAACATAAGTATCATCTCTTAATATGAAATATAGCAATGAATAATACTAAATTATGATATATAATAGTGATGCAAAATGGACGTATCATCAAACCAAGCGAATGCCACTAGAACCCCAAAACTGTGGGCAATAGCTCATGAAAACATGTATCTGGTCTTACAGGCCAGGTGAATCCCCCTGGAACAAGTACCAGGTCTTATTAGGTCATGTCCTCAAGTATGTATTGGCTCTTACGGTCATTTATATCGCCCCGGAACCCCAAAACTATGGACAATAACTCATGAAAATGGCCATAAAACGCGAAAACGATGAGTTCTTGGTCATAACCCTCAAACATGTAAATCGCCTTGGAGCTTAAAACTGTAGGCAATAGCTCATGATAACGGCCATAAAACACCAAAACGACGAGTTTTTGGTCATATTCTCAAACATGTATTGGGTCTTATGGTCGTTGTGCATCGCCCTGAAACCCCAAAACTATGGGGAATAACTCATGAAAACGGCCATAAAACACAGAAAATACTAGTTCTTGGACATAACTCTCAAAATGTTAGTTGCATTGGAACCCCAAAACCGTGGGCAATAGCTCATGAAAACAAGACCATAAACACGAAACGATGAGGTTTTGGTCATATCCTCAAACATGTATCAGGTCTTACAGTCGTTGTCAATCCCCTCGGAACTCTAAAACTGTGGGCAATAGCTCATGAAAGCATCCATAAAACGCAAAAACGACAAGTTTTTGGTCAAAACTCTCAAACATGTATCATGTCTTACGGTCGTAGTTAATCGTCATGGAACTCCAAAACTGTTGGCAATAGCTCATGAAAACGACCATAAAACACAGAAACAATGAGTTTTTGGTCATAACTCTCAAACATGCAAATCGCATTGGAACCCCAAAACTATGGGCAATAGCTCATGAAAACGGCCATAAAACGCGAATACGATGAGTTTTTTGTCATAACTCTCAAACATGTATCGGGTCTTACGGGCCATGCGAAACCCCTATAACCCCAAAAGTATGGGCAATAGCTCATGAAAATAAGATAAAACACAAAAACAATGAGTTTTTGGTCATGCTCTCAAACATCTAAGGGGAACTACGATCATCTTAAATCGCCCTGGAACCCCAAAACTATGGGCAATAACTCATGAAAATAGCCATAAAACGAAAAAATGACGAGTGCTTGGTCATAATTCTCAAACATGTAAATCACCTTGGAACCCCAAAACATTTCGAACTAGCTCATGAAAACGGCCATAAAACGCGAAAACGACGAGTTTTTGTTCATGACTCTCAAACATGTATCGTGTCTAATGGTCATTTTAAATCGCCGTGGAACCCCAAAACTATGGGCAATAACTCATGAAAATGGCCATAAAACGCAAAAATGATGGATTTTTTTGCCATACCTCTCAATCATATAAATTGCCTTGGAGCCCCAAAACTGGGGGCAATAGCTCATGAAAACGGACAAAAAACACGAAAATGATGAGTTTTTGGTCATGTCCTCAACCATGTATCGGGTCTTACGGTCATTGTAAATCGCCCTGGAACCCCAAAACGGTTGTCAAGAAACTCATGAAAATGGCAATAAAACGCAAAAGCGACGAGTTTTTGGTCATAACTCTCAAACATGTAAATCACATTAGAACCCCAAAACTATGAGCAATAGCTCATGAAAATAGCCAAAAATGCGAAAACGACGAGTTTTTGGTCATAAGTCTCAAACATGTATTGGGTCTTACAGCCCATGCAAATCCCCGAAGAACCCCAAAATTGTGGGCAATAGCTCATAAAAACGTCCATAAAACATGAAAGCTATGAGTTTTTGGTCATAACTCTCAAACATGTATCGGGTCTTACGGTCAATGCAAACCGCTCTCGAACCGCAAAACTGCTGGCAATAACTCATGAAAACGCCATAAAACGCAAAAACGACGAGTTTTTGGTGATAACTTTCAAACATGTAAAACACATTGGAACCCCAAAACTGTGGGCAATAACTCATCAAAACACCATTCATGTATAGGGTCTTATAGGACATGCGAATCCCCCTAGAACCCCAAAACTGTGGGCAATAGCTCATGAAAACGTACATAAAACACGAAAACGACGAGTTTTTGGTCATGTCCTCAAACATGCATAGGGTCTTAAGGTCTTTGTAAATTACCCTGGAACCCCGAAACTGTTGGAAGTAACTCATAAAAATGGCCATAAAACGCAGAAAGACGAGTTTTTGGTCATAACTCGCAAACATGTAAATCGCATTGGAACCCCAAAACTATGGGCAATATCTCCTGAAAATGGACATAAAATACGAAAATGAAGAGTTTATGGTCATAGCTCACAAACATGTATCGGGTCTTACAGTCCATGCAAATCCCCATAGAACCCCAAAACTGTGGCCAATAGCTCATGAAAACAAGACCATAAAACACGAAAACAATGAGTTTTTTTGTCATGCCCTGAAGCATGTATGGGCTCTTACGGTCATTTTAAATCGCCCTGGAACCCCAAAACTATAGGCCATAACTCATGAAAATGGCCATAAAATGAAAAAACGACGAGTTCTTGCTCATAACTCTCAAACATGAAAATCGCCTTGGAACCCCAAAACTAGGGGCAATAGCTCATGAAAATAGCCATAAAACGCGAAAACGACGAGTTTTTTGTCATAACTCTCAAACATGGATCGGGTCTTACGGGCCATGCGAAACCCCTAAAACCCCAAAACTATGGGCAATAGGTCATGAAAATAAGATAAAACACAGAAACACGAGTTTTTGGTCATGACTTTCAAATATGTATTAGGTCTGACGGTCATTTTAAGTCGCCGTGGAACCCCAAAACTATGGGAATAACTAATGAAAATGTCCATAAAACGCAAAAATGACGAGTTTTTGGTCATACCTCTCAATCAAATAAATCGCCTTGCAGCCCCAAAACTGTGGGTAATAGCTCATTAAAACGGACATAAAACATGTATCAGGTCTTACGGTCGTTGTGAATCGCCTTGGAACCCCAAAATTGTTGGCAATAACTCATGAAAACAACCATAAATCGTAAAAACGACGAGCTTTTGGTCAAAAATCTCAAACATGTAAAGCGCCGTGGAACCCCAAAACTATGGGCAATAACTCATGAAAATTACCATAAAACACACAAATGACGAGTTTTTTGTCACGACTTTCAAACATGTATCAGGTCTGATCGTCATTTTAAATCGTCGTGGAACCCCAAAACTATGGGCAGTAACACATGAAAATGGCGATAAAACGCAAAACTTAGGAGTTTGTGGTCATACCTCTCAATCATATAAATCGCCTTGGAGCCCCAAAACTGTGGGCAATAGCTCATGCAAATGGACATAAACAAGAAAATGACGATTTTTTGGTCATGTCCTCAAACATCTATCGGGTCTTATAGTCAGTGTAAATCATCCTGGAACCCCAAAACTGCGGGCAATAACTCATGAAAATGGCCATAAAACGTAAAAACGACAAGTTTTTGGTAATAAATTTCAAATATGTAAAACACATTGGAACGCCAAAACTATGGGTAGTAACTCATGAAAACCGCCATAAAACGCGAAAACGATGAGTTTTTGGTAAAAACTCACATACATGTATCCGGTCTTACAGGCCATGCGAATCCCCTAGAACCCCAAAACTCTTGGCAGTAGCTCATGAAAACGGACATAAAACATGAAAACGACGAGTTTTTGTTCATGCCGTCAAGCATGCATCGAGTCTTAAGGTCGTTGTAAAACACCCTGGAACACCGAAAATGTTGGCAATAACTCATGAAAATGGCCATAAAACGTAAAAAAGACAAGTTTTTGGTAATAACTCGCAAACATGTAAATCGCATTGGAACCCCAAAACTGTGGGCAATAGCTCATGAAAACAGACATAAAATACAAAAATGATGGGTTTTTGGTTATGTCCTAAAACATGTATCGGGTATTACGGTCGTTGTAAATTGCCCTGGAACCCCAAAACTATTAGCAATAATTCATGAAAACGTCCATAAAATGCAAAAACGACGTGTTTTTAGTCGTAACTCTCAAACATGTAAATCTCTATGGAATCCCAAAACAATGTGCAGTAACTCATGAAAATGGCCATAAAACGCAGAAATAACGAGTTTTTGTTCATACCTCTCAATCATATAAGTTGCCTTGGAGCCCCAAAATTGTGCGTAATAGCTCATGAAAACGGACAGAAAACACAAAAAGGACAAGTTTTTGGTCGAGTCCTCAATCATGTATCGGGTCTTACGGTCGTTGTAAATCGCCCAGGAACCCCAAAACTATTGATAATAACTAATGAAAATGGCCATAAAAAGTAAAAACGATGAGTTTTCGGTCATAACTCTCAAACATGTAAATCACATTAGAACCCAAAAACTGTGGGCAATAGCTCATGATAACAGCCAAAAATGCGACAACGACGAGTTTTTGGTCATCAGTCTCAAACGTGTATTGGGTCTTACAGGCCATGCAAATCCCCCAAGAACCCCAAAACTATGGACAATAGCTCATAAAAACGGCCATAAACCACGAAAACTACGAGTTTTTGGTCATAACTCTCAAACATGTATCAGGACTTACGGTCAATGCAAATCGCTTTGGAACCACAAAATTGCTGGCAATAACTCAAGAAAACGGCTATAAAATGCAAAAACGACGACTTTTTGGTAATAAATTTTAAACATGTAAAACACATTGGAACCCCAAAACTGTGGGCAATAGCTCATGAAAATAGCCATAAAATGCGAAAACGATGAGTTTTTTGTCATAACTCACGTACATGTATCCGGTCTTACAGGCCATGCGAATCCCCCTATATCCCCAAAACTTTGGGCAGTAGCTCATGAAAACGGACATAAAACACGAAAACGACGAGTTTTTGGTCATGTCCTCAAACATGCATAGCGTCCTAACGTCGTTGTAAATTGCCCTGGACCCTAAAACTGTTAGTAATAACTCATGAAAATGGCCATAAAATGCAAAAAGATGAGTTTTTGGTCATAACTCGCAAACATGTAAATCGCATTGGAACCCCAAAACAATGGGCAATAGCTCATGAAAGCGGACATAAAATACAAAAATGACGAGTTTTTCGTCATGTCCTAAAACATGTATCGAGTATTACGGTCGTTGTAAATCGCCCTGGAACACCAAAACTGTTTGCAATAACTCATGAAAATGTCCATAAAATGTAAAAACAACGAGTTTTTGTTCATAACTCTCAAACAAGTAAATCGATGTGGAATTTCAAAACTATGGGAAGTAACTCATGAAAATGGCCATCAAACGCAAAAATAACGAGTTTTTGGTCATACCTATCAATCATATAAGTCGCCTTGGAGCCCCAAAACTGTGGGCAATAGCTCATGAAAACGAACATAAAACACGAAAAGGACAAGTTTTTGGTCAAGTCCTCAAACATGTATCAGGTCTTACGGTCGTTGTAAATCGCCCTAGAACGCCAAAACTGTTGACAATAACTCATGAAAATGGCCATAAAACGCAGAAACGACGAGTTTTTGGTCATAACTCTCAAACATGTTAGTCGCACTAGAACCCCAAAACCGAGGGGCGAAAGCTCATTGAAACGGCCATAAAATGAAAAAAACGACGAGTTTTTGGTCATAACTCTTAAACATGTAAATCGCATTGGAATCCCAAAACTGTGGGCAATAGGTCATGAAAACGGCCATAAAACATGAAAACAACGATTTTTTGGTCATAACTCTCAAACATGTATAGGGTCTTACGTGCCATGCGAATCCCCCAAGAACCCCAAAACTGTGGGTAGTAGCTCATAAAAACGGCCATAAAACACAAAAACTACGAGTTTTGGTCATAACTCTCAAACATGTATCGGAACTTACGGTATTTGCATATCACTATGGAACCCCAAATATATTGGCAATACCTCATGAAATCGACCATAAAACGCAAAACGATGAGTTTTTTATCATAACAAACAAACCTGCAAATTTCCTTGGAACCCTATAAATGTGGGTAATAGCTCATGAAAACGGCCATAAAATACGAAAACGATGATTTCTAGGTCAAGGCTCTCATCGGTTCTGACAGTCATTTTAAATCTCCGTGGAACCCCAAAACTATGGGCAATAACTCATGAAAATGACCATAAATCGCAAAAACGACGAGTTTTTGGTCAAAAATCTCAAACATGTAAAGCGCCATGGAAATCCAAAACTATGGGCAATAACTCATGAAAATGGCCATAAAACGCAAAAATGACGAGTTTTTGGTTATAACTTTCAAACATGTAAAACACATTGGAACCCCAAAACTGTGGGCAATAACTCATGAAAAACGCCATAAAACGCGAAAACGATGAGTTTTTGGTCAAAACTCACATACATGTATCTGGTCTTACAGGCCATGCGAATCCCCTCGAACCCCAAAACTGTGGGCAGTAGCTCATGAACACGGACATAAAACACGAAAAAGACACCATGGAACCCCAAAACTGTCCTCAAGCATGCATCGAGTCTTAAGGTCGTTGTAAATCACCCTGGAACACGGAAACTGTTGGCAATAACTCATGAAAATGGCCATAAAACGAAAAAGACAAGTTTTTGTTCATAACTCGCAAACATGTAAATTGCATTGGAACCCCAAAATTGTGGACAATAGCTCATGAAAACAGACATAAAATACGAAAATGATGGGTTTTTGGTTATGTCCTAAAACATGTATCAGGTATTACGATTGTTGTAAATTTCCCTGGAACCTCAAAACTAGTGGCAATAACTCATGAAAACGTCCATAATACGCAAAAACGACAAGTTTTTAGTCGTACCTCTCAAACATGTAAATCGCTATGGAATCCCATAACTATGGGCAGCAACTCATGAAAATAGCCATAAAACGCAAAAATAACGAGTTTTTGGTCATACCTCTCAATCATATAAGTCGCCTTGGAGCCCCAAAATTGTGGGCAATAGCTCGTGAAAACGAACATAAAACACGAAAAGGACAAGTTTTTGGTCAAGTCCTCAATCATGTATCGGGTTTTACGGTCGTTGTAAATCGCCCTGGAACCCCAAAACTATTGACAATAACTCATGAAAATGGCCATAAATCGCAAAAACGATGATTTTTTGGTCATAACTCTCAAACATGTAAATCACATTAGAACCCCAAAACTGTGGGCAATAGCTCATGAAAACAGCCAAAAATGCGAAAACGACGAGGTTTTGGTCATAAGTCTCAAACGTATATTGGGTCTTACAGGCCATGCAAATCCGCCAAGAACCCCAAAACTGTGGGCAATAGCTCATAAAAACAGCCATAAAACACGGAAACTACGAGTTTTTGGTCATAACTCTCAAACATGTATCGGGACTTACGGTCATTGCAAATCGCCTTGGAACCGCAAAACTGCTGGCAATAACTCATGAAAACGGCTATAAAACGCAAAAACAACGACTTTTTGGTAATAACTTTCAAACGTGTAAAACACATTGGAGCCCCAAAACTGTGGGCAATAGCTCATGAAAGCAGCCATAAAACCCGAAAACGATGAGTTTTTGGTCATAACTCACATACATGTATCGGGTCTTACAGGCCACGCGAATCCCCCTATAACCCCAAATCTGTGGGCAGTAGCTCATGTCCTCAAACATGCATAGGGTCTTAAGGTCGTTGTAAATCACCCTGGAACCCCGAAACTATTGGGAGTAACTCATGAAAATGGCCATAAAACACAAAAAGACGAGTTTTTGGTCATAACTCGCAAACATGTAAATCGCATTGGAACCCCAAATCTATGGGCAATAGCTCCTAAAAATGGACATAAAATACGAAAATGACGAGTTTATGGTCATGTCTTGAAACATGTCTCGGGTATTACGGTCGTTGTAAATCGCCCTGCAACCCCAAAACTATGCAATAACTCATGAAAATGATCATAAAACGCAAAAACGACGAGTTTTTGGTCATAACTCTCAAACAAGTAAATCGTCGTGGAATCCCAAAACAATGGGCAGTAACTCATGAAAATGGCCATAAAACGCAAAAATAACGAGTTTTTGGTCATTCCTCTCAATCATATAAGTCGCCTTGGAGCCCCAAAACTGTGGGCAATAGCTCATGAAAACGAACATAAAACACGAAAAGGAGAAGTTTTTGGTCAAGTCCTCAAAAATGTATCGAGTCTTATAGTTGTTGTAAATCGCCCTAGCACCCCAAATATGTTGAGAATAACTCATGAAAATGGCCATGAAACGCAAAAATGACGAGTTTTTTGTCCTAAGTCTCAAACATATTAGTCGAACCGGAAACCTAAAACTATGGGCAATAGCTCATTGAAACGGCCATAAAACGCAAAAACGACGAGTTTTTAGTCATAACTCTTAAACAGGTAAATCGCATTGGAACCCCAAAACTGTGGGCAATAGGTCATGAAAACGGCCATAAAATGCGAAAATGACGAATTTTTGGTCATAACTCTCAAACATGTATCGGGTCTTACGTGCCATGTGAACCCCCCAAGAACCCCAAAACTGTGGGCAGTAGCTCATAAAAACGGCCATAAAACACAAAAACTACGAGTTTTTGGTCATAACTCTCAAACATGTATCAGGACTTACGGTCGTTGCAAATCGCCATGGAACCCCAAAACTATTGGCAATACCTCATGAAATCGGCCATAAAACGCAAAACCAACGTGTTTTTTATCATAACAATCAAACATGCAAATTGCCTTGGAACCCTAAAAATGTGGGTAATAGCTCATGAAAACGGCCATAAAACGCGAAAACGATGAGTTTTTGGTCATGACTCTCATCGGGTCTGACGGTAATTTTAAATCTCCGCGAAACCCCAAAACTATGGGCAATAACTAATGAAAATGGCCATAAAACACAAAAGTGATAATTTTTTGGTCATACCTCTTAATCATACAAATCGCCTTGGAACCACAAAACTAGGGGTAATAGCTCATGAAAACGGATGAAAAACACGAAAATGACGAGTTTTTGCTCATGACTCTCATCGGGTCTGACGGTCATTTTAAATCTCCATGGAACCCCAAAACTATGGGCAATAACTCATGAAAATGGCCATAAAACGCAAAAATGACGAGGTTTTGGTTATACCTATCAATCAAATAAATCGCCTTGGAGGCCCAAAACTATGGGCAATAGGTCATGAAAACGGACATAAAACATGACAATGACGAGTTTTTGGTCATTTCCTAAAACTTGTATCAGGTCTTACGGTCGTTGTAAATCGCCCTGGAACCCCCAAACTTTGGCAATAACTCATGAAAATGACCATAAATCACAAAAACGACGAGTGTTTGGTCAAAAATGCCAAACATGTAAAGCGTCGTGGAACCCCAAAACTATGGGCAATAACTCATGAAAATGGCCATAAAACGCAAAAATGACGAGTTTTTGGTCACGACTCTCAAACATGCATCACGTCTGATCGTCATTTAAAATCGTCATGGAACCCCAAAACTATGGGCGGTAACACATGAAAATGGCCATAAAACGCAAAACTTAGGAGTTTGTGGTCATACCTCTCAATCATATAAATCACCTTGGAGCCCCAAAACCTTGGGCAATAGCTCATGCAAATGGATATAAACAAGAAAATGACGAGTTTTTGGTCATGTCCTCAAACATGTATCGGGACTTACGGTCGTTGCAAATCACCTTGGAACCGCAAAATTGCTGGCAATAACTCATGAAAACGGCTATAAAATGCAAAAATGACGAGTTTTTGGTAATAACTTTCAAACATGTAAAACACATTGGAGCCCCAAAACTGTGGGCAATAGCTCATGAAAATAGCCATAAAACGCGAAAACGATGAGTTTTTGGTCAAAACTCACATACATGTATCTGGTCTTACAGGCCATGCGAATCCCCTAGAACCCCAAAACTATGGGCAGTAGCTCATGAAAACGGACATAAAACACGAAAACGACGAGTTTTTTTTCATGTCCTCAAGCATGCATCGAGCCTTAAGGTCGTTATAAATCACCCTGGAACACCAAACTGTTGGCAATAACTCATGAAAATGGCCATAAAACACAAAAAAGACAAGTTTTTGGGTCATAACTCACAAACATGTAAATTGCATTGGAACCCCAAAACTGTGGGCAATAGCTCATGAAAACAGACATAAAATACGAAAATGACGGGTTTTTGGTTATGTCCTAGAACATGTATCAGGTATTACGGTCGTTGTAAATTGCCCTGAAACCCCAAAACTATTGTCAATAACTCCTGAAAACGTTCATAAAACGCAAAAAACAAAGAGTTTCTAGTCGTAACTCTCAAACATGTAAATCGCTATGGAATACCAAAACTATGGGCAACGACTCATGAAAATGGCCATAAAACACAAAAAAGACAAGTTTTTGGTCATACCTCTTAATCATATAAGTCGTCTTGGAGCCCCAAAATTGTGGGAAATAGCTCATGAAAACGGACATAAAACACGAAAAGGACAAGTTTTTGGTCAAGTCCTCAATGATGTATCGGGTCTTATGCTCGTTGTAAATCGCCCTGGAACCCCAAAACTATTGACAATAACTCATGAAAATGGCCATAAAACGGCAAAAACGGTGAGTTTTTGGTCATAACTCACAAACGTGTATTGGGTCGTTGTAAATCATCCTGGAACCCCAAAACTGCTGGCAATAACTCATGAAAACGGCCATAAAATTTAAAAACGATGAGTTTTTGGTAATAACTTTCAAACATGTAAAACACATTGGAACCCCAAACCGTGGGCAATAACTCATGAAAACCGCCATAAAACGCGAAAAAGATGAGTTTTTGGTCAAAACTCACATACATGTATCTGGTCTTACAGGCCATGCGAATCCCCTAGAACCCCAAAACTATGGGCGGTAGCTCATGAAAACGGACATAAAACACGAAAGCGACGAGTTTTTGTTCATGTCCTCAAGCATGCATCGAGTCTTAAGGTCGTGGTAAATCACCCTGGAACACCAAAACTCTTGGCAATAACTCATGAAAATGGCCATAAAACGCAAAAAGACAAGTTTTTGGTCATAACTCGCAAACATGTAAATCGCATTGGAACCCCAAAACTGTGGGCAATAGCTCATGAAAATAGACATAAATACGAAAATGACGGGTTTTTGGTTATGTCCTAAAACATGTATCGGGTATTACGGTTGTTGTAAATTGCCCTGGAACCCCCAAACTATTGGCAATAACTCATGAAAACGTCCATAACATGCAAAACGACGAGTTTTTAGTCGTAACTCTCAAACATGTAAATCGCTATGGAATCCCAAAACTATGGGCAGCAACTCATGAAAATGGCCATAAAACGAAAAATAATGAGTTTTTGGTTATACCTCTTAATCATATAAGTTGCCTTGGAGCCCCAAACTTCTGGGCAATAGCTCATGAAAACGGACATAAAACAAGAAAAGGACAAGTTTGTGGTCAAGTCCTCAATCATGTATCGGGTCTTACGGTCGTTGTAAATCGCCCTGGAACCCCAAAACTATTGGCAATGGCCATAAAACGCAAAAACGATGAGTTTTTGGTCATAATTCTCAAACATGTAAATCACATTAGAAACCCAAAACTGTGGGCAATAGCTCATGAAAACAACCAAAAATGCGAAAACGACGAGTTTTTGGTCATAAGTCTCAAACGTGTATTGGGTCTTACAGGCCATGCAAATCCCCCAAGAACCCCAAAAATGTGGGCAATAGCTCATAAAAACGGCCATAAAACACGAAAACAATGAGTTTTTGGTCATAACTCTCAAACATGTATCGGGACATACGGTCATTGCAAATCTCCTTGGAACCGCAAAACTGCTGGCAATAACTCATGAAAACGGCTATAAAACGCAAAAAACAACGACTTTTTGGTAATAACTTTCAAACATGTAAAACACATTGGATCCCCAAAACTGTGGGCAATAGCTCATGAAAATAGCCATAAAACGCGAAAACGATGAGTTTTTGGTCATAACTCACATACATGTATCGGGTCTTACAGGCCAATTGAATCCCCCTATAACCCAAAAACGGTGGGCAGTAGCTCATGAAAACGGACATAAAACACGAAAACGACGAGTTTTTGGTCATGTCCTCAAACATGCATAGGGTCTTAAGTGAAGGGAATATGCCCGAGAGGCAATAATAAAGTGGTTATTATCTTATTCCATGTTTATGATAAATGTTTGTTTTGCATGCTATAATTGTATTGGTTGGAGACGTCAATACATGTTTGTTTAATAAACAAAATATAAAGTTCCTAGTAATTCCGCTCATATAAACTAGCTCGTTGATTAACAAGATGATCAAGGTTTCTTGATCATGGACATTGGATGTTGTTAATAACGAGGTCATAACATTGGTGGAATGATGTGATGAACATTCATCCAAAGTATAGCATTACGATCAAAGTCATTATGTTTATATTGCTATAACATCATACGAAGTAATCTTAGTCCTTAGACCATGAGATCATGTTAATTGCTAACACCGGAAGAGTATCTTGATAACATCAAATGTCACACCGTAACAGGGTGACTATAAAGGTGGGTTCACTGCTACAAAGGTGTAATGTTGAGCCTCATGGATCAAGAGTGGGATTTGTTCATCCCGATGACGGATAGATATACTCTGGCCCTCTTGGTGATATCACATTGAAATATCTTGCAAGCAAGTGATGTGATCACTAGAATGTTATATCACGGGAACGAGAAAAAGAGTGCATGTCAGTAATGAGATCAAACTAGGTATTTGCATGCCAATGATCGAACCTCGGACATGTAATATATCGCGAGACAAAGGGATTTAGTTACGACGTTAAAGGTTCACATGATCACAAGAGTCATCATGAATATGTGGGAGTCAGTACGGATCTCTAGGTCCCGCTGCTGATTAGTGATCGGAGAGGGGTCTTGATCATGTCTGCATTATTCGCGAACCGTAGGGTGACACACTTAAGGGATACCAACACCATTTAGGAGAAAATATGTTTCAGATAAAGATTTAAGAAAGCGCTGGAATCATTTCGATGGAAACCGGAATTGTTTCAGGTGAAATTGCTGAAACTGGTTCTACATGTGATATTGAAATGTTGCAGGGGGTTTTATGTAAATGTTTGTTAATTAATGTAATTAACAAAATTCTGAATAAAATAGATAAAATAGTTTTATTTAATGAGAGCTTGTATTAAATTTGGTGGAAATTTAATGCATGTGTGAGTGGAATTTTGAGTGGAGGCTTTTTATGGGAGTGGGAGCTCCACCCATATGAATGTGGAAGAGGTGGGGCCACCACCATGGCTGCCATGCCATGGCCCTTGGCTGCCCCCTCTTCCCTATAAAAGGCCCCCCTCTCCTCCTCCCAACACACACCTCCTCGTGAAGGATCTCTCTCCCCCTCTAGTTATTCCCCATGGTCTCGGATTAGCGAGATACATGTTTCTGGTGGCTTTATTTGGAAAGGAGTTGCTGCTTCCGCTGCATCGCTGGAGCGAGGAGGCGGAGGTTGTTCGGTGGACCGAACGTGTGTGCGATCCCGGATGCACTGCTACTTTGCGGTGTTGGACTTGATGGCGCTGGACCTGATGGTGCTGGAGCTGCTGAACCTGAAGGACTTCATCACGATCTTGAGATCGGCAAGTGTACGACTACATCATCCATGAGTTCCATCTCGTTAACAAATCTTTGTAGTCTTCGAGGGTAAGTTCTCTATGGATGAATATACACCCGTTGCTTGTATCTAATAGATAGATCTTGGCGATAGTTCCCATCATAGGAAATTTTTTGTTTTCTATGCTGCGAACCCATTAGTGGTATGAGAGCCTGATCTATGCATAGGTGCTTTGCACGGGTAGTACACATATGTTTATATGTGGGTGATGATGATCATGTTATTGCTTCTTTCATGTATATTGATATTGGTGGCATAGTGGGATGAAGCGGCCCGGACCAACCTTACATGGCATCGTACATGAGACCGGTTCCACGTCTGACATGCAACTAGTTCTGCATAAGTGGCTAGCGGGTGTCTGTATCTCCTACTATAGTCAATATCTGATTTACAACGAGTTGCTAATAACTTGGTTATCCTCGTTGTGGTTCCATGTTCGTAGGTATGACCGGTTCTATCTCCGAAAGCCCTAAGCCACGTAAAACTTGCAATGGATAAATTAGAGGCGTCTAGTTTAGATTGTTGCTGGGCCAGTGTCATGATATGGTAATGTTGTAAGTAGATGTATGATAGATACTGTTACAACACACCTAACATGTAAGTTCCATAGACCTTGGCCTTACACACAAAGGAATGATAGAGATCATACCACGATGCAAATGATAGAGTTCAAATGCATGGACCATATCATCTCTCTTTACACATTAGATGTTTTGCATCTTATACTACTAGTTTGGCGCTTTTGGTAGCATTGTAAGATGATCCCTCATTTAGATATCAAGATAAAATGTGTTCTTCCTTCAGTATGCATCGTTCTATGGATCGTGTTTCGAGACATCACGTGATGATCGGGTGTACTCGACTCCGCGCTTTCATACAACGGGTGTAAGGAAGTTTTACACATGCGGAATACTAAGGTTCTTATTGATGAGCCTAGCAGGTTCAGACATGTCCACGGAATATGGACCGAAAGGTTAAGCATGAGTCATATAGTTGATGTGATGCCCATATTGATGCTCGCGTTTGAAGCTACACCGACTCACGTGATGATCGGACTTGGTGTAGTGGATTTGGTTCATGTAATCACCAAAAAGGCACGAGGGATGTCGTTTTTGAGTGTGAGTTCATTTCTAATTTGGATTAGTCGAACTCAATTTGTCATAAACTAAATTGAAGTGAATTTGCATAATTTGTTGTAGTCATTGGCATCTGTTCACTACCTTATGCTTAATTTTAATTGAGATAATAGAACTACAGAATTCTGGATATTTACTTTACGAACTGGTATCGTATTTTTTTGAATGTCAATTTAAAGTTTATAAGTCCTATTGCAAACTTTCAGAAAACTCTATTTACTCCATGAAGTTTAATAAGTAGTATTAAATCAAGAGTAAGAATTCCAATGTTAGTATGTAATGTATCATGTTTGCCTCCATGATTATTGATATTCAAAAGTTGTTTTAATATGAAGATTATCTAGGAGCTGAAAAAATTGTTTTAGAAACCATCATGTGTGAAAGAAATTATGATATCTGAAAGAATGTTTTTGGTTGCATTATGATAGAGAATAATTTAGCAAAATACATGTTCTCATATTGTATGAGAATTTGTGAAGGTTGGAGATGCTAGGCGTCCTAATCTACCAAAAAGGTTTTGGGAACTAACATTATACTCATGATTCTTCCTTATAGGCTATAGTAGCTTTATCATGAAAGTTGTCATGATAAGGATGAATAGAAGATGTAGGTAAAATGTTTACTACATTAATAGATTACTAAAGAATGGATTTTGAAAGAACACCAAACATTTGATGATGGTGATCCACTTCAAAGTGCAAGTTCAAAGGTATTAGTATTTGACCATATACACTTTGTACTATGTGTCATGTGAATGACACCACTATTGATGTTAATAGATTCTTTTAAAAGAAAAGGAATTGTTGAAAGAGAATCTATAAAATATTTGGCAGAAAAGAAAAGCTTGGAGATATCCAACTTTAGGTATATAGAAGATATACATGTTATGGCGGTATTCCTTGCTTTTTAAACAATGTGGTTATGAGGTATTGGATACCGGTATTGGATACCGAATTCATTGGTATGAAGTGTCATATAGAACAACACAATTCATGAACTGCAACGACCTAAGTAACTGGCAAGAGAATAAGTGATGATGTTCATCGAAAACAAATAAAGTGTTATTGCATTTTCGCTGTCCTCAAACCTAGCCTTCAAGATTTGTTTTAATAATTGTTATTTTCTTCCAGTATTACGAGAACAATGGTTGTTCAAATAATTACCGTATTCCATAAAGGATGGATGAACTTTTACAAGTCTAGTTGGAGAAATCACATCCATAAATAGTATTGCTAAAATGTCGTAAGACAAATGATTGGAAGATCACTTATGAAGTGGCATCGCTGTTTGAATTATATTGGAAAGTAAACATGAAAAAACTCCATGTTGATGAATTTTTGGAGTCTTTTGATTTTGATCAATTTAGGCTTGTGAAAATTTCCTCGAGATAATTGAAACTCCATTCATAGGCCAAAAAGGAACAGATGACTAAGTTATTGGATATTATGCATGTTGATGTATATAGTCCATTATGTATAGCCATATGCGATGGATATTTTTGCTTCATATGCTTTCTCCAGAAATTTGGGTGAATATATCTATGTATTTACTTAATAAGGAAGAAGTATGAAACATTTGAAAATTGTTCAAAGACTTTCAAGATGAAGGGAAAAAAATCATTGTAACAAGAAAATAAAAGAGTTTATGATTTGATCATAAAGGAAGATATTTGAGTTACAGGTTTAGCAAAACATCTACGATTTCAGGAATTGTTCCATGAATTTGCATTTCCCGATAAACCACAGAAGTATGGTATATTCGAGAGATTAAATCAAACCTTGTTTAACATGGTAAGATCAAAGGTGTCATTTATATAGCGGCCATTATGTTTTAAAGTATTAAAGCTTTAGAGACTACCGCTTTTACACTGAAAAGAGCACCATCGTGATCTGTTGAAATGACACCATATGAGTTATGGTTTGGGATAAAACCCCGAATTGTCTTTTCTTAAAATTTTGGTATGTTATGCATAAGTAAAATGTTTACAACCAAAGTCGAATAATCACGTCTTTGTAGGTTATCCCAAAGAATTTGTTGGGAATTCCTCCATAACACCGAGGACAAAAGAGTTTTTCACTTGAAACATCAAGTTTCTTGAGAAGGAATTTTTCATGAAAAGATAAGTGGGAGGACAATATAACTTTGATAAGGTTGTTGAACCTTAGCTATATGTGCTAAGTAGCGCAGCGCCGGAAAGTGTCCCGGTGGCGGCCACAATGCTAATGGTGCCCGTGATTACAAAGGGTGTGATCTTGGAGATTAGAGTTCTTATTGAACCATGTGGGTCGATAAGAATCAAATAGTAAGATTTGAAATATAAGTCATTATTGTTTTGACAATAATGAACCGACTGCATGAAAAGAAGCGATGATGGGCCCTGACTCCATAAAATTACTAGAAGTCATAGAATCCGTGATAGTATCCATACACGAGAAATCAAGTTTCTGAACTTGGAAGACCCTCCAGAAAGGAATGAAACCTATCGGTCGTGTTTGGATCTATAAAGAAATATACACGGATATTTAACATCTATGAAATAGTCAACATGTCGGAAAGAAGTTTACGACAATGTTCAAGGAGTTGACTAATCTTTCATAGCAATATTTAGTCTTGACGGATTAATGTAGCAACCACTACATATAATTTGGTATATGGTAGTTGAATAAACAAAACAAGGTTCTTCTAATAGAATGGTTACCTAGGACGTGTACATGACACGGTCCGAAGGGTTTTGTTAATTCAAAGGGTGCTAAAAGGGCATGCAAACTTCAATTGTTGAAGTGAGCATAGCGAAGTTGGAATCTTCACCATGATGAAAATATTAAAGGAGTTTAAATTCATCGGAGATGATTAAGATGCTTGCATTTGCAAGAAATTAAGTGGGAGCACCGAGACATATTTCTAATACGTTATGTAGAGGACATGGTGTTGATTGCAAATGATGTATCTTGTATTGACACAAGTTAAGAATTTCATTAAAATAGGATTTCGATGAAAGACTTGGGCAAAACCGGAATATTCGGCATCAATGTCTATATGGATAGATTGAGGCGCTAATATGGGTATGCCAGACGTACATATATGATATATTGAAAGGGTTCAATATGGAAACAACAACAAAGGTTCTTGCTGCATGGAAAGGATGTATCAAGATTCAAGTGTTTCAACACTTGGTGAGTAAAATCACATGAATATTTTGATCGATTATACCGTGATATGTATATATCCAGATATGTCCTATGCTCTAAATGTTATGAGCACATACCAGAATGATTCATAAGATGATCATTGGACGATGGTAAAGATATTCTTATAAGCTTTTGAAGAACTAAGAATATATCATGTATAAGTGACAAATAATTAAAGGTAGTTCATTATAAAGTGTTACATTGATACTAGTTTTGTCACAAGATACAAATTAAACTTATCTCAATTTAGACTATGGGTGGCACAATGTAATGGAAAGGATGTTCCATGATGGATTTGGATGAGTTCCAAAGTTGAGACATTGTGACGGATACTACAACAAAAGGCTAAGTATATGACTGCTATAGTAGCAGCAAAGGAGGGCATTTGTGTTAAGTAGTTTCTTGTCAACTTGGTGTGGTTTAAAGTGGGCTAATACTATGAAGATATATTGTATGAAAATAATATCAACATATTTTAACCTCAATGAACTAAAGGTCTCACCAGAGGACCAAATTTATACAATGCCATCTCATTTGAGAATGAGTGATGCGTAGAGACGCAAAGACATGCAAATACGCACAGACCTAAAACTTTCAGATCCGGAGATTATGTTAACCACTAGCAATCACGTATATGCAACACCAGAAAGCCATAGGTGTTCAATATGCAAAGTTTTTCAAACTAGATTATTGACTCTAGTGCAAGTGGGAGACTAAAGGGAATATGCCCGAGAGGCAATAATAAAGTGGTTATTATCTTATTCAATGTTTATGATAAATGTTTATTTTGCATGCTATAATTGTATTGATTGGAAAAGTCAATACATGTGTGTTTAATAAACAAAATACAAAGTTCCTAGTAATGCCTCGAGTATAAACTAGCTCGTTGATTAACAAGATGATCAAGGTTTCCTAATCATGGACATTCGTTGTTGTTAATAACGAGGTCACAACATTGGTGGAATGATGTGATGAACATTCATCCAAAGTATAGCATTACGATCAAAGTCATTATGTTTATATTTCCATAACATCATACAAAGTAATCATAGTCCTTAGACCAAGATCATGTTAATTGCTAACACCGGAAGAGTATCTTGATAGCATCAAACATCACACCGTAACAGGGTGACTATAAAGGTGGGTTCAGTGCTACAAAGGTGTTATGTTGAGGCTCATGGATCAAGATTGGGATTTGTCCATCCCGAGGATGGATAGATATACTCTGGGCCCTCTCGGTGATATCACATTGAAAAAGCTTGCAAGCAAGTGATGTGATCACTAGAATGTTATATCACAGGAACGAGAAAAGAGTGCATGTCGGTAATGAGATCAAACTAGGTATTTGGATGCCAATGATCGAATCTCGTACATGTAATATATCGCGAGACAAAGGTATTTAGTTACGATGTTAAAGGTTCACATGATCACAAGAGTCATCGTTGAATATGTGGGAGTCAGTACGGATCTCCAGGTCCCACTGCTGATTATTGATCGGAGAGGGGTCTCGATCATGTCTGCATTATTCGCGAACCGTAGGGTGACACACTTAAGGGATACCAACACCATTTAGGAGCAAATATGTTCCAGATAAAGATTTAAGAAAGCGCTGGAATCATTTCGATGGAAACCGGAATTGTTTTGGGTGAAATTGCTGAAACTGGTCCTTCATGTGATATTGAAATGTTGCAGGGGGTTTTATATGAATTTTTTTAATTAATGTAATTAAGAAAATTCTGAATAAAATAAATAAAATAGTTTTATTTAATGAGAGCTTGCATTAAATTTGGTGGAAATTTAATGCATGTGTGAGTGGAATTTTGAGTGGAGGCTTTTTATGGGAGTGGGAGCTCCACCCACATGAATGTGGAAGAGGTGGCGGCACCACCATGGTTGCCACGCCATGGCCCTTGGCTGCCCCCCTCTTCCCTATAAAAGCCCCCCTCTCCTCCTCACAACACACACCTCCTCGTGAAGGATCTCTCTCCCCCTCTAGTTATTCCCCATGGTCTCGGATTAGTGAGATACATGTTCCCGGTGGCTTTATCTAGAAAGGAGTTGCTGCTTCCGCTGCATCGCTGGAGAGAGGAGGCGGAGGTTGTTCGGTGGACCGAACGTGTGTGTGATCACGGATGCACCGCTACTTAGCGGTGCTGGACTTGATGGTGCTGGACCTGATGGTGCTGGAGCTGCTGGACCTAAAGGACTTCATCACGATCTTGAGATCGTCAAGTGTACGACTACATCCTGCACGAGTTCCATGTCATTAACAAAGCTTTGTTGTCTTCGAGGGTAAGTTCTCTATGGATGAATATCCACCCGTTGCTTGTATCTAATAGATAGATCTTGGCGAAAGTTCCCATCATAGGAATTTTTTTGTTTTCTATGTTGCGAACCCAACATTAAGGTCGTTGTAAATCACCCTAGAACCCCGAAACTGATGGCAGTAACTCATGAAAATGGCCATAAAACGCAAAAGACGAGTTTTTGGTCATAACTCGCAAACATGTAAATCGCATTGGAACCCCAAAACTGTGGGCAATAGCTCCTGGAAATGGACATAAAATACGAAAATGACAAGTTTATGGTCATGTCTTGAAACATGTATCGGGTATTACGGTCGTTGTAAATCGCCCTAGAACCCCAAAACTGTAGGCAATAACTCATGAAAACGTCCATAAAACGCAAAAACGACGAGTTTTTGGTCATAAAGCTCAAACAAGTAAATCATCGTGGAATCCCAAAACAATGGGCATTAACTCATGAAAATGGTCATAAAACGCAAAAATAACGAGTTTTTGGTCATACCTCTCAATCATATAAGTCGCCTTGGAGCCCCAAAACTATGGGCAATAGCTCATGAAAATGGACATAAAACATGAAAAGGACAAGTTTTTGGTCAAGTCCTCAAACATGTATCGGGTCTTACGGTCGTTGTAAATCGCCCTGGAACGCCAAATCTGTTGACAATAACTCATGAAAATGGCCATAAAACGCAAAAACGACGAGTTTTTGGTACTAACTCTCAAACATGTTAGTCGCACTAGAACCCTAAATATGTGGGCAACAGCTCATTGAAACGGCCATAACACGCAAAAACGACGAGTTTTTGGTCATAACTCTTAAACATGTAAATCGCATTGAAACCCCAAAACTGTGGGCAATAGGTCATGAAAATGGCCATAAAATGTGAAAATGACGATTTTTTGGTCATAACTCTCAAACATGTATAAGGACTTACGGTCGTTGCAAATCGCGATGGAACCCCAAAACTATTGGCAATACCTCATGAAATGGGCCATAAAATGCAAAAATTACGAGTTTCTTATCATAACAATCAAACATGCAAATTTCCTTGGAACCCAAAAACTGTGGGTAATAGCTCAAGAAAACGGCCAGAAAACGCGAAAACGATGAGTTTTTGGTCATGACTCTCTTCGGGTTTGAAGGTCATTTTAAATCTCCGTGGAACCCCAAAACTAGGGGCAATAGCTCATGAAAACGGATGAAAAACACGAAAATGATGAGTTTTTGCTCATGACTCTCATAAGGTCTAACGGTCATTTTAAAACTCCGTGGAACCCCAAAACTATGGGCAATAAATCATGAAAATGGCCATAAAACACAAAAATGATAATTTTTTGGTCGTACCTCTCAATCAAATAAATCACCTTGGAGCCCCAAAACTATGGGCAATAGCTCATGAAAACGAACATAAAACACAACAATGACGAGTTTTTGGTCATGTATCAGGTCCTATGGTCGTTGTGAATCGCCTTGGAACCCCAAAACTATTGGCAATAACTTATGAAAACGACCATAAATTGCAAAAATGACGAGTTTTTGGTCAAAAATCTCAAACATGAAAAGCGCCGTGGAACCCCAAAACTATGGGCAATAACTCATGAAAATGGCCATAAAACGCAAAAATGACGAGTTTTTGGTCACGACTCTCAAACATGTATCAGGTCTGATGGTCATTTTAAATCGTCGTGGAACCTCAAAACTATGGGCAGTAACACATGAAAATGGCCATAAAATGCAAAACTTAGGAGTTTATGGTCATACCTCTCAATCATATAAATCGCCTTGGAGCCCCAAAACAGTGGGCAATAGCTCATGCAAATGGACATAAACAAGAAAATGACGAGTTTTTGGTCTTGTCCTCAAACATGTATCAGGTGTTACGGTCGTTGTAAATCATCCTGGAACCCCAAAACTGCTGGCAATAACTCATGAAAACGGCCATAAAATGTAAAAACGACGAGTTTTTGGTAATAACTTTCAAACATATAAAACACACTGGAACCCCAAAACTGTGGGTAATAACTCATGAAAATGGCCATAAAATGCAAAAAGACGAGTTTTTTGTCATAACTCGCAAACATGTAAATCACATTGGAACCCCAAAACTGTGGGCAATAACTCATGAAAACGTCCACAAAACGCAGAAACGACGAGTTTTTGGTCATAACTCTCAAACAAGTAAATCGCCATGGAATCCTAGAACTATGGGCAGTAACTCATGAAAATGGCCATAAAATGCAAAATAACGAATTTTTGGTCATACCTCTCAATCATATAAGTCTCCTTGGAGCCCCAAAACTGTGGGCAATAGCTCATGAAAACGGACATGAAACACAAAAAGGACAAGTTTTTGCTCAAGTCCTCAAACATGTATTGGGTCTTATGGTCGTTGTAAATCGCCCTAGAACCCCAAAACTGTTGACAATAACTAATGAAAATGGCCATAAAACGCAGAAACGACAAGTTTTTGGTCATAACTCTCAAACATGTTAGTCGCACTGGAACCCCAAAACGGAGGGGCAATAGCTCATTGAAACGGCCATAAAACACAAAAATGACGAGTTTTTGGTCATAACTCTTAAACATGTAATCGCATTGGAACCCCAAAACTATGGGCAATAGCTCATGAAAATGGCCATAAAACGTGAAAAAATGATTTTTTGGTCATAACTCTCAAACATGTATCGGGACTTATGTGCCATATGAATCCCCCAAGAACCCTAAAACTGTGGGGAGTAGCTCATAAAAACGGCCATAAAACACAAAACTACGAGTTTTTGGTCATAACTCTTAAACATGTATCGGGACTTAGGGTCGTTGCAAATCGCCATGGAACCCCAAAACTATTGGCAATACCTCATGAAATCGGCCATAAAACGCAAAAACGACAAGTTTTTTTATCATAACAATCAAACATGCAAATTGCCTTGCAACCCTAAAAAGGTGGGTAATAGCTCATGAAAACGGCCATAAAATACGAAAACGACGAGTTTTTGGTCATGACTCTCATCGGGTCTGATGGTCATTTTAAATATCCATGGAACCCCAAAACGATGGGTAATAACTCATGAAAATGGCCATAAAACACAAAAATGATATTTTTTTGGTCATACCTCTTAATCATATAAATCGCCTTGAAGCCCCAAAACTGGGGGCAATAGCTCATGAAAACATGTATTAGGTCTTACGGTCGTTATAAATCGTAATGAAACCCCAAAACTGTTGGCAAATATCTCATGAAAACGACCATAAAACGCAAAAACGTCGAGTTTTTCGTCATACCTTTCAAACATGTAAATTGCATTGGAACCCCAAAATTGTGGGCAATAGCTCATGAAAACGGCCATAAAATGCGAAAACGACGAATTTTTATCATAACTCTCGAACATGTATCGAGTCTTACGAGCCACACGAATCCCCATATAACCCCAAAACTGTGGGCAATAACTCATGAAAATAAGACCGTAAAACACGAAAACTACGAGTTTTTGGTCATGCCCTCAAACATGTATCGGGACTTACGGACGTTGCAAATTGCCCTAGAACCCCAAAACTATTGGCAATAACTCATGAAATCGGCCCTAAAATGCAAAAACGTCGAGTTTTTGATCATAACTCTCAAACATGCAAATTGCCTTGGAACCCCAAAACTACGGGCAATAGCTCATGAAAACAGCCATAAAATGCGAAAACGACGAGCTTTTGGTAATAAATCTCAAACATGTATCGGGACTTATGGTCATTGCAAATCGCCCTGGAACCCCAAAATTGTTGGCAATAACTCATGAAATCGGCCATAAACCGCAAAAACGAGGAGTTTAGTTCATAAATCCCAAACATGTAAATCGCATTGGAACCCCAAAATTGTGGGCAATAGCTCATGAAAACGGCCATAAAACACGAAAATGACGAGTTTTTGGTCATAAATCTCAATCGGGTCTTACGGGCCATACGAATCCCCTTAGAACCCCAAAACTATGGGCAATAGCTCATGAAAACAAGACCGTAAAACACGAAAACAATGAGTTTTTGGTCATTACCTCAAACATGTATGGTGTCTTACGGTCATTTAAATTGCCCTTGAATCCCAAAACAATGGGCAATAATTCATGAAAATGGCCATAAAACAAAGAAAGGATGAGTTCTTGGTGATAACTCTCAAACATGTAAATCCCCTTGGAGCCGTAAAACTGTGGGCAATAGGTCATGAATACAGTCATAAAATGCGAAAACGACCAGTTTTTGGTCATAACTCTCAAACATGTATCGGGTATTACAAGACATGCGAATCCCCATAAAACCCCCCAAACTGTGGGCAATAGCACATCAAAACAAGACCATAAAACACGAAAACGATGAGTTTTTCGTCATGACCTCAAGCATGTATGGGGTCTTACGGTCATTTTAAATTGCCGTGGAACCCCAAAACTATAGGCAATAACTCATGAAAATGACCATAAAATGAAAAAACGACGAGTTCTTGCTAATAACTCTCAAACATGTAAATTGCCTTGGAACCCTAAAACTATGGGAAATAGCTCATGAAAATAGCCATAAAACGCGAAAACGACGAGTTTTTGGTCATGACTTTCAAATATGTATTAGGTCTGACGGTCATTTTAAATCGCCGTGGAACCCCAAAACTATGAAATAACTCATGAAAATGGCCATAAAACGCAAAATGACGAGTTTTTGGTCATACCTCTCAATCAAATAAATCTCCTTGGAGCCCCAAAACTATGGGCAATAGCTCATGAAAACGGACACAAAACACGACAATGATGAGTTTTGGTCATGTCCTGAAACATGTATCAGGTCTTATGGTCGTTGTAAATCGCCCTGGAACCCCAAAACTATTGGCAATTACTCATGAAAACGACCATAAACCGCAAAAATGACGAGTTTTTGGTCATAACTCTCAAACATGTAAATCACATTAGAACCCCAAAACTGTGGACAATAGCTCATGAAAACAGCCAAAAATGCGAAAAACGACGAGTTTTTGGTCATAAGTCTGAAACGTGTATTAAGTCTTACAGGCCATGCAAATCCCCCAAGAACCCCAAAACTATGGGCAATAGCTCATAAAAACGGCCATATAACACGAAAACTACGAGTTTTTGGTCATAACTCTCAAACATGTATCGGGACTTACAATCGTTGCAAATCGCCCTAGAATTGCAAAACTGCTGGCAATTATTCATGAAAACGGCTATAAAACGCAAAAACGACGAGTTTTTGGTAATAACTCTCAAATGTGTAAAACACATTGGAACCCCAAAACTATGGGCAATAGCTCATGAAAACAACCATAAAACGCGAAAACGATGAGATTTTGGTCATAACTCACATACATGTATCGGGTCTTACAGGCTATGTGAATCCCCCTATAACCCCAAAACAATGGGTAGTAGCTCATGAAAACGAACATAAAACACGAAAACGATGAGTTTTTGGTCATGTCCTCAAACATGCATAGGGTCTTAAGGTCGTTGTAAATCGCCCTGGAACCCCGAAACTATTGGCAATAACTCATGAAAATGGCCAAAAAACACAAAAAGACGAGTTTTTGGTCATAACTCGCAAACATGTAAATCACATTGGAAGCCTAAAACTATGGGCAATAGCTCATGAAAACGGACATAAAATTCGAAAATGATGAGTTTTTGGTCATGTCCTAAAACATGCATCAGGTATTACGGTCGTTGTAAATCGCCCTGGAACGCCAAAACTGTTGGCAATAACTCATGAAAACGTCCATAAAACGCAAAAACGACGAGTTTTTGGTCATGACTATCAAACAAGTAAATCGTCGTGAAATCCCAAAACAATGGGCAGTAACTCATGAAAATGGCCGTAAAATGCAAAAAATAAGGAGTTTTTGGTCATACCTCTCAATCATATAAGTCGCCTTGGAGCCCCAAAACTGTGGGCAATAGCTCATGAAAATAGACATAAAACACGAAAAGGACAAGTTTTGGTCAAGTCCTCAAACATGTATCGGGTCTTATGGTCATTGTAAATCGCCCTGGAACCCCAAAAATGTTGACAATAACTCATGAAAATGGCCATAAAACGCAGAAACAACGAGTTTTTGGTCCTCAAACATGTTAGTCGCACTTGAAACCCAAATCTGAGGGGCAATAGCTCATTGAAACGTCCATAAAACGCAAAAACGACGAGTTTTTGGTCATAACTCTTAAACATGTAAATCGCATTGGAACCCCAAAACTGTGGGCAATAGATCATGAAAACAGCCATAAAACGCGAAAACGATGATTTTTTGGTCATAACTCTCAAACATGTATCGGGTCTTATGTGCCATGTGAATCCCCCAAGAACCCCTAAACTGTGGGTAGTAGCTCATAAAAACAGCCATAAAACACAAAAACTACGAGTTTTTGGTCATAACTCTCAAACATGTTTCGGAACTTACGGTCGTTGCAAATCCCCATGGAACCCCAAAACTATTGGCAATAGCTCACGAAAACGAACATAAAACACGAAAATGACGAGTTTTTGGTCACGTCCTTAAACATGTTGCGGGTCTTACAGTCATTGTAAATCGCTCGGGAACACCAAATCTGTTGGCAATAACTCATGAAAATGGCCATAAGACGCAAAAACGATGAGTTTTTGGTCATAACACTCAAACATGTAAATCCCTTGGAACCACGAAACTGTGGGAAATAGCTCATGAAAACGCCCATAAAAGGCGAAAACGACGAGTTTTCGGTCATGACTCTCAAACATGTATCAGGTTTGACGGTCATTCTAAATCGCCTTGGAACCCCAAAACTATGGGAATAGCTCATGAAAATGGCCATAAAACTCGAAAATGACGAGTTTTTGGTCGTCCCTCTCAATTATATAAATTGCCTTGTAGCCCCAAAACTGTGGGCAATAGCTCATGAAAACAGACATAAAACACGAAAATAATGAGTTTTTGGTCATGTCCTCAAACATGTTTCGGGTCTTACGATCATTGTAAATCTCCCAGGAACCCAAAATCTATTGGCAATAACTTATGAGATCGGCCATAAAACGCAAAAACGACGAGTTTTTGCTCATAACTCTCAAACATATAAATCGCAATGGAACCCCAAAACTATGGGCAAGAACTCATGAAAATCGCCATAAGACGCAAACATGATGTGTTTTTGGTTATACCTCTCAATCATATAAGTCGCTTTGGAGCCCCAAAACTGTGGGCAATAGCTCATGAAAACGGACATAAAACACGAAAAGGACGAGTTTTTGGTCATGGCCTCAAACATGTATCGGGTCTTACGGTCGTTGTAAATCGCCCTGGAACCCCAAAATTATTGGAAGTAACTCATGAAAATGGCGATAAAACACAAAATAACGAGTTTTTTGTCATAACTCTCAGATCGGTAAATCTCATTGGAACCCCAAAACAGTGGGGAATAGCTCATGAAAACGGCCATAAAACTAGAAAACGACGAGTTTCTGCGCATGAAACTTAAACATGTAAATCGCATGGGAACACCAAAACTGTGGGCAATAGCTCAAGAAAAGGGTCATAAAATGTGAGCACGATGAGTTTTTGGTCATAACTCTCATACATGTATCGCGTCTTACGGGCCATGAATCCCCTTAGAACCCTAAAACTGTGGGCAATTGCTCGTGAACATAAGACCGTAAAACACGAAAACGATAAGTTTTTGGTCATGCCTTCAAACATGTATGGGGTCTTATGGTCATTTTAAATCACCCTGGAACCCAAAAGGTATGGGCAGTAACTCATAAAAATGGCCATAAAATGAAAAAGCGACGAGTTCTTGGTGATAACTCTCAAACATGTAAATCCCCTTGGAACGCCAAAACTATGGGAAATAGCTCATGAAAACGGCCATAAAAGGCGAAAACTACGAGTTTTTGGTCATGACTCTCAAACATGTATCAGGTCTGACGATCATTTTAAATCGTCGTGGAACCCCAAAACTATGGGTAGTAACTCATGAAAACAGACATAAAACACAAAAATGACAAGTTTTTGGTCATGTCCTCAAACATGTATCGGGTCTTACAGTCGTTGTAAATCGCCCTAGAACCCCAAAATATTTGGCAATAACTCATGAAAATGGCCATAAAACGCAAAAAACGATGAATTTGGGTCATAACTCTCAAACATGTAAATCGCATAGGAACCCCAAAATTGTGGGAATAGCTCATGAAAACAACCATAAAACGCGAAAACGACGAGTTTTTGGCCATGACTCTCAAACATGTATCGGGTCTGACGGTCATTTTAAATTGCTGTGGAACCCTAAAACTATGGGTAGTAACTCATGAAAACGGACATAAAACACGAAAATGATGAGTTTTTGGTCATGTCCTCAAACATCTATCGGGTCTTACGGTCATTGTAAATCGCCCTAGGACCCCAAAACTGTTGGCAATAAAACACAAAAATGATGGCAATAACTCATGAAAACGGCCATAAAACACAAAAATGAAGAGTTTTTGGTCATAAATCTCAAACAAGTAAATCGCGTTAGAACACCAAAACTTTGGGCAATAGCTCATGAAAACGACCATAAAACGCGAAAACGACGAGATTTTGGTCATGTCCTCAAACATGTATCGGGTATTACGGTCGTTGTAAATCGCCCTGGAACCCCAAAACTATTGGAAATAGCTCATGAAAATGGCCATAAAACGCAAAAATGACGAGTTTTTGGTTATACCTCTCAATCATATAAGTCACCTTGGAGCCCCAAAACTGTGGGCAATAACTCATGAAAACATACATAAAACACAAAAACGACAAGTTTTTGGTCATGTCCTCAAACATGTATCGGGTATTACGGTCATTATAAATCGCCCTGGAACCCCAAAACTATTGGCGATAAGTCATGAAAACGGCCATAAAACGCAAAACTGTGGGCAATAGGTCATGAAAACGGAGATAAAACATGACAATGACGAGTTTTTGGTCATGTCCTGAAACTTGTATCAGGTCTTACGGTCGTTGTAAATCGTCCTCGAACCCCAAAACTATTGGCAATAACTCATGAAAATGACCATAAATCGCAAAAACGATGAGTGTTTGGTCAAAAATGTCAAACATGTAAAGCGTCATGGAACCCCAAAACTATGGGCAATAACTCATGAAAATGGCCATAAAACGCAAAAATGACGAGTTTTTGGTCACGACTCTCAAACATGCATCAGGTCTGATCGTCATTTTAAATCGTCGTGGAACCCCAAAACTATGGGCAATAACACAAGAAAATGGCTATAAAACGCAAAACTTAGGAGTTTGTGGTCATACCTCTCAATCATATAAATCTCCTTGGAGCCCCAAAACCTTGGGCAATAGCTCATGCAAATGGACATAAACAAGAAAATGACGAGTTTTTGGTCATGTCCTCAAACATGTATCGGGTATTACGGTCATTATAAATCACCCTGGAACTCCAAAACTGTTGGCGATAAGTCATGAAAATGGCCATAAAACGCAAAAACGACGAGTTTTGGTCATAACTCTCAAACATGTGAATCCCCTGAGAACCTCAAAATTATGGGCAATACCTCATGAAAATGGCCACAAAACGTGAAAATGAGGAATTTTTTAGGCATGAATCTCATACATGTATCGGGTCTTACGGTCATATTAAATCGCCGTGGAACCCCAAATGTATGGGCAGTAACTCATGAAAATGGACATAAATACAAAAATGACGAATTTTTGGTCATGTCCTCAAACATGTATCGGGTCTTACAGTCATTGTAAATTACTCATGTAAACGGCAATAAAACGCAAAAACAACGAGTTTTGGGTGATAACTCTAAAACATGTAAATCGCATTGGAACATCAAAACTAAGGGCAATAGCTCATGAAAACGTCCATAAAACGTCCTTCTTCATCTTCCTCTTGATCAGGCTAGAGTTCAGCCATGATCTCCATCACTTGGTCCTTGGTGAGGATCCAAGTCTACTTCTCCACAATCGAGAAGGCTTGGGGATAGGGCAACGGAACCTACTCACCCTGTGCGTCACCAAGATAACTAAACTGATATGCTCGGAGACTCTGGTTAGCTTGGTAAACACCAAGGAAGCCACAAGATGTCAAATACTTGATGTCCATAAGTTTGGAGCCATCAACAGATTGCATAATAGGTAATATAATATTTAATGCATGGGCAAGGTGGGTTACCAATCCACCAATGCGAATATCACCTTTTGTCTTGTTGCTTTGGTGGCGAAAGTGTTGGATGAGTAGAGCTGTAGGATTGGGGCTTTGCGGTGCAGTGGGAAAGAGAGCCTTGGTGATCATTGACATGTTCGCATTGGCCATGGAACTGGTATCACCTCTTCCCAATAGTGTGTTGGCGAGGAACAAGGCGTAGTAGTGAATTGTTGGGTTCTGAATGGTGGACATCTTCTTCTGGTAGAATTCGGTGCCACCATTAATAGAAATAGCCTCCCAAGTTTCTCCACTTGTGACGCTATAGAGGTTAGTAACAGTTGACTCCCCAACGTGAGGGAAGCCGAAAGCATCGCAAAATTGTTCAAAAGTTATTTCATAGTGCTGCCGGTTCATGGTGAAGCTTACCGTGCCCGCATTACCATTCTCCATGTGGGCTCATATGTATGCTCGGCGTAGGGGTCGTGGCCTGCATAGCCAAGCACTGTTAGCTCGGCCTTGTTACACATGAGGTCAAAGTACGCCTTCAACCCCGCCACGGTGAGAAATCTATGGTCGGTCCAGCGTGTGGGTAGCACCCTCCTAGATGAAACTGTGGCCAACTTGGGGTTGCGCTCGGCTTGGGACCCCAAGCTCTCGGCACATTGGCGCTTGCTCTTGCGAAAAATATTACCGATTTTGTTCATCTTGATGCATTGAAAAATTTCACCATAAAACCTTAGGCATATAGTTTCTACATGATATATGAATGATTCTACATGGAAAAATTCAATCCTAACATGAGAAATCAATAGGTAAAGCTAGACAAGCTTGAGTTTATCCACTAGATCAATGTGAGTGTTTCAACCATGGAATTTGAAAATAAAGCATGGATAGGGAGAGAAACATATTGATCTGTTGATTCCCCCACTCAAACGAACAAAATCCACGAAGAATCAAGAGTTCTAGGGTGGTTTTCAGAGGTTTGGAAAGAGAATATGAGAGAAATAATGAGGAAGGAGAAGAAACCTAATCGTCCCAGCCCGATTTTGTGGTCACGCCAAACTATACGGCCAGAACTATACGTGCTGGATATGTTGTTCCGCCCGTATAGTTTTGGTGGCGCCGCCAACTAGGGTTTCTTTATGCAGAACACAGCTATACGGACACAACTATACGGCCGGATCACAATGATCCCGCCGTATAGTTGGTTCTTAAACCGTCTGTATCCTCGAGATAAATTCTCAAAAATAGGCATCGATATCTATATTGCCGAAATTTTTATTCCTGCTGTATAGTTGTCGTTAAACAGTCAGTACCTTTGAGAAGAAATTGTACAGAGGCATCGATATCTATACGACCGGAGCTATATGGCCAGAATTTTTATTCCCGCCATATAGTTGGTTGTTAAATTCTCTATGCCCACGCAAGAAAATTGTTGATGGAAAAGATATCTATACGACCGGGATTATACGGCCGGAATTTTTACTCCTACCATATAGTTGGTCGTTAAACCATCAGTAGTCATCAAAAAAATTATGTTTCTTCGAGAATACCTTCTTATCCCGAAACTCAACAAAATACCTTATTTTTTATAGAAAAAATGACAGTAGAAACTGTCAACCAAGATCAGCATGTAATGTGCAGAATTTTAACCTTTGTAGAATAAACTCATACTTTTATTTTTATAATTCTTCTACATTCGTTCAATCAATGTTTCTACTACTTTTTGACAGATGCATCTTCACGGGCGTGCTTCCGCAAGAATGTCTGTGAAAAAGTTGTAGGAATGTGATGAACTTTTTATTCTTTAGTTTATTTTATTGACGTGATGGGTTGACTCCCATTAAGAATTTTATTAAGAATTGTTGAATAACTCAACCCGTTCTCTGTTCTCGAATTCTTACCTTGGGTTGCCCCTTATCAACGGCACTTACCACATGAACTCGTTTTGCTGGTGGAATATATATTTCTCCTACTTCTAGCTTCTTTGAAAAATACCAGATGATTTCAGCATCATAAACATTGAAGATTATTTTTCCTTTAGCACGGTCAACTAATGCTCATGTAGTACTAAGGAAAGGTCTTCCAGGTATTATAGATAATTTTTCATTCTCTGGCATTTCAGGAATAATAAAATCAGTGGGAATAAAAATGTTCATCTATTCTAAGTAGAACATCCTCAATCATACCAATGGGCTGTTTAGTGGACTTGTCATCCATCTGTAAAGTGATAGTAGTAGGAGAATACTCCCCTAATCCTAGCCTTTTATAGAGGGAGTATGGCATTACACTAACTCATGCACCTAAATCACACAAAGCATTGTGAATACTAGTCTTGCCTATTGAGCATGAAATAGTTGGTATTCTGGGATCTCCTGATTTAGACAATAGTTTCCCATTAGCAGGATAGGTAGTCACCATGGGCAATGGTTTCAGTTATTTCTTTCTTTCTACTAAGAATATCACGGAGGAATTTAGAATAGGTAGGAACTTTAATTACATCCGCAAATAGAATTTCTAGATGAAGGTCACCAAGTGATTTTGTAAAAGAATCATAGATTACCTGATCTGGTGCTTTCTTTTTCGATCTGGGTAAGGATGCTTTTTCTCACTTTTCTTATACTTTTCTTTTAACATTTGTGGGGGGTCAGGCTCTTTTGTTTCTTTCTTTTACTGTTGCTTATCGCTTTTCTTCTTTTCTACTACAACAACTTTATCTTTGTTGCTCACTTCTTTTTCTTCTCTTGAATCAACCATCTCTGCATCAGAGTCATAACGTCATCATGTGCATCATCTTGGCCCTCCTTGGTTTGATCTCATGTTTCTTGAGTAGTTTCATCTTGAGGATCCACTAGTGTATCATCTTCTTGGCTTGCTTCGAGCAAGGCTTTTTCCTTTAGCTCTCTTTCAGCTTCATATTCTGGTGGTCATAATGGTCCTGTAACAACTTCGCCTCTTCTTGTAACAACATTAGTAGAAACAGGAATATCTATATCATCTCGAAGAAAAATTTGATAACCAGATGTTATTTGTTCACACTGGGTTTCAATCATATTAAGATACTTGTGAAATAATTTGATTTCTTGGACAATCTCATCATAATTTTCTGTGAGTTCCGCCAAAATCTTTTTATGTTTTTGAAAGTGCTTATGTAGGTTGTTATGAGATTTTGCTTGTCGATGTTGTAATTCTTGAAAAACTTTCCTAGTTTCATCTTCTTTAGTTAAAACTTGTAACAAGTCTACTTTCTTATCCTTAACAAGTTTAGAAGGTATACCTTTTTCTTTCATTGTTTTGCGTAATTCAGGCATAAGACCAGGAGTTATCCGAAGTATCCCTTTTTCCAGCTTAGTGCCAAAATCAGGATTATATAGAGAATCATTCTTAGCCCTAGTAGACATCAATTCTAAACATTCTTTAATAGTTAAAGTATTTATCGATCCTCCCGCTGAGAAGTCAAGCAACTCTCTACATTGAGTATTAAGACCATGGTAAAATAAATGGCAAATAGTTGATTCAGAATATCCATGATTAGGAATACTATTGATCATTCCAAACAATCTATCCTAGGCTTGTGGGTAGTTTTCTCCCACGTTCTGACTAAAGTTGCCTATATTCTTTCTTAGTTTAGTTACCTTTTTAAAAGGATTAAACCCGTTTATGAATTTGACAATGCGGTTTTCCCAACATTTAATGTAATGGCGAGGGGGAGAATATAACAAGTCTAGAGCCTTACCTTTAAGAGACCAACGAAATAATTTTAGATGAGAGAAATCTCTTGGCAAACCTTTTGCTCCAAGTGATGTTACCACATCGTCGAACTCTCTAAGATGTCTTCCTGGGTCTTCATCTTCCCTTCCACTGAAAGATTTTTCCTACAAAACTTTAATAATTCCGCCATCAAATCGATATTCTATAACTCAAGGGTTAGGGAATTCTATTGGTTGCTTAAGAAATTCATAACTTGGAGCACTGTATTCTCTGAGAATTTTCTCAGGTTTCTTGGGAGTTGTCCTATAAATAGACATGATTTCCATTATATCACTCAAGTTTTCAACTTCAACTTTCTTCAATCTTAAAACTTTTCCAATAGACATGATTTCCATTATATCGTGTCCCTGAGCAGGCATGCGATCAATATAATCTAGTAAATAGGTCCTACCAGAGCGTGTAGACCCTTTGTCTCCTAGGAAGAACCTATTTATAGTAGTAACACCTGAAATGTCATGAGACAAACACTTAGTGCTTAGCTCCCTAGCAACAGCGATAGAAAATAGCTTGATTTCTGCAAGTGCACATATCGTTTGTAGCTAGTTTCGAAGTATAGATATTGATCCCATAGGGAGCCCAAAGGTAAGTGTTATGCTGAAGTCTCTGTCACACCCAAAGTTGTCACAGGTCTTCGAGTGAATTGACTGCAAGTGTAAAAATGAGAATGAGATTTGATTAAACTGGATGTATTTAAATAAAACTAAAGTGTAAACTTCAGAAATAAAAAGCATAAAAGTAAAGAACGATTCGGTTGTTTGTTGTTTTCTACAGATGACGAAAAAGGCACGGGGAGATACAGTTCATGGTGATAGTGACTGCTAGATGGATGAGTGATAAATGTAACAATTGTAATCTTATAAGTATATGTGTAGGCGAGTAACCCATAATTAGCCGGAAATCCTCTTGGTAGATTTCATCCCAACTTCAATAATCCTACTAGTATGTTACCAAAACCATGGTTGGACACTAGACGATTAAGACCATTCAAGTTGCTTAGTGATTAAGCTCATTGGATCGTACTAATGCAATAAGCACGGTGGTTCCTCGTTATCCTCGAGTCTACTAGTTTTCCATTGATATTCTCGTGTCACTCGGGGGTCGTCGGTCTGCTAGCGAACAAGATCCTATCCAAGTATAACAAAGTATCATGTTGTCTGGGCCCTTAATTGGACAGCAATCATTAGCCATTCCACAGATAGTCAAGCACACATAATATAGTAACTAAAATCAATCACAAACTAATGCAAAATATATGAAGGCACATCACATCTCACCAATCCCTTACATATCTTATGCCCAAGGAACTTACTCACACATGAGAGAAGAAAGAATCATCAATATAATTAAATAAAGGGAGTTCTTCTCGATATTACCATGGAGATCCAAAATAAGAATAGAAAAGTAATCCATCACAATTCAAGATGGGAAGAAACAATCTTAAACCCTAGTCTTGCAAGGTGAAGATCTCTCTCTATCTATCAAGTACAAGTAATGACTATGGGGGTGTAGTGGCTAGGAGGTCAAAGATCGTGGAGCGAGATGAAGAACGTCTCCTCCTTCTTCTCCGGATCTCTTCTTTCTCCCTTCTAGATGGTGTGGTGGCTGATGTGTTGTGTTTTTGTCCTGGGTCTCTTCACGAAAGTTGTTCCTTTCCACAAGACAGAGGAGGCGACAGCTATATGGCGGGAACTATATGGCCAGAAAAATTGTTCCCGCTGTATAGTTGCTCGTTAAAGCCTCTGTACGCTTCCCTCGATTTCTTCCAAAGAGAGACTTGCCTGTTTTCGCCCGAATATTGTGTTTCTCTAGTTAAAACCCCTTGTTGATGTTCAGAACCTGAAAAACACATTAAAAACCAAGTTTTCTTTGCTACAGAAGTATTAGCGTTAGGTAAAGCTGGGAAACGATCAAATCCAGGAGAAAACCATCAATAAAAACCATCAAAAATGTGTCGAATCTCACAACTATCAAATAACTCATGAAAATGGCCATAAACACAAAAATGACGCATTTTTATCATAACTCTCAAACATGTAAATTGCATTGGAACCCCAAAACTTTGGATAATAGCTCTTGAAAAAACAACCATAAAACGCAAAAACGATGAGTTTTTGGTCATGACTCTCAAACATGTATCGGCTCTAACGGTCATTTTAACTCGCTGTGGAACCCCAAAAATATGGGCAGTAACTCATGAACATACCCATAAAACACAAAAATAATGATTTTTTGGTTATCCCTCTCAATCATATAAACCGCCTTGGAGCCCCAAAACTGTGGGTAATAGCAAATGAAAACGGACATAAAACACGAAAAGGACAAGTTTTTTGTCATGTCCTCAAACATGTATCGGGTCATCCGGTCGTTATAAATCACCCTGGAACCCCAAAACTATTGGCAAGAACGCATGAAAATAGCCATAAAACGCAAAAATTGTTGGAACCCCAAAGCTATGGGCAATATCTCATTTAAACGGCCATAAAACGCGAAAACGATGAGTCTCTAGGCATGACTCTCAAAGATGTATCAAGTATGACGATCATTTTAATCGCCGTGGAACCCCAAAACTATGGGCAGTTACTCATGAAAACGGACATAAAACACGAAAATGACGAGTTTTTCGTCATGTCCTCAAACATGTATCGAGTCTTACGATCGTTGTAAATCGCCCTAGAACCCCAAAACAGTTGGCAATAACTCATGAAAATGGCCATAAAACACAAAAACGACGAGTTTTTGATCATAACTCTCAATCATGTAAATCATATTGGAACCCCAAAACTGTGGGCAATAGCTCTTGAAAATAGCCATAAAACACGAAAACGACGAGTTTTTGGTCACGACTCTCACACATTTATCAATTTTGACGGTCATTTTAAATCGTCGTGGAACCCCAAAACTATGGGAAGTAACGCATGAAAATGGCCATAAAATGCAAAAATTAATGATGAGTTTTTGGTCATACCTCTCAATCATATAAATCGCCTTGGAGCCCCAAAACTATGGGCAATAGCTCATGAAAACAGACATAAATACAGAAATGACGAGTGTTTGGTCATGTCCTCAAACATGTATCAGGTCTTACGGCCGTTGTAAATCATCCTGGAACACCAAAACTTTTGGCAATAACTCATGAAAACGGCCATAAAACGTAAAAACTATGAGTTTTGGGTGATAACTCTCAAACATGTAAATCGCATTGGAACCCCAAAGCTGTGGGAAATAGCTCAAGAAAATGGCCATAAAACCAAAAAAGGACGAGTTTTTGGTCCTGACTCTCAAACATGTATCGGGTCTGATGGACATTTTAAATTGCCGTGGAACTCCAAAACTATGGGCAGTAACTCATGAAAATGGCCATAAATCGCGAAAATAATGAGTTTTTGGTCATAACTCTCATACATGTATCGGGTCTTACGGGCCATGCGAATCGCTCTAGAACCCCAAAATTGTGGGCAATATCTCATCAAAACGGGCATAAACACGAAAGCTATGAGTTTTGGTCATAACTCTCAAACATATACCGGGTCTTACGGTCGTTATAAATCACCCTAGAACCCCAAAATTGTTGGTAATAACTCATGAAATCAGCCATAAAGCGCGAAACGACTAGTTTTTGGTCATAACTCTCAAACATGTTAATCTTCTTGGAACCGCAAAACTGTGGGCAATAGCTCATGACTCTCAAACATGTATTGGGTCTGACGGTCATTTTCAATCGCCATGGAACCCCAAAACTATGGGCAATAACTCATGAAAATGGCCATAAAACACAAAAATGACGAGTTTTTGGTCATACCTCTCATCATATAAATCGCCTTGGAGCCCCAAAACATTGGAAAATAGCTCAAGAAAATGGACATCAATACAAAAATGACGAGTTTTTGGTCATGTCCTCAAACATGTATCGGGTCTTACCGTCATTGTAAATCATCCTGGAACCCCAAAACCTTTGGCAATAACTCATGAAAACGGCCATAAAACACAAAAACTACGAGTTTTGGGTGATAACTCTCCAACATGTAAATCGCGTTGGAACACCAAAACTGTGGGCAATAACTCATGAAAAGAGCCATAAAACGCGAAAACAATAAGTTTTTGGTCATAACTCTCATACATGTATTAGGTCTTATGGGCCATGTAAATCCCCCTAGAACCCCAAAACTGTGGGCAATAGCTCATAAAAATAAGACCAAAAACACGAAAACAATGAGGTTTTGGTCATGCCCTCAAACATGTATGGGGTCTTACGGTCATTTCAAATCGCCCTAGAACCGTAAAACTATGGGAAATAACTCAAGAAAGTGGCCATAAAAATTAAAAAAAGGGCGAGTTTTTAGTCATAACTCTCAAACATGTAAATAGCCTTGGAACCCTCAAACTGTGGGAAATAGCTCATGAAAGCGGCCATAAAACGCGAAAACGACGAGTTTTTGGTCATGACTCTCAAACATGTATCGGGTCTGACGGTCATTTTTAATCGTCGTGGAACCCCAAAACTATGGTTAATGTCTCATGAAAATGATCATAAAACGAAAAAATGATGAGGTTTTCGACATACCTCTAAATCGTATAAATCGCCTTGGATCCCTAAAACTATGTGTAATACCTCATGAATACATACATAAAACACAAAAATGACGAGTTTTTGGTCATGTCCTCAAACATGTATCGGGTCATACGGTCGTTCTAAATTGCCCTGAAACCCAAAAATTGTTGGGAATAACTTATAAAAACGACCATAAAACGCAAAAACGACGAGTTTTTGGTCATAACTCTCAAACTTGTAAATCGCACTAGAATCCCTAAACTCTGGGCAATAGCTCATGAAAACAGCCATAAAGCGCAAAAATAACGAGTTTTTGGTCATAACTCTCAATCATGTATCGGGCCTAACGGTCGTTGTAAACCGCTCTGGAACCCCAAAACTATGGGCAATACCTCAAGAAAGTGGCCATAAAAATAAAAAAACGACGAGTTCTTAGTCATAACTCTCAAACAAGTAAATGGCCTTGGAACCCCCAAACTATGGGAAATAGCTCATGAAAGCGGCCATAAAACGCGAAAACGACGAGTTTTTGGTCATGACTCTCAAACATGTATCGGGTATGACGGTCATTTTAATCGTCGTGGAACCCCAAAACTATGGTTAATGACTCATGAAAATGTTCATAAAACGCAAAAATGACGAGTTTTTCGACATACCTCTAAATCGTATAAATCGCCTTGGATCCCCAAAACTATGGGTAATACCTCATGAATACAGACATAAAACACAAAAATGACGAGTTTTTGGTCATGTCTTCAAACATGTATCGGGTCTTACGGTCATTGTAAATTGCCCTGAAACCCAAAACTTGTTGGCAATAACTTATAAAAACGACCATAAAACGCAAAAACGACGAGTTTTTGGTCATAACTCTCAAACTTGTAAATCGCACTAGAATCCCTAAACTCTAGGCAATAGCTCATGAAAACAGCCATAAAGCGCAAAAATAACGAGTTTTTGGTCATAACTCTCAATCATGTATCGGGCCTAACGGTCGTTGTAAACCGCCCTGGAACCCCAAAACTATTGGCAATAACTCATGAAAACAGCTATAAAACGCAAAAAACGATGAGTTTTTTTTCATAGCTCTCAAACATCTAAATCACCTCGGAACACCAAAACTGTGGGCAATAGCTCATAAAAACGGCCATAAAATGCGAAAACGGAAAGTTTTTGGTCATGACTCTCAAACATGTATCGGGTCTTACATGCCATGCGAATCCCCCTAGAACCCCAAAAATGTGGGCAATAGCTCATGAAAATGCGGTTATAAAACACGAAAATGACGAGTGTTTGGTCATGACCTCAAACATGTATCGGGTCTTATGGTCATTTAAATCTCCCTGGAACCCCAAAACTTTGGACAATAGCTCATGAAATTGGCCATAAAATGGAAAAATGACGAGTTCTTGGTCATAATTCTCAAACATGTAAATCTCCTTGGAACCCTAAAAATGTGGGAAATAGCTTATGAAAATGGCCATAAAACAAAAAATGACGAGTTTTTGGTCATGTCCTCAAACATGTATCGGGTCTTACAGTCATTCTAAATCGTCCTAAAACTCCAAAACTGTGGGCAATAACTCATAGAAATAGCCATAAAATTTAGAAACGACGAGTTTTTGGTCTTATCTCTCAAACATGTAAATCGCATTGGAACACAATACTGTGGGCTAATTAAAACGGCCATAAAACGTAAAAACGACAAGTTTTTGTCCTAACTCTAAAACATGTATCGGGTCTTATAGGTCATGCGAATTCCCCTTAAGCCCAAAAACTATGGGCAATAGCTCATGAAAACAAGACCATAAAACACGAAAATGATGAGTTTTTGGTCATGCCTTCAAACATGTATGGGGTCTTACGGTCATTTTAAATCACCCTAAAACCCCAAAACTATTGGCAATAACTTATGAAAATAGCCATAAAATGAAAAAACGATGAGTTGTTGGTCATAACTATTAAACATGTAAATCGCCTTCGAACAACAATACTATGGATAATAGCTTATTAAAACGGTCATAAAACGTGAATGTAAAAATGGATGTTGTTTGGCTAGGCAGGGCTCATGCCCTGAATAATGTCTCTTCATGTCTGTAAACTTTGTCCGACCGAGTTCTCCTTTTACTTAAAATAATAATATCCATCCTCTAGTATTATTTTCATCTCTGTTGCTGTACTTGTGTGCTCATATTTTGTTAAACTTGCAGGAAGGGTATCGGATATATGAGTGCAATTATTTGTGTACCTGTGAAGCATCCTGTCCAAAAAAAGTATTGCAGCAAGGGCTGCTGGTTAAGTTGAAAATATTCAAAACTGAGAATAAGGTGAAATACTCATAACCACAGTTTGGTTTCCATCAATCCTGCTTGTGGGCCGTTGTACGATAGAACTTGTTGCACAGATTGTAATGTTTTTCTGGTGCTACAGGGTTGGGCTGTTAGAGCGGTAGAACCTATCCCACGGGGCACTTTTGTGTGTGAGTATGTTGGGGTGGTTGTGAAGGATGATGATGCCATGAGAAACGTAGAAAGGTTTGCCAATTCTTTTTCATGCCTTTCTGTTTAAGCTAAAACTTACTTAAGTTTTCAGAAGTACGGAACACATGCATCATTGAAATTTTCATGTTTAATTTGATGACCATATTTTGAATTAGAAACATTGGGGAGACCCCAACAGTAAAACATTATAAAAGTGGGAATAGTTAAAATATAGACAGGAGATGCACAAGGGGGTGAGGGGACGGAGGAAACCCTTGTACACATGTTGACTAAGCAAACTGGTCAAGCCTATCTTTCAATGAGATGCAAGCTCCTCCTTCCTAGAATGAACGAAGAATCATAGCCTTTTTAAAGAGAAAACACCAAGATGCTAGACTAGGATTCACATTGTCAAGAAAAACTATGTTTCCTTGTTTCGAAATATACCATGCCGCCATGACGAAGGCCTCATAATGAAGAAGGGCTAGCTGAAGTGATGCAAGTGCTTGACATTACAACTTACAGGCCCAACCTTTGTCCAATCTTGCATCCAATTGGTATTTCATCTAACGTTTCTGTCACTTAATTGTTGGGCGAGTTTGAGCTATTGGTTGTGGTGTGTCATGTGTGAGATTTGTATAGTTGTGATTCTGTTGTCCTGGTGGGGCATACACTGTTGAATTTTCATCCCGCGAAATTCTTTTCCTGCATTGAAGGACTATGTCATTGTCGTTTCCGTATTTGATATTCTTTAAGAATCCGTTGTGCTCACCAAACTGACATCAAAGTTATTCAATTTCAGGGATAAAAAAGTGTATGCAGCTACTTGTTTGACATTGCTTCACATATTGACCGGGGAAGAGTTGAGACTGATAGTTTGAGAGAAAATAACTTGTATTGATTTAGACAATATATATTACAACGTTTATATAGAAGAGAGGGAGAGTCGGCCGGCCTAGGGTTGGGCCCTAAACCGACTTAGGCTAGAGTTCTACTCCAATACAAAACAAACTCTAATACCCCCCCCCCCCCCCCCCCCCCCGCAGTGTCAACGTCGGGTGCCACGATGTTGAGACTGGAGCGAATGTCGATGAAGGATGTAGTCCTTTGGTAAAAATATCTGCAAACTATGCACTCGTTGGAACATGTAGAACACGAACTTCTCCAAGAGCAACTTTTTTCCGAACAAAATGAATGTCAATCTCGATGTGCTTGGTACGACGATGTTGCACGGGGTTGGAGGCCATATAGACAGTTGATATGTTGTGACAGTAGACAACAGTGGCGTGCTGGACAGGACGCTGAAGTTCCACAAGTAGTTGGTGAATCCAAACTGCTTTAGCAACAACATGCGCAACCGCCATGTATTCCGCTTCAGCCGAAGACCGGGAGACCGTAGCCTGCCTTTTCGATGACCAAGAAACAAGATTATCATCCAAATAAACACAAAAGCCGGATGTGGATCGTCGAGTATCTGGACATCCTGCCTAGTCTGCATTAGAATAAACTGTCAAGCTTGTTGGGGAGGATGAATTAAGAAGTAGACCATGATCAAAAGTGCCTTTTAAGTATCAAAGAATCTTTTGGACATGAGCTAGATGGGGTAAATGAGGATCATGCATATAGAGACATGCTTGCTGAACAGAATAAGAAATATCAGGTCTAGTGAGAGTGGCATATTGCAAAGTACCAACAAGACTACGATATAGAGTTGGATCGGGGACAGAATCACCTTCAGCTGAAAGTTTTGAGCCAACATTAGCTGGTGTACGACAAGGTTGACAGTCTATCATGCCTACTCGGTTTAAGAGATCAAGAATGTATTGACGTTGAGCAAGAAATAGAGTAGAAGATGTTCTAGTGCCGGTAACACCGAGAAAATGATGAAGTGATCCTAAATCAGTCATAGAAATTCTTTGTTGAGAAGAGTAATGATATGTTTAAGAAAATAATCAGAACAATGTCGTCTATGTATAGAAGAAGATATGTTGTGTGAGAGGAAGAATGAAAGATAAAAAGAGATGTATCAGATTTGGAAGGAAGAAAGCCAATAGTTTGAATAAATGTAGCAAAACGTTGAAACTAGACACGAGGAGCTTGTTTGAGACCATACAAAGATTTTTTGAGAAGACAGACAAGATTGGGATTAGAGGAATCTTCAAAACCGGAGGGTTGTTGGCAATATACAGTTTCATTGAGAGTACGATTAAGAAAAGCATTTTTGACATCAAGTTGATGAATAGACCAGGAAGAGGAGACTGCAAGACTGAGAATAATGCGAATAGTGCTGAGCTTAACAACAGGGGAGAAAGTTTCATCAAAGTCAATTCCTTGTTGTTAAGAAAAACCTCTGCAAACCCAACGAGCCTTGTACCGAGCCAAATACCCATCGGAGTTATACTTATGACGAAAAATCCTTTTTCCCGAGACAATATTGGCGCCAGATGGTTTAGGAACGAGAGTCCATGTATTATTTTGAATAAGAGCATTGAACTCATCTCGCATGGAAGAGTGCCATAATGGATCGAGAAGGGCTCTTTTGTAGGAACTTGGGATAGGAGAAATCGATGGAGTAGCCGAAACATTGAGAAAACACTGCGGAATATGGAAGCCCCGTTTGCCACGAGTACACATAATATGATCATTTGTAGGAATGGGTATTGGAACAGCATGAGAAGGAATGTGAGTAGTTGGGGAAGGATATGATTGAGTAGGGGGTGTGTTTGAGGCGAGAGAGACAGAGTTGGATGATGTGCTAATGGGAGACTCTGCCGCGGCAGGAAAAGGAGACGCGGCAGGAGGGGAGGCTGCCGCGGCAGGGGTTTGGGCAGATTCAGCTGCCGCGGCAGGGGGATCGACGGGAACAAAAACATGACGTGATATAGGGGCAGTAGATGTGGATAGAGGGGTAGGGACCGTCGGTGACTGAATGGTCGAAAAGGGAAAAGTATTTTCATCGAAAGTGACGTGACGAGATATAAGAACACGACCAAAGGAGGGATCAAAACATCGTGATCCTTTGTGATCATCGGATGGACCTAAATATATACATGGCAATGATCTTGGAGCGAGTTTATTGGCAGCAGTAGAGGAAGTGTTAGGAAAGCAAAGGCAGCCAAAAACACGTAAATCAGAATAATCGGGGTGAGATAGAAAAAGAGATTGAAAGGGGGAATAAAGAGGACATGTTTTGGTTGGTCGTATATTTAGAAGATAGGTGGCGGTCCAGAGAGCCTCAGCCCAAAAACACGGTGGAAGAGATGCTTGAATGAGGAGAGTGCGTAAGATGTCGTTGATAGAACGAAGAGAGCGTTCAGCCTTGCCGTTTTGAGGAGAAGTGTAAGGACACGAAAAACGAAATAGGATGCCTTGGGAGAGAAAGAAAGTTCTATTTTGGTTGTTATCAAATTCTTTTCCGTTGTCACATTGGATGAAACGAATAGGGAGGCCAAAGTGTGTTATTGTCGAAAAGTAAGAAAAAGTTGATGAACATCAGATTTAGCACAAAGAGGAAAGGTCCAAACATAATGAGAATAATCATCCAAAATAACGAGATAATATTTGAAACCAGAAACACTTGGTATTGGAGAGGTCCATAGATCACAATGTTACAATTCAAACAGAAAAGAACTATAGGTTGAAGAAGTGCCGAAAGGTAATCTGATATGTTTGCCACATTGATAGGCATTACAAACTAAGGAATCATGTGAAGAACTATCACTAGATATGTGAAACTCTTGAAGCAGGGATGACATGGTATGTTTATTGGGGTGACCAAGACTACGGTGCCAAAGGGTGACAGAGGCAATCATGGCTTGAGGTGTGGAGGTGGGTGCGCCATGGAGAGGATAGAGGTCGCCCGAACTATTGTAACGAGCGAGGACCGCCGCCGTTTTCAGATCCTTCACAGACAAACCAAAGGGATCAAATTCTATGGAAACATTATTATCAATAGTAAATTGTCGAACAGATATTAGATTTTTAATTAATGAGGGAGCAACTAGGATATTTCGTAGAATAAAATTGGTGTTTGGATTAATGATGTAAGATTGGCCGGTGCAAGAGATGGGGATAGAAGATCCATCGCCAATGGTGATAGAAGAAAAAGGAGAGGAAGAACAAGCTGACGAAAAATCCATATTTGAAGACATATGCGAGGAAGCACCAGAATCAAAAATCCAATCCATACCTTTGTAATTGTTGAGTGTAAAATTGTTCATGGCAGCGATGAAGGCGGCTTGGTCCTAGCTTTGTGGAGCGGTTGACGGAGCGGGAGACGTGGGCATGTACTGAGGAGCTGGAGTAGCATTGTACATGTAGGGCAGCGACGTCGGCAAGGCCATGTATTGAGGTGGCGCCATCTGGGCCATGTAGGGAGGGGGTGACGCCTGCGCGGTGTAGACTTGCTAAGGCTATCGTCCAAGGAGCCCGGGGGAACAGATTGCAGGACGGAGCCCGGGACTCCAGGTTCCGGTGTAGGCGGGAGGGGCCCCGTAGGGAGACGGAGCGGACCAAGGCATGGACCACGCCTGAACAAGTCCAGTCCACGGGTCGTGCGGAGGTCGCCATGTCAGAACCGATGGTGGTGCTGTCAGGGCGCCGTAGGTAGAGCAGGAGCAGGTGGTCGAGGTTGAGGTGGTATGTACGTGGGATTCTTCCCGCGATAATTTGGACTAGGACGCCATCCAGGTGGGGACTGCGGGGCAGCGTGAGGAGGGCCGGCGGAGGGGGCCGGAGGGGGAGGCCGAACCGCCGTGTGGAACACCTGAGTTTGAGTGGGGCGCGATGCTTTGCGAGCTTGCGTCGTGGCCTCCAGTTGGAGGAGAGATCGTACTTCAGCGAAAGTGGGACGCGGGCGCATCATCGGAATAAAGGCCACCTGCTTGTCGAATTGCTCGCCGAGGCTGACGAGGAGAGCATTGATGAGTGTGCGATCTTCAACAAGGTCGCCGAGCTCACGTAATTCGTCGCCGATAGCCTTGATCTTCTGGCATACAACGGTGACAGAGGCGTCGCCTTGAGACATGGTACGGAGCTCGGTATGTAGGGCATTAATGCGGGCGTCGCTATTATCCTGGAAAAGCTGTTGAAGAGAGGCCCATAGATGCGCGGCGGTGGCGTCGTCGTTAGAGACGAGATTGAAAAGCTCGGTGGATATGTGGGTGTAGATCCATTGTATAATTGCTAGATCATCTTGGACCCAGCGAGGATCGGCAGGACGAGGCACCGAGTTCGGATCGACGTGATCACGGAGACCACATCGGCCGAGATGAACATGAAATAAGTGGCGCCAATGGTAGTAGTTGTGGAGTGCGAGATCTAGGGTAATAGGTATGAACGGATAGACGTCGGAGATTGTATCGGCTAAAGAAATTGGGGCTATTTGGATAGGATTTTGTTGGGTAATAGGGGTAGAGGTGGTGGAGGAGGAGGGTTTCACGCCGGCGGCGTGAGCTTCCGTCGCGGTCCAGGGAGGACCTTTCGGCGGTGGCGGTGGAGTAGGCGGAGCCATCTAGGTGCGAAAAACCTAGACGTCTGATACCATGATAGTTTCAGAGAGAAATAACTTGTATTGATTTAGACAATATTACAACGTTTATAGAGAAGAGAGAGAGAGTCGGCCGGCCTAGGGTTGGGTCCTAAACCGACTTAGGCTAGAGTTCTATTCCAATACAAAACAAACTCTAATAGAGACGTTAGGGACTTGCCCGTACATGATTGATGCCACAAGATATGGGAATGTGTCCCGCTTTATTAATCATAGGTAACAGGCCTGTTTTAATGTATTATAGGAAATTCATTTTGAGACTAAGCTTATTTGTGTGTTTCTTCATGACAGTTGTTGGCCTAACCTGAGCACCCGTTTAGTTGTGGTGGAGAGCCGGCTAGCTCATGTTGGCTTGTTTGCTAGTCTAGATGTAAGCATGTTTTTTAACTGTAGTATTCTAGTTACATACATAAACGTTGAGAACCTGATTGTTATTTTTAATTGCTGCTACGCTGTCCTCCAGATTGCCGCTGGGGAGGAATTGTCCTATGACTATCGACGGAAGCTGCTACCTGGCGTTGGCTGCCCCTGCCATTGTGGAGCTCGGAATTGCCGAGACCGTGTTTATTGAATTTGCAGCTTATCTTGAGAATGGTAGCGATTGTTTTTATTTTGTTCTTCCTAGAGCTAGAATCTCACTCTTAGGGCAGGGGTAGCAACCAATTGAATGCAAGGTGCATTCATGCAAGCAGTAGTGTCTGTGATATAGCAGTGGCACCATAGCATTAGTTTTAGTCATGCTTCACTGATGATTTGTTAGAAGGAAGCCTGGAACTAGCGGCTGCATTTGTTTGTTTGTAGGCCAGGAGTCAGGTGTCTTTGTAGAATATAAGTTGATTCAATTCTTACTGCTCGTAAGTTCCGTCATCCAAGTTGAAGTAAGAATTTGTCGTCTGTGGCTGATGATCCTGGAGCGAGTGTTCTGCTTGTGTTGCAGTTCCTGGTTTGACATTGTTGTAGGAAATTTAAGTATGGATTTGCTAAAATGGGAAATCATATGTCTAGTCTTGCAGTTGGTAAAATTCGATTGTGAAGTGGAATTTCAACTGGGCAAGAACGAATCATCGTGCCCCTTGACTAGGAGGACTGTGTGCAACGCTAGATTGATTTATCTGGGACGAGCGACTTGAGTTGGTAGTCAGAGGCGGACCTAGAAATTTTTCGAGGACTGTGCGCACCGTAAGGGAACTATAATTTATTCAGCAAATCTAAGAATCACATAGAGCAAATATTGTTTTCACAGTTGCAATAACACGAATACAAACATTATAGGTTCACCACACATTTAAATGTTCACAAGGTCACAAATTCAAATGCACGCAAGTTCACAACACCTTGAAATGCTCATATGCGCACATATTATATATACATGAATTTGCAAGAACTCTCCAAAGACTAATGAATGAAACTTTGACGATCGACGGCAAATTGAAATGCCAAATGCGTCCACAAAGAGACTTTACAAGATAAAAATGAAATGTGTATCTGTAAAGATCTTAGGGGATGCTTCCCAAAAGGAAGTAAAGTAGGAAGAGGAATTACATATATGTCTTCTTGAGGTCGAGCCGCTAGATGTTAGTTAAGCTTAGCCGTTGCTACCTGGCACACCCACTGCCACCCTCCCCCGGTGAATATGCCCAATGAGCTCCACCTCCGGAATCTCCACCATCCATTGCTGCCGCTTGAGGCTGTGCAACCGAGTCAGGGGCTGGGTGGTGTTGGGGAATTATGGCAAGGGTTTCAAGCCAGGGTATCACTTCTCAAAATTCAAATTTACAAGTTTCAGGTTTTTTTAAAAACTACGAGTGTTCGCAAGATTTTAGTTTATAATCCCTACAATTTTCTTAACCAAATTTGAAATAAAATAGAGAAACAAAAAAGACAAATATAACATAAATAGTGTCACAAAAAGTAAAAAACACAATGATATTATTCACATAACGATTTGTCTTTTTATTTCTCTCTGGGTATTTTTTTTGCAAAAATTCAGCCGATCTATTTATAATCATCAACAACAGTACAAAGAGTCCAAAAGTTAATAAAAATTATAATTAGATACTTGAACCATCTAGCAACGACTACATACACTAGTGCAAGCCGACCGCGCTTCGCCTTTCTCGTCCATCCACCGGAGCCGGATAAAACTTGTCGTAGTTTAGCTTGTTGTAGTAGACATACGAGAAATCATTCTGCTAAGGTCCCAAAAGACTAACATATCAGAGCAGCAACCCTCGTCAATGATGACAATCGTAGATCGTAAGAGACTGACCTGGATTCACACCAGTAAACAGAAAAAACTACCGGTCCACAAGATTCGCCGGACACGTGACTCCACATACGTAGAAGAGCACAAACTTTGTGATTGGCGATGGCCAACGTGAAAAAAAGGTAACAACAGAACAGAAGATTGGTTTACTTGTACTCCTCCCATTTCATAATATAAGATGTTAACACTAAAAATATCTAGATAAGCTAAATTTCTTATATTTTGGAACGGACGGAGTAAATGCAAACCGATCTGAAACAACACCCACACCCCGCAGGAAGTACTTGCTTGGATCTAATAGAACCAGTAGCAGATTCGAAGCCTGGCCTCCAATCTCCTCGCCAAGAACACGCAACACGCACTGACATATCACGTACACGTACCGAAATTGGCCGCCGGAGCATAGTTATTTTGTGGTTTCTATTACTCTCAATCAAACTTGTCTGCCGATACAAGGGCGATGCCTAGGCATTTTATATGTCCGCCGATAGGACGGGATAACCTTATTATGATTTTAGGATAGAGCCGCCACATCACATCTCGAAGAAAATACTAAAAACAGTCTAAAAAGAACGAAAACCTCCCGCCGACGAGGGGTCGTGGTCCTCACACCTCCAAGGCCCTAAGTCCACCAGAGACGGAGAGGACCGGTGGAACCTTATATGGGTTTTCAGATCGCCTCCGGCCGCCTCTCTTAGGTTCGGTATATGGATCTGGTATTTTCTCTTTGGGTATTCGATGGTTCTGAAAATTAGGGATTGTAATACACACCTTGTGAACGCTCACAATTTTTTAGAAACTTTTAAATTTGAACTGAGAAGGTGTGTCGTGGCATTTTTTGAAGGGGGTTATCAATATCACGTGATATTTTTCCCGGGTTGAGTCAGGAACAGGAATTGCTTTGCTCCTGCGGCTCTTGCCTTTTTTTTCCTGAGAGCACACGTGAGTCAGTTGCTGGCCCAAGTTTACGAGGCCCAATAGTTGACCACATGCTGTCCTATGTGCCCCATGCACAGCCGAACGAATTTGGCATTTTTCAGAGAAACAAAGGCTGCACGATTTTGCCCATCAAAGATCGACGTTTCGTGGCCTGAAACCGTGTCAGCCCTAGAGGCGCCAGCAGTGAAGCCCGGGCAAGTGCCGGGCAACAGGGGCGCTGCGTCTGCCCGGTCTTGTGCATATCCAGTGATACTATAACATATTTTTCGTGCTTAGTTTGCACAAAATTGACCAAATTTTTTTAACCTATGTGATTCACAACTTTGGACGGCTAGAATTAACGAAGATTTCTAGAAACCAATAAATAAAAGAACTTAACTTTTAGTTGGGGCGAGGGTGAGGATGAAATACAAGAACCACCGAAAACAATACTAGAAAAACATATACTAGAAGTGGCCCATATATTTTGTTGATATGCATCAGCATGAGATTCAGATTGTAGCAAATGAATGGAGAGAGGAAAAGGCATTAGTCAATCAAGATAAGATTAAGAAAAGCACAAGACACAAACAAAGAATCTAACATTTCGCAAAAAACAAACAAAGAATCTAACATTTCGCAAAAAACAAACAAAGAATCTAACATTTCGCAAAAAACAAACAAAGAATCTAACATGATCGATGAACTTCTTTATTCATATGGGGCAGTTAAACACCACCAGGTTACACGGTTGCAAATTCCCTTATTTAACTATACTTATTCTCACCGCACTCAAGATTTCATTCAGATGCCTTAAAAGTCGAAGAAGACTCCTCTTCATTGTCTAGGTAACTCTAGAAGCCTGTTTGCGTATATTTAGGAGTGAACGCACCGAACTCTTGTCCCCTATTATTTTTTAGGTTCCGGGCTTCCTGCCTAGAAATGTGGAATGCATTGGAGATTACATCCACAGGCAAGGCACGTAGGATGGAGCTCTTTCCTGTGACGTGGCTAACCATAGAATTTGGGTTGGTCTTGAATGAGATGTACTGGCATCCTTCACGCTCTGCCTTCTTGAGAACAACATAGTTTTGGGGTATGATTACCAGCTGTCCTCGACGAAGAACGTCATTGAATACTGTTTGGCCATGGTTATCGACGACCTGAACCCGAGCATGCCCTTGTATCATGTACATGACATTGTGTGCATTAATGTTCCAAAATGGTGAAAGGACGGCATTCTGCAATAACAATTATTGGTACACATATTATTAACCATATGTTATGAATCTTAATTGGAATATCAAATAATTGAATAGTGTGTTAAAATGTAGCACCATATATACCTGGTATAGGTTTACTCTTGTAGCACTCATTTGTACGAGGTTAAGGATGGGGAAATTCTTGCTGTTGAGGCGTGTTATCCTGCCAGCACGTGGGTTGTACGTGTCAGCATGTTTGGGATTTTCGATGTTTAGTGTTGCCTCCAAAGAACAAAAGTTCTCTTCCAAACCATTCCAACTATTGCCCGTCGACTGGTATGGAGTCGATTGCCCTTCTTGGTATTGAGTTGATTGCCCTTCCTGGTATTGTGTTGACTGTGCTTCCTGGGATTGAATTGGTTGGTAGGCTTGCTGCTCCAATGGTCCTTGTTGGGACATCATGGGCTTCAATAATCGAAGGCCTTGACGGACACGAATTATCTCGCCTCTTTGGTCATTTTGACTTTGAATCCTTTGTACTATTTGTTGACTGATACCAAAGGCCTCACTAAGAAGTTGGACACTGAATCCACTAAATATGTTTTGTCCAAACTGTTGCTCCCTCTTATTGTTACCAGCCAACAGGAACTCCTAAAATTTCATATTGATGCATTAACACAATGTTCAATGATACTCGACTAATGTGCATTAAAATCATAGATAGATTACTTGTAAACAACTCAATATTTATGTGATTTGTTTTAAGCACATGTATAGTTTACCTTTTGCCTAGGCTCAAGTTGATTAGCATTGTTGTTTACGTCAAAGACATAAATAGCTACAACCGGCACATCACCATCATTGTAGCACCAATGTACAATGCCAGCTGGCAGTGCAACAACATCTCCCTGCTTGAAGCGGTGAACTCTTTGGTGCTCGTCCTTAAACTGTTGGCGTTGGCTTTGATCCTCAACAGACTGTGCTTCATCAAAGGGTTGGAACGGTTGTTGGAAGGTCGCTGGGCATCCAGGGAAAGTCAACCCAGTGAAACCCCTACCTACAATAAAACATGTTTATTTCAATAATAAAAATTGATGGATCCGGATGTAACATTTGGAACATAAAAACTCCAACGTGTGTAGTATAACAATGCAATTCCCAAATTAAACTAAGACGAACCTTGGAGGATGTACACCAAACCAGGAGTATTGTGGTATTGAGGTAATAAGAGTCCTTGAGGCTCAACAACACGACGAATAACAGATACACCGGTACAACGAAATTGCTCATTCTGCTCATCGAAGTACTCGGTGATGCCCGCTTGTGACCTCACTTGTCGAATTGGTTCAAATGCTTGTAGCCTATTGAATCTGCACCCCCTTAAACCTCCTTGCCGAGAGCTCTGCCATGGAGTAAAGCTCTGTCCGAAAAGCTGAGCCATGGATCCATGGCACAAGAGAAGCATGCAGAAGTAAAACAAACTAGTAGTCGCCATGACTGTTTGAAGGAGAATGTTGATTGATGCTAGATTTGTGGGTGTGAGTTAGGTTTTATAGCCATAAAAAGATATACATGATAAGTATCATCATAGGGATTAAGATATACATGATGACTCAAACATGGTTTAAAGTGTGACTAGATATAACTTCCCCTCAAAAGTTATTTGTTGTTTTCTACCTACAACTAATGCTTCCTCATCAAGATGATATCACCTTCTGTATACATCTCTTGCTCATTGTGTGACGTCTAATCAAACACCCGATATGACTTGTACTCTACATAACTATGTTTTTGGGACTTGTGACTCTTCTAGTGGTTTGTTTTCATTTTGTCTTTTATGTAGATATTTGTGGTCATATGGCCAAAATTCGATGACTCGTGTCTATCTATATATCTTAGAGTGTAAAGTGGATGAGTCATGTCCACGTCGACAAAAAAAATCATCTGTAGGATGTATAGTACATGTTAGTAGATAGAAACATATGAAGTGTACAAACAAAATGGGTTGCTTCACTTGCATCTCAAGATCGATAAATATAGGTTGTATAAATAAGAACGCAAACTGTTATTGCCATGGTTCTTGATTAAATGGGTATTTTCATATAGATTATAGGATTGTCCTAGAAATTCCTGATACCTTGGGAGTAGGCTACTCAAAGCCGAACACTCTTCACTACAAGTACTTCTTCCCATCCACGCTATCTTGACTCCTATTGACTTTTCTAATAAATAAATTTCTTCCTGGAAATATGGGATACAATTAAACCTAGTTGCCCACTTCGAGTAGTCATTTTTCTTTAAATCAATGTTTAGTTTTCTTAATTTAATTTCTAAAATTGTACGTGACATGAAGGAGGATGAATGACACCATCGCCACATATTAACAACTCGACCCCCTTTAGTTGTAAAGAATTTTATTCTCAATAAATGAAACTTACTGACTCACATGTGACGTCTAATTGATAGAGTATACCGTAACAACGGTCCTAATTATTTCGCCGTGCCTTCACGTTGGTTCCTATTTTTTAAAATTGCACATCCAGGTCCTAATTGTTTCATAAGTGTGCCACACGAGGTCCTAAATCGGTTTGACCCATGTTGACCGGTGCCACATAGACAATGGGACTCGGGAGACGTACTGCACACCCTGCATATTTATGAATAGGCCCTCCAGGTTATTTATTTTTCAAAACTCGGTGCCTGTTTCGATAGCCCTAGCGTCCGCTTCATGGAGCGCACGCTCGACCACATGCCGTTCTTCGACAGCCCCAACGTCCGCTTCATGGAGCGCACACTTGACAACAGCGGCCTCGACGACCAGACCAGCCTGCCCCCGACAGAGCACCACATCCCGCCATGCATCGACATGCAGGAGCGCCGCGCCGAGGTGGAGCTGGTCATCTTCTCAGCGATCGACGTCCTGTTCGCCAAGACGGACGTCACACCCAATGCCATCGATGTTGTGGTCGTCAACTACAACGTCTTCGCCCCAGTGTCATCTCTCGCTAGCATGGTCGTGAATAGGTACGGGCTGTGCAACGACATCTGCAGCGTGAACCTGTCCGGGATGGGCTGCAACACCGGGGTGATCTCGGTAGGGCTCACGGTGGGCATGCTACGGGCCATGCCGCATGACACGCACGCTCTAGTGTTGTCCACAGAGACCATCACGCCCAACTTCTATGTGGGAAAGGAGTGTGCCATGCAGCTCCCCAATGTCCTGTTCCGGGTGCACGCTGCAGTGCTGCTGTCCACAACCAGGGGCAGTACCGTGCTAGGCCCCCCTTGATCCCGCTCTCTGAGAAGCTGCACTTCCTATGGTCCCTCATCGCCCCGATCGACACACAGATCGTCAAGGGCAAGTGGAAGTGGATCTTCGAGCCATGCGTGTCGGACTTCCTCATGACTATCGACCACTTCTGCATCCACTCTGGCAGCCGCGCGGTGATCGTCAAGGTGCAACGGGACCGAGTTTTGAAAGAAAACACAACCTAGGTGGCCTATTCGCAAATATGTAGGGTGTATGGGACGTCTCCTGGGCCCCATTGTATACATGGCACAGATCAACGAGGGTTAAACTCATTCAGGACGTCGCGTGAGACACTTATGAAATAATTAGGACCTGGATGCACAATTTAGAAAATAGGGCCCAAAGTGACGGCACAACAAAAGAATTAGGACCATTATTATGGTTTACTCTAATTGATACAAGTTGACATCCGGAATCTCCATAACAAGCATTTTCTACATAAAATTCTCCTTTTCTTTCCCTAAGATATAGTGCATCGTGATTAGTAGTAGATAATTCCCTACATATATTACTTTAAATTCGATTTTATATGTGCTTTGATTATAAGACATACGTGTTGGAAGCACCATGAGATGTCCAATGTACATAGCTTAGAGAGTCTGGTAATATTTTCAGGTATAGCATGACATTTATGATTAAAAGATATACAAGTCTAGATGCTCCACATTGGAATTTATGTGATACATCTGCCAATGAAACCTATAAGTTTTCTTGTTGCTGAGCAGTGGTGGAGATTTCCAAGAATAAAAAAAATCGAGTAGGCCTATAGCCATGATTGTTTGAAGGAGAGGTTAATTACAGAAATCCAATTCGGCTCATGGTTGTAAATGAATCCATTGTTAGAAAATACATTTCAAAATATCAAAAAAGTTGGAAAAAATATATGCATGTTCATCTAGATATTATGTGTTTGTACACAAGTTTTCGGGAAAAGGGAACATGTTTTGTGTCCCACGTAAAAAGACAAATTTATGTGCTGCAACATGACTATTCACAGACATTTTGTTTGTCTTTTTTTTTTTACAAAAGCCACATTAAATGTTCAATTTTTCTAAAAAAAAGTTTGTGCATCAACACAGAATGTTCAGATGTACATGCGAAATTTTTGTACAATTTTTTTATATATATTTTAAGTTTTATTTTTATGCATTTTTCATAATAGGTTCATTTGTGGTCGTAAGCCAAAACACAACCTCTGGTTAATTGATGCTAGTTTCTTGAATGTGAGTTAGTTTTTTATAGAAAGAAGGCCATAGTCGGGATTGATTAGTTGTCCAGTGCTTGAGGCGTAAAGGTCCAGCACGTTCTGACTTTCGTTGCTTGGAGGCTTGTAGCTTCAAAAAACAAGAGACTATCATCCGCGAAAAGGAGGTGAGATATATTTTCATTGGCATAATATTATTTTGGTAGACTGCGTTCTGCATCAAGGTACCATCCGCAACAAACAAGAATAAGAATGACGATAAGGGATCACCTTGTCGGAGGCCCCGAGAAGGCGAAAATAAATCCAGGAGGTTCCCATTAAATTTAAATTGATATCTCACCGAGGTGACGCATGACATTTTCCAGTCAACCCACGGTGAGAGAAACCCAATCTTTGCATCACTTCCTTTAGAAAATCCCAGTCCACTCTATTGTAGGCTTTAGATAGGTCCAGCTTGTATGCACACGTGCAGGCTAATCGTCTCTTTTTACCGACATGGATAGAAATTAGGACGTGGATTGGACAGGCATCACTAGGGATTACTTCACCGGGCTTAATTGTGTCAGATATTTTTCAAGATACAATCCTCTCTTTTTTCACTCACATGGATGGAAATTAGGATATGGACTATGGCCACCATGATATCAACAACAAAGTGGCCTTTTAACTGATGCATGGACAGCCAGCAAAATGTTGACTACCTTGTCGGTCCAACTCATTCTGGGATTGTTTGGATCATGCATTGCTAGGCTTTGTCTGCAGAACCAGTCAACAGTTTGACCAGAACAGCAGAAATGTGACAAGTTTTAAGGCAACAAGCAGGTCAACGCTCAGACTTGTATCTGATGATTAGTTGTCATCATCTCGAACCAGAATGATGCGATGTACAGGTCAGTCTGTTGTGTCAATCTTGCCGCTCCAATATTACAATCACCATGTACCGAGAACGATCACCAGCCTTGCCTTGTGACCAACAAACTATTCGTGCAGATCAGTTCCATCCAATTTTCAAGTGTTGGGATAAAAATGAAACACTATCAGTGATAGTACCATCTAAGCTCGACAGTATCACAGATTCCGGGTGCACCAACTTCAAGGGCTATGCTATGTTATGTGTCGCTTGAGGGCGTTTTCCAGATGAACTGTGCAGAGTGTACCCTGAACTGCAAAGGGTGCTACGCGAGACCCCCCGCTGCTCGTGGCGACGAATAAGAAGTGGCCGAAGGAGTTTTGTTGGTCTGACAAGCCAACTTTGTTCACATACAACATCTTTCCTGGAGGTACGGCCTCATCCTGAAACTAGAATAACCAAGCGTAAAGCCAAATCTAGCGAATTTGGCATGCAAAAGGATATTAATAGCAAGCTAAACAGCCAAAACTTTTAAATTAGGTGCTCTTATCAGTTAGCCGCACATGCCTTGATCTCTCTTCCAATCTTGTCACTCGCGCATCAAGGTTTCTCAACTCGAGATAAATTATGAACCACCGAATGACATGACAGGTACATAAGGACAAAACAAAAGATATGCAATTTGCAGTCCAGACGATCTCACAAAAGTTCAACATAGAAGCAACCATGTTAAACAACGGAACAAAACATGTATGTATACCTGCCCTTGGCCACGATGGTGCACCCGGGATCTCAAAGGCTAGCTGAAGAGGCATATCGGAGGATAATCCAAAGGGAAAATTTGCACCATATTTCAGATTTCCTATTTCTCAGTAAAAATATGTATGTGTATGTATTGATTGCCGCAGTAAACAAATAGAAAGTAGTGCACCGGGACTCGTTGTGCACCCGGCGCTCCGGATTTTGGTTTCATATTTGCAAACTTTTAAAAATAATACCAAAATTCTAGGCAATAGAAACAACTAGTCTATAGCACTTTACAAATTTCTGACACCAAATTCAAATCACACAAAATAAACAACTCAAGTGTTGATACTAATAATGGGCCGAATTTGTAGCCCAACATGGAGTAACTGCTGCTATTCATCTCAAGATTTGTCTTTTTTGTTTTTAGAACTATGTTCGTGAGTTTGGATTGACATTTTGCACCATGTTAGAGAAATATTATGTCTATGTGCCAAAATTATTTTCAAATTTTTTGTCAACTCGTAGAAGACCGCACTTAGGTTTCGTGCACAGGGTGCAAGCCTGAGTGTGTTGCCCTTGTATGCAAACCATTTCGGATGATTCTAAGAAGTCGGACAACTATTGTAAACAAAGTTTCTCTTCCCATTTTACGTCCACATACAAATCCTATAGCCTGATTTCAAAGAAAGATGGAGATCAACACATAACAAAATAAAAAAATTCCATTGAATAATGATAAAACAAACTATTCCAAGTATACTAGCCTATAATAAGGAATTACTAGTTAAACAACAACAAATTAAATATAATCATCGTCTTACCAATCTCGGCACAAGTACTGGTCAGCACCTTCGCTATCCTCCGGTTTCCTTCTATTATTAACATTGACATTGTGTACACATGTTGAGTATGCGCTAGTGATAACTGTTAGTACAAATGTTATTTTTGTCATTAGAGCGAACTAATTTGGCTAGCATGCATGCACGGAGAGATACACACATTCTCAATTTTTGCTAGACCAAACAAAATGTTTGTATATTTTTCAGTAATATTGGGAAAAAGTTTGCATTACAAGAAAATGTATGATATTTCTCTAGGCAATACCACTCTATCTCTACCAAGTCTGTTAGCACACTTCAGCTGATTGACCCCTGACTCTACGGAACAATGTAATGAGTTGCAACTCATCCCTAATTAATCGTACTAACTATAATCAGTAAAAGATTGGCTATAGTTTGAAACACCCTGTTATTTTGTTGTACGTAGAAGTAGTCCAACATATTTACTTATTTTACATCTCGGTAACAATAATTTCGAACTAGCTATTCCTAATTGTGCAACATTTATACTAAACATTCTTATTTGTTTATATTTATAATTGTGCAACATTTATCATGCAAACAACTGCTATTTGTTTTCGATTTTGTGTGGCGACATTTATAGTATGTTGGTAATATTAAAAAAAAATATGACAATAAAGTTATAACAATACACCAATGCTAAAGTAGAATTCTACTTGTCACGTGAACTATCTGAACTTTTAAATTTTAGTTTTGTATATATTATCTGAACCAAATTTTGTCTAAATATGAATAGAACATTAAATATGCTCAAATAATTGTTTCCATGTATAAAATAATTCTTGCCACTAAGATGTAATATAGTGTGCTTGTGCTTACCTTAATATCGATAAATATCTTGGTAGCTGGATATATGTAACTTTAACAGATATCCAGTTCCAGAGTAGGTTAGTGCCCCTTATATTTTGACTAGTACGATATCCTAGAGTGTACAAGGTTCCTGTAGCGATCCGTCCTTTAAATTCCCTGTTTCTGGTAGGCTATATTCACTAATTTTCATATCGGAAAGGAAAACGACATGGGTCTTAAAGCGCAATTCAATTGCACGAGATGTTAGGGTTTGTGGTGCCCCGTAACAAGCGTGAAAGTAATCATTATATGCAGTTTTAACGAATTAGTAGCTTTCACATTAATATAATCCAAGTATAAATCATGACTATACAACTTCTTGAAGATGTTCGACACTGAGGTCGAAGCATACGGCCATGCACATCAGCACTTATTTCGACAACTCCGACACTGCTTCGACGCCTCCATCTAGCTGTTCAGGTGATGACTTATTCCGATAACTCCGACACTTGTCAGTTTGTTGTGTGAATCGCCATCATCCTAGAACGCTTATCAGCCGTGAGTTCCGTCCAATTTTCGGTATCAGTATCGGTGATACCATCTAAGCACAACGGTATCAGAGATACCGGGTGCACCAACTTCGCCGACTATTTTATGTGTTGCTTGAGGGCGTTTAAGACGCACTATGCACAGGCCCGGCCCTGAGGGGGTGCAACTGGTGCAACCGCACAGGGCCCCCCAGGCGATAGGGCCTCCGCCTAGTGCTGGGCTTTTCTGTTTTGATTCCAGGCCCGACTAAATGGAAGTAAGTCAGCAACTAGAACATGGCGTGCAGCTAAAATGTGCTTTGTACTCAATCTACTATCAAGAAGTAGGCCCCTAACAAAACATAAAGCGGGAGAGAAATTAACTCCATTGGCATCAACTAAAAAGGACACAATCGCAACATTCGTGAAGCACGTGGCAGTCCAGAACGTGCTACTAGTATAGTTCTTTCTACGGCAAAATAAAAGGAAAAAAGGGCTCAAATTGTGTAGATTGAACTATAACAAAACTACTCCCTCCATCTGAAATGTTGCATATTTATCTAGACTCGCATGTATCTAATATAAAATGTGTCTATATATATATATATATATATATATATATATATGAGAATCTAGACAACATATATGACATCTTTTTTGGACCGAGGGAGTAGTATACCATTTGCAAGCTTATGTGCAATAAGTAAATCAATATTTTGTGTAATTCTCTCGTCCTATGCAATTAAACCCTAAAAAGAGTTTATTTGTAGAACTTAAAATTACGATGCCAACACAATAGTTATACTCTCTGTCTCAAAATAGATGTCACGGGTTTGTCAAAATTTGGATGAATCTATATACTAAATTCATCCAAATTCGATAAATCTGACTGACTGAGGGAGTAGTTTATTGCTTCTGCTCATATGTGATTTGTGTCTTGTGTTTTCGACAAATTAAAGAATTGACTGACTGGTGCATAGTTGATTGGTATGTTATAATTTAGGCTAGCGGCGATACTAGGGCCCCGAATTTTAGTTTCGCACCGGGCCTCCGAAACCTTCTGGCCGGCCCTGACTAGGCAGAGTGTGCAATGAAACAAAGTGGACCTACATGAACCTGCACACTAAAGAGTCTAGATACACTCCACTCAAAAAGCTAAAACATCTTATATTTTGAAACCGAGGAAGTAGTTGATAAGGCCTTTCACAATAGAGTGTCTCTTAGCTTGCTATCCTAGGTAGTGGTGTATCATAAGAGATAACTAGTACAATGACTTGTATCTTAAGAGTTGTATCTACATTTAATACTTTTGTTAGATTTGCGACAAGTAAATAACGAAGAACGAAAACAAAATCACAGCAAGGGGACACAGATTTAACGTGGAAAACCCTCTCCAACAAAGAGAGGGAAAAAACCACGGGCGCCAGCCAGCGAAACTTCACTATAACGGAGAGTGTTTACACAACGCCAGGGATTTCACAGATGCAACTTATCCCAGCCGGCGGCTTACAAGAAGTATATATAGCGGTGGTAACCTAGGTCATCAACGATCCGTACCGCGTGGCGACGGGCCTCGCTCCGCTCCGTCAGAAGTTGGCCTCTACTTTGTAGAATTTGGATCAACATATAACAACTTTGGATACATGCATGCATGTGATTGGGTTAACCATGTATTTTGCCTATGATACCGTGCAAGGTTTGTACTCCCTCTGTCTCGGTTTACAGGGCTCAAAACGTTTTGTATCATGACCCAAGATAATTTTTCATTGGCTTCTCCTCTCTCCAATTAGCTTCCGCCATTAACTTCATATCTTTAACACTACACGCATGCAACTAGTCCGGCGTGCAAACTGGTTTTGTTTTCCACCCCACCCGCATGCACGGTTAATTAGTTAGGGGCTACTACTCTTAATCAAATGCATACATGCCTTAGAGAGGCGGTATTGGGACAAATGTTTTTTCAGATTAGGCCCGGACGGAGGGAGTAGCTAATATACAACAAAATCTTCTCTCTTCATTAAATATGATGTCATATAAGCAATTCGTCTATAATATCGTGCTAATGGAAAAGGCCTAACACTATGGCAATGAAGAGTTTTACACCACCCCCACCCAACAAAAAAAAATGGTGTGGTGGTGGTACCGCACAACAGGACTATTTTGTTTTTTGAGAAACTCACAAGGAATGTTGTTTGTTTTTTGTTTTTTTGAGAACCCCTCAACAGGACTAATTACACTGACAAAAATGAGATCCAAGAACTAATTGGGTCGCCGCATAAACAAAACAATCCTACCACAGGAAGGTTTGTCGAGGCCCAGCCCACCGCACCCGTCCGAGACCCACTTGCCCCTTCACCTGCTGCCCTTCCCTTCACCGCGCCGCCGCCGCCGCCGTCGCCGTCGTCCTCCGCGCGCCGCCTGCTCTCCGCGCCGATTCATCCGTCGTTCAGGTATGTCCACTCTCCTCTCCGATCTACCGCAATCCAAGGTCCGGCTCTCATCGTAGAATCAAGGCGCTCGCTCTCGGTTCCAGTCCCGGTCCCGGCCAAGGGCGGAGCCGCGCCAAGTTTTGGGTTTCTCATGCGTGCCCCTCATGCCCTGTTGCACCCCCAAGGATCCCAAATCCTCTACCCTGCTCAAACCGTAATTGCGCACTAGGTTTCGATTTCATAGCATCATGCGTGCTGGGACATGGGGTCAGCCGACGCGGACGCGACCTTGCAAAGCAATCCATTTAATCAGTGCTTTGTGTCTTGTTAGTGGCGTATGCAGATCTTTTTTCTTTTCAAATTATTAAGTGTGCTCTATTGAAAATGATCCCCTGTTCTCCATACGCATAGCTTAGGCAAAACAAGTACCTACTAAGTTGGGTCGCTGCATTATTCCGTAAGATATGTGAAGTACTAGTAAGTACAGTACTATTTTTCCGCACTGGGGTTACTCCTTGTGAGTAGTTTCTGGTTTGATGTGCACACAATGTTTGGTTTAGCTGGAGAGGCTGCTCATTGGCAATCCCTATCTTTCTTACTGTAAAAAAAATGAATTGTGAATTGCTGTGAAACTACTAAAATGTGAAATTTTATAGCCGCTAGGGGAGTCAGGCTGGAGATGCATCCTAGGTCTATATGCGTAGATCTCTATAAGCCCTATTCAGAACTTTGCATTAGACTGCATGTTTAATCAACGTCAGCATGCCTCGATTTGTCAGGACATTTTCATTTTGCCCTATGCTTAAGTCTCTATGTTGTCTTAATTGATAACTTCTGGGGGAGTCAGGTCAGGGAATCTCATACATGACTTTGATCAGTGTATCTTTGTTGCTGACAAGTCCCAACAATATTTCCCCCTCTTTGCTAACAAACCAGACAGACCTTGCGAGATAGGTGAAAGCCGCCTCCGTAGTTCCGGTTTTGATGTACAAAGTGTATTTAGTTCAGCTTGAGAGTTTACTCATCTATGTGTCAGATCTGCAGCTCAAAGATTAACTGCTAGACTGAAAATTCAGAGAATTGGACAGTGTTTTTGCGCTGCGTAAAATGTTGCAGCTTTTCCTTTGTCTTCCTCTCTTATTTATACTTCGGTTACAGATCACAACTGAAGAACCGAAAGAACCAGCCAAACAGGCCACGCGTGGGTTAGTGGACAGCCATCCCAACGCCCCTTAATCTGTAGCCCTTCAACATCGCCACGACTATCTACGCATCGTGCCATCCCCGACAAAATCTTGGCGATGCCCCTAGATACTAGGAACGAGAAAACTAACGGCCAAGTCGTGAACAGAATCACGCTGCATTGGCTTATTTCTAACAGACGAACTAGAGTTCAGTGTGAACACTAACACTTAAACTGAAAACATCAGGGTTTAAGCTAACACTATGTGAGCGCCGATGTATATAGGTTTTCGTTGTCAACTAACACATGCTCTGTTGAAAGGGGCTTCTCTTCTCCATAAGTAGCTGAGGCAAAACAAATACTAGGCTGGGTTTCTGCATATTCTCGTAAGATAGGTGAAATACTATTTTCCACTCCAAAGGTACTCCTTGTGAGATAGGTGATTGTTCAGGCTCGATATTCTAGTGCTTGCTAAAGTCCCTTGCTTTCTTATGGTAAAAGATAAATCATGAATTGTTGCAAAACTACTAAATGTGAAATTATATAACCGCTAGGGGTGTTGTATTTTAAAGCTGCCCCCCACCCCCTCCCCACACACACACCCCTAATGTCGAATTCTTGTGAATAGATTATGTAACATTTTCATCTCTGTTTCATTTCTGCAGCACTACTGCAGTCGCTAGAGATGACGGAATTCGGCTCCCTGGGTCCCAAGACCAAGAACCTGGTGGTGGCAGGCGGCCTGACGGCGTTCGTCATCGGCGCATACTACTACACCATGCATGCGGTGGGCGGCACGGACGAGCTCCAGGCCGCCATTGACAAGTTTGAGAACCTGAAGAAAAAGGATGCCGCCGAATCCGCCGTCGCCGCGACCCCCTCCACCCCAGCATCAACGTAGAGAAAAAGAATGCCCCTCCAGTAGTGAGGTTTCTGTCTAGTAGTTGCTGCTGCCTCATAACCTGCTGCACCAGGACCATGCTTTTGTTTTGTATGAGAAGAACAGTATCAAAGGGTAGTAGAGTACCGATCATGACAAGTTTTTGGTGTGCTTAATCAGTGGTGTCTGGAATTTCCTGATAGTTGGCCATGTTCTTCCTTCACGTCAAGAATTATTATTTTATGGCTACATTGTCTATATATTACACTGACCGATTGTGAGGATATTTTTCTTGTTAGTCAGCAAAGCCGTGATGTAATTAATACTCCCTCCGTCATAACACTGGATGCACAACCTTTTTCAAAGTTTGGCCAACTAATATAGAGAAAAATGGCAACACTTTTTTTCTGGAACGTCTAGGAGATCTCTGTGTCTATATATTAAGACAGGAAAAGTTGTAGTACAAAATCATCTGAGCCACAGGTTGGTCGCTCGAAGAACCACGACCATGGACAACAACAAACATGACTCCGGAAGCATTAGGGCATGGAGTGTGGATTCACTACCTAGGAGGGTAGCTGTGCATGGTCTGGTTGCCATTTGATACGCTTTAAGATCCGAGCATCCGCCAGTCGGAGCGGCGTACCCACCCATGTGCCTAGAAGGAGTCGGTGAGCGGACGATAGGCTCCTGGAGAGGATGTCTGCGTGCATTGCGCCCTGAAAGCCCACACCTTGAAAGTGGCACTAACTCTGGTAATAGCTTCAGATGACTCCTCGAACAACACTGGCAACGGGCCTCTAACAAGGGAACGACGTGAAGATCCATTGAAGTCCGGCAAACCAAATGGCAACACTTATAATAGCAAACCAACATTGTTAGAACCATAATATATTGTGTGCATTTGGTGTTGTAGATGCACATATGGTTTTCTATATAGCTGGTCGAAAGATCCATTGCTTCGCTGCTGACGGTTCCACTGTCGCACTCATATGTTGAGTGATCTCCTCATTAACTAGTGCCCAGACGCATCTTGACAAATTGCAGCCAAGAAGGGAGTGTTTCCAGGAACCGTTTTCGCCGCATATCGAACACGTGCTCGTATCAGCCATAACAAGACACGAAGTTTGGAAGGGACGTTTACCTTTACCCCTAGCCTAGTGACACGACTCCTTTCCGCATGGGCCGCGACGGCTGCCCTTTGCCATGTCTTTCCGCGTAGGTAGCGATGCTAGCAATCGTTTGGCACGCCGGTTTTCGCATGGATTTCGATTTCTTTTACCAGCCCAACCCAATACCCTCAGAACCACTCTAGTACCCTCTCCTTTTTTACTCGTCTCTCGACGCTTTGCACGGCTCAAAATAGTGCTGGTACTATTACCGGAGCATTCTCATCGCAGTAGTGCTGGTTACTCTCCCCTGTGAATCTTGAATTTTTGGTTGTAGATTTCTATAGTTTTTTAATAATAAGTTGGTTGCAGAATTATTGCCGCCTCAAAAAAGAATTATTCATATCTACCAAACAAGTAAAATCAATGGAGGGTATTGACTAGAAAGGGTATTGTGGCGTATCAAAGTGTTTTGGGTGACAAGTGTGTTTTCACTCAATCCACTTGGAAAAGCACTCTCAAATTCTCATTCATACCCTCGCCTGCCAAACGAGGCCTTACTGGTTGGCTACTGTCTCTACCTCGACCTCAACTTCTTCGGTTTCTTGAATACATCGGAACCATCCTGCATAAACGTTGGCACGTTTTCTGCTGCTGAATGTGACACTGGTGGAGTTGCCTGCTCCAACGGGGTAATCTCTGCCGGCAGAGTAAAGTAGTTGCACTCGGTTCCATCCGCTAAAAAGTATGCTTTGGCGATTGTGATTATGGAAGCCATAAGCTTGCGGCATTCCAGAAAGGCATTGTTCAGTTGGATTGGTGCTACCACTTTGCAAGTCTGAATTTCAGAATAGGATTTTGATGCCCATAATAGTAGTTCCAAACTTCCAATACCCAGGTGCTATGACATGCGTTCTATGCCCAGAACTTGGTGTTGGCATTTCACCAAGCGCTTGATGTGTGTAGCCTGGTACTGGCCTTTGATAACATACCTCGTACCCACCATGTTGAGCTGCCATGAACGCAGGCACAGCTGGACGGAAGATGCTATCTTGATACCCAATCCATGTGCTGCTATCCATCGGAGACCTAAATCTACTGCTTGGTGCAGATCATGGTAAGAACACCCCAAACACCACGGTTTCGGTGCCACAATCCTCAGAGCGTGCGTTGATGGCGCAGGTACAACAGCCGCTCTTGACATCCTAGATGCGCACAGTGCGGTTGTTGGATGCGGAGCAAAGGTAAGAGTCCGTGGACCAGGAGTTGTCCGAGACGCGCAGGCTGGTGATGAATATGAGTGAAGAGGAGAAATGGTGGGTGGGATTCCGACCAGAGAGAGGGTGCTGGTTCGGCGGTGGTGGAGGGGAAGGTGGATGTGGGGAAGGGAGGTCAAGGATGCCGCCGGGGAGAAAAGTTCGGGCCAAAACCAAGTTCGGCACAGCTGCGGCAAGCCAGACCGCTATCCGAGGAGGAGCGGGCCCTTCGCCGCCAGCTAAAAGCCTCCTACTTGGGTCTGCTAGCCATTCAGAAAATAAAGCTCCGCCAGAGGTCCCGCCTCACCTGGATCAGACTCGGGGATGTTAGCACTAAGCTTTTTCACTCCCATGCGAATGGGCGGCGAAGAAAGGTGCACATCCAGAGCATCTCTACGGCTACGGGTCTGGCAATCAAGAAAGAAGACAAAGAGGCAGCACTTCTCCAGCACTTCCAGAGCCTGTTGGGATCGAAAGCAAGAAGGCAGTTGGGACTTAACTGGGAGGCGCTTGGATATGTGCCGAGGGACCTATCTGATCTTGAAGACACGTTCGAGGAAGCGGAGATCAAGGAGGCCATTTTCTCGTTACCTTCGATCAAAGCCCCGGGCCCCGACGGTTTCATCGACGCTTTCTTGAAGAACTGCTGGGACATCATCAAGCATGACATCGTGGTGGCTATCACTCAGTTCACGACTCTGCGAGGCAACTGTGCAAACTTGATTAACTCAGCCAACATCATCCTCATTCCCAAGAAGGCCGGGGCGTTCGTGATTGCCGACTATAGGCCGATCAGTTTAATCCACAATTTATCAAAGATCTTCTCCAAGCTGCTTGCCACTAGGCTGGCGGGTATTTTGCCTGAGCTAGTCTCCAAATGCCAGAGTGATTTCGTTAAAAAGAGAAGCATCCACGACAACTTCCTCCACGTGCAGAACCTGATCAAGGAGCTTCACGCCTCCAGGACTCCCAGCCTTTTCCTTAAGCTCGACATCTCAAAGGCTTTCGACTCGGTGGGATGGGCCTACCTGCTGGAAGTCATGGCGGCGATCGGCTTCGGGCAGCTTTGGAGAGATTGGGTATGTCGATCCCTTGCCTCGGCGACCTCTCGGGTTCTTCTAAATGGCGACCCCGGAACCCCCTTTTCGCATGCCAAGGGTCTAAGGCAAGGGGATCCGCTATCCCCGATGCTCTTCATCCTCGCCATCGACCCCCTGCAAAGAATTCTCTCCCTGGCCACAAATCAAGGGATCCTGAGCCAGATCCGCTCGCGCACGCCCCGATGCAGAATCTCGCTTTATGCTGACGACGCGGGAATCTTTGTCAGCCCCGTCAAAGAGGAGCTCCTGGCTGTGAAGGCCATCCTGGAATGCTTTGGGAAGGCCAGCGGGCTCGTCACCAACATGACCAAGACGGAGATCTTCCCTATCAGATGTGCAGACATCGACCTTGAGGACGTACTGCACGCCTTCACGGCAAAGATTGTCGGCTTCCCAGGAAGATACCTGGGACTGCCTCTTCACTACCGCCGTCTTCGAAAGATCAACCTTCAACCCCTAATCGACAAAATTTCTGGAAAGCTGCCTGGGTGGATGGGAAAGAACATCGCATGCCCAGGAAGGATCGCTCTCGCCAAATCCGTCCTTATGGCCACTGCGGTTTACCACGCCACGGCTATCCCCCTCTCCAAATGGGCCAGAGATAAGATCACTCGCGCCGCGAGAAATTTCATTTGGGCGCGTGACGAAGGGGAGCACGCCGCTAAGGGCAAGGCCTTGGTCAGTTGGGCAACGATCTGCAGGCCGAAAGGGCTGGGCGGACTGGGTATGCCAGAACTGTTAAGGCAGGGCCGCGCCCTCAGACTTCGGTGGCCTTGGTTGCAATGGACGGACCCTTAGCGCACCTGGGCGGGCTCTGAACTTCCCTGCAACAAGAAGGACATGGCCTTGTTCAGAGCCGCAACTAAAGTCACTCTGGGTAATGGACAAACTGCTTCTTTTTGGCACGACAACTGGTCTAGTCTCGGCCCCATGTGCGACCTTCTGCCAGACCTTTACAATATCGCGACAAGGAAGAATCGTGTGGTGGCCAAGGAATTCAACGAGAGCACATGGATCAGGTCCATCGCATGTCTGAACACCCCGACGCAGCTGAACCAGTACCTCCGCCTTTGGGAGATTGTTCAGAACACGATCCTGACAGCCGACCAAGCGGACACCATCAAGTGGATTCTGACTGCGGATGGAAACTATAGCGCCAGCTCTGCCTACCATTCTCAGTTCCTTGGGAGCCACCCTAAGTTTAAAGCAGAAAAAATTTGGGAGGCGCATGCGGAGCCGAAGTGCAAGCTTTTAGCTTGGCTGGCACTACACAACAAACTGCTAACGGCTGACAACCTGGCATTGCGAGGATGGGATCATGACCCTGTATGCGCCCTCTGCCTTAGTGCCCCTGAGACGGTCAACCATCTGCTTAAGGACTGCACCTTCACGGCCGCGGTTTGGAGCCTCGCCCAGCTCTGGAGCAATAATACCGAGGGGGCTCTGGGCCTGGGGTTTCCCTCCATCTCAGACTGGTGGGACATGCTCACTGATGGTCACCCCGCAAAGGAGCGGCGTACGATTAGCGGGCGTCTGCTTTACGTCATATGGAACGCCTGGAAGGAGAGGAATCGAAGAATCTTCACGGGGAAACGCCTAACCTTCGTTGAGGTCGCGGAGATTGCTAGGGAAGACAGTACGCATCGGACTAGGGCCTTCACGACGGTAGGTGAGGCAATCCCCGCGGAGCCAGATTAGAGGTTTTTTGTGTTTGTGGCTCGTTTGTGTCCCACTCGGATGTCTCTGGCATGAACCTCACCATGCACCACACCCTGTACGTCTTGTTTGGGGTTTCTCTCTAACTTAATGAATAGGCAGTGCTCCTGCCGATTGCTCAAAAAAAAAAACCGTTGCTCTGATGCCACTTTATGAGGAGATGCCAATTGGATCTGACTAGTTAGAATCAACAAGAACAAGTAATTGGTAGGAACTGGTAGACAAAAAGATAAATTGCTCGGATAAATTGAAGGCTAAAAGTACGGTAATTGAAGAATAGAAAATAAGAACAAAATGAAGTTTAGGGTTTGATTTCTTGGTTAGATCACAAGATATAAAGTAGGCTTATATAGACCTAGCCAACTACAACATAGTGAAATACCTAATATACCCTCATGGCTACCAACATATTGCTACTCCACACCACCACTAGTTCCTAACAGTATGTCCTCAAACTTGCAAATAGGTAAAGTAGTTTTCTAGCTGACATGGCATCCATTTAAGCAATAGACAGTGACATTCTGGTGCTTCCTTTGTGGCTCTTATGCTATAGCCAAGAGGGTGAGTGCATATGATTCCTTTTCTAGGTTGAAACGAGATACTATATGGTTATTCATTATTCCTTAATACCCACTAAGTTGCACTTCGTGGCCGCCTATACTACATAAATAGGTTTCCGAATTCTTATAAATGGCCACTAACTGATCATTTAAAGGTTTCTCTCCTCCGTTCCCTAACCCCCTCCCCCGGTCGCTCGCGCGGCAGCGGCTCCGAAGGGTCACCAGCGCCGCAGGACCCTCCCCCCGTGGCTACCCTGTCCGCTGCCACCACCGGCGCCAGTGGCGGTGGTGGCGCCCGGCCGCCAAAGGCGGGGGGAAAGAAGGCGCATCGGGTGGACTCTCCTCAGTGTGGAGGCGAAGCCTAATGGATGTGCGCCGGCTGCGCCCTCGATGGACGACACGGGCGATGGGCGGCGGGATGCGATGGCCTGGTCCATGGCGGCGCGGCGTTCGCCGGCGACCGGCCGGCCATGCGCTGAGTCGATCTAGGCAGCGTGAGCCTGATGTTCGCGGGTCGCGGCTATTGCAACCTCGTGCGCCAATTTTCTCCTGCAGTGGAGTTTCTTCCTCCTTCATCATCACTGGGTGGCGGATGGCAGCGTGCGGGCCTGCTCGTCCGCTTCGTTTAATAATGGTGGTTGTCCTAGGGTTCCTCTTGTGTCAAGGCGAAGATCGATTTTTCCTGTACCCTTGATCTGTCCGGAGTGTCAAGTTCCGGAAGGCTCTGCCGGGGAACTCCATTGTGCAATTCAAGCCTGGAGATTGCCGGATTGGGTGGAATTCGGTCGCGTGTAACCATGATTTTTTTTGACTGTTTAGTTTCAGAGGAAGCGTTACGAAGCTCCGCGGCCTGTTGCCATCGTGGATTTATCTTTTTTCCATGGTGAAGTCAGGCTGTGGAGAATGACATGGCAGCCAAGTTTTGAGGACCAATAATGTTCGTTCGAGCCCTGGTGGCGATGAGAAATTGGCTTGGTGATCTGTGACTTGGAGTAGCGGCATCGACAAGTGGGGGCGACAACACAGGAGATGTTCAAGGTCCAAACTTTTAGGGTTAAAACCCAAGGTTTGGTCTTAATTGGTTGTGCTTCGTAGTGACCTTGTTGAAGGCATTGTTTCTGAGAGTACGGACTTTCTTCGGGGTGAAAACCTATGATCTATGATCAGGACGATGGCGGCGATTGATCACTATTCCCTTTCTTGGAGGCGTCTCTTTTGAAGATACTGGACTTCTGGTGTTGCGTTGGTGGGGTTAAGCCTGCTGCTACAAGGAATTGATCATTGTAGCTAGACTTCTCTTTTTTATAATTCTTCTTCTTGTTTGGGCTGTGTGCATCTGTGTTTCCGCTAGGGCAATGCGTTATTGCAGAGGCTAGGTGTTTTTGGTATCTCCGCAATATTAATATATGCTCCTTATCATAAAAAATTATTCTTTTACGAGAGAAGATCTAAAAAGAGCAGAGAACATAAGTTTATGCCCATTTATTCAGAACTGATATTGATTTTGCACATGGACAGCCATTTACTATTGATAATTTATCATTTTCTGCATCACTTTCTTTTATGTTTGCTACTAAGTTTCTTTACTATGATATTCTGATGTCAAAAGGGTGTTGAAAACTTAGTGGGCTGGTTTCCATTTCAACCGTGTTTATAATGCAATGACTTGGTTGGAAAACTGTCTTTCGCTTTCTAGTCATGTGATGGTAAGCACTAGTAGAAACCGTGCCTGTAGCCTCGGTTCGTAAGGGCCTTTAGTCCCAGATTGCGAACCGGAACTGCAAAAGCGGGACTAAAGGTCCAAGCTTTAGCCCATGTTCGGTTACGAACCGGGGCTAGAGGTCCAACCACGTGGCCTGCGAGGCGCACTGGGCGGCAGGACATTTAGCCCCGGGTCGTGTTACGAACCGGGACTAAATGTTCCCTGCCGCGGCAGCATTTTGGGCCATTTGGCTGCCGCGGCAGGGGATGGGGTTTTAGGGTTTTGTGGTTTTTCTTTTCATTTTGTGTGTTGTGTTCAATTATTTTTCATTCTGTGTTTTCAATAGAAACAAGTTTTCATATACATACAGAACGCTACTACAGTACTTGTACACATTGACGCAATATATAATATAATTTCTCTTACAAGCATACATGGAGTCCCAACCGGGTCCAGAGCATGTCTATTTGATTATGGAGATCATTACATGGATGCTTTAGGGTCTACGTATAGAGTATTCTCCGCGTGGGTCTATGACCTCGTCGACAAAAAATGCAACAAATTTCTCTTGGATTGCTATTAGGCGGTCCTCTGGCAGGAGCTTGTCCCGCATCGCATCCAACTATATAAAAAGGAGATCGTATGAATTAGACTCAACACAACATTTTGTAATAAAAATAATGGGTGAATATATTGTTTACTTACTCGAACATTTTCCGAGGGCTTCTCAATACTGATGCGAATGAACTCGCACACGTAGAATCCATATAGATTAGTTCCCTGTGGCTGCCTCGCGCACTTTATAAGAATAGAATTCAATCAAATAATAACTCTAGCATGATAAATGCACATAAACTAGAATTAAATAGATGCGCGGACTTAGCTCGTACTACTTACCGAGAGTAATTTAAAAAATAGCTCCTCACACCATTGACCGCGAACATGTTTCTTGAACTGTGTCCAAACCCTACCCGACAAAGAAAATTAATGTATAAGTTAATAACTACTTGATATCCTAGAAAATGAACGAAAGAAACCGATATAGTGCGATAATGGTTGCAATTACCTCTAGAGCGCATCGATAATGCTGCGGTAGTTTTCAATGTCTTTGTTTAGTGAGTTCATGATGTGAACTCTTCACAAGTCAAGTGAAATGCTTAGAAGAATCCAGTGGTACCTACGCAAGGTTTACATACGTCAGTAACTCATCATTTACACTGAACATCGAGTAAGCAAAATTTAATGTGTACAAAAACTCACTTTCCGTCGTGGTAAGGAAATAGTATTTCATTACAGAAATGCTGTTTCGTGAGAAACCGCAACAAGTTGTGCTCGGTCTCTAGTGGTTTATCCTTTAGTATAGCTCCATGAACTCGATGTGGGTCAATAAACCCAAATCCATTGATAGCCTTTCTTTTACAATGGAGCATCTTCATTCTGCATCATTATATATAGCGTACAAAAGAATATAGTGAGTATACTTACCGGCAATGAATTCTAATTACATAAATAAAGTAATCACTTACAGACAATACGCGCTGAGGATAGTTTTATCGAGTTCCTTTAGATTGAATAACTGAAATAATTCTGTAAATTCAATAGGGACCTCGTCTTCAGTGAAGTAATGCGATTTTCGAACTTTCAGTATGAGCCAATATTGCTGTTCTTTTGATGCTTTCATGTACCATTCATGGAATCGTCGCATTTGTGTTGGCATATCCCGAAGCCTCTCAGAACTGACCAGAGGCTCCCCGTGAACAAATTTGGGTGCTACCTCAGCCTTGGGCATATCGCCGTGAAGAATTTCATGAATAGGCATACCACATTGCTCGGCCAATATCCTAGCCGTTTCCGGATCCATAGGTTCTACCTCATATAGTTGAGGTTCGGGTATGTTCACCTGGAGTGGGGGGAGCGATTGGTTTGCTTGTTTCTCCAGCTGGGGAACATCTCTTTTGGTTCGTCGGCTACCACTCGATTGTTTTGCTTGTTTCCCCAGCTGGGGGACGTCTGTTCTGATGCTTCCGCTACCACTCGATTGTTTTGCTTGTTCCCCCTGCTGGGGAACCTCTTTTGTGATGCTTCCTCTACCGCTTGATCTCTTCTGTTTCAGTGTCTTCTGAAGACACCGTGTATAGTCATCTGGCGCATTTAACTGAGCTTGGGATGGCTGTGTCAGTAATTTCCTAAAGTGCTCCTTGGTTTCCGGTTTTATTTGGACCTCTGGCTCAGGTTGTTTCTTTTTAAAATGAGCATCCACTTTGGCCCGTATGACCGCATCGGTCTCCTCATCGGTCAGGTCGTAAGCCCTCTTGGGAGGAACCGACGGTACTCTTGGGAGGGGCACAACTGTCGCTTTGGGCGTCGGTTATCGCTCGACGGAGCGGTGGTATTCTTCCGCTTTTGGCCCTTGGTGGGTGGAGGCGGCTACGTAGATTGAGATGGACTCGTGTTGGGGTCATGGATTGGACTATTACTGGGAGGAGACGGTGCACTTGGAGGTGGACTTGGAGGAGACGGTGCACTGGGAGGAGACGGTTGCCTTGGAGGTGATGGATTGTTTCTCAGTGGAGAAGGTGGCCTTGGTGTCGAGCCTGGAAACTTGATGTATTCTTTTTTCCAAAGAATGAAGCCACTCGTGACTTCTCCCAGTGTAGTCTCCCTTTCACCTCCAGGGATGTCAAGCTGCAGTGACTGACACATAGGTAGAATTTCATCCACACCAACACGAGCATAGCCAGCTGGAATCGGATTGCAATGGTAGGTCGCTTCTGGTGCAGAAGGTAAAGCAAAGCCGACCACCACCTTCATGGAAATATTCTTCAGTTCAACATGCAGCTCACAACTAGTCTTCTCCTTAATTGCATCCACGGGGTACACATCCATCGTTGCATCATTACCGTGGCCCTCCGTGGAAGCCACGCTGCTTTTCCGTTGCGATGGGCCGACCGTACTATCCAGTGTAGGATCTTGCTGTCGGAGTCCTTTAAGTTCATTAATCCTGGCGTTGCTCCTGCAGCATGGCTTCAAACCTCGCGAACCGCTCCGTATCCTCCTCTTTTTGCCGCTTTGTTCCTCTCGGTCGGCTTCTGTACGTGTCATGGTGCTCGGAAACCCAATAACCCATGGATAAGAAGGTCTCAACCCTCTTGTTCGTCCAGCCTTTTCAGGATTCCTGAGAGCCTTTGTCAGCTCATCGTTCTCTCTGTCGGGAACAAACGTTCCCTCTTCAACCTCTTTTATCACTTCAACAAGTTCTTTCTTGGGTGAAGAAATTTCTTCGGCTGCAACAATCTCGCCTGTTTCTTGGTTTAATGATGCCCCATGCCCGAATACCCAATTTCTTGACCTCAAGGGCCAACTAGACGTAGCTGGAGTGACCCCTTTAGCCTCTAGGTCAGTCTCAGCTTTATCCCACTTAGGCATGGCACTCCTATAGCCACCTGTGCCCATATGATGGTGATATTTCTTTTTGGCTGCATTTAACTTATTTTTTACTGATATTGCCTTAGCTGGTTTCGAGGTCTTGTATTCCACAAATGCGGTCCAGTTATCCTGCTACAACTCTAGTGAGCCAACGAATGGAGGAGTTGTTTTCTTCAAGACATACTTGTGGTACAATCTTTTTTTCCATTCCTTGAATAGTTCGGCCATCTTCTTAAGAGCAAAGTGCTTGACTTTCCTCGTCATTTGCTGTGTGAGCTCATCAGTTTCCAAGACTGGTAGGGTGAAATATGTCATGAGATAATTCCACATCGTATCTTTCGCTCTGTCATCTACAAAACTAGCCTCAGCTGGATCCTTTTTCTTTTCTGGCTTGTTCCAATTTCGCCTGGTGATCAGGACTTTGTCTCTAACAATCACTCTGCATTGACTTGTAAATGCATTCGCATCTTCTTTGGGCTCCAGCGGTTGACCCTGCGGAGAGACTAAGTCAATGCTGAAACGGACATCAGCGGGCAACTTGTGTGTCGGGCCTCTTGTCTTTGTAGAAGATTGGCCGGAAGCGGAGGTCTAAGAGAAGAAACATTCGTTAGTACATATATACGAATCAATTAGTGCATCTATACTAGTGAACGATCGATAGAGGCTTTATATACCTCGACGGAGTTTGTCATTATTATGGTGTCTTCACCATGGTCTCCACCATGGTCAGCACCATCGTCTCCACTATTTTCTCCACCATCGTCTCCTCCAGACAAATTAAGATATTCGGAGCCATCATAATAAGACCCCCAGTACCCTCATCTATAATGTTGAGAAGCTCCTCTTCATTCTGTCTACCGTCCATAGCTTAACTAATACAGAAAAAGAATATTGCATTAAGTAAAAGAATATTACAACTGCGACAACTCGGATACAGTACTTAGTGATTAAGATAAAGTATAATAATATAAGATAAAGTACATTATTAATACATCTCGCTCATAATAAAAATTATATTATTAATACATCTCGCTCATAAGATAAAGTACAATAATATAAGATAAACTAGCGAACGCGGCTTCCGCGTTCTGTGCTACGAGAGCTCTGCAGCCACAGAAGATGAACCATCACCGGAGAATAGCTCGGGTGAGATCCGTGAACCTGCTAGATATTGGAGAACCTAGTCTCCAAAAGATACATGTATCATCGTACATGCTCGTCCTCCTCCCTGATACGACGACGTACCACCTCCTCGGGGGCCGACTCCCTCTGCACAGCTCCTGGACCTTGTGGACGCCACCAAAGAAGCTCCGGGTCGACGATGATACCCGGATTCCTCACCAAGGTTCGAGTCCCGACAGGTAGCACCTCCCAGGTCCAACCTGGCGGAGCCCAGACTCGGACATCCCCGACGGAGTCCAGTAGGCTCAAACGAGGTGGACGCGGCATAACTAAATAATAGCAATAAACAATCATAAAACATAAACAGTAACTAAATCACTAAGTATTGCCCTAATAACACTAACCCTAAACCTAACACTAGCTAAACTAAACCTAATTAACTGAGTATTCTAACTAACCCTAGATAAATACTAATACTAATATTAATACTATCTAAATACTAATACTACTAACACTAACCCTAAACCTAACACTAACTAAACTAAACCTAATTAACTAAGTATTCTAACTAACCCTAGATAAATACTAATATTAATAACTAATACTACTAACTAACACTAACCAAAATACTAATACTACTAACACTAACACTAACACTAACTAAATACTAATACTACTAATAACACTAACACTAACACTAACACACTAACTAAAATACTAATAGTACTAACTAACACTAACTAAAATACTAATACTACTAATTTACAAACACTAACACTACCACTAACCAAAATTAACTAATAACACTAACTAACCAAAATACTAATACTATTAACACTACTAATACTAATACTACTAATAACACTAATAGTAACACTAACTAAAATACTAATACTACTAACTAACACTAACCAAAATCCTAATACTACTAATTTACAAACACTAACACTCTACTACTAACCAAAATTAACCCTAACTAATAACCCTAATTAACCAATACTAATAACAACCCTAATTAAAACTAACATGAGGAGACGACGACGCGGTGCGGAGACGACGGCGGGGCGGAGACGACGGCGAGGCGGCGGCTCGGGGCAGCGCGGAGACGCGGCGCAGGGCGGAGACGGGCGCGGGGCTCCTTCTCACCGGCGCGTGCGGCGGTGCGGCGGACGGCGTGGGCGCGGCGCGGGAAGAAATTGTGATCTCCGGGTCGTGCCATGACCCGGGGTGGGGGTGGGGTATTTATACCACCCCCCTTTAGCCCCGGGTGGTAGTAAGAACCGGGGCTAAAGGTCCCCCTTTAGCCCCGGTTCGTATTACAACCCGGGGCTAAAGGTGTTTTCGGCCCGCCGCACTTCCCGCGCGCCACAACCCTTTAGCCCCGGTTTGTATTACAACAAACCGGGGCCAAAGGTTATTTTTGGCGCCAAAACCAAAAATGGTTTATAGTTTTCAGAAAATTATGTATTATATATCAAAATTTTCAGAAAAAAGGATCTATGATTTAAATCTATTATCATACTTTATTATACAACTTAAATGAAATTATCTATTATTTAACAAGTATTATATTTAGTAGAAATGTTCACAACAAATAATAAAAATATAGTTTTCCCTCGCTTCCCACCATTTCCCCCGCTTCCCGCCATGTTCTCCCGCCATTTCCTCCGCTTCCCGCCATGTTCTCCCGCCATTTCCCCCGCTTCCCGCCATGTTATCCCGCCATGTCCCTCTATATCTAGGCCGATCGGCCATGTCCATCCACACATCCACACCTTCTCTCTCACAACAATGGACACCGCTTACAGGGCTTTTCTAACGCTCGAGGAGACCGAGGCGCTGTGCGCCTCCAGCTACCCATGCCCGCCGGGGTACCGGCTGCCCGCTGGCTGGATGCTGAGCGCTGGAGGGGTTCCTGTTCCTCCTGTGCCTCAAGGTTCGGCCCGCCAGGCGGCCATCACGAACCACTTCTACCTCGAGCTCACGCCGGCGCAGCGGATGGATCCCCATTGGGATCCCGACAACCTCGACACCTGGAATGCCTTCTTCGCAAACCGGCGGGAAAGGGAGCTCTCCAGGTACGAGGGTGACGGCCCGCCCCTAGTGAACCACAATGAGGCTGGTCGCCACCTGTGGTGGGCGAACCGGACTATCGCCGGTGTGATGCGCTACATCGCCATGGGAGACCATCCTCGCCTGAGGTACCCGCACTTTCACCAGCAGCATAGCCACAAGAATGGTGGTGGTGGTGAAGGCCTAGGGCGTACTGGGGTCATCATCCGGGAGCCCCTCCCCTGTGCATCGTGAATCCGAGGCCGGAGGATCCATCCGCGTGCTACGAGGAAGGGCTGAGGTCCTTCCGCGTGCTATGAGCGACGACGATGATGATGACGATTCCGAAGACGACCCAGAAGCTATGTACTACAGGGCTAGATATGATTATGACTAATTTTTATGTTTTAATATTAATAAATGTCTGGCCACAACAAGTTGCAATACTACTTATTGAGATGGAGATAGTTCATATCCATATACATATAAGAAGATCATTAAAAATAAAGGTTTAATAATATTGTACATCGCCAACATCCACACATGTTAGGGTTTTCTTCTAATCCGTAACCATGGAGCATCTTCCTTACTTAACGAGATGCTTGGGTCATCCTTCACAGCGAAGGGCGGAATTTCATGAAACTTATCATAATCGTCTGACATGTCTGTCTTATCCTCCACCCCCACAATGTTTCTTTTTCCTAAAAGAACTATGTGGCGCTTTGGCTCATCGGATGCTGTATTCTTTTGCTTATCTTTCATTTTTCTCGGTTTGGTAGACATGTCCTTCACATAAAAAACCTGAGCCACATCATTGGCTAGGACAAATGGTTCATCTCTATACGCAAGGTTGTTGAGATCCACTGTTGTCATTCCGTATTTCTTGTCTACCTCAACCCCGCCTCCTGTCAGCTTGACCCATTTGCACTGAAACAAAGGAACCTTAAAAAAAGGTCCATAGTCAAGTTCCCATATCTTCTCTATGTAACCATAATATGTATCCTATTGCCCATTCTCGTCTGTTGCATCAAATCGGACACCACTATTTTGATTGGTGATCTTTTTATCTTGGGCGATCGTGTAAAATGTATTCCCATTTATCTCGTACCCTTGGAAAGTCAATATAGTCGAAGATGGTGACCTGGCCAACAAGTACAACTGCTTTCCAACATTTATGTCATTCATGAGATGTGTCTGCAACCAACCGCCGAAAGTCCTCATATGTTCATCTCTAATCCAAGAGCTAGGCTTCCTCGGGTTGTTGGAGTGTACAATATTCTTGTGTTCCTTGATATACGGAGCCACCAAGGTGGAACTTTGTAGAACTGTGTAGTGTGCTTTAGTGAGAGAATGTCCGTCCATACATATCCTTGATTTCTTTCCTAGCGTGCCTTTTCCACTAATTCTACCCTCATGCCGTGATTCAGGAACACCGATGGGCTTAAGGTCAGGAATAAAGTCAACACAAAACTCAGTGACCTCCTCTGTTCCATATCCCTTTGAGATGGTTCCTTCTAGCCTAGCATGGTTATGAACATATTTCTTTAACACTCCCATGAACCTCTCAAAGGGAAACATATTGTGTAGAAATACAGGATCAAGAATGTTAATCTCATCGACTAGGTGAACTAGGCGGTGAGTCATAATATTGAAGAAGGATGGTGGGAACACCAACTCGAAGCTGACAAGACATTGGACCACATCTTTCTGTAACCTTAGTAGACTATCTAGACTGATTACCTTCTGAGAAATTGCATTGATAAACACACATAGCTTCACAATGGGTACTCGAATATTTTTCGGCAGGAGTCTCCTCAATGCAATCGCAAGCAGCTGGGTCATAAGCACGTGGCAGTCATGAGACTTTAGGTTTTGAAATTTTTTCTCTGCCATATTTATTATTCCTTTTATGTTCGACGAGAAACCAGACGGGACCTTGATACTGTAAAGGACTTCAAAAAATATTTCCTTCTCTTCTTTGGTAAGAGCGTAGCTAGTAGTACCTTCAAACAACTCTGGATGCATGCAGTCTCGGTCTTTTATACGTTGTAGGTCCTGCCGTGCTTCAGGTGTATCTTTGCTCTTCCCATACACGCCCTAGAAGCCTAGCAGCGTTACATAGAGATTCTTCGTCAGGTGCATCACGTCAATTGCAGAGCGGACCTCTAGGACTTTTCAATAGGGTAGCTCCCAAAATATATATTTCTTTTTCCACATGGGTGCGTGTCCGACATCGTCCTTTGGAACAGATTGTCTACCAGGACCCTTTCCAAAGATTACTTTTAAATCCTTCACCATGTCAAATACATCATCCCCAGTACGGCGGATAGGCTTACACCAGCTGTCTGCCTCACCATTGAAATGCTTACCTTTCTTTCTTAGGATGTGCGAGGGCGGAAGAAAACGCCCCGGGTACACATTCTTCTTACATTTATCCAAATATATACTTTCAGTATCGTTTAAACAGTGTGTGCATGCATTGTATCCCTTGTTTGTCTGTCCTGAAATGTTACTAAGGGCAGGCCAATCATTGATTGTTATGAACAACAACGCTCGTAGGTCAAATTCCTCTTGCTTGTTCTCATCCCATACACGTACACCTTGTCCGTGCCACAACTATAAGAGTTCTTCAACTAATGGCCTTAGGTACACATCAATGTCGTTGCCGGGTTGTTTTGGGCCTTGGATGAGCACTGGCATCATAATGAACTTCCGCTTCATGTACAACCAAGGAGGAAGGTTATAGATACACAGAGTCACATGCCAGGTGCTATGACTACAGCTCTGCTCCCCAAAAGGATTCATGCCATCTGTACTTAGACCAAACCATAAGTTTCTCGCATCACCTGCAAAGTCCGGAAACTCTCTCTCGATTTTTCTCCACTACGATCCATCAGCGGGGTGTCTCAACATCTCGTCTTTCTTACGGTCTTCCATGTGCTATCGCAACAACTTGGCATGATCTTTGTTCCTGAATAAACGTTTCAACCGTGGTATTATACGAGCATACCACATCACCTTGGCAGGAACCCTCTTCATGCGGCGCTCGCCCTCAACATCACCAGAGTCATCTCGTCTTATCTTATACCGCAATGCAGTGCATACTGGGCATGCATCTAAATTCTCGTACTCCTCGCCACGGTAGAGGATGCAGTCATTAATGCATGCATGTATCTTATGCACCTCTAATCCTAGAGGGCAGACAACCTTCTTTGCTTCGTAGGTACTGACGGGTAGTTCGTTATCCTTTGGAAGCAACTTATTCATTATTTTCAGCAACTTTTCAAATCCATTGTCAGTCACACCGTTCTCTGCCTTCCATTGCAGCAATTCCAGTGTGCTACCCAGTCTTTTGTGCCCATCTTCACAATTTGGGTACAACAATTTGTTGTGATCCTCTAACATCTTCTTGAACTTCAACCTCTTCCTTTCAGTTACGCATTCTTCCTGGGCACCAGCAATGGCCCGACTAAGATCATCATCGGGCAAGATCTGATGCCCGTTCTTCATCTTTTTCTTCATCAATGTCTTCCATTGTAGTACCATCGTATTCAGGGTAGTCGTTGTCATTCTCTTCTTCTTCGTTGTCTTCCATCATAACCCCTCTTTCTCCGTGCTTGGTCCAACAATTATAGCCGGTCATGAAACCGGACCGAAACATGTGGCTATGAAGGACTCTTGAGGAAGAGTATTCTTTATGATTCCGACAGACACCACATGGACAAGACATAAAACCATTCCGCTTGTTTGCCTCGGCCACAAGAAGAAAAGAATGCACGCCTTTAATAAACTCGTTAGAGAGTCGGTCAGCGCACATCCATTGCCGGCTCATTTGCAATATATAATTAATTAAGTACATCAAACATAATCATAATTAATTAGTACTAATCTAAAACCAGAAACCGGGACTAAAGATATGATGAACCTTTAGTCCCGGTTGGAGGCACCAACCGGGACTAAATGTGGATATGGAGACAACATGTCGACACTATGTCCTCAGTGGGCAGCACTAAGCCAGTAAATTAAATGCTGACACTATTTTGGGTGGGTGGCAGCACTATGCCAGGGTGAGTGTGTCGACATTATGTCATCAGTGCCCGACACTATGTTGTGCTGCTTAATCTATAAACAGGTATGCATTCTTGTGAAGAACTGCAAGATGGTGTGCGAGACCAGGGACACCACTACGGCGGAGCTTCTCGAAGATGTCCTCAGACATCTTAGACATCTTCGAGGAGCTCGCCGTGGAGGCACTCTCTAATATGTGAAATTAGTTAGCTCCACCAGCATACTGATTTAGCTAGAGAAGATATAAACCGAAAGATGGTGTGGGAGAGCAGGGACACCACTACGGCAGAGCTTCTCAAAGATGTCTTAGGATCCCGTCCTCAGACATCTTCGAGGAGCTCGCCATAGAGGCACTCCCTAATATCTGAATTGTGATGTCTTCTTATCAAGCTTTTATGAATTAACCCTATCTTTGTTACAATTTTTTCAGTTTGTTGAACGCAGGTAGACGAAGAAGGATATTTTTCCCAGCTAGCTAGTTAGAATGATGAACTCACGCATGTGTGTGCTTCTAAAATCAAATTTCGAGACTATGTGCCAAAACAAGATATATATTGATAGAATCCACATATTGTGATATTTACCTTAGAGTTCGTTACATTAATACAAGATAGATAGAATCTAAACATCGATCTCATGCTATCATTGCAAAAATTAGTACCAAACTAAATCCACAAATCCATCTATAAGATAGAGCATGAAATGAGCTAATATAGCAATGAGAGTTCAAAGGATGAAGTTGCTCACCTTTTAGAACCTTTGGATAGATGGGGCACCACAAAATATAGACAAATCTTGAGGAAAAAAAAGGCATGAACTCGAGCTTGAAGCAAGAAAGAGAGAGAGAGAGGAGAGCCACCAGCTTGAATGGTGGATCGGGCAGGGGAAGAAGATATAGCCAGACCTTTAGCCTCGGTTCGTGTCTAGAACCGGGGCTAAAGGTGGACCTTTAGCCCCGGGTCGTATAACAAACCGGGACTAAAGGGTCTGGCGCCCGACCTGGCCTGCCTGAAACCCTTTAGCCCCGGTTTGTTACACGACCCGGGGCTAAAGGTCCCGTTCGAATCGGGGCTAGTGTCTGTCACCCCCTGGGGCTAGTTCTAGCCGTTGGACCGGGGCATTAGTCCCGGTTTGTAGCAAAACCGGGGCTAATACCCCTGGACCAAAGGTCTGTTTTCTACTAGTGAAGTATGACCAATACTAAACTGAAATAACATGCAAATAAAGTTCCGCAACAAGAAAATCGGTTACTTTGGATCATTGAGGATTGGCCTATTTGCAAATGCAATTGCCGTTTAACCACTGACTCGCTTAGGAACTTATCTCCATTCCTTTTGTGTGAGTTCCCTCCAATATATGTCACACCAAGTCTACTCACATCTGAAACATGACATGATAAACTATTTATGAAATCGCCAGCTCTGCAGTCTGCACATATTGCATGCTCGAAATATCTTTTTAGGGAAATGCTCACAATATGTTTGTTTCATAAGAAGAGAACAATTTGAGACACGAGATGTGTGTAAGTCTTATATATACCCCTGAACTAGTATGTAAAAGGGAGCATCATATGGAATCAGATTCGTGCATGTCTTTAGCTTAAGGTTATCTAAAATATTGGAGGGAAACAAAAACGTGAGAGTCAAGTAGGTGATGGAAATGGGGCTGAACCCCACCCCTGAGTAGCGCTATGGGATGCCAAAAAGGGGGTGAACCACGACGTAGTTAATTCATGCATGTTCTACAAAATATTAGATGCTTCATGTTTTTATTATACAAAATGGTACTGGTCTCCGCACTTGTCTCGGCAATACGACGTCCTTATGTGCAAGAAGACTTAATTTTCTAAGAGAAGCAGACTGGAGATAGATATCCACCAATGGTCTCCTGGCAATCTCTACTGCAGTTTCTAGACTTTTCCAATTGTAATTGGACTGCAGTTCAACTCCAACTATACTGGTATTGGGAGTTTTGGTGACCTTGCAACGATCTGATGGGGCCAGCTAGCACTGGTGTCATCTTCACTAATAAACAGTGACTAGTACAACGGATGAATCCGTTGGTGTCAGCTGACACCATTGCCATGCATACAGCTCTGTCTCTGACAATCAGTACACATGCTGCTTAAGTTTGATGGATTTTTCAGTGATGTGCCCGAGTCTAAAGGTTGTGTTTACAACACTGGTCCTCAACATCAATGAATATTCTAGATTCTCCTGCACTTGTCTTTGCCTCCACCTTCCTCATCACAGGCTTCTCTCCTCATTTGCTTCATCGCCTCATAGTGAAGGCATAATCTAGAATGTGAGGTACATGAGAGCAAGGAGAGAGCAGCACTTGAGGTATAAGAGTTGTTGTTTTCTCATTTACTGCGTGGAATCATAGAAATACGATGTAATCCTTACATTTTGCAAGCATGATTCCGATGTGGCAAAGAAATGAAAAACAATGTCGTTATGACTGTCAAAATCATATGCATTGTATGCTCTTGCTAGACATCCCCGGGCGCATGCTTCCTAAAAATGTTTTCGGAATAAGAGGTTCTCCAAGGTCAAATTGTGTTTTGTAGACATCAACTTTTGGTAAATTGGATGGAGAAATGGTGGTAATTATGGTTGATCTTATACCTCATGTTGGTACTCAAAAGATTGATACAATGTATAAATATGCAAATGAACCAATCTTTCCTATAGAATTATAAAAAGAATGAGTTATGATTACTTTACAGCTTTCAATTTTCATTATGTGTACCCACAGTTTTTTTTTTCATTATGTGAAAAGCTGATGTTTGACGGCAGCTATGGAATATCGATATGCTTCAGCTGCAAAAGTAGCTATACTACAATCATTCCATTTAAGCACATATTGTCAGGTATTGCAAATGTCTCTCCTCCTAACATTGCGAATACGGTTTTTATCATGTAACAAGTAGACTTAGAATTTGTGCACCGGGGGCTCACATGTTTTTCTGTTTTAATTTTTTAACAATTAGATTAAATGTGCTCTCTCCTTATGCTTTGACAACGCTCTTTGCAAGAGTATATCTCACGGGATAGCAAAGAAGAAGGCTAGAGGATCAATATTTGTCGGGATGCAACTTAATTTTTCCGGCGGACTGTTAAAACACATGCTGATCAACGCAATTCTGGGACTTAGGGGAGGCTATCCGTCTAGCCTCCAAGAGAATACAACATGTCTATTGTTTCTTGTTTCGTCACCTTGTATATGTGGGCGCTAGGATGCGGACATTTCCAACTTCGTCACTTGGTTCACACCATGGTAAGATGGGCTCCTTCGTTTGTGTAAGCTGCACCCGCTATACAACTTTGCCCCACTTTTTGTGGCCCAACAGTATTTGGTCATGTCTTGCACTCAACTCTTCCATTTCTCTTTTAGTTTATTTTTGGACGTCTATTTTTGTCTTCTCCTTTTATGTCCCTTCTAATGCTTCTTTACATAACAATACAGATTGGACAGAGAGTCCAATAAATAGCACTTCACAACTCATTTTCGTATCTTTATCAATGTTTGGCATCAAGTAAAGCAACAAATGTTTTTTGTACACTATCTTGTATTCTATTTAGGTGGATTATTCACCATCATACGTTTCTTATCCACGGAAGTATTCGTGTGGCGACATGAACATGACTCATCGATTTTACACTTTATGTTATATGGATAGACTCGATTCATGGAAGTTTGGCCACATACTAAAAGTATTGGCATGCGTCGTTGTTCATAGACCAAAGCGTAAACAAACCATGACGAGGAGTCACAAGTGCCAATTTTTTTTGTAGAAAGTACAAGTAATATCGTGTATGTGATTAAACGTCACACAATGGACATCAGCTATGTATGAAACTTGGTGCTAAGTTTTTTTTTTGTGAGCACTAGTTGTTAGCGGAAAGTAACACATATCTTTGCGGCGAAGTTATATCAAACCACATCTGAGTCACAATGCATATCTTCTTATTTCTGTTAACAATTATGTCACCATGTACAACTTAAACTACTTTTTGTGACTATAAAACCAAGCTTACAATTAGGAAACTAGCACCCACCTTCTACAATCACTTCAAACAAACATGGAAACTACTAGTTTTTCATCGGTGTTGTTTTACTTTTGCATTTTTATCTCGTTCCATGGATCCATGGCTCAGTTGTTTGGCCAGAGCTTTACTCCATGGCAAAGCTCTCGTCAAGGAGGTTTACGTGGGTGCAGATTTGATAGGCTACAAGCATTTGAACCACTTCGACAAGTGAGATCACAAGCGGGTATCACTGAGTACTTTGATGAGCAAAATGAGCAATTTCGTTGTACCGGTGTATCTGTCATCCGCCGTGTAATCGAACCTCAAGGCCTCGTGCTACCTCAATATCACAACGCTCCTGCTTTGGTGTACATCCTTCAAGGTTAGTGTCTAACTAAATATAGAATTGCATTGTTATACTATACTTAGGAGTTTAGTTGTGCCAAATATTAACCCATTAATAAGTTTTTAATGTTCAAACAAATATGTTTTATTTTAGGTAGAGGTTTCACGGGGTTGGCTTTCCCTGGATGCCCTGCGACCTTCCAACAACAGTTCCAACCATTTGATCAATCCCAGTTTGTTCAAGGTCAAAGCCAAAGCCAGAATATCAAGGATGATCACCAAAAAGTTCAACACTTCAAACAAGGAGATGTTGTTGCGCTTCCGGCAGGCATTGTGCACTGGTGCTACAATGATGGTGATGCACCAATTGTAGCTGTCTATGTCTTTGACGTAAACAACAACGCTAATCAGCTTGAACCTAGAAAAAAGGTGATTATACAAATTAGTCTACATTAAAGATATATAACTATTTACAAGTAATCTAAATTTTAGTTGTTAAGTATATATTGTTGGGATATTAATGATGTTCATTTTACTCCATCCATATAAAATTTCAGGAGTTCTTATTGGCTGGTAACAACAAGAGAGAGCAACAGTTTGGAAACAACATATTCACTGGATTAAGTGTCCAACTTCTTAGTGAGGCCCTTGGTATAAGTCAACAAGCAGCACAAAGGATCCAAAGTCAAAATGACCAAAGAGGTGAGATAGTTCGTGTGAGTCAAGGCCTTCAATTCTTGAGGCCACTTGTGTCCCAACAAGTACCAGTAGAGCAGCAAGTCTACCAACCAATTCAAACTCAAGAAGGACAATCAACTCAATACCAGGTAGGGCAATCAACCCAATACCAGGTAAGGCAATCAACTCCATATCAAGAAGGACAATCAAGTCAATACCTGGAAGGACAGTCATTCGACCAAAGTTTCAATGGTTTGGAGGAGAATTTTTGTTCATTGGAGGCAAGGAAAAATATTGAAAACCCCCAGCATGCCGACACATACAACCCACGTGCTGGAAGGATAACACGTCTCAATAGCAAGAATTTCCCCATCCTTAACCTCGTACAAATGAGTGCTACAAGAGTAAATCTATACCAGGTATATATGATACTACATGCTACACACTATCTTATTTTTAGAATGCTCCATGGTTAATAATTTGGCTTTTAAATAATTATGATTGCAGAATGCCATTCTTTCACCATTCTGGAACATTAATGCGCACAGTGTCATCTACATGATCCAAGGACGTGCTCGAGTTCAAGTTGTCAACAACCATGGTCAGACCGTATTCAATGACATTCTTCGTCGAGGACAGCTGCTAATCATACCACAACACTTCGTCGTTATCAAAAAGGCAGAGCGTGAAGGATGCCAATACATTTCATTCAAGACTAACCCAAACTCCATGGTTAGTCACATCGCAGGAAAGAGCTCCATCTTACGTGCCTTACCTGTCGATGTCCTTGCCAATGCATACCGCATTTCCAGACAAGAAGCCCGAAACCTCAAAAACAACCGGGGAGAAGAGTTTGGTGCATTCACACCTAAACTTACCCAAACGGGCTTCCAGAGGTACCAAGACAGCGAGGAGGGGTCATCTTCGGCTGTTAGGGCATCCGAGTGAATGAGTGTAACGGGAACTAGCTAGTATATTAAAATAAAGGCATCACAAGTGTGCAACCTAGTGTCATATAAGTGGTTACCCGAATAAAAACTTTATCATGTTATATCCCTTGTTTGTGTCTTGTACCTTTCTTAAATTTATCTCTTGTGAATAATCTCCTTCCCTCTCCCTCGATTTTCGGCTGGTTTGTACCTCATGTGTATGCCATTTGGACAGGAATTTTTTCAAAGTACACCTTTTGTGGTCCTTGTATTTTTTGGTCCTACCTATAGCTACACTTTTTTTAGTTCTTTGTTGCTAGATTTTTTCATAAATCCGATCCGCCTAAAATTATGAATCACATGGGTTACAAGTTCTATGTGAATGTTGCGCAACTTTAATAAATAAAACCGTAATTTTTGGTTTATAGATTAGAGACATTTTATATCGGACATTGCACGCTGCAACTCCATTAAGCATCTCTTATCACGTATTATTGACATACCGAGCACACATTGAAGATAATTAATCTTGACTACTTCCGTGAGTCCAACACGCGTCGAACAATGTTGTGTTGTTTGTTGGCAAGGTGATGATTTTTCCTGTAGCTGAAGGAGATACATAATTTATGTGTACATAATTCAGTTATCAAGATTTATGATGTGTCTTCAGTTCGAGAATTCCATTGAATCGACTGAAACCTAACACATTACCTATGCAACAGTAGTAGTTCTGTCAACTCAATGGCACAATGGCAGTTGTAGCTCAGCATACAAGGCTGCAAAGTTCATAGACTTGCTCTGCTATTCAATCTTGTGCTTTTTGTGCTAGGCTTGAAGAAGCCCGATCGATATAGCTTAGCAACGATAAAGCGTTCCTTCCTATCCCGCTAGACGGCAACCAGGCACTTGATTTGTAGTACGAGATATGATTTTTTGCAAAACAGATGGCAGGAAATTCGTACCATGGAGAATGATATGACACGCACATAATTTTAATGAAGAATGAGTGTTAACAGCTTGCCTGTGTGTGGCGAAGTGCAGAATTCAGCAACTAGGCTGGGGAAGAAATTCTACAGTTGGAATCTCAACCCTCCGCCTTACTTTGTCAAAATCACTGAACGCAAGACGGTCTGGCCAATTCGCTAATGCTAACCAGGCTCTCCAACAGCTATATCATTCTTACGAAAACAAAGCATGTATCCTATCATCACGGGGCTGAGACCCGGCGTCTTCTCAGGTGGCTAGCTTGGCGTTTTAGACCAGGAAAACTGCTAGCCGCAGCCAAGACGCGTTCCGCTAGAATCCCGTGAGCCAACAAAGACTCAGTTGGGAGCATTGCTGCTTCGGCCTCAGCCCAAATCCGAGGTACGCAGTCGGCGCAACAACTACCTCCCAACAACCTCAATAGACACAAGCGTGCAGTCTTCACCAGCCCATCATCAAGAACATGCGCCAACCCACCACCATCGGAGGCATGCTCGCGCCTTCCGAGGAAGATCCTCGTCATGAAAGCCACCGTGATACCACTCGAGAAGCCAGCACGCCAACACCACATGACGCCTCCTATGTGGCGAACACAGAGATTCATGACGAAGAGGTACAACCCAAACCAGAGTCAGGTCCTAAAGATGACACCTCCACAGAGGGTACCACGTCAAAGACATGGTCGTTGCCTCACCCGATCTAGCAAGCCAAATCGGAGGTTTTTACCCGGAACATGAGATCATGGGAAAGGGAGGTGTCGAAACTTCTCGATGACTCCTCGGAAGGAAAGGACGCCCACAGACATCGCCATCACCGACCCCGAAAGGTAGGGCTTTCGCCCAGAGCATGGTACCTCAACACCGCAACCGGACACCACCGGTTCCTCGCCTAGAGCTCCCTCACCGACCCTTCCCACTCTCCCGGCAGTACGTCTAGCACGCCAGATCGTTGGCATCCATGCCCACAAGGGGACAAGCCGCTTGAGTGGGGCACTACCGAGGTAAGCGGCAAAGGTGCCATCATGGGAGGATTCACCGGTAGGTCTACGCTCAACCACCTCAGAGATACATCGTCGGCTAGCACCACACGGACGCCTTGAGCCACCACGCCAAGATGTCATCGGGCTCAACTCAACCCGACAAGAATACCAGCAATGATGCGCTCAGAGCTGAGGAGGATGGTCCGAGAGGGTGGCCACACCTAGGCGCAAGGGACAAACCGGCCAGGTCCCGCCAAACCCAGTTTAGGCTTGAAGGGCCCAAATCTGGGCCGACGGACCCGTGCCAATGTGGCTTGCACAAGCTTTAGCCGACGACGCGGTCGCCGGACCACCCAAGTCCGCGCAGTGGAGAAACGGTTGTTCCTCACGCACACATCATAGATCCGCCACGTCCTTGCTGTCGCAGGAAAAAGACCAGCCTACACCCTAGGTCCATGCTGTCACAGTACGACTGCCCAGGCCCTGCGTCACGAGCTTTCCTCCGTCCTTCCCAGCGTTTGCTGCTCCTTGCTGTGCACCTCTCGCCGTCGGACACAGTTCTCCAGACCCCCAAGTCCAGGATGCGAGACGCCAAATCCCGCCACCCCCTTCACCGGCATCACATGTGGCTTTTCGACGGCTTCCTCCGAGGACGGCGAGGGGAGAGGGAAGGTGGGAGGGGGGTAGCGGCGGTGGGCTAGGGTCAGCTTCCCCATCGCCCTGGAGGAGGCGACACAAGGGGAGCATTTTCAGTGGTGCAAAACTAATCCAATCTAATCCATTGAATTCAACAACCAATACCTCGAAGACGATGATATACGATACAGAGCCATTAACATGTCTCCAATGTTTTTTTGCGAGTAACATGACTCCAATGTTAATCACTAACTACTTGACATGCGAAAAAATGAACTCAAGATTTTTGTTAAAAATACAGGAATTGTTTCCCATTGTTACACCGAAACAAACATGAAAGGAAAAACAGAGAGTTCCTACCCTACATGTTCTCGAATGGAAAACTGACCACGCTTTCCATACATTCGGCAGCGGGTTTGGCCTCTTTTGCTTCTTTCCCTGCCTAGTGCACTCTTCCCAATTATTCAACAATTCCTCAGTTACTTTGCCGCTCCTCGGACATGGGACTATTTCGGGCTTGACTTTACATTATAACAGATCTCCGTATTTTCTCCACTGGTCATCCTTACGGATCCACCTTCGTGTCCTTATGTATATGGTTTTTGAAGACCCGAGATCTTTTTCTAGTTAGATATGCGATCTATGATCCATGCACTTAACACATGCATTGTGGTCATTGTTTACCTAGCATGAGATATACACGTAACCAGGATAGTCTTGTACCGTCGTGATCAACGGGGCTTTCAGAGGAAATGATTCTCCTGATATGACGACCCATGTATTGGCTGGCGTCTTCCACAACATGGCTAACTCCTCTTTGATTAGCCCGAAATAAATATGGATATAGATACCTGGTTTTTTTGGCCCCTATATCAGAATACTCATGTGTATGTACCTCCTCTTCGTGCACAGCCGGGGGGGGGGGGGGGGGAGGTTGTACGGACATAAAAACACATGCCATGTGCTATGTGTGCTGCTCTGGTTGCCAAACGAATTTAGTCCGTCGGTGCTCATACCTAGCATGATGTTCCTTGGATCGTCCCCGAAAAACGGGAACTCGATGTCCAATGCATTCCACTGACAAGCATCTGAAGGGTGTGTCGGCATCTTCTCCTGATGGTTTGTTCTACATGGATAGGATCTTGCTCGCTAGCATACCGGCAACCCCTGTAGCACCCCAATTGTCTAACAATTGTAATGCTACTTGTCCTAGTAAGACACTGGCTACTTCATATATATTATTGTTGCATCATAATTATATCATGCTCATGTCATCATGCCACCTTGCATTTGAGCACCATATAAAACCCTCTTTCTTTTGGTTTTCTCTCATATGCATTATTAATTGTATTTGCCTCTTGATATTGTATTTGGCTATTGATATATTGTTCAATGCCCAAGTTGAGTTGGGGGCATATCTTTTATTTCAATTCCACCAGCTTTCTCTTCCACCACCTTATAATTCCACCATCCCATTAACAATGAGCTTGTATTTCTTTTCTTTTGATATTTAATTCTAGCTCATGTAGTTTGGGGTGGATTAAATCCTCTAAATTCTTGTGCTTGGTTTTCTCTTCACTTCTTGGATATGCATAAGAATAATGCCATAATATTAATATTGTTTTCACAAAATAAATCATGGCATTATTATTTTGCATGGGCCATGCAAACTCCTTCACCACCTTTTACTCCTTGGGTTTTTCTTTTGATTTAATGGATCCTATCTTTGGGAAAGCATCTCCTACCATTCCACCATCCTCATAGTCTCATCCATATCTTTCTTCTTAATTTTATTTCTCCATGCATGGACCATATGAGGCCTAGTCCATCATTCCTCTCTTTTCTTTTCTTGGTTTTCTCTTTCACTTCATCTCTTGATAATTCAAGCACTCATCATGTTCCACTTGGGTTAACCTTTTCACACAAGTTTTAATAAACCTAAAACTCTAATCCACACCTAACCTAGCTCTCTCTCTCTCTCTCTCTCTCTCTCTCTCTCTCTCTCTTTATTCTCCTCATAACCCTAATTCTCCTAAACCCTAAGCTCCCCTCTCTCTCTCTCTCTAGCATGACCTCCATGCCAAGCCCCTCTCTCCCTAGCTGCTGGCCACCCTCTCCCTGGCCCACACCCAGCCACCCTAACCCTAACAAACCCTAGCCGAGCTACCCATCTACACTAGCCCGAGCTACCCCCTCTTCTCTCTTTCTTTCTCTACCGCGTGCTAGCCCCACCCTACAGCCACCATGCCGCCCTGGTCCACCTGCAGCCCCTCTGCCGCTGCCCAGCCCCAGGACAAGCCCCAGCTCGCCCATGTGCTCGGAAAGGAGGAGGAGAGAAAGGTGGCACCGAGTCCACTTTATCTCTGCCGTGCCACGCCTGCCTTCCTCCTCTCTCCCTCTCGTTTCCCCTCGCCACACGCCTCTCCTGGCTCACCCAGATCTGCCCGAGCCGCCCCTCCTCCCCTTCTTCTTCTTCCTCGCCGACAACAACTCCTGCCGCCGTTCGCCGCCAGCACCGCCTCGCCCTCGTCGATCTAGCCGGCGTGCTCGTCGTGGGGGTAGCCTGGGAGACCGAGGCGACCACCTTGCTGCTCCCCGCACGCGTCGTCAAGGAGGAGAAGCCCCAGGAGCGCCAGTACCGCCGCCACTCGACGCCAAACCCTAGCCGCCAGTGCGCCAGCGTCCTCGCCGTTCCGGAGCCTCCCCACCCGATCCAACACCACCGTCTTCCCCGCGGTGAGCCTCTCTCCCTCCCTGACATACTCCGCCTCGCCGTCGCCGCCTAGCGCCGCCGTTACTTTTGCCGAACGCTCTCAGTGCGCGCCGTTCGCCGGTGTCTGCAGCCGCTCCGCACCGCGTAGAACCCTAACTAGGCCCCAGCCCCTCACCTGTCAGCTCCCCTAGCCCGCCGCAGTGGCTCCGCCCCCTCAGCGCGCTCGCCCGCGTCCCGGGTTCGAATCCCCGCTCCGCGCTGCGTGCACACTGGCCGCCAGACCGTGGAGACGAAGAACAGTATGGGCTGTGGTAAATTTGCATTTAGCCCCCCCTTTTATTCCGCTCGCAACCCGCGCTCCTAGCGACCCCACAAGTCAGCCGCACTAGTACTTTTGCAGGAAAGTCCCTCTGCTTTCTCCGGCATAACGCGCGCTCCAGCCCCTGCCCCACCTGTCGGCCTCTGGGGGCATCCCCACTGTCGCGTGGGCCCGAAGCCGCTAGCCTCGCCTGTCAGCCTCAGTGGCTAGTCGAGCCCCCGGTAGAAAAGGTTTTTTTTTCGCGCGTGTGGCCCAGTCAGCGCAAGGCCCACCCGTCAGTGACTGGGGTTGTTTTCGCCTGAGTGACAAAAGTATTTCCCTGAGTCTGTTTTAATTAAACCTTTTTCAAATTGATTTAAATTCAAATTCAAATCAGATTTAAATAAATTTTAAAATACAAATCCAAATAATACAAATAATATATGTTTTGGAATCAGAAAAATGTGAGGAATTCAAATATGCCCTTCAAAATATGTTTTGAACACTTTAAATTTCGAGATGATTAAAATTACAATAAAATGCCCTTTTCCTTAATTAATTAATAACTTTTGTTTTATAACTCCAAATTTGACAAATAATATGTCTAAGTCGATCAGTGCGACGAGCCCGTTCTATCTATGCAGTCCTTGTTCTGAATTGAAGCATGCATCATGTTGTTATTAAAAATCTGAACTGTTTATGACAATAAAACTTGGTTAAATAAATAATAAAATGCTTTATTTCGTGTATCCACACCTCACCTTTGCCATGCTACTTTAATGCCATGTTAATTGTGCATAATTCATCATGGCATGCTTGTTTGCTTGTCACATTTTAATTCATATGCTTGTGCACTTTATTTATGTTGGCCCTTGTTTGTTTGGTTCTTCTTCGAATAGACGCCCAGCAGGAGAATTACCAGGAATCACAGGAGTACTACCCAGATCCATCTCTCGCTTCAACTGAGCTGCCAGGCAAGCACTACCACATGCTTGCATACATATAGTACCTATTGCCTCTATCTTATTCTTGCACCATTGAGTCGCGATTGCATTAAATTGAATCCCAAGTACTGCATAGCCTTTACTTTTAAACCCCACTGAAGCTTGATCCTCCATCCCATGAGCCATTACTACAGGAGTTGCTTGAGCCATGCGGGTCGTAGAAAAGCATGTGTAGGGTATGTGAGTGTCTGATGAATAACGAGGTACCTAAACAACTTAACCTGAGTAGTAATGGGATAACTAATAAAAGAGGCACCGGTGAGCAATATCTGCTATTTGGTTTTTCCTGCTCACTTGTGTCCCGCAGGACCCCGAGTACTTGATTCCTGTTCCTTGTTTATTCGCACTATCCACATCCAGGAGGCCTTATGGACCCCCCCTGAGCCAGAGCTTGATTCATTCTTATTTCTTGGGGCCACAAGTAGTTTGGGGCTTTATTACTATCTTGTACTTATGCCATGTTACTGCTTTAATAAGATTTTGCGTGGAGCACCTGTACTGTTTTGGATCGTGGAATGTTTTCGCGGTATCGACAAGCCCAGTCACACTTTCGGGTTCCCGGTCGTTTACAGCCATTGACACAAACCTTGGGTCCGTTTCGGAGCCGGCCAACTTCGTTGCGGGGTAGCTTAATGGGGTGGCCCCCTGAAATCTTTCTGAATCCTGTGATTTCTTTGTCGTGAATGCCTCGTTGGGTTTTGATTTGGTTTTTCCGAGGTTGATCGAGTGTGTGTTGCGATTCGTGCACCCCTACAGGGTAAATCTTTCTAAAAGCCGTGTCCGCGGTTATGGACGACTTGGAGCACAGTTTCTCGATCATAGACAAGTATAACTAAAGTACCGTTTTTTTAATTTGACTAAGTACTTGACTAGTAAATAGTACAATACTCATGGAATGGTTAATAAAACTGCCAACGGATGATGGGGGTTGTTCGTCCGCTTCCTCGTTGGTAAGCGGGGAGGAGGATGGATCTGTTAATTATACTGTTATAACTGTTGTTCTTGCTTCATGGGCATCCGTCTATCTGTGGTTAGGCGGATGGTTAGCGAGTATCTATAGACTTGTTAGGTATTATCTTTTGCTGCAATTGCGTCACCCCAGGTTGTGTCCCCTTTAGAGGCATAAAGACTTGCTGAGTACTCCTAGGGTCTCACACGATAAATTGTTTGATTCAGATGAACAGGTGTACCCGCAGGATGGATACTGGGTGGAAGAGACAGATGATGTTGGCAACGATCATTCGGTGTAGAGATTCCGGGAACGGGGATCCGTGAGATCTGTGGGCGGGATGTGTTTATTTATGGGGCATCTTATGCCAATTTGCTTCTTATCCGTACTCGGATCTTGTTTTCCGCTTCCGCCTGATACTCTGATGTGTGATGTATGAGGAGCTATCCTAAATTATTATATCTATCTAGGAAATTTGGATCTTGCCGTATGGCGTTGCAATATTTCTATTTTTTTAGATGGAATGGCTCTGAGGACTGTTGTATGTGGCTTGCATACATACTCATTTGTGTATGTAGTTGATCCCTTCGCCTGCCGATTACGCCGCTCGTTCTTGTCCCGTTGTCTGAAAGTGGTTAGGACGGCCGAAAGGTCTACCGTGAGTGGCCCTGGGCCCCACCGTACTATTTTAACCACTTTCGTTCATCCAGGCATGAACTAAGAGCGTAATTCACCGAGGTAGTTACAACCCCCAAGTGACACGGGGATATCAATGGGAAACTAGTTGACTCGAGAATCATGAGGAACCACTGTGCTTATAGCATTTGTCCGATCCAAGAAGCTTAATTGTTAAGCAACCTGAAGGATCTTAATCGTCTAGTGTCTGACCATGGTTTTGGTAACAGACTAGTAGAATTATTGAAGTTGGGACGAAATCTACCAAGCAGAGTTCCGGTTAATTATGGATTGCTCGCCTACACATATACTTATAAGGTTATAGTTGATACACTTATCATTCGTCCACCTGGCACAATCACTATCACCATGAACTGTATCTCCCCGCGCCTTCTTTGTCATCTGTAGAAAACAACAAACAATCGAATTGTTCTTTACTTTTATGCTTTTTATTACTGAAGTTTACATTTTTGTTTTACTTAAATACATCCAGTTTAATCCAAATTTCATTCTTATTTCCACACTTACAGTCAATTCACTCGAAGATCTGTGACAACTTTGAGTGTGACAGAGACTTTATTCATAAACACTTACCTTTGGGCTCCCTGTGGGATCGATATCTATAACTTGAAACTAGCTAAAAACGATCTGTGCACTTGCAGATATCAATCTATTTTCTGGCGCTATTGCCGGGGAGCTAAGCGCTAAGTGTTTGTCTCTTGACATTTCAGGTGTTAATACTAGAAAATAGTCTCCCTAGGAGACAAAGGGTCTACATGCTATGGTAGGACGTATTTACCAGATTATTTTGAGCGCGTGCCTCTTCAAAGGCGCGAGGAAATTATTGAAAAACTTTTAAGATCAGATAAAGTTGAAGTTGAAAACCTGAGTGATTTTAGGGAAATCATGTCCATTTACAAGACAACTCCCAAGAAACCTGAGAAAACTCTTAGAGAATATAGTGCTCCAAAAGCTGCTTTCCTTAAACAACCAATAGAATTTCCTAATCCTGGAGTTAGAGAATATCGATTTGATGGTGGAATTGTTAAAATTTTGCATGAAAAAGCTTTCAGTGAAAGGGAAGATGAAGACCCAGGAAGACATATTAGAGAGTTTGACGATGTGATGACAACACTAGGACCAAAAGGTTGCCAAAAGATTTATCTCGTCTAATTTTTTTCGTTGGTCTCTTAAAGATAAGGCCCTATACTGGTTATATTCTCTCCCTCGGCATTACATTAAATGTTGGGAAAACTATATTGTTAAATTCATAAACAGGTTTAATCCTTTTAAAAAGGTAACTGAAACTAGAAAAAATATAGGCAACTTTAGTCGAGAAAACTACCCACAAGCCTGGGATAGATTCTTTGGAATGATCAATAGAATTCCTAATCATGGCTATTCTGAATCAACTATTTGCTATTTATTTTGCCATGGTCTTAATGCTCAAAGCAGAGAGTTGCTTGACTTATCAGCAGGAGGATCGATAAATACTTTAACTAATAAAGCATATTTGGAATTAATGTCTACTAGGTCTAAGAATGATTCTTTATATAATCCTGGTTTCAGCACTAAGCTGGAAAAGGGATACTTCGTATAACTCCAGATCTTATGCCTGAAGTACGCAAATCAATTAAATAAAAAGGTATATCTTCTGAACTTGTTAAGGAAAATAAAGTAGACTTGTTAGAAGTTTTTACTAAAGAAGACAAAACAAAAAAAGGTTTTCAAGAATTAAAACATGGACAAGCAAAATCTCATAATAACCTGCATAAGCATTTCAAAAATATAAAAATATTTTGGCGAAACTCACGGAAAATTATGATGAGATTGGCCAAGAAATAAAATTATTTCACAAGTATGTTAGTATGATTGAAACCCAATGTGAACAAATAGCATCTGGTTATCAAATTTTTCTTCAAGATGATATAGATATTCTTGTTTCTACTATGTTGTTACAAGGAGAGGTGTAGTTGTTACATGGCCATTAGGACCACCAGAATATGAAGCTAAAAAAGATCGAAAGGAAAAAGCCTTGCTCAAAGTAAGCCAAGAAGATGATACACTGGTGGATCCTTGATACGTCGTAAACGTATCTATAATTTTTGATGTTCCATGCTTGTTTTATATCAACTATCTTATGTTTTGTCTATATTTTGAGATACTTTTATGCATTTTCAGGAACTAACCTATTGATAAGATGCCGCAGGGCCAATTGCCTGTTTTCTACTGTTCTTGGTTTCAGAAAAGCTAGAAAAAACATATTCTCGGAATTGGACGAAACAAAAGTGATACCTCCTATTTTTTCCGACACGAAGACGGAGTCCAAAGCAGAGACGGAGGAGGGCCAGGGGCTGGCCACACCACCTGGTGGCATGGGCCAGGCCAGGTCGCACCAGGGGGTGGTGTAGGCCCCTCAGGCCTCCACCGACCTTGCCCCTTCGCCTATATATTCCTCCTAGGATGAAAACCCTAGGTACCAGATTAGAATTCCACGAAAAGTTCCACAGCACTGCCGCCACCAAAGAGGAGATTCGGGGGACATCAGTCTCTATTCCGGCACCCTGCCGGGATGGGGAAGTGCCCCAGATTCATATCCATCGACTCCATCGCCATCTCCATCACCGTTGCCGATTCCCATGATGAGGAGGGAGTAGTTCTCTCTCGAGGCTAAGGGCTCTACAAGTAGCTATGTGTTCATCTCTCTCTCTATGCGTGATCTTATTGAGATCATGAGCTTTGTAATCTATAGATCTATTCTTCTACTCAAGTGCTTTAATTAATCTCTGCTTATCCCCACGTGTGTGAAGTTAACAGTGTGCACACCGTGTGGCACTTTGGCTAAGGTTATAGAAATACTTATCATGAGTATAATTTGAGTTGGATATCTCTATGAGATTGTGGTGTTTGTTGGAACCATCTAGCACTCAAGGTGACAGTGAGGGGTTATCTAGAAGGGGAATGCGAACTTTAAGGTGTGCTGTGCCCTACATCGTCCAACCGGAGAGTAGTTCATGATAGAATAATGAAGATAAGATATTTATATGAGAGTGTCCACTAGTGAAAGTATGATCCCTAGGCCTTGTTTCTAAGCATTGAAACACTATTTACAATCAGTCCTGTTACATGTTTGCTTGCTATATTTCAGATTACAATTACCACTTATAATCATCCATATTACTTGTATTTCACTATCTCTTCGCCGAACTAGTGCACCTATACACCTGAAATGTCAAGAGACTTCTTGTATCTTGATTGCAAGGTTGCTTGAGAGGGATACCTTTGACCACTTCCTCCCTGAGTTCGATAAACCTTGGGTGATCCACTTAAGGGAAACTTGCTGCTATTCTACAAACCTCTGCACTTGGAGGCCCAACACTGTCTACAAGAATAGAAGCGTGCGTAGACATCAATCATCAAGATGAAACTTCTCAAGAAACACAAGATCAAACCAAGGAGGAAAAAATGATGCACAAGATGACCGTTATGACTCTGATGCAGAGACGGTTGATCCAAGAAAACAAAAAGAGACAAGCAATGAAGATGAAGTTGTTGTAGTGGAAAAGAAGAAAAGCGATAAGCAACAACAAAAGAAAGCAACAAAAGAACCTGATCCCCCACAAGAGGTAAAAGACAAGAAGAAGAAAGGTGAGAAAAAACTTCCTTATCCAGACCAAAAAAAGAAAGCATCGGGTCAAGTAATCTATGATTATTTCAAAAAGGCACTTTGTGATCTTCGTCTAGAGATTCCATTTGTGAAAAAAGAAGATAGGAGTCTTCCACCGGCGGCGCAGCTATACGACGAAAACTATACGGCTGGAATAATATGTTCCTGGCGTATAGTTGGTCGTTGATGACTGCAAGTGCACATATCGTTTGTAGCTAGTTTCAAAATAAAGATATCGATCCCACAGGGAGCAGGAGTCTGAAGTCTAATAACTTTTGAAATAAATATTACGATAGAAATGCTAGATAAAGTTCTAAGTGACAAGATAAAATGCGAGTATTGTGTAAAAAAGTGTTTTTGGATTTTAGGTATAAGAGCAATAATAAAGTAAAGTAAAACAACTGAATATAGAAAGTAACTACCGCGTATGTAAGAGAGATTGGAACTACAGTAGGGGAAAAACGTTCTCAAGGAGTAGCGGATACACCACTAGTATAATAAGGATCTACGATAAAGATTATCATCATGAATATTCTCAACTGTGTATGTGTGGGAGGAACTCTGTATTTGGACAAATATGAAGCAACCGCTCCTCACATCATCCTCATAACTACATCAGTCAGCAATAAACATCAATCGAATTACTGCGCTATTAAGGGACGTAATCCCGTAGGATGTAGCCCATGGCATGGATAGTGTTCCGTGAGTTTCCTCAGTTTCCCAAGTTGATACATAAGGGGTGCCAATAGCTTTATAATCACCGTAAGTGTTAGCATATCTCCGTCTACCAACAAGTAGTTTCCTCCATCAAGTCCCCACGAGGGGCAAATATTGAGAGGTCGACTTCTCTCAACATCAATATGTAGAAAATCTAACACATGGTCACAACGATGAATATCATAATAGACTTTATCTTATTTCAATCTCATACTAGGGTTTCTCCATCTCCCCAAGAACTAATGATCTACTTAGACATGAAGGCAATCAATATCAAAGCAATAACAATGGAATCTATCATAGATGAATAGTACTTATATAAATCTACAACGAGTACGGAAATTACAACAAGATCTAGATAAGATGTAGATGGGATGGATGGAGATGGTGGTGATGCAACGGAGGATGATGAAGATCGATGCCTTAGCCTACCGGATCTGCGCACGGCGAAGATGGATCCCTGGTGGATGAGTTCCCCCTCTAGATGCCTTCCGGAGGTGAGGTTTCTACGATTTCTGGGCTTTATGTATGTCGTCTCCCTGAACTAGTTACACGGGGAGAAACTATTTGAGGAGGCGGAGGCGGCGCCAACTATACGGCCGGGAAATTTGCTCCGATCGTATAGTTGGTCGTTGAACTCTGTGCCTTCTTTGTTCGCTTCTAGTTTTCTTCTCGTATTATTAATATTTCCCAAATAAGCGATTTACGTTGTTTTTGACTCCTTTTCTCCACAGTACAACTTCTCCAAGAATTGTATCCATTGGATCCATCGTCTGTCATGATCCTGGTAAAAACAGACATAAAATGTGCGCGCGAGCGCCGTAAAATACCAAGATCCTACATCGATAATGCAAAATAATAATGTAAAACATGATGCAAATATGCACTCATCAACTTCCCCAAACTTAGACTCTTGCTCGTCCCGAGCAAGTTTTTGCTTAATGGATGTGATCCTCATATTCATGAAGTTGAGTCGGTAAAATAAATGAGGCGGTTGCAGCATGTGTTTATAATATACGATACATAGGAATAAGTTCATGAATAGTACCTTACTCAAACCATCTGAATAGTATTAGTAGGCTTCCATACCTTAGTGATCAACAATTCATAAAAGATAAATATCAACATAATGTAAAAGTATCCGGTTCAACCGAATGATTTAGCGAGGTAGTCCCAAGTGTTTTTAGGATCAAAGTATTCACTTGGGATTCAAAATCTGAAAAGTGTCTCTTTGTCATACTACAATACAGTGGTATATGCCTACTTGGTCTTTGCACACTCGCCCTTTTTCTTCTTCCTTTTTCTTTTCTTTCGTATATATGCTCACACTTTTGTTTAAGTGATGTGCAAAGGAGCATACATTCCACTTCATGTAGGAATTTAAAGTTTAACGATCTCAATTATCAAATTTCAATTGTATATGAAGCATTCTTATGACTTGAAGATTCTACCTCGACTTGTTCTCACTCTATTTTGATGGCACTTTCATTTTCCTTTGTTCAAGGTTTCTTTTTTAACTTAACTGAATAGATAATTTTTCTTTGTTAATAAAACCGTAGACTTACAACATATTGATCAAATTATATTTAGGTGTTCCATTAATACCAATGGTGTGGAAGACTCCTATTGCTATCATCAAGTGCAAGTAAAATTATACTTAAGCCATTCATATATCAATAAAGCAAATACAAACTCAATATTGCCCCATATATAATAAATAACTCGGAATTTCATAAAAAGGGTCGACTATTCCTGAAGGGAATCTAATTATGCAAACTTTATTGCAAGTTTGAACTAATGCAAAAATAGTAATAATAAGAACTTATAGGATAGACTACAACTTAAATATCCCACCAAGCTTGGAATCAAGCCAGGAAGGATCAAATAATCCCTTGCAATTATTTGATACCGTGATTGTTGTAGATCACTGTGGCGCCATGGCATGTAACACCGCGGTGCATAGATTCTTGTTGGTCTCCTCCAAAGCTGTTATGCGGCTGTAGCACCTGTGCAGATCAGATTGCAGAGTGTCCACTCTAACTGCGAGCTTAGTCACCAATGGAAGGAGGTCTTCCTTCTTCTCCATCTTATTGAGACGGTGACGGACTTCAATGCGATGGAGTAGCTCCTGCTTCTGATATATCTCTAGTGCCTGCACGTGATCCTTGGTTCTGGGGAAAACTTCTTCTTCTTCATCCATAATTGATGGACCGGGGAAGTGGAAACCATACCTCCACTCTTCTTGAGGCTTAACCTTCATACAAGCACCAATGGTTGGCTTCGAGAGTGGTGTCTTCGCTCCATTGCTAGCACCTGCGCCAATATTAGATAATTCCTTACGCTTGTGCGGCCTTGGATCTGTGGTGACGAACTTGACCGTCTACACACGCCTTTTTCCATGTGGCTTGCGATCTTCCATCTCCTGTTGAGCTTTCTTCATCGCCGCCCAATCGATCTCCGGTGGATCATAGACGTCACGGAGGATGTAGACGTAAACTACGTCATCGTTGGAATCGTTGTTGAAGTAGCATGGCTCGACATACTCCTTGTACCTCGGGCTAAACCTCTCCACCTCCTCGTCATCGTTCTCCATGGACGGGCTACTGGAGAGATCCCTGGAAGGAGCAATGAGCCCCATGGGTTTTCCACGCCCTGGGACGGGATAGCGCATTGCTAGATTGGTTCTTGTAGATTATGATTAGGGAGAGACAATGGCAGTATATAAGGGGGGTTAGAGGTCGGTAAAACTCGCGAGAAACACCAAATTGTTGTCCAAGAAAAGAATCTTAACGAAACAGGGAAAGAAAGCACGGATTTGGAAGAGTCATGCCGCGAAACGATCAACTATACTGGCGCGGCTTGTATAGCTCCGGCCGTATAGTTGGTTCCGGGCAAATATTTCCAAATATCTCGAGTCCAGGTTGATTAAATCATGACTTGGAACCGACAATAACGTTTTTTTAGATGAATAAACGAAAATACAAACGAAAAGTGTCTGAGAGTTTAACGACCAACTATACGGCCAAAATTTTGGCTCCGATCATATAGTTGCGACCATAGAGATACAAAAACCGAAAATCAAAAGTGTCTGAGAGTTTAACGACCAACTATACAGCCACAATTTTGGTTCCGGTCGTATAGTTGCGACCATATAGATACAGACACCAAAAAGCAAAACTATCGGAGAGTTTAACGACCAACTATATGGCCGGAATTTTGGCTCCGGTCGTATAGTTGCGACCATATAGATACAAACAACAAAAAGTAAAACTATCTGAGAGTTTAACGACCAACTATACAGCCAGAATTTTGGCTCCGATCGTATAGTTGCGACCGTATAGGCTCAGATATCGAAAACAATTTCACAAAGGTGATCCGGAGAGTTTAACGACCAACTATACGGCGGGAGCTTCCTCTCTGGACATATAGTTCCACCCGTATAGTTGGTAAAACCCCTCTAAAACTTCAGAAAACACAAAGAATTCAAAGGCAGAATTTTCAAACATAAAAAATGTGAAAACAAATCACTTATTTGGGTAAGAACACTTACCTTGCACTTACCACTTGTTTATTCGGGGATGAAAAGTTCCTCCAAGAACAAAGACTTCTTCTCTCTTGGAGGAACTGACCTTAATTCATTGAATAATTCTCGTAAACGAAAATCACCAGGACTAAGGTTCCTCTCAACAAGATTGGTGTTTTGTTGGGAAATCATGGACACTGCATCTAATATCTTTATTTCTTGCCTCTACATAATCTACAACTCAAATTCTTGAAGTGAAAGAATCCAACAGATTAGTCTTGGCTTATGGTCTTTCCTTTCAAGGAGTTCTTTTAAGCCATCACGATCCATGTGAACTCTTACCTTCGCATCAACTATATAGGAACGAAATTTATCACAAGAGAAAAATACAGCAAAAAGTTTCTTTTCTTACTTAGGGTAATTCTTTTAAGCACCATTAAGAGTTCTACTAGCATGGTGTATAAATTTAAATCTACGACCAATATGTTGTCCCAGAGTTACTCCTACAACATCATCACTAGATTCACATATTAAGTCAAAGGTTGTATCCTAGATAGGTGGTTTAATGATGTGAGCACGAGATAAAGCATTTTTGAGTCTATCAAAGGCTTCAGGACACTTATTATCAAAATTAAATCTTACTCCCTTTTGCAGGAGGTTAGTCAAAGGTTTAGATATTCAAGAAAAATTTCTAATGAACCTTCTATAAAAACCCACATGACCAAGGAAACTTCTTATACCTGTAATATCCCTAGGTTGTAGCATTCTCTCTATTGCCTCATCCTTAGATCTATCAACTTCAATTCCCTTACCTTATACCTTGTGTCCAAGGACTATACCTTCTTTGACCATAAAATGGCATTTCTCCCAGTTTAGAACAATATTAGTTTCTTCACAACGCTGCAAAACTCTTTTGAAATTATCCAGGCAACTAGTAAACGAAGTTCCATAGACAGAAAAGTCACCTATAAATACTTCCATTATAATTTCTATAAAATCCGCAAAATGGCAGTCATGCATCTTGGAAAAGTAGATGGAGCATTACATAAACCAAAAGGCATACATCGGTAAGCATGTAAACCATAAGGACTAATGAAAGTTGTTTTAAGTTGGTCATCATGATGAACATCTATTTGAGAAAACCAGAGTATCTGTCCAAGTAGCAAAAATGAGTATGGTTTGCTAAACTTTCTAAAGTTTGATCTATGAATAGTAATGGATAGTGATCTTTCCTAGTCTCTTTATTTAATTTTCTGAAGTCTATGCACATTCTATGCCCAACAATAGTTCTAGTAGGTATCAATTCATTGTTTTCATTAGGAACAATAGTAAAACCGCCCTTCTTAGGGACACAATGAACAAGACTTATCCATTCACTTTATTTAACATGATAGCTTATACCTGCGTCCAGTAGGCGTACAATTTCTTTTCTTACCACTTCTTTCATTTCAAGGCTTCAATCTTCTGTTAAATTCCGCAACTGATTTAGCACTTTCTTCCATGAATATTCGATGGACGGCTATCATGGGACTGATGCCCTTTAAGTCATCCATTGAGTACCCAAAGGCCTTGCAATGCTCCTTAAGTATCTTCATGAGTTCTTCTTCTTCTCCTCTTGAAAGTTTAACACTAATAATAACAGGAAATTTATTTGTATCATCTAAAAACCTGTATTTAAGATTTTTTGGTAGAGTCTTCCACTCTGGGGGTGGTAGTTCCTCGTCCCTTCTCTTTTCTGGCTCTTCGAAATCCTCATCGGTTGGAGGTCCCATAATGGGAAGTGAATCGAATTCATCTTCTAGTTCTTCTAGGGACTTGTCCTCCATAACTATCTCTTCATAATTTGGATCTTCATTTATTTCTTCTTCTTGATTTCTAAAGAAAAGAGCCACCATTTCCTCAATAGTTCTCACTTCCTCTTCTTCTCGTATTTGTTGAGGCCTTTCTTTAAATTTGGAAAAGTGGAATTTATTTTCCCTTCCCACAAGCTTAAGAGACACAATCTCCTTGAAATTAACATAGGCACCTATATCACCCAAAAAGTTCCTTCGAAATATAATTGGGCAAAGAGTGTCAGCTGGCATATCAACAACTACAAAATCGATAGGAATCTTTTTATTGCCAATTGTGATAGTTGCATCTTCCACTACCCCCATTGGAATTATAAGATTTTTATTGGCTAACATAATTGTCATATCAGTATTTTCAATTGTAGCCGGTTCTGTTTCTTCTTTTATTTCTAAGTAGTAGTCATAAGATATAACATTAACTTCAGTGCCAAGATCACATAAACCGTAATGCAAGGTTTCTTTAAATATACAGGGAAGAATAGGCTTACCCACATCTTTTACCTTTGTTTTATCTTCAACCAATACGGAAGTCTCTTCGTCAAGTTCAACTATGTTACAATGTGCGTACATAGCCATAATTGCTTCCTTGGAACCTCTTCATCTTTGGTTTCTTCCAGATGTTCCACGACTTCTGGAATGCTTTCCTCTTCCTTCTTCTCCTGTATTACTTTGACCTGTTCATATTCAAGGATATGCTTTTGTGTAGTATTAGGGAAAGGCATTTCATATATTGGTTCTAGGGAGGCCAATGTTGCTTTATCTTCTCTTTTCTTTTCAGGTTCGGGTGGTGGATCATACTTGACTAGACCCTCCTTTGGAGCTTTTATATGTTCTGTAAAAGCTTTAACAACTTGCAACACAACATCTGAATCCAAATAAAGTTCTTTAGATAATTCTTTAACATGGCCCTTTTTGTTATAGTCATGAAAACAATCATGTTCTATTCCTACGCCTGCTTCACTTCCTAGACCAAAATTCCATGAAACTCTATGATCAAGAATTCTATTAAGTAAAGCCCAAGCTTTAAGTATAGGAAGATTCATAAAGGCTCCTTCTGCGAAAGAGTCTAGTTCTATTTTATTTGGTTCAATTAAACTGCCATAAAAGATATGTAGTAAATACCATTCAGGCAAATCATGATGAGGACATAGACGTAGTAAATCTTTAAATTGAATATAAGCTCTTACTAGTCCTTCATTAGAACGATTCTTCCAAGTCATTATAAGAGGCCTAATTCCAAAAGATTTTGATAACGGATAATATTTTGCTAGAAATTCACAGGCTAGATTATCCCAAGTAGTAGTGGCTTCAGGTGGTAGAGATCTATACCATGAGAGAGCTGTACTTGTCAAAGTCTGACTAAAAAGTTTAACTCTTACCTCATCAGCGGTATATCCCGTCAATAGTAAAGTGCCACGTATATCTTTGAAACATGCAATAAGCTCATATGGATAAGGATCTTCTTCATCTCCAGTAAATTGCTTCTTATGTAGAATACTAAGTAGTAGAGGATTTATTTGAAACCCCCTTGTCTTCTCAATGGAGTTGTCTCTTCTATAAATATCATAGGGCTTCCCAAAGTGGTTGAGTGGGTTAGCACTAGTCATATGCTCAATCTCCATCATGTTGGTGGAAACCTATAACTCAAAACAAAATTTAGCAAGACAAAAATAAATAAGCAAAAACTAAAAGACCTATAATTCTTAGCTCCCGGCAACTGAGCCAGCAAATAGCTTGATGACTGCAAGTGCACAGATCATTTGTAGCTAGTTTCGAAATAAAGATATCGACCCCATGGGGAGCAGGAGTCTGAAGTCTAATAAATCTTGAAATAAATATTATGACAGAAATGCTAGATACAGTTCTATGTGACAAGATAAAATGCGAGTATTGTGTAAAAAGGTGTTTTGGGGTTTTAGGTATAAGAGCAATAGTAAAGTAAAGTAAAACAACTGAATACAGAAAGTAAGTATCGCGTATGTAAGAGAGATTGGAACTGCACTAGGGGAAAAACGTTCTCAGGGAGTAGCAGATACACCACTAGTATTATAAGGAGATAAGATAAAGATTATCATCATGAACATTCTCAACTATGTATGTGTGGGAGGAACTCCGTATTTGGATAAATAGGCATCAAACGCTACTCACATCATCCTCATAACCACAACAGTCAGCAATGGATATCAATCGAATTACTGCGCTATTAAGGGACATAATCCTGTAGGATGTATCCCATGGCATGGATAGTGTTCCGTGAGTTTTCTCGGTTTTCCAAGTTGATACGTAAGGGGTGCCAACAGCTTTATAGTCACTGTAAGTGCTAGCATACCTCCGTCTACCAACACGTAGTTTCCTCCATCAAGTTCCCACGAGAGGCAAATATTGAGAGGTCGACTTCTCTCAACACCAAGATGTAGAAAATCTAACATATGGTCACAGCGATGAATATCATAATAGACTTTATCTTATTTCAATCTCATACTAGGGTTTCTCCATATCCCCAAGAACTAATGATCTACTCAGACATGGAGGAAATCAACATCAAAGCAATAACAATGGAATCTACCATAGATGAATAGTACTTGTATAAATCCACAACGAGTACGGAAATTACAACAAGATCTAGGAAAGATGTAGATGGGATGGATGGAGATGGTGGTGGTGTAGCGGTGGATGATGAAGATTGATGCCTTAACCTCCTGGATCTGCGCAGGGCGAAGATGGATCCCTGATGGATGAGTTCCCCCTCCAGATGCCTTCTGAAGGTGAGGTTTTTGCTTTTTTTTGGTGTTCTGTATGCCGTCTCCCCGAACCAGTTGCACGGGGTGAAACTATTTGTGGAGGCGGCACCAACTATACGGCCGGAAAATTTGCTCCGATCATATAGTTGGTCGTTGAACTCTCTGCCTTCTTTGTTCACTTCTGGTTTTCTTCTGGTATTATTAATATTTCCCAAATAAGCGGTTTACGTTGTTTTTGACTCCTTTTCTCCACAGTATAACTGCTCCAAGAATTGTATCCATTGGATCCATCATCTATCCTGATCATGGTGAAAACAGACATAAAATATGCACGCGAGCGCAGTAAAATACTAAGATCCTACATCTACAATGCAAAATAATAATGTAAAACATGATGCAAACATGGACTCTTCACGGATGCAATAAAAGTTCCTACCTATTCTATATTCCTCCGTGATATTCTTAGTAGTAAGAAAGAAATAACTGAAACCGTTGCCATGGTGACTAGTTATCCTGCTAATGGGAAGCTATTTTCTAAATCAGGAGATCCCGGAATACCAACTATTTCATGCTCAATTGGCAAAACGGATATTCACAATGCCTTGTGTGGTTTAGGTGCAAGAGTTAGTGTAATGCCATATTCCCTCTATAAAAGGTTAGTATTAGGGGAGTATTCCCCTACTACTATCACTTTACAGATGGCTAACAAGTCCACTAAACAACCCATTGGTATGATTGAGGATGTTCTACTTAGAATAGATGAGCATGTTATTCCCACTGAGTTTATTATTCTTGAAATGCCAGAGCATGACAAATTATCTATAATACTTGGAAGACCTTTCCTTAGTACTACATGAGCGTCAATTGTGCCGAGGGAAAAATAATCTTCAATGTTTATGATGTTGAAATTATCCGGTATTTTCCAAAGAAGCTGGAAGCAGGGGAAAGATATATTCCATCGGCAAAACGAGTTCATGTGGTAAGTGCCTTTGATAAGGGGCAACCCAAGGTAAGAATTCGAGAACAGAGAAGGGGTTGAGTTATTCAACCATTCTTAATAAAATGCTTAATGGGAGTTAACCCATCACTTTAATATAATAAATTAAAGAATAAAATGTTCATCGCATTCCTACAACTTTTTTCACAGACATTCTCGCGGAAGCACGCCCGTGAAGATGTAGCTGTCAAAAAATAGTAGAAATGTCGATTGAAAAAGCGTAGAATAAGTATAAACATAAAAGTTTGAGTTTTATACAAAAACTAGCTTAATCATTTTGTCCAGATTAAAGAGTGAATCTTCTATTAAGGAGAAGAAGTTTGGTAGTACTAAAAATCCTGCTGTTTACATGCTGTTGTTGGTCGACAATTTCTACTATCATTTTTCTATCAAAAACAAGGTATTTCACTAAGTTTCAGGATAAAAAAGAATTCTCAAAGAAATGTTATTTTTTTGATGACTACGGAAGGTTTAATGACCAACTATACGGCGTGAATAAAATTCCGGCCGTATAGTTTGGTCGTATAGATACCGATTCCTTCGTATAATTTTTTTCCTAGGGTACTGATGGTTTAACGACCAACTATATGGTGGGAATAAAATTCCGGCTGTATAGTTCTGGTCGTATAGATACCGATGTCTTTGTACAATTTCGTTCCTAGGGTACGATGGTTTAACGACCAACTATACGGCAGGAATGAAAATTCCAGCCGTATAGTTCCGGTCGTATAGATATCAATGCCTGTTTCAGAAAATTTATCTCGGAGTTATAGAAGGTTTGACGACCAACTATATGGCAGGACCATTTTGGTCCGGCCGTATAGTTGCGCTCGTAATGCTGCGATTTGGCATAAAGAAATTCAAATTGTCGATGCCGCCGCAACTATACGGCGATAACTACTTGACCCGCCCATGTATATGTGGCCGTATAGTTCGGCGCGACCTCTTAATCGTGCCGGGCGGCTAGGTTTCTTCTTCCTCCCCACTTTTTCTCTCATATTCTCTCTCCAAACCTCTCAAAACCCACCTAAAACTCTTGATTCTTTGCGGATTTCGATCGTTTGAGTGGGGGAATCAACATATCGGTATGTTTCTCTCCCTATCCATGCTTTATTTTCAGAATTCCATGGTTGAAACTCTCACATCGATCTAGTGGATGAACTCAAGCTTATTTTGTTTTTCCTATTGATTTCTCATGTTAGGATTAAATTTTTCCACGTAGAATCATTTGTATATCATGTAGAAACTATATGTCTAAGGTTTTATGGTGAAATTTTTCAGTGCATGAAGATGAATAAAATTGGTAGCATTTTTTGCAAGAGCAAGCGCCAACATGGCGAGAGCTCGGGGCTCCGGGCTGGGCTCAATAGCAAGTTGGCCATTGTTTCATCAAGGAGGGTGTTGCCGACACGTTGGGCCGATCGTAGCTTTCTCACCACGGCACGGTTGAGGGCGGACTTCGTCCTCATGTGTGATAAGGCCGGGCTAACACTACTCGGCTACGCAAGCCACAATACCTACACCAAGTTCACCCATGAGTTTCTTGCCTCTTTCTACGATAACCACAAGCAGAAAGGTATTGCGTGCATGGTAAGCTTCACCATAAACTAGCAGCCATATCAAATAACTTTCGAACAATTTTGTGATGCTTTTGGCCTCCCTCACGGTGGGGAGTCAACTGTTACAAATTTATATAGCGTCTCAAGTGGAGAAACTTGGGTGGTTATTTCTGTTAACGGTGGCAGGGAATTCTACCAGAAAAAGATGTCCACCATTCAGAACCCAACAATTCGCCGCTACGCCTTGTTCCTCACCAAGGCACTCTTCCCCAATGCACCGGAAAGCCCCAATCATGCAGCTCTACTACTCCAGCACCTTCGCCTCCAGAGCAACAAAACGAAAGGTGACATTTGCATTGGTGGATTAGTAACCCACCTTGCCCAAGTATTGGACATTACACTACCTATTATGCAACCTGTTGATGGGTCCAAACTTATGGACTGATACGTCCAAAACGTATCTACTTTCTCGAACACTTTTGCTATTGTTTCTCCTCTAAACGTATCTACTTTCTTTGTGCTTGTCCCATTACTTGATTATTTGTGTTATGACTTTGACGCTTGTATCCTTGATATCTTCACTTCTAGTCATCACTTGAACTTCAGAGGTGCCTTGATATTCATAATCAAAGGCAAGCGAGATACCACTCTATCATACCTATTTATGAGCATTGTAATGTTGCTTATGTTTATACTTCATGCTACTTATTATTTTGAGTTGGAATCTCTTCATAGCTTGCAATGCCTATTAAGTAAACTTAGTTGCATACTCTTTATTATGAACCGTCTAAGTAGTTGATCACGTTGCTGAGAATATTTACATCATATGAAGCAAATGTGTTCATGAAAGTTCTTTTATCGCACTCAGTTTTCAACTGAATTGCTTGAGGATAAGCAATAAACTAAGCTTGGGGGGAGTTGATATGTCCAAAACGTATCTACTTTCCCAAACACTTTTGCTATTGTTTCTCCTCTAAACTTGTGTGATTTGGATGCAACTAACGCGGACTGATGCTGTTTTCAGCAGAATTGCCTTGGTGTCTACTTTTTGTGTAGAAAATCAACTATCAGGAAAAATCCTCGAAAATATGCCAAAAATCCTATTTCACCCGAAGACTCCAGGAGCCAGAATACGAGACGGAGAAGAGCCAGGGGTGGCCACACCACCTGGTGGCGCGGGCCAGGCCAGGCCGCGCTAGGGGGTGGTGTGGGCCCCCCAGGCACCCCCTCGGTCTCCCTCTTCGCCTATAAGAAGCCTTCTGACCTAAAAACTCCGGGGGGTTCGACGTTTTTCCAGAAGGAGTTCCGCTCCGCCGCCACCACCAGATTTCATGAAACAACACCAAAAACTCCGTTCTGGCACCCTGCTGGGACGAGGAATCGGAGGAGACCATCGCCATCATCATCACCATCGCTTCTCCATCGACCATCCATGTTTCCCCCATCTATGAGTGAGTAATCCCCCGCTGTAGGCTATGGGGATTGTAGGGATTGGATGAGATCGTTCATGTAATGGCATTAGATTGTTAGGGCATGGTGCCTAGTATCTTTTATTAGTGCTTTATAACTTTGTTGCGACTTGTTGTGCTTAATTCTTGTCACTAGGGCCCGAGTGCCATGATTTCAGATCTGAACATGTTATTGATTCATTATGATAGTATTGTTTTTGGTCTTATCTGCCAGTTGTATACACATGTTGTTGTCCGGAACCAATAGCCCCGAAGTGACAGAAATCGGGATAACCGGAGGGAATGGCTTTTATGTGAGGATCGCATGTATTCACGGAGTGTTAATGCTTCCGGTGCTCTATTAAAATGAGCACCTTAATTGCCAGTAGTTCCCTTGAGGCCCCGCTGCAAACGGGCTGGCAGGACAAAAGATGTTGTGCAAGTTCTCATTGCGAGCACGTATGACTATATATGAAACACATGCCTAGGATTATCTAGTACTTGGATGCTTTATCTTATTTATCTGCAATTGCAATATGTTCTGATTGCTATGTGAATTATCTTGTCCATGCAACACCCGTCCATCCATCCCTATGCCTACTGCACTCGAATCCCACTGTTTACTGCTATTGTTACTACTGTCTTTACTGCTGCTACTTCACTATTCCTACTACAAAACTATTGCTACTGATAAACTGCTCTGAGCAAGATTGTTTCTAGGTGCAGCTGAATTGACAACTGAGTTGTTAAGGCTTATAAATATTCTTTGGCTCCCCTTGTGTCGAATCAATAAATTGGGTTTCACTTCTCTCGAAAATACTGTGATACACCCCCTATACTTGTGGGTCATCAAGACTATTTTCTAGCGCCGTTGCCGGGGAGGATAGCTTTATTTATCAAGTTTACTTTGATTCTTTATTGTTTGTTGCTATCCATCCATCATGGGTAAGTCTCGTGATGGCAAGTTTCGTATTTTACCATCCACTACAAGAAGAGGTATGGTTTTGAACACCTCTACTGCTCTTGATTCACCATATGTTATAAGTAAGCTTGTTACACCACCACATACACATGCTATACACACTGCTACTACTGCTGAATCTGAAACTTCTGATGCTGCCTCTACTGTGCTTGATAAGAGTGGTTCATTAGGTCCTTTCCTAAATGCTACGATTGCTAGAACTATAGCTAGAAATACCGAAACTCCTAATGAAGACACTACCACACCTGTTAGTTCACCTGAGTCTAGTGAAAGTTATGATATTGAATATGGTTACGTTGAGATGACCGATAAATTCATTAAAGAATGTAAAAACATCCATGATAGGAGCGCTGCTAAGAGTCTCCTTCAGAGGCGTACTATTAGACCCAAATTATCTCTTGTTGCTAAGTTTGCTGCTTCTCCCATAAACATTATAGATGAAGATTATGATTTCTCTCTCGATCTATCTTACATAGCTATTGTCGAGAAAGAACCTTTTTGTGGGACTAAGAATGAAAGTGCCGTAGCACATATGAATGAACTTTCTACCATGAGTGGCTTGTTTTCTGATAATATTAAGATGCGTACTTACTTTGTTGCTAAGATTTTCCCTTTTTCACTGAAAGGAGAAGATAAAACTTGGTTTAGTAATTTACCTCCTGGATCTATTGATAGCCCTGAGAGCTTGATTAGTACTTTCCTGCAGAAATATTTTCCTCCTAGTGCTAGACATGCTATTTTGCAGGAACTTTTTGATTTTAAACAAGGAGAAAAAGAGGTATTGCCTGAATCTTGGGCAAGATTTTGTGCTTTGATTCATGCACAGGATGGAAGTCCATTACCTAAGAATGAGCTTCTTGATATATTTTATAATGGACTAACCGAAGAATCTAGGACATACCTAGATAGTTGTGCTGATTGTGTTTTCAGGAATAGGACTCCCAAGGAAGCTGAGGAATTAATGGCTAAAATAAGTAAGAATTATGAAGATTAGACTCCTCCTAAAAAGGATACACCTGAAGTAATTGTACCTGAACCTCCTATTCCGGTGCCTATTCCAACATCAAAGAAGAGGGGAGCTATTGAATTAAATGATGAAGTGATGAAGGAAGTTAAGAAATGTCTTAAGGAGAAGGGAATTAAAGCTGCAGATGTCAAGAATTTACCTCCTATAGAAGAATTATCTAAGCGTATTCCCTACTCATCCACTATTGAGGTACACTCCCTCCAACACTTTCATGAAGGTGATATCCCTTACTCTAAACCTCCCGATCAATGCTTAGAAGAATTCGATATCTTTATTGTTAAGCAAGATAATTTTAATAAAAGGGTGCAAAATTATCTAATGGAAAACACTAGAGCTATTGTTGAGTTGAAGGCTATTGTGGAAAGAACCTCTAATGATGTTAAAATGATTGTTAAACACTTTCAAATGGTTCAAACTCAAATAGATCAACTCGTTAAAGTACAAAACGACTTGCTAGTTAATGCTGCCAAAGAAAAACATGCTTATGAAATTAGAACTAGAAGTGGAGCTGCTACCCAGGATCTTCTGTATCCTTAGGGGCATCCCAAAAGAATTGAGCAGGATTCTCAACAAGCTAAAAATAGTGGTTCTACTCGTAAGAAAAGGAAAATGAAACATAAAACTGTTGTAGAACCCTCTGAACCTGCTATAGATCCTAATAGTATATCTATCTCTAATGCTGAAACTGAAAGTGGTAATGAAGAAAATGAAGTTCCTAATGAAGAAAAAGTTGAAGAAGAACCTGAAAAGCACACTAAGAATACTAAATACACTAAAGAGGATTTTATTGCTAAGAAACATGGTAGTGAAAGAGAACCTTGGGTCCAAAAACCTATGCCTTTCCCTGATAAGAAACACAAGTCAAAGGAAGATGAACATTATAATAAGTTTTGTGAGTGGATGAAGCCTTTATTCTTGCAAATTCCTTTGACTGATGCTATTAAATTTCCTCCTTACTCAAAGTATATGAAGGACATTGTCTTGAATAAAAGGAAGATCCCTAATGAAGAAATTTCTACTTTGCTTGCTAATTATTCCTTCAATGGTAAGGTTCCTAAGAAACTTGGAGACCCAGAGATTCCAACTATCCCTTACTCTATTAAGAACAGTTATGTTAGAACTGCTTTTGTGTGATTTGGGAGCTGGAGTTAGTGTTATGCCTTTCTCTCTCTATAAGAGACTTCAACTTGAAAACTTAATACCAACTGATATATCTTTGCAAATGGTTGATAAATCTACCACTATTCCTGTTGGTATATGTGAGGATGTACCTGTTCAGGTGGCTCATAATTGCTTGATATTAACTGATTTTGTTGTGCTTGAAATGCCTGAAGATGATAATATGTCTATTATTCTTGGGAGAGCTTTTCTTAATACTGCAGGAGCTACTATCAATTGTAATCAAGGAAATGTGACTTTCAATGTTAATGACAAGGAACGTACTGTCTATTTCCCCAAGAAGATTGAAAGGACTTATGGTTTGAATTCAATTGAACATGTTGAGGGCATTCAAGTTGGAGAAATATATTGTCCCATACCAAGAGAAAAATTTGAAACTATTATGATTGGGACCATTGCTATCAAATTTGAGGTAACATAATCATTAGCGGAATACAAAGTTTTGTCTCATATGGAATTGTTTTGGTAGCAAGACCTGATCAACCTTGTTAACAAAAAGATTTCATTGAACAAAACAATGTTTTCACCATGATTATCTCCATTTACTTCTATGCTATGCATTTTAGTTTTTGTTCTCGTTCAGTTTTTGTTGTTGTTAGTTGCTTGCATGTTAGAGTGTCTTAGAACTTCTGTAGTTCTAGCCTTGTTTTGTCCTTGCATCTTTTCAAAAAAAAATCTGTCTGTCAGAAAATCATTCTTCCGTGCCTGAAAATGCCCAAGAATAAAGTGTCTCGAAAAATTCCAGAAAATTCATATAAAATTTTTGCGTGAAAAAAGGGACAGAGGAGTACCTGGGAGGTACCAGGGGGACCCACCAGGCAGGCACCACCTGGTGGCACAACCTGCCCTGGGTGGCGCCATGCCCTGGTGTGGGCCACCCCTGGCCCCCACTAACTCTCAAACCTGCCACTTTCTTCTCTCTCCCCAGTAAGCTCCAGTTAATTGCTCAAAATCGCGTTCTTGCTGTGCTTGCTCTCGATTTTTTTGATCTCCTTGCTCTACCCATCTTTCTTGCTGAAATTTGGAGCATTTATTCCTTGGTATGTGAATCCTCCCCTTGTCCAAGTAGATTTGTGTTTAGTGGATCATATATGGAGTATTTTGCTGCTATAGGTGACTGGTTATAAGAGTTTGTAAGCTTGTTTGATGCTTAAAGATATAGTTTTGATGCATGTTTAGGCCTCTTACAAGGCCCTATGAGTAGAATCCTTCATTATTTTTACTTTGCAATCACTTGTTTAATAGGTGTTTAAATTTCAGAATACCAAGCATGAACAACCATACTTTTGGAGAGATATTTGAGAGTGATGCACCTAGGAGGTCGAGGCCCTCAAGATCAGCCTCTCGGTTTAGGCCATCATACAACGAAGATCTCATTACAACTCGTATTGGTAATGAAAGGGATGATGGGGATGCTCACCCATCCACTTTTCCTTGTTTTACTTTCTTACAAGCTACAGGGATTCTTGATGATTTCTTTCTACTGATTGAGAGGGTTGGTTTGACCTCATATATGCAAGATGAGAGTGAGAAATACGCTATGTTCACTAAAACCTTCGTTGAGAGCTTCACATTTACTAACACATCCTATTAGTCGACTGTCTCTTTCAAAATTTATAATCTGCCCTTCACCATGCCTTTGGAGAGATTTTGCAGTATTGTAGGTGTACGCATGACAGGGACCGTGAAGAAAATTCAAGGGCGACTCGCTAATTTGTTGGAGCTTTACTGAGGGGTAACCAATGATGATGACCGCGTGGCGCAACGCGGAAAGATAAGAAATATCCAACTCCCCGCTCTTAGATACTTTGCATATTATCTTGCTACTAGCATACTTGGTAGGGAGAACAAAAGTAATATCTCCAACTATCATTTAGCATTCCTTGCTGCTGCGCTTAACAATGATACTCGGTACAATCTTGACTCGCTTATTGCTCGCCGCCTAGATGCTAGGGGGCCTATCTATGGGGGCATCATTGCCTCGCGTGTAGTCAATGCATTAGGTCTTTTAGTGGATCCCAATGATGCTATACTGGCACCAGAGAGGCTGGACCTTGTTGCTATGAAAACTCACCACTTTGTCACTGCTACTTCTGATTTGGACAGTCTAGTATATAGGATGCTTTTCACTGACAGGGATGAAAGGGAGATCCTTTTGCCACAGCCTTCTTTGTTTAGTGTTCACAGGATACCGTGGTCGTGCTCCAAGGAGGAGGTGGACGAGCAGCTTCGCTTGATGGGTTTCCACGAGCAGCACCAGGAGGATGTGCCCTCCTATGATTACTCCGCACATTACGGAGGGACGTACTCGAGCTCGCACCAGGACGAGGGGACCACTTCATCGTACCACGGTGACACTTCATCCTGGCCGACTTGGGATTGATACCCACTTAGGCCAACAGCCTAAGCTTAGGGGGAGGTACACCGACACCGCACTCATCTCCATATCATGTTGCGTCGGTACTTTGTGTATTCATGTTTTCGTTCTCTTTTTAGTTTTCGTTCTTCTTTGCTTTTGCTTTCTAAAACACAAAAAGACCAAAAATATTTCTGTTGTTTCTCTTTGGTTTGTTTCTTCTTTTTGACTTGGTTTGATTTTTCCCTTTTTGCTCTGTTTGAACCATTCGAAAAAACCCCAAAAGATTTTCCTTTGCGTGTTTTTCCTTTTGGTTCTTGTTGTTAAAAAAATCGAAAACAACAAAAATATTTGTCGTTCTTCTTTGGTTTTGTGAGTTTGCTACAGGGTTCGGCAGTCCTCAGTGGAATATTGGTTTCATATTATTATTCAAGCCACACAAGTGAAGAGAAATGATGAGGATTAATGACAACTTGAGGCATGGTAAGAGGCTGGTAACGAACTCTATTTGTTTTCATTTTTTGTACATATACTCATCACTGTGGGCATGCTTAGTTCATTCATATAGGGTGTATGTTATCTTTGGATGCTTAGTAGTTCTTGCTTTCTTGTGATTAGCTCCAGTTCGCTAATAGTTTGTAGCATGTCTTATGAATGTTTGCTTGCATTATTCTATTCATAGATTGGTATGACACCATGGTATCCTCCTCTGAATGTTTCATTTGAATTGACTTGGCACATGCTCACGCATGCACATGACTGTAATAATCAGTTAAGCCTCGATGAATTATTTTGCCTTGAGGATCTTGAATCACTTTCATGCCATGAGTAGTCCTGTTTTGTGGCAAGCATGATAATGACAGCTATTGCTCTCTCGTTTGTCACTCCCTTACTATTGCTAGCCTTCACTTACACTGAGTATGTTTTACCTAAGTTTCCAACTCCTTAAACCAAATATTTCCAAAGTGTCCACCATACCTACCTATCAGCATCATTTGCTACTTCCGTGCATATTGAATATGCCTTGTTTTCTTCCGAATAAAATGTTTTCTTGTTATGAGAAAGTTAGTTAGTAAAGCTCTCACGAACTTGATGGCACACTTTATTTCCTGCACTTAATAAACCTGAACCATTGTGACTCTCCATGAAAGTTATATGCTTGCAAATTATAGGCTGGGGATTAGCAGAACCATGTTGTCACGGGGAACGCTTTCAACACTTGTAAATATATAGCCAGTTGATACCTTGCTCTTTTGTTTGCGGATGTCGTCGGTGTGAAATAAAAGGGGAGCTTGTAAGTCCATGGAGTTATGTATGTGTGTTAGAGAAACGCCTGGGCCACTGGTCTAATCCATGCTGACATGGTGGAAATCTGTAGCGTAACCATAATGATATCTATGAACCAATCTCTTATAAAAAAGAGAGAGATAGCTATTGAGAAAAAGAAAAAAAAAGAGATTTATGAAAAGAGGAAACAGAGAAAAAAGCACCATTTTCCCATGGTAAATAAGAAGATTGCTGAGATACTCATTGTCTGCTTGCCTTGTCATTTTGATATGGGGATTCTTCCGTATCATCAGGCAAGGGGTACCCCGTTGGCGGTTCTCTATGATACGCACATACTTACGATGAGAAGAACTTACCGGTAACTAAAGTTGAGTAGCATGAGGAGCGGCCCTCGTACTCAAGGGACTTGGGATTTTCAGTTTATAGTCTGTCAAGCATATAACTCAGATTGGACCTCACTTTCACCTTAACCACATTAAAGATGCTTATGATAGGGGCAATCAGAGCTCAAAGCTAATGAGTATCATACTTTCAGCATTTGGAAGCCTTTCAAAATCTTTCAAAACCTTTTTCCTTACATGTTGAGTCTCCATTTATTCTTTGAGCACCTTCCTGAGAGCATAGTTGTCATTCTTTGTGCTTGTCCCATTACTTGATTATTTGTGTTATGACTTTGACGCTTGTATCCTTGATATCTTCACTTCTAGTCATCACTTGAACTTCAGAGGTGCCTTGATATTCATAATCAAAGGCAAGCGAGATACCACTCTATCATACCTATTTATGAGCATTGTAATGTTGCTTATGTTTATACTTCATGCTACTTATTATTTTGAGTTGGAATCTCTTCATAGCTTGCAATGCCTATTAAGTAAACTTAGTTGCATACTCTTTATTATGAACCGTCTAAGTAGTTGATCACGTTGCTGAGAATATTTACATCATATGAAGCAAATGTGTTCATGAAAGTTCTTTTATCGCACTCAGTTTTCAACTGAATTGCTTGAGGATAAGCAATAAACTAAGCTTGGGGGGAGTTGATATGTCCAAAACGTATCTACTTTCCCAAACACTTTTGCTATTGTTTCTCCTCTAAACTTGTGTGATTTGGATGCAACTAACGCGGACTGATGCTGTTTTCAGCAGAATTGCCTTGGTGTCTACTTTTTGTGTAGAAAATCAACTATCAGGAAAAATCCTCGAAAATATGCCAAAAATCCTATTTCACCCGAAGACTCCAGGAGCCAGAATACGAGACGGAGAAGAGCCAGGGGGTGGCCACACCACCTGGTGGTGCGGGCCAGGCCAGGCCGTGCCAGGGGGTGGTGTGGGCCCCCCAGGCACCCCCTCGGTCTCCCTCTTTGCCTATAAGAAGCCTTCTGACCTAAAAACTCCGGGGGGTTCGACGTTATTCCAGAAGGAGTTCCGTTCCGCCGCCACCACCATATTTCACTAAACAGCCCCAGAAACTCTGTTCTGGCACCCTGCCGGGACGGGGAATTGGAGGAGATCATCACCATCATCATCACCATCGCTTCTCCATCGACCATCCATGTTTCCCCCATCTATGAGTGAGTAATCCTCCGTTGTAGGCTATGGGGATGGTAGGGATTGGATGAGATCGTTCATGTAATGACATCAGATTGTTAGGGCATGGTGCCTAGTATCTTTTATTTGTGCTTTATGACTTTGTTGCAACTTGTTGTGCTTAATGCTTGTCACTAGGGCCCGCGTGCCATGATTTCAGATCTAAACATGTTATTGATTCATTATGATACTATTGTTTTTGGTCTTATCTGCAAGTTGTATACACACGTTGTTGTCCGGAACCAATGGCCCCGAAGTGACAGAAATCGGGATAACCGAAGGGAATGGATTTGATGTGAGGATCACATGTGTTCACAGAGTGTTAATGCTTTGCTCCGGTGCTCTATTAAAAGGAGCACCTTAATTGCCAGTAGTTCCCTTGAGGCCCCGCTGCAAACGGGCTATCAGGACAAAAGATGTTGTGCAAGTTCTCATTGCGAGCACGTATGACTATATATGGAACACATGCCTAGGATTATCTAGTACTTGGATGCTTTATCTTATTTATATGCAATTACCCTATGTTCTGATTGTTATGTGAATTGTCTTGTCCATGCAATGCCTGTCCATCCATCCCTATGCCTACCGCACTCGAATCCCACTGCTTACTACTATTGTTACTACTGTCTTTACTGCTGCTACTTCACTATTCCTACTACAAAACTGTTGCTACTGATAAACTGTTGTGAGAAAGATTGTTTCCAGGTGCAGCTGAATTGACAACTCAGTTGTTAAGGCTTATAAATATTCTTTGGCTCCCCTTGTGTCTAATCAATAAATTGGGTTTCACTTCCCTCGAAAATACTGCGATACACCCCCTATACTTGTGGGTCATCATGGACGTCAAGTATTTAACTGCTTGTGGCTTCCTCAGTGTTTACCAAGCTAACAAGAGGCTCCGAGCATATCAGTTTGGTTATCTTGGTGATGCATAGGGTCAGTAGGTTCCGTTGCCCTATCCACAAGCCTTCTGGATTGTGGAGAAGGACACTTGGATTCTCACCAATGATTAAGTGGTGGAGATTATGGATGAATTCTAGCCTGATCAAGAGGAAGACGAAGCAGGAGAGCAGTAGGATGCGGATGAGTATGAGCAGGAGCAGGAGCAGGAATACAATCCAGCTTGGGAGGTACATCAGCAACAACAAGGGGGATCCTGGAACCCATGACCCAATCAGCTGAAGTAGGGGTTCAACTACGTCCCCTGTCACGAATTTCAGCAGCTCAACCAACACGTTAGGGAGATTGACCACACTCTACAAGGGATGAATGAAGATGTGACTGCCTTAACTCACAACTTCAGTCACTTCATGACCCACTTCCCTGACTACTACCAGCAGTATCCGCACCAGCCGTCGAATGACGGCAACAATTGAGCCCGGCAATATCCTAAGCTTTGGGGAGGTTTGAAAAGCCCCAAACCTTGCATTCATATTTTGATTCTTCTTTTGATTTATTTTACTTTTTCAAAATTACATGTTTACTTTTAGTTTGCATTCCTAAACCAAAAACACAAAAAATAGTTGTAACTTTTATTGCAAATTTGTTTCTTTGTTTCTCTTAGAGATTGCTCAATTTTAGGTGACTTGGCAATAGGGAAATATAGAGGGGGTTCGACTCAAGTACGAGAACGAAGCAAGCAAAAGGAGGTATCACATTCCTTTCATCACCTTTTCTCCAACTTTAAATTAATCCTACAATTATTTACTCGCTTGCACTTGAGCCACTCCTCTCTTAGCTTGCTATCCTATAAATTCTATTCCTTTGATAGTGTACGCTTTTTATCTTTGAAATAATGAGCAATCAACTTGGTTAAAAATATATCCGACAATTTTACAACAAGAAGAAGCATCCAAAAGATGACTCGAGTCCATGTTTAGCCCAAAGGATTTGATTTTAGAACTACTCAATCCCATTTGAGCTCAATGTAAATAGACTCGATAGCACCCTTAAATGAAATTCTTTGATAAAATGGATGCTTCGAAGTAGTAAAGATTATGCCACTGCTTTTTCTAATAATTACCGTAAGATATTGCTTTACGCATGTCATTACAACACTGTCCTGCTCCATGGGGAACTATTAACTCCGCTGGCCAACGAACGATCTAAATGTGGGAAACCACTTGATTTCGGCTATTGAGTTATGTAAGCGTCTGTAGTTGCAATGCTATGACGGGTAAATTTTTAGTCTTGTTGTGGTTTCACGTTCCAAGGGAAGTTGTAGCACTCTTCTGACCCACTATTTCTCAACAATTAATTATTCGCATGGTCACGAGTGCCCAATGATGACCCACAAGTATAGGGGGTGTGTCGCAGTATTTTCGATAAGTAAGAGTGTTGAACCCAACGAGGAGCATAAGGTGCTGGCTAGTGGTATGGATCAGGAATTCTCTGCAAATACTTAGCAAATGGATTTTTAGGGGTTTTTGATAAAGAAAGTAAACAAAATACGAGTAAAGAAAAGACAGTAGGAATAAATGCAGCAAGTGGCCCAATCCTTTATGCAGCAAAGGACAAGCCGGTTGTATTACTTAAGATGACCAGACGTTCTCGAGGACACATGGGAAGATTGTCAAGTGCTTTCGCTTCATATAGTTGATTAATCTTCTTTAGCTTGCTAACTGTTGTGTGGGTGAACCTGTGCTAATGTACCGACCTTCCTAGGACTAATACATACTTGTGATTATACCCCTTGCAAACATCCGTAAGTACAAGAAAGTAATTAAGGTAGAAACCTAACCACAGCTTTAAACTCTAAGACCCTTACGTCCCTTGTGCAATGGTTTCCTAACGGGGGGTCAGGTTTCTGTCACTCCGACAACCCCTACGATTAGTAGCCAAATACACAATGCATTCCCCTAGGCCCATATAGGTGAAGTGTCATGTAGTCGACGTTCACATGACACCACTAGAAGAAGTACACCACAACTTAAATATCAAACTATTGAATCTTTCTCAACACAACTCCACTCCTAACAACATGACTTCTTCCAGGTCCTCAAGAACAAAATGAACTACTCACAAGACATCATATGGATCATGATCAGAGATGGAATAATGATGTATAACAATCTGAACATAAACAATAATTTAGTGGTTCACTCAATAGCATCAACTACAAAGAGTAATCCACACCGAGAAAGTTTCCCCTATGAACTATGCAAGATTCAACCCAATTGTTATAGCAATATGGAGATGGTGATGAGGGTGCTGATGGTGATGATGGTGGTGAAGATGATGATGATGATCCCGATGAAGTCTAGCTTGATGGTGGTGTTGATGGCGACAATCTCCCCTCTGGGAAGGAATTCCCTCGGCAGAAATCTGTCTGCCGGAGAGATCTTTCTCTCTCGGTGTTTTCCGTCCCGCAGAGGCGGCGAAATCTTTCTGTGGTCGCTCCCCGAGTCATAGGGTTTCGGGAGGATGATATACGCCAGAGGGGAGAGGCTTGAGTGGGCTAGGTTGGCCACACAACCTGCTGGCGCGACCTAGGGCTGCCCACGCCAGGGGGTGGTGTGGGCCCCCTGTGGCCCATCTCCACTCCGTCTTCTGGCATCATTAGTCTTCTGGAAAAATAGGATTTTTTGTATATTTTCCCGGATTTTCTGATCTTTGTGAATTTTGCCTCCAAACAGTAACTTTTCCATCAGAATCCTGACTGCAGCGGTCCATGCTCCAAAAGTCATCAACCATGCAAAAACAGATGAAATAACATAAGTATCACCTCTTAATACGAAATATATCAATGAATAATAGTGAATTAGGACATAGAATAGTGATGCAAAATGGACGTATCAACTCCCCCCAAGCTTAGACTTCGCTTGTCCCCAAGTGAAACTAAGCTCAATAAACATGGCCTTGTCATTGTAAATACATGTGTGTCATTAAGAACCGCCAATAGGGTACCCCTTGCACATGACACAGGAGCTATCCCATAATCAAAATAACAAGGCAAGCAGACAGTGCGCATCTCAGCGATCTTTTTATTTGCTATTTGCATAGGTTTTTATTGAGGATGCTTCATAGAATGCTCACTATAGTTATGCTGCAAGTTTCCACCATGATTAGGCATGGCTTAGGCTAGCGGCCCAGGCGTTTCTCTAACACACATATAAACTCCATGATCTTACAAGTTCCACTTTTATTTCACACCGTCAGGATCCATAGGCAAAAGAATCATGATATCAACTAGGTACAAGTACCAATGAAATGTTGAAAGCGGTCCCCATGATACATGGTTCTGCTAACTTCAACTCATAAAGCGCAAGCATATATGCAACAAAGAAGGACCCAATGGTTAAAGTTTATTAAATGCAAGAAGGTAAGGTGTGTCATCTAGTTCGTGAGAGCTTTAATCACTAATTTTCACATTACAAGTTTAATTTGGGAGGTAGATAAAACAAGAATTTACTTGGAATAGCAACAATGCTACTAGGTAGGTATGGTGGACACAAATGGCAAAGGTTTTGGGTTAAAGGAGGTGGATGCACGAGAAGAATTCCCTCTGAGTACACGTTTTTGGCTAGCAAGGCTGGTAGCAAGTATAAGAGTTGAAGGAAACAAACAAACATACAAGCGATGAAGACAAACATGCAATCTTCCTTGGAAGCACAAAAGATCTTAACTAGAGAGTACTAAACTTATGAGCAAATCAAGAAAAAAAGATGATGAAATTATATTTCTTTAGAGTACTTTTATCTTTTCTTTCAACTCTCCAAAACAGTGTGCTACTGACCAAGCCAGGTTAGCCAAAACCAACTAAATTAACTCGATGATCCCAAAGTGATACCAATACTAACAACTCGATCAATCATATAACCACGAATTGAAAACTAATATAAGCTATGCAAAAGAGTGAATGATAGAACTTCTCATTAATAATCCATAACGGCAACTCACACCAAGGGATACATATCTAACGAGAGAGGGGATACTTCCATAATGCAAACCATACTACATAATAACTCCTCTATTCATGATATGACTCTACTAATAAGGTAAAAAGATAGAAGATAATGATGTGATACCGCGGCACTCCCCCAAGCTTGGAACAAACCAAGGGGATGTCAAACCTGATGACGAATTACTCCTTCGGTGGTGGTGGTATACTTTCATCTCCGTTCGTCTTCCAGGGTAAGGGCTTCCCATCAACAAAGGACATCATGGTTTCCAACATCCTGAAACTTACAGCAGCACTTATGCGTTTAAACCTAGCCTCATACTCACAGTTTTGATTTTGAACGTCATAGAACTGTGCTTGCAGTTTGTTGGTTGTTTGGCGGAGTGAGAGGACTTCGTCTTTGAGTTCAGCAGTCTCCTTTTGGTGCTCGGTGATGAGTTCGGAATAGATCTTATGGATAATGTCCACTTCGCGCTCCACCATCTTCTTGTACCTAAAGACTTCTTGCTCCAGTGCTTCCACCCTGTCCTCCAGACTTCCTTTACCCTTAGGAACTTGAACCTCTTTAATTCGGACCTCCCCACCTTCGAGCAACAACTCCTTGGGATGAACCTTCAACTCTCTCATGTATGGGTTGATGATCTCTTCTAAGAAATCTCCCTCGGCTGATCCAGTGGAAGACATTGTGGCTACAAATCTGGGATTCTACCTGGCAGAAACAGATCGGAACAAAAACATAACGAAAACACAATATATGAACCTCGGAAGATCCGGGGGGTTATATATTACGAAGTTTCATAACAAGAGGAAGGTACTGGGTGAAAACGGGTCGGAGACGGAGTCTGGAGTGGCCTCACCACCTGGTGGCGCGCCAGGGGTGGGCCCGCGCCACAGGGTGGTGTGGGCCACCCTAGCTCCGTTTCTGTCCCTTTTTCGCTTCGTAACTTCCCTTATTGACTAAAAACTGCAAAAGTATAGTTGGATTGTATTTTCGCGGAACTTTTCTTACCAGAACTGTTACCTATTTGAAAACAGACTCTGCAGGTCTCTGAATTTGGTCCTTGATGAATTTCTCCAGAGTTATAACTTGAAAGGCATCAACATCTTCATTGTAGAATCTCCAACAATATAGTGCTTGAGTCGCTGCCCATTCACTACTTGTGTAGTATTATCTTTTAGAGAAGAAATTTGTATTGGTCCTGAACGATATACTTCTTCAATGATGAAAGGTCCTTCCCATTTTGATAGTAGCTTTCCTGCAAAAAATCTGAGATGAGACCTATGATACATTGCAAATATATCTATAATTTTTGATGTTCCATGCTTGGTTTTATCCACTTTCTTGTGTTTTGTTCCAACTTTGGAGTACTTTTCATATGATTTCTTGGACTAACCTATTAACAAGAGCCATAGTGCCAGCTGCCTGTTTTCTGTTGTTTTTGGTTCCAGGAAAGTCAGAAAATGAATATTCTCGGAATTGGACGGGACAAAAGCCAAAGTGCCTATTTTTCAAGAAGTGATCAAGTGCCAGAATACGAGACGGAGAAGGGACAGGGAGCGACCACACCACCTGGCCGCGTGGCCAGGCCTGGCCCGCGCCAGGGGGAGGTGTGGCCGCTCCCGGCACCCCCTCGGCCTCTCCTTCCGCCTATATATTGCCCTCGGGACGAAAACCCTAAGTACCAGATCAAAAATCCATGAAAGATTCTGTAGCCGCCGTCATCTCCATCTCTAGCTCGGGAGGGATCTGAAGCTCTTCCCGGCATCCTGCCGGAGAGGGAAATTCACCCTGGAGGCCTTCTTCATCACCATGCAAGCCTCCTGTGTGATGCGTGAGTAGTTCATCCTTGGACTACGGATCCATGTAGTAGCTAGATGGCTGGTTTCTCCTCCTTTGTGCTTTCATGTTTAGATCTTGTGAGCTCCGTTCATGATCAAGATCATCTATTTGTAATCCATACATGTTGTGTTTGCAGGGATCCGATGGATATTGAGATGCTATTTCAGATTGATTATTGATTCTATCATGTCTTTGTTATTTGAGATCTTGCATGCTTTCCGTTGTTAGTAGATATCTTGGCCAAGTAAATGCTAGCAACTCCAAGAGTTAGTATTTATGCTCGATAGTGGGTTCATGCCTCTGGTATTCTGGGAAGTTACAGAAATCTCTAAGGTACTAGATGTGCTGTTGCTACTAGGGAGAACACAACAATCCTTTGTTCATAGAACAATCATATTGTTTACTTTACACGCAGTTCGTAAAGCAATAATCTGTTGCTTGCAACTTAATACTAGAGGGGGTTCGGATGATAACCTAAAGGTGGATTATTAGTCATAGATGCAGTTGGATGGCGGTCTATGTATTATGTTGTAATCTCCAATCAAGTCTTGGAGGAGTCAAGATGATTAGTATATGCATGTATTGCTTTCTCGGTGTTTGTCAATTGCCCCACTGTAATTTGTTCACCCAACATGTTATCTATCTAAGGAGAGCCACCTCTAGTGAACTATGGATCCCGGTCCTTTTTCTTTACATACAATCTACAACTTTTTACTGCTTTGTGTTTACTTTCTGCAAACTTTTACTTCTTTCCATTCGATACGTTTAATCCTTTGTTTTCCGCAGAACATGGTGAGATTGACAACCTCATCGCAAGTTGGGGACAAAGTTCTGTGGTTGTGTTGTGCAGGTCTCCATGTTGCTACTAGCACCGGTAGTGCGCCCTGCCAAAGCTCAGCTAGCAAGAACTGTGGGGTGTTTCCTTGCTCCTACTGGTTTGATTAAACCTTGGTTTCATAACTGAGGGAAAACTTACTGCTGTGCTCATCATACCTTCCTCTTGGGGTTCCCAACGAGCTCTACATCGAAAGTCGAGCGCATCAACCTATACAATAGAACTTTCTCACCAACATGAAATTCTCTCTTAAGTATTCGCTTGTCATGCCATCTTTTAACTTTTTCCTTAAAGAGCCTAGCATTTTCATAGGCTTCACTCCTCCATTCATCTAAAGAACTTAAGTCAAATAATCTTTTCTCACCAGCGAGCTTACAATCTCTATTTAGTTCTTCAACTGCCCAGTAAGCTTTGTGTCCAACTTCTTAGTCAGGCCCTTGGTATAAGCCAACAAGCAGCACAAAGGATCCAAAGTCAAAATGACCAAAGAGGTGAGATAATTCGTGTGAGTCAAGGCCTTCAATTCTTGAAGCCCCTTATGTCCCAACAAGTACCAGTAGAGCAGCAAGTCTACCAACCAATTCAAACTCAAGAAGGACAATCAACTCAATACCAGGTAGGGCAATCAACCCAATACCAGGTAGGGCAATCAACCCCATATCAAGAAGGACAATCAAGTCAATACCAGACACGAAAGCCATGGGACCAAAGTTTCAATGGCTTGGAGGAAAACTTTTGTTCATTGGAGGCAACGAAAAACATTGAAAACCCCCAACGTGCCGACACATACAACCCACGTGCTGGCAGGATAACACGTCTCAATAGCAAGAATTTCCCCATCCTTAACCTCGTGCAAATGAGTGCTACAAGAGTAAATCTATACCAGGTATATATGATACTACAAGCTATAGAATCTTATTTTCAGATAGTCTAAAGATTCATAACAATCGGTTAATAACATGAAATTATAAATTACTATTGCAGAATGCCATTCTTTCACCATTCTGGAACATTAATGCGCATAGTGTCATCTACATGATCCAAGGACATGCTCGAGTTCAAGTCCTCAACAACCATGGTGAGACCGTATTCAATGACATTCTTCGCCGAGGACAACTTCTAATCATACCACAGCACTTTGTTATTATCAAGAAGGCAGAGCGTGAAGGATGCCAATACATTTCATTCAAGACTAACCCAAACTCCATGGTTAGTCACATCGCGGGAAAGAGCTCCATCCTACGCGCCTTGCCTGTGGATGTCCTCGCCAATGCATACCACATTTCTAGACAGGAAGCCCGAAACCTAAAAAACAACCGAGGAGAAGAGTTTGGTGCACTCACACCTAAACTTACCCAAACAGGCTTCCAGAGTTACCAAGACATCGAGGAGGGATCCGCTTCGGCTATTAAGGCCTCCGAGTGAATGAGTGTATGGGAACTAGTATAGTGAAATAAAGGCACTACAAGTGTGCAACCTAGTGTCATATAAGTGCTTACCTGAATAAAAACAATATCATGTCATATCCCTTGTTTGTGTCTTGTACCTTTCTTAAATTTATCTCTTCGGGATAATCTCCTTCCCTGTACATCGATTTTCTACCGGTTTGTACCTCATGTTCATGCATATCGACAAGATATATGGGCCAATTGGACTAGAATTGTTTTCAATTACCTCTTTTGTTGTCCTTGTATTTTTCAGGTCCTACCTATAACTATAGCTTTTCGCTAGTTCTTGGTTGCTAGATTTTTCATAAATCCGAGCCGCTTGAAATTATGAATAGTTGTTATTTTCTCATTTCCTAAGGGGAATCATAGAAAAGGATGTAATCTTTACATTTTGCAAGCATGATTCTAATGAAGCAAAAATTGAAACAATCTCGTTACGTGGATATCTCCGGGCTCGTGCTTCCTGACTTTTTTTTGGAATGAGATGTTGTCAATGGTCAAATTGTGTTTTTTTTCAAAATGTGATATTGTGTTTTATATACGTGCTAATATATTCAAACGGCAACTTCTGGTAAATTGGACGAAGAATGGTGGCAATTATGGTTAATGTCTTATCTGATGTTGGTACTCAGAAAAGATTGATACATGTATAAATAGGCAAATGAACCAATCTTTTCTGAGTACCAACGCCAGATAAAAGGTTAACCATAATTGCCACCAGTTAAGCATTTGTTGACAGGTATTCAAAATGTCCTCCTGACATCGTGAAGACGATTTTTTTTCATGTAAGCATCTCCACCGGTGCCTCCAACCAGCCCCAAATGTCCTTCGGGTGTGCTAGGCAGAAAATGGTCCACTCTGGCACCCTCCAACCTGTGCAACAATTTCGGCCTCTTAGGAAACCGTCTGGCCCTCCCTTGCCGTCCCCTATAGGCAGGGACCGGGCTTGGCCTGCCGGCTACGCTCGCCACGCCGGACTGGCCGCGTCGCGGAGGGCTCCCTTGTCAGCCACTGGACAAGATTATCCACACGATTAAATGCCATTGTGTTAGTTCCCTACTTCCCGCATGTTGTACGCAATGCCTGGTTTAGATGCCACGCACAGGCAAAAACATGTAGACGAATCGTCTTATCACAAGCCGAAGTTAATGGCGCGGTGGCCATTCGGCGTACTCACGGCTCCCATTAAAAGGGCATTAAAAGGGCAGTGTCCATGCCTGCCAAGACACACTTCCACTCCTTCTGCTTATCCTCCCCGCTCCCCACCAAGTTTTCCAACAAATTCTCCATGGGGCGCAATGACCACGAGGCCAGCGGAAGCAGGAGCGGCTGCATCGGCAAGCGCGCCGCGAGGGTAACCAACCTAACCTCGATGAGGCGACGGTGCTGCACGAATCATCGGAGAAGGCGGCGCTGGAGGAGGAGGCGTGTCGGGAGGGGTGTTCCAAGCGCTACACAACTTTGTGCAGGACGCCTGGGACAACCCTCCACCACTGCCACCGGTGGTGTAGCAGGCGTCATGGCCTTACCCTTGGCTTCCGGCAACGATGAGTAGGGAGTGGCAGCGCAAACCGTAGCCTCGCCGCCGCCGCTTGTAGTATTTTAATTAAGTTTGTTTAGTTTGTATTAGATCAAATTTCATTCAAACCATGTAAACACCCAAAATTTGAATTAAATTTTCTTATGTTTAATTTGACTTTGGATCATGATCGTTAGGCGCGATCGCTGGGGGCGGCCACCCCAAACCACCGACAATTTGGACAAGCCTCCCCATACTCATTGTCTACATAGTTTCCTAGTGCTGGTTGGGAGGCACCGGTGGAGATGCTCTAACAAGGCTTTAGACTTTGTGCACCAGGGACTGATGCATATCTTTTAACTACTAGAGTAAATGTGTTGTTTCTCGTTATCCCTTGAAGACATTAAAACGGGGCTCTTTGCAAGAGTATATCTAACGGGATAGTAAAGTAGAACGCTTGGGGATCAATTTTTGTCAAGAGGCAACTTTATTTTTCCAGTAGACTGCTAAAAACATGGGCTGGTCGACACAATTCTGGGAGCTTAGGGGAGGGCGGGAGGCTATCCTTCTAGCCTCTAAGATAATATAGCACGCCTCTGGTTTCGTCACCTTGTATAACTGGGTTAGGATGGGGACATCTTTAACTTTGTGACTTGGTTCACACCACGTTAAGATGCATGGCTCATCATAATTATGCTGCACCGCTATACAATTTTGCCCCAGCTTAAGTGGCCCAACAGTGTTTGTTGATGTGTTGCACTCGCTCTTCCATTTCTCTTTAGTTTATTTTTGGACGTCTATTTTTGCCTTCTCATTTGAATTCCCGTCTGATGCTTCTTTCTGTATCTTCACGTAACATTACATATTGGGCCGAGAGTTTAAGAAATAGCACTTTACAGCTCATTTCCGTATCTTTACCAATGTTTGGCATCAAGTAAAACAACAAACGTTGTTTGTACACTATCTTGTATTTTACTTAAGTGCTTAATTCACCATCATAAGTTTCTTATCCACGGATGTATTCATGTGTCGACATGGACATGACTCATCCACTTTACACTTTATTTTATATGCATAGACTTGAGTCATGAAACTTTGGCCACACACACCAAAAGTATTTGCATGTGTCGCTGTTCATAGACCAAAGCGTAACAAACCATGACAAGGAGTCACAAGTGCCAAAAATTGTTGTAGAAAGTACAGATAACATCATATATTTGATTAGACGTGACACAATGGCCAAGAGCTAAGCACAAAAGCTACTGCTAGCTTTGTGACCGAGCACTAGTTGTTGGCAGGAAGTGACCCATATCTTCGAGGAAAAGTTATATATGTCCACAATTTAAACCATGTCCAAGTCACAATGCATATCTTCTTATCTATGTTAACAATTACGTCGCCATGTGCAACTTAAACTACTTTTTATGGGTATAAAACCAAGCTTAAAATTAGGAAACTAGCACCAATCCACCTTCTACAATTACTTCAAACAAACATGGCAACTACTAGTTTTCCATCAGTGTTGTTTTACTTTTGCATTTTTATCTTGTTCCATGGATCCATGGCTCAGTTGTTTGGCCAGAGCTTTACTCCGTGGCAAAGCTCTCGTCAAGGAGGTTTACGTGGGTGCAGATTCGATAGGCTACAAGCATTTGAACCACTTCGACAAGTGAGGTCACAAGCGGGTATCACTGAGTACTTTGATGAGCAAAATGAGCAATTTCGTTGTGCCGGTGTATCTGTCATCCGCCGTGTAATCGAACCCCAAGGCCTCTTGCTACCTCAATACCACAACGCTCCAGCCTTGGTCTACATCCTTCAAGGTTGGTGTCTAACTTAATATAGCAACTACATTGTTATATACTACACTTAGGTGTTTAGTTGTGCCAAATATTACCCATTCATAAGTTTTTAATATTGAAACGAATATGTTTTTTAGGTAGAGGTTTCACAGGGTTGGCTTTCCCTGGATGCCCTGCGACCTTCCAACAACAGTTCCAACCATTTGATCAATCCCAGTTTGCTCAAGGTCAAAGCCAAAGCCAAAATATCAAGGATGAGCACCAAAAAGTTCAACACTTTAAACAAGGAGATGTTGTTGCGATTCCGGCAGGCATTGTACACTGGTGCTACAATGATGGTGATGCGCCGATTGTAGCTGTCTATGTGTTTGACGTAAACAACAACGCTAATCAGCTTGAACCTAGACAAAAGGTGATTATACAAATTAGTCTACATTAAATATATATAACTATTTACAAGTAATCTAAAATTTATTTGTTAAGTATATATTGTCGTGATATTAATGAATTTCTTTTTACTCCATCCATATAAAATTTCAGGAATTCATGTTGGCTGGTAACAACAAGAGAGAGCAACAATTTGGAAACAACATATTCAGTGGATTAAGTGTCCAACTTCTTAGTGAGGCCCTTGGTATAAGTCAACAAGCAGCACAAAGGATCCAAAGTCAAAATGACCAAAGAGGTGAGATAATTCGTGTGAGTCAAGGCCTTCAATTCTTGAAGCCCCTTATGTCCCAACAAGTACCAGTAGAGCAGCAAGTCTACCAACCAATTGAAACTCAAGAAGGACAATCAACCCAATACCATGTAGGGCAATCAACCCAATACCAGGTAGGGCAATCAACCCCATATCAAGAAGGACAATCAAGTCAATACCAGACAGGACAGCCATGGGACCAAAGTTTCAATGGCTTGGAGGAAAACTTTTGTTCATTGGAGGCAACGAAAAACATTGAAAACCCCCAACGTGCCGACACATACAACCCACGTGCTGGCAGGATAACACGTCTCAATAGCAAGAATTTCCCCATCCTTAACCTCGTGCAAATGAGTGCTACAAGAGTAAATCTATACCAGGTATATATGATACTACAAGCTATAGAATCTTATTTTCAGATAGTCTAAAGATTCATAACAATCGGTTAATAACATGAAATTATAAATTACTATTGCAGAATGCCATTCTTTCACCATTCTGGAACATTAATGCGCACAGTGTCATCTACATGATCCAAGGACATGCTCGAGTTCAAGTCGTCAACAACCATGGTCAGACCGTATTCAATGACATTCTTCGCCGAGGACAACTTCTAATCATACCACAACACTTTGTTATTATCAAGAAGGCAGAGCGTGAAGGATGCCAATACATTTCATTCAAGACTAACCCAAACTCCATGGTTAGTCACATCGCGGGAAAGAGCTCCATCCTACGCGCCTTGCCTGTGGATGTCCTCGCCAATGCATACCACATTTCTAGACAGGAAGCCCGGAACCTAAAAAACAACCGAGGAGAAGAGTTCGGTGCATTCACACCAAAACTTACCCAAATAGGCTTCCAGAGTTACCAAGACATCGAGGAGGGATCCTCTTCGGCTGTTAAGGCCTCCGAGTGAATGAGTGTATGGGAACTAGTATAGTGAAATAAAGGCACTGCAAGTGTGCAACCTAGTGTCATATAAGTGCTTATCTGAATAAAAACAATATCATCTCATATCCCTTGTTTGTGTCTTGTACCTTTCTTAAATTTATCTCTTCGGGCTAATCTCCTTCCCTGTACATCGATTTTCTACCGGTTTGTACCTCATGTTCATGCATATCGACAAGATATATGGGCCAATTAGACTAGAATATTTTTCAATTACCTCTTTTGTTGTCCTTGTATTTTTCAGGTCCTACCTATAACTATAGCTTTTCGCTAGTTCTTGGTTGCTAGATTTTTCATAAATCCGAGCCGCTTGAAATTATGAATAGTTGTTATTTTCTCATTTTCTGAGGGGAATCATAGAAAAGGATGTAATCTTTACATTTTGCAAGCATGATTCTAATGAAGCAAAAATTGAAACAATCTCGTTACGTGATATCAGAATTATGTGCATTCTCTGCTCTTGCTAGATATCTCCGGGCTCGTGCTTCATGACTTTTTTTCGGAATAAGAGGTTGTCAATGGTCAAATTGTGTTTTTTTTTCAAAATGTGATATTGTGTTTTATATACGTGCTAATATATTCAAACGACAACTTCTGGTAAATTGGACGAAGAATGGTGGCAATTATGGTTAATATCTTATCTGATGTTGGTACTCAGAAAAGATTGATGCATGTATAAATAGGCAAATGAACCAATCTTTGCTGAGTACCAACGCCAGATAAAAGGTTAACCATAATTGCCACCAGTTAAGCATTTGTTGACAGGTATTCAAAATGTCCTCCTGACATCGTGAAGACGATTTTTTTTCATGTAAGCATCTCCACCGGTGCCTCCAACCAGGGCCCAAATGTCCTTCGGGTGTGCTAGGAAGAAAATGGTCCACTCTGGCACCCTCCAACCCGTGCAACAATTTCGGCCTCTTAGGAAACCGTCTGGCCCTCCCTTGCCGCCCCCTATAGGCAGGGACCGGGCTTGGCCTGCCGGCTATGCTCGCCACGCCGGACTGGCCGCGTCGCGGAGGGCTCCCTTGTCAGCCACTGGACAAGATTATCCACACGATTAAATGCCATTGTGTTAGTTCCCTACTTCCCGCATGTTGTACGCAATGCCTGGTTTAGATGCCACGCGCAGCCAAAAACATGTAAACGAATCGTCTTATCACAAGCCGAAGTTAATGGCGCGGTGGTCATTCGGCGTACTCATGGCTCCCATTAAAAGGGCAGTGTCCATGCCTCCCTAGTCACACTTCCACTCCTTCTGCTTATCCTCCCCGCTCCCCACCAACTTTTCCAACGAATTCTCCATGGGGCGCAATGACCACGAGGCCAGCGGAAGCAGGAGCGGCTGCATCGGCAAGCGCACCGCGAGGGTAACCAACCTCACCTCGATGAGGCGACGGTGCTGCACGAATCATCGGAGAAGGTGGCGCTGGAGGAGGAGGCGTGTCGGGAGGGGTGTTCCAAGCGCTACACAACTTTGTGCAGGAGTCCTGGGACAACCCTCCACCACTGCCACCGGTGGTGTAGCAGGCGCCATGGCCTTACCCCTGGCTTCCGACAACGACGAGTAGGGAGTGGCAGCGCAAACCGTAGCCTCGCCGCCGCCGCTTGTAGTATTTTAATTAAGTTTGTTTAGTTTGTATTAGATCAAACTTCATTCAAACCATGTAAAAACCCTAAATTTGAATTAAATTTTCTTATGTTTAATTTGACTTTGGATCATGATCGTTGGGCGCGATCGCTGGGGGGCGGCCACCCCAAACAACCGACAATTCTTAGTGAGGCCCTTGGTATAAGTCAACAAGCAGCACAAAGGATCCAAAGTCAAAATGACCAAAGAGGTGAGATAATTCGTGTGAGTTAAGGCCTTCAATTCTTGAAGCCCCTTGTGTCCCAACAAGTACCAGTAGAGCAGCAAGTCTACCAACCAATTCAAACTCAAGAAGGACAATCAACTCAATACCAGGTACGGCAATCAACCCAATACCAGGTAGGGCAATCAACCCCATATCAAGAAGGACAATCAAGTTTCAATGGCTTGGAGGAAAACTTTTGTTCATTGGAGGCAACCAAAAACATTGAAAACCCCCAACGTGCCGACACATACAACCCACGTGCTGGCAGGATAACACGTCTCAATAGCAAGAATTTCCCCATCCTTAACCTCGTGCAAATGAGTGCTACAAGAGTAAATCTATACCAGGTATATATGATACTACAAGCTATAGAATCTTATTTTCAGATAGTCTAAAGATTCATAACAATCGGTTAATAACATGAAATTATAAATTACTATTGCAGAATGCCATTCTTTCACCATTCTGGAACATTAATGCGCACAGTGTCATCTACATGATCCAAGGACATGCTCGAGTTCAAGTCGTCAACAACCATGGTCAGACCGTATTCAATGACATTCTTCGCCGAGGACAACTTCTAATCATACCACAACACTTTGTTGTTATCAAGAAGGCAGAGTGTGAAGGATGACAATACATTTCATTCAAGACGAACCCAAACTCCATGGTTAGTCACATCGCGGGAAAGTGCTCCATCCTACACGCCTTGCCTGTGGATGTCCTCGCCAATGCATACCACATTTCTAGACAGGAAGCCCGGAACCTAAAAAACAACCGAGGAGAAGAGTTCGGTGCATTCACACCTAAAGTTACCCAAACAGGCTTCCAGAGTTACCAAGACATCGAGGAGGGATCCTCTTTGGTTGTTAAGGCCTCCGAGTGAATGAGTGTACGGGAACTATTATAGTGAAATAAAGGCACTACAAGTGTGCAACCTAGTGCCATATAAGTGCTTACTTGAATAAAAACAATATCATGTCATATCCCTTGTTTGTGTCTTGTACCTTTCTTAAATTTAGCTCTTCAGGTTAATCCCCTTCCCTGTTCATCGATTTTCTGCTGGTTTGTATCTCATGTTCATGCATATCGACAAGATATATGGGCCACTTGGACTATAATTGTTTTCAATTATGTCTTTCTTTGTCCTTGTATTTTTCAGGCCCTACCTATAACTATAGCTTTTCTCTAGTTCTTGGTTGCTAGATTTTTCATAAATCCGAGCCTAAATATATGAATCACATAGGTTAGAACTTTATAGATTATGAGACCCTTTACACCGGATAACAGGCACTTCAACTCCATTAAGCATCTCTTATCATGTATTATTGATATGCCGAGCCACTACAGGAATTGATAGGTATGTCGAGGGCCAAAAGCCATCGGCGTGGCCCATATAGCCATCGGCGTAGGCTACGCCGACGGCTGCCCTCGGCGTAGTTCCTCGGCAAAAACCTCCCTCGGCAGAGCCACGGAGGCCGTCGGCATATCAAAAAACCGTCGGTGTAGGAGCTACGCTGAGGGCTGCCCTCGGCATAGCCTATAGGCCGGTTGTAAAAATAATTTCAGTTTTTTTCCAATTTTTTAATCTTTGAATTGTTTGACTCGTTAATCTCTCACTTGGAACATTTTTAACACTAATTACACTTAATCTTTGATTAAACTATGGTCTTGGTCACCCATCCTCACTACTCCACACCCAGCACGCTTAACTTTTTTGTTCCTTCAGAATCAGTTTCCGCGAAGTAAATTTGTACCTTGTTGTCAATACTATGATATCAATCCTATTAACTCTTATATCATCATGTCACATGTTTTTATTTTTTGAAATTACAAAAAATTATTTAAGTAAATAATAATGAATAAGTAAAAATATTATTGAATTAAAATAAAATAAAATAATTAAAATTTTCTATTTTTTATTTAATACGGAATAATTAATATCTTTAAATCCGTAAATTGGAATTCGACAAATAATATGTCTAAATTGATTAAAAAATGAGAGGAATCCAAATATGATGTCCATATCAACTTATCACAAACTATGCCATGAATTAGCCATTTGGTGGTTGCTTCACAAAACCCTCATTTTTTACGCTGGAAAAATGGAAAATGGCTTTTTCGTGCGACGAATAGGAAAACTTTCTCCTGCAACATTGTTTGTCATCCCATGATGCACATGTATGCATAATATGGGCACATTATCCCAAACTATGCCTTGATTCTACCATAACATTGGTCATTTGACCTGAAAGCCATGAAACCTCGAATGAGATAGGTCATTTTGTGAAGGTTTCTTTGAGACATAATCAATATACCAAGTTTGATAATTTTTGTTCAAACTATGTCACATAATATGACACCACACGAAGGTTTCGCATTGTTTGGATCGTTTTTAAATTTTTTTATGCTCGTTTTAAACTATCATCAAACTTTGTCGAACGGCGGGCATGAAGATTCTTTGCTCGGGGCTGAGCCTCGCTAAACTTGAAGTGGATCTCTGATGAAATAGCATATTGTGAACCTAAAAATTATTTTTATAAAAAATCATGACCATCAGATCATGTACCTATAGTTCATATCTGACCCACTCCCTACCGATTCGACAGAAATTTGTCTTTTTCATCAGAGATGGACGGAAAGGTTTGAGATCCTCCTGTTGGGACATTGTCCTTGTAAGGTGGTCTAATATTTTTTCTAAATTGCGTGGTAGCATTTTAAATTATCTATTTACTGGTTGCTTCACAAAATCCACGTTATTTGCGCTCGGAAAATGGAAAATGGCTTTTTAGTGCGACGAATAGGAAAAATTCCTCCTGTAACATTGCTTGCCATCCCATGATGCACATGCATGCACAATATGGGCACATTATCATGAACTATGCCTTGATTCTAACCATTACATTGGTCATTTGACCTGTAAGCTAGGAAACCTCGAATGAGATAGGTCGTTTTGTGAAGTTGTTTTTTAGGCATGATCAATGTATGAAGTTTGATATCTTTCCTTCCAACTATGTCACATAATATGACACCATGCGAAGGTTTCGTATTGTTTGGATCATTTTTGAATTTTTTATGCTCGTTTCAAACTATCATCAAACTTTGTCGAACGACGGGCATGATGATTCTTAGCTCGGGGCTGAGCCTCGCTAAACTTGAAGTAGATCTCTGATGAAATAGCATATTGTGAACCTAAAAAATATTTTTGTAAAAATCATGAGCATCAGATCATGTACCTGTAGTTCATATCTGACCCACTTCCTACTGATTCAGCAGAAATTTGTCTTTTTCATCAGGGATGGACGAAAAGGTTTGAGATCCTCATGTTAGGACATTGTCCTTGTAAGGTTGTCTAATATGTTAAAAAATGGGGGTGGTAGCAATTTGAATTATCCATTTAGTGGTTGCTTCACAAAACCCTATGTTTTTGTGCTCGGAAAATGGAAAATGGCTTTTTGGTGCGACGAATAGGAAAAATTCCTCCTGCAACATTGTTTGTCATCCCATGATGCATATGCATGCACAATATGGGCACATTATCATACACTATGCCTTGATTCTAGCCATAACATTGGTCATTTGACCTGTAAGCCAGGTAACCTCGAATGAGATAGGTCATTTTGTAAAGGTTTTTTTGAAACACAATCAATATACCAAGTTTTATATTTTTCCTTGCAACTATATTACATAATATGACACCACGCGAAGGTTTCGCATAGTTTGGATCATTTTTTAATTTTTATGCCCGTTTCAAACTATATAATATTTTATGTTTCATTTAATTTTTATTTACAAATGTGTAATATATTTGAGTGTAGATGGATAGATCTTATTTTTCTACAAATTTAGATATATTATTTGTATTTTTCTGAATTAGAATGATTTAGTTATGATTTTTTAAAGATTTATAAGGTAAAAGAAAAAAATAGCTATGCCGAGGGGAGCCATCGGCGTGGCTATCCTACGCCGACGGCTGCTTGGGGCGACTGGTCTGATCACGATCTACGCCGACGGCCCCGATGTTTAGCCGTCGCCGTAGCGCCCGGCCGTCGGCGTAGCCGCCCATTCCTGTAGTGAGCACACATTGAAGATAATTAATCTTGACTGGATCCTTGAGTACAACACACGTAGAACAATGTTATATTATTCGTTGGCAAGGAGAGAATTTTTCCTTATGTGTATACATAATTCAGTTACGAAGATTTATGATGTATCTTCAGTTCGATAATTCCACTGAATCGACTGAAACCGAAGGCGATACCTGTGCAACAGTAGCAGTCATGTCGAATCGATGGCACAATGGCAGTTGTAGCTCAGCGTAAGGGTGCACAGTCCATAACTTTGCCCTCGTCTCCGCTTCTTGTGCTTTTTCCTGCTAGACTTGAAGAGGCCCGGGCAAGCCAAATCAAAGTAGAGCAATAAAAAATACGTCTTAGCAATAGTTCTGTTGCTGTCATTGGTTAATTCGGAGCTACAAGGGATTTATTTTTCCAGACTATCCAATTGCTACCTAAAAATGTTGGAAGGAAAATAGAATACACGTGGTAGTGTGTTGTCTTCCTGTAATTGAAGGGAAATTGGAGGTGAGCTGCTCAATTAATTTGCAGGTTCGCCCTTGGAGTCCCTCTCTGTCTCTGCCGCTGCCAGGAAGCCGGTCCTTGGGGCTTGAGGCTTGAGGCTGCCCTCCGGCAACACACGGCCGGCAGCCCTCCAGCGACACGAACACCGGACGAAAAGAGACGAACTCCACACACGAACAAGAGACGAGTTTTTGCGGCGACATACGCCTCGGTGACGGACGCCTCGCCGACGAATGGCTTCTCTTTTACTCTCTCGAACTGAGAACATACCCCTCACAACATACATGGGAGACTACCAGGAGACTACATTTTTTCTCCTAGCTACTACCTCTGTAGAACGCAGTGCTTACATGGACTTATGTAGGCAGCATGGACACACACTGCCCACCACCACCGTGCACTCACGCAGACACACCACACGGCCACTAACTGCATGCACGCACACCACACCGGCCATCCATACATGACCCGGCCAAACAGCTAACAACCTGATGCATGCAGCTAACAAACTTTCTCAAGATTAGTGCCAACACATTTTAGTGGTAGGTTCACTTCGAAACTATACACTAAAATGTGCCTAGATGCATTCCTTTCGTAAAAAGTAAAATATCTTATATTTTGGAACAGAGGGAGTACTAAACATAAGAAGCTGCCAGATCATTTAAAAATGAGATCAAGATAATTGTGGAATCAGTTTCTGACTAATCTATAACAGGCTGCATGGTAGTTTGAAATTAGATCAAGACAATGAATTGACAGGTGTAAAAGTTACCACACAGATTCCTTTCAACACAAATAAACTTGAAATGGGAAGAAAAGTACGTTTCAAAACCAAAATCCAGTGGCCTTTTATTCATCTAGAAAAGCGAAAGCACAAATGTATATCACTATCAAGCTAGACAACTGAATTCTTCTTGTTGACCTTCCGCATTCATGTAACTGACGTGCAAATGGGTGTTCCGCATAAACTCATGTGAAGAACATAAAGAGACTAGCAGATATATATTGCAATCAGCATCAGTCGCCGTGATTTGACTTTCTAATACATGAGTGCTACTACAACATGAAAACAAAACCAGAAGATCACGAATTCATTTGAAACCAAAAAAGAAAAGAAAATCTACTGCACACTGCACTCACTTTCATTCATTTGAGCTTATCCATTATTTCACAGGATCACGAATTCATTTGAAACCAAAAAAGAAAAGAAAATCTACTGCACACTGCACTCACTTTCATTCATTTGAGCTTGGTTTCACATCTCTATCCATTATTTCACAGGACAAGTTCCTTGCAAGCGTTAACTCCTTGTGTTGGATGGATTAGTTTATCCAAGTTCAGGCTCCAAACGGTAACAAGCCTGTTTGTTAATGATCCATGGGGTGGTGCATAGAAAATCGCTCAAGATTGTTGCGGAATAATATTTTATTACGAAGATAACCACATTAAATTGGAAATTACTATTTTTGAAGAAATAATTGTATGATTTGCATGCAGAAGAGAATGTGTTCAAATCAATATTATGTTTACTCAACATTACTAGTAGTACAATTTATCCTATAACTAAAAACAGTTATCAGATAAAATACACCGAATTCAAAAGATTCATTAGCAGCTTTTGCTCAAAGAATACAAAGATCGACTGAAATGTATGAAAGCATCATCAAGCTGCGGATGGAATATGAGAAGGCATCTTCCACACAGAAAGATACTAATTAAGGTAGTGTATTTCATCAACAACGTTCTCAATACAACTTTGAAATGATATAGCATTTGTGAAAGATGGCAACCCACTACCGCAAATGCACTATGACGTGTAGAGGAAGAGGTGATTTCCTTCGGAACAAAGTGACATACAACATGATGCCGGCGTTAACAAATAAAAATATTGGTCAGAACTAATAAACAACTAGTTGCGTCATATAATCCTTAAAATCTGAACACGAGGAATAACCATTTTGAGTGCTGAACAGTAATCAAGAAGAACAAAAATGAAGTGGGGCATGCAAATAATTTCATTTTCCTCTGAAGCAAAAAAAAAAATGGCCACGAGGACTGTAGTAACCATTTCTGTATATTTATTTCTAAGCAAAAAAGGTTATCTGTCTTATAATTCCTACAGATAATTCAGCCAGAAGGAAAATACCAACTAGCAACCACTGAAAGTAACCACTGAATAAATTTAAATTCATGTAAGAAAATAAGAGACTAGCAACCAATGAAAGTAACAGAAGTCGTCATGATTTGACTTTCTATTGTGTGATTGCTACAATGCTAGTACAGCAGTTCAACATGAAACTGAAACCGGATGACCATGCACTCGTTTGAAGCTTGTAGGGGATTACATTAGAGGGAAACAAAAACATACGAAAATTAAACATACTGCAGCTTGCATGTTGATCTTGCGCTTGGTTTGAGATCTCTATCAATTAGGTTTCCCTCATTTGAGCTTGGTTTGACATCTCTATCAATTATTCCACGAGTCACAAGTTTAACTGCTTGTTGATCACATGGATTAGTTCATCCAAGTTAAGGGCCCCACACAGTAACAAGCTTGTTCTATAACGATACAAGGGTTTGTGCATAGTTATGAGATCCAGTCCTTGGGAATGGCCTGTGCCCGCTTTGTGTGGTCCCGGAGTCGGGCACACACATTATGTTTATCTGTCCCGCGGCTTGCTTCCAATGTAACTTCACTCACGAGGCACTGGGGCATGATTGGTAGGCCTTGGACCTGGGGGAATTCCTGGAAGCCAACACAAACCATACTGACAAGAAGAGACGACTCCTATGGTTGGTGTTTGCGGTGATGACCTGAATTCTATAGAATATCCGTAATAAGATGGTCATAGAGAGTGTCTTTCTGAGCCGTGCCTCTGACTCGATCTTCAAATTTTTGGATTTTTCATAGCAATGGTACCCCCTGTGTAGGAAGCGAGACAGGGAGCGGCTGGACGTGATGATGAAGCACCTGATAGCACAACCCACCGATTGGCTACACCGTCTAGCCGCTGAGTGCTACTCCTGGAGGGAGTTGTTTCATGTTTCTGTGTTTGTGCATTTTCGCTTGTGCTGGACGTGGGCATATGTGCGCTGTTTGCCGTAACTTGCGTTTTCTGTTGTTTCTGACTCTTGTTTGTTGGCATGTACTGGATATTGATACGTCCATTTTGCATCACTATTCTATGTCATAATTCTCTATTATTTATTGATATATTTCGTATTGAGAGGTGATACTTATGTTATTTCATCTATTTTTGCATGGTTGATGACTTTTGGAGCATGGCCGCTGCAGTCAGGATTCTGATGGAAAAGGTGCTGTTTGGAGGCAAAATTCGCGAAGATCAGAAAATCCCGGAAAATATACGGAAAATTCTATTTTTTCAGAAGACTCAGGATGCCAGAAAATGGAGTGGAGGTGGGCCACAGGGAGCCCACACCACCCCATGGCGCGGGCAGGCCTAGGCCGTGCCTAGGAGTGGTGTGGCCGCCCTGGCCCACTCCAGCCTCTCTCCTCTGGCGTATATCATCCCAACGAAACCCTAAGACTCGGGGAGCGACCACAGAAAGATTCCGCCGCTTCTGCGGGGTGGAAAACACCGAGAGAGAAAGATCTCTCCGGCAGACAGATTTCTGTCGGGGGAATTCCTTCCCGGAGAGGGAAGATCGTCGCCATCAACACCACCATCAAGCTGGACTTCATCGGGATCATCATCACCATCATCACCACCATCATCACCATCAGCACCCTCATCACCATCTCCATATTGTTGTGACAATTGCGTTGAATCTTGCATAGTTCATACGGGAAAATTTCTCGGTGTTGATTACTCTTTGTAGTTGATGCTATTGATTGAACCATTGAATTATTGTTTATGTTCAGATTGTTATATATCATTATTCTATCTCTGATCATGATCCATATGATGTCTTGTGAGTAGTTCGTTTTGTTCTTGAGGACATGGGAGAAGTCTTGTTGTTAGTAGTGGAGTTGCGTTGAGAAAGATTCAGTAGATTGTTATTCAAGTTGTGGTGTACTTCTTCTAGTGGTGTCATGTGAACGTCGACTACATGACACTTCACCTATATGGGCCTAGGGGAATGCATTGTGTATTTGGCTACTAATCGTAGGGGTTGCCGGAGTGACAGAAACCTGAACCCCCATTAGGAAACCATTGCACAAGGGATGTAAGGGTCTTAGAGTTTAAAGCTGTGGTTAGGTGTCTACCTCAATTACTTTCTTGTACTTACGGATGTTTGCAAGGGGTATAATCACAAGTATGTATTAGTCTTGGATGGGGCGGTACATTAGCACAGGTTCACCCGCACAACACTTAGCAAGCTAAAGAAGATTAATCAGCTATATGAAGCGAAAGCACTTGACAGTCTTCCCATGTGTCCTCAAGAACGTTTGGTCATCTTAAGTAATACAACCGGCTTGTCCTTTGCTGCATAAAGGATTGGGCCACTTGCTGCATTTATTCCTACTGTCTTTTATTTACTCGTACTTTGTTTATTGCTTTATCGGAAACCCCTAAAAATCCGTCTGCTAAGTATTTGCAAAGAATTCCTGATCCATACCACTAGCCAGCACCTTCTGCTCCTCGTTGGGTTCAACACTCTTACTTATCGAAAATACTGCGATACACCCCCTATACTTATGGGTCATCAAGACTATTTTTTGGCGTCGTTGCCGGGGAGTGAAGCGCTATTGGAGAGTGGAACTTGTAAAGGAAACTTCTACTGTTAGTATTGTTTAGTTCTGCTAGTTGCTTTATTTTCGTTATGGATAATTTGGTGAGTTTCTTATTTGGTAATGCTACTACCACTGCTAAGGTAGTAGATAAGCCACCACCTGCTGAGAAAGATGTTTTCAAAATTCCTACAAGAATTATTGATCGTGTTATGGATAACTACTACGTTGAGTATGGAACTGTCCATCTCGGTGATCATTTACTCTTTATACACGAATTATGCGAGTTGTTCAAGTGTGCAGGTATTACTACAGATCAAGTTAAGAAGAAGTTATTCTCATTATCACTGAAAGGAAGAGCTGAGGAATGGTATAAGCTGCTGAAGAATGGTCAAGCTCTAGAATGGGAGGAAATAGTGCCTCTCTTTTATTCAAAGTTTTATCCTCCTAGTGAGATTCATAAAGATCGGAATCAAATATACAACTTTTGGCCTCTTGATGGAGAGAGTACAGCTCAAGCTTGGGGGAGATTGAAGTTACTAATGCTCAAATGTCCCATTCATGAGCTCCCCAACAATAATTATCAACAACTTTTATGCAAGGCTCCCTCTACATGACAAGGATTTATTGGATGCCTCTTGTGCTGGATCATTCACTCGTATGGAAGAAGAAGTTAAATGGGACCTTCTAGATCGTATTCAAGATAATGCTGAAGCTTGGGAGAATGACAAAGGTAGAAAGTCAGGTATAAATTATGATTATGAATGCATTGAATCTTTTATGGGAACTGATGACTTTCAAAATATTAAAAATGCTTATGGTCTAGACTCTCAAGCTATTGCTTCTTATTTTAAGGCTTTTGCTTCCTACATTGAAGTGCCTCAAAAGAAGTGGAATAAGTATCATGAACCTTATAAAGATATTGCTAAGAGTGTTCCTGCAAGAAATCCTGAAGTTTATACTGCTAATCATGTTTTACCTGAACCTTATATTGAGAAAATGCCTTTTCCAGTTAAGGTAAAGGAACATTCTATGATGGCTAGTATGGTAGATGAAAGTATGAATAAAGCTGTTGAACCTGATAAACAAATGGTTGATGAACCTATAATAGCAAATGTGAAAGACTTTGTCACTGAGTATGAGGAAGAGGAACACACTATCCTTTGTAAGGATACCTCTAATATTGTTTCACATAGTAGTGTTATGAGAGCTAGTATTCCTGTGTTTTCTGTTAGAATAAGTGATCATTGCTATGATGGTTCTTGTGATAGCTATGTTGTTAAGTTTATACATGATACTGAAAGTTACTATGAAAGAGGAAAAGGTTTTCTTGTGTATCTCAATAATATCAAGTTTCCTCGTTTTATGCTGAAAGTTTTTATGTTGCACATCTTTTGCCGTCTTATGCAAGTTGCCTTTGGTTTCAATAACTTGTTTGTTTACAAGGTTCTCTTGCATAGGAAGTAGGTTAGACTTAAATGTGTGTGTGTATTTTTGCTTCTTAATGCTCTCTTTCACTTCAATTCATATCCCTATGAGAGCTTCTTCAAATTATCATGCCCATCTTAATGGCTATAAAGAAAGAGCTTTATGGGAGACAACCCAATTTGTTTTTGCTTTCAGTTTGTTTTTGTTTCTTTGAGTCTTGAAAGTTATTTCTTCGATAATAACCGCTCCTTATCCGTTTTGTTTGGTTTTTGTGTCAAGATCAACCTCTAATGAGAGAGAAGTAAGATTTGGGGAAGTTGCTGTCCCGAAACAGATTTTTGTGCTTCACCGTATACATTCGTGAGAGATCTCTGTATGTCGGATTGATCTGTAATTTTTTGGCTTCTGTCCTAGGTTGTTATTTAACTTTTTTTAGTTTTGCACTTTTTGATTTGAGCAACAGAAGATTTTCGAAAAATTTGATCTTTACCTGCTGGTCTGTTTTGACAGATTTTGCCACTCTTGCATTTGCTTCTTTATTCGATTTCCTTTTTGAATTATTTTTGGGTTTCGGAAGGAGTTGCTACAGTAGCTTTTGTTTTGATGGTTTTCAGTTGGATTTGGGCTCAAAAGGTTTTATCACTTCACTTATACTAATGTTGCTAATGAGAACTGTGTGAAGTTTTGTGTGAAAGAAATTTCCAGGAAGTGGAGACAATGGTGTAATAAGGAAGAGAAGGGTTTTATGACTCAAGTAATAAGTGTATGAAGATGAAGATATTGATGATTCAAGTGGTGACTCCGGAAGAATCCACTAAATACCAAATTCAGAGACCTACAGAGTTCGTGTTCAAATAGGTAACGATTCTGGTAAGAAAAGTTCAGCGAAAATACTATCCAACTATATTTTTGCAATTTTCAGTCAATAAGGAAAGCTACGAAGCGAAAAAGGGACGGAAACAGAGCCAAGGTGGCTCACACCACCCTGTGGCGTAGGCCCACCCCTGGCCGCGCCACCAGGTGGTGAGTCCACCCCGGACTCCGCCTCCGACTCGTTTTCTCCCAGTACCTTCCTTTTGATATGAAACTTTGTAATATATAACCCCCCGGATCCCCCGAGGTTCGTATATCGTGTTTTCGTCGTGTTTTTGTTTCGATCTGTTTTTGTCAGGACATACTCTCTGAAAGCTTAGAAGCACAATGTTGTTCGCCAAGGATAAAGGGAAGGAGCCCATGGAGGAAGACCTCCAAGACCCCGGGAAGGAGAAGGAGATCAAGAGTGAAGGTGAAGAAGAGGCAAAGCGCACCGGCACTACCATTGCAAGCATTGGAGTGGTGGAAAATCCAGCCATTGGAGGGAAGCATCCTCATCACCGTTCAGATCCCTGCCATGCAGGAAAGAAGACTTCAAGGAGGAAGAGTGGGGAAAGAATAGCAAGAGATGGGATTCTCAACACGACATGATCATGAGCCGCATTGAGCAAAACTCACAGCTGATTCGTAATCTCACCTTCGAGATTGAGGACTTTGGGAAACTTATCAAAGAGCTCATCGAGAGGATACCACCACCACCACCGATGGAGTAATTCGTCATCAGTTTTGGCATCCCCTTGGTTTGTTCCAAGCGTGGGGGAGTGCCGCGGTATCATATCACTATCTTCTATTTTTTTACCTTATTAGTAGAGTCATATCATGAATAGAGGAGTTATTATGTAGTATGGTTTGCATTATGGAAGTGTCCCCTCTCTTGTTAGATATGTATCTCTTGGTGTGAGTTTCCGTTATGGAATATTAATGAGAAGTTCTATCATTTACTCTTATGCATAGATTATATTAGTTTTCAATTCATGGTTATATGATTGATCTTGTTGTTAGTATTGGTATCACTCTGGGATCATTAAGTTAATTTAGTTGGTTTTGGCAAACCTGACTCGGTTAGTAGCAACACCTTTTTGAGAGTTGAAAAGAAAAAGATAGTAGTACTCTAGAGAAAAATTATTTCATCATCTTTCTTTCTTGATTTGCTTATAAGTCTAGTATTCTCTAGTTAAGATCTTTTGTGCTTCCAAGGAAGATTGCATGTTTGTCTTTATCATTTGTATGTTTGATTGTTTCCCTCAACTCTTGTACTTGCTACCCAGCCTTGCTAGCGAAAAACCTGTACTGAGAGGGTATTCTTCTCGTGCATCCACCTCCTTTAAACCAAAACCCACGCCATTTGTGTCCACCATACCTACCTAGTAGCATTATTGCTATTCCAAGTAAATTCCTGTTTTGTCTACCTCCCAAATTAAACTTGTTATGGGAAAATTAGTGATTAAAGCTCTCACGAACTTGATGGCACACTTTACTTTCTTGCATTTAATAAACTTGAACCATTGGGTCCTTCTTTGTTGCGTGTATGCTTGCGGTTTATGAGTTGAAGTTAGCCAAACCATGTATCATGGGGACCGCTTTCAACACTTCATTTGGTACTTTGTACCTAGTTGATATCATGTTCTTTTGCTTATGGATCCCGGCGGTGTGAAATAAAAGTGGAACTTGTAAGATCATGGAGTTTATATGTGTGTTAGAGAAATGCCTAGGCCGCTAGCCTAAGCCATGCCTAATCATGGTGGAAACTTGCAGCATAACTATAGTGAGCATTCTATGAAGCATCCTCAATAAAAACCTATGCAAATAGCAAATAAAAAGATCGCTGAGATGCTCACTGTCTGTTTGTCTTGTCATTTTAATTATGGGATAGCTCCTGTGTCATGTGCAACGGGTACCCCGTTGACGGTTCTCAATGATACGCATGTATTTACAATGACAAGAGCTTGCTCGTGACTGAAGTTGAGTAGCATGAGGATCGGTACTCAAGGCGCATGGGACTCCAATTTATAATTTGTCAAGCATACCCTCTTAGTTGTGTCACTTTAACCTTAATCACCAAAAGATGCCTATGATAGGGGCAATGAGAGCTGAAAGCTAGTAAGTATCATAATTTTTGGGAGCTCTTTATGAGACTTGCAATCCCTGCTTCCCTCTGCGAAGGGCCTTTCTTTTACTTTGCAGTTGAGTCAGTAAACCTATTCCCTTCTATCTCAGCAAGTATTTTGAGTTGATGTGTTTCATTCATTCATATGATGATTTATGCATTCATGTTTCTTATGTTCCTTGTTTTGCACATTGCTCTTATCTTGAAGTTTACTACTTTGAAAGCTTTCTTTAAAAACCAGCTATTTGTGAACTCTAGCAAATTATCAACTATTCTTCGACCAAGAGCTAAGTTTGCTATTACCAATTATGATTCACTTTATGTATCCTTATTGTGCTTCCTTTACTCATTGCAAGTTGAGTTATATAATGGTGAGTTGTCTTCTATTATGATCTATGTATTTGATGAATGTGATGCTTCGTGTCCGTATTCTTTTATCGACTCTTCACTCCATAAACCTGAGGCCATGTTTATTGAGCTCAGTTTCGCTTGGGGACAAGCGAAGTCTAAGCTTGGGGGGAGTTGATACGTCCATTTTGCATCACTATTCTACGTCTTAATTCAACATTATTCATTGATATATTTCGTATTGAGAGGTGATACTTATGTTATTTCATCTATTTTTGCATGGTTGATGACTTTTGGAGCATGGACCGATGCAGTCAGGATTCTGATGGAAAAGGTGTTGTTAGAGGCAAAATTCGCGAAGATCAGAAAATCCCGGAAAATATACGGAAAATTCTATTTTTCCAGAAGACTCGGGATGCCAGAAGATGGAGTGGAGGTGGGCCACAGGGGGCCCACACCACCCCATTGGCGCGGGCAGGCCTTGGCCGCGCCTGGGAGTGGTGTGGCCGCCCTGGCCCACTCCAGCCTCTCTCCTCTGGCGTATATCATCCCCACGAAACCCTAAGACTCGGGGAGCGACCATAGAAAGATTCCGCCGCCTCTGCGGGGTAGAAAACACCGAGAGAGAAAGATCTCTCCGGCAGACAGATTTCTGCCGGGGGAATTCCTTCCCAGAGAGGGAAGATCGTCGCCATCAACACCACCATCAAGCTGGACTTCATCGGGATCATCATCACCATCATCACCACCATCATCACCATCAGCACCCTCATCACCATCTCCATATTGTTGTAACAATTGCGTTGAATCTTGCATAGTTCATAGGGGAAACTTTCCCGGTGTTGATTACTCTTTGTAGTTGATACTATTGAGTGAACCATTGAATTATTGTTTATGTTCAGGCTGTTATACATCATTATTCCATCTCTGATCATGATCCATATGATTGCTTGTGAGTAGTTCGTTTTGTTCTTGAGGACATGGGAGAAGTCTTGTTGTTAGTAGTGGAGTTGCGTTGAGAAAGATTCAATAGATTGTTATTTAAGTTGTGGTGTACTTCTTCTAGTGGTGTCATGTGAACGTCGACTACATGACACTTCACCTATATGGGCCTAGGGGAATGCATTGTGTATTTGGCTACTAATCGTAGGGGTTGCCGGAGTGACAGAAACCTGAACCCCCGTTAGGAAACCATTGCACAAGGGACGTAAGAGTCTTAGAGTTTAAAGCTGTGGTTAGGTGTCTACCTTAATTACTTTCTTGTACTTACGGATGTTTGCAAGGGGTATAATCACAAGTATGTATTAGTCTTGGATGGGGCGGTACATTAGCACAGGTTCACCCGCATAACACTTAGCAAACTAAAGAAGATTAATCAGCTATATGAAGCAAAAGCACTTGACAGTATTCCCATGTGTCCTCGAGAACGTTTAGTCATCTTAAGTAATACAACCGGCTTGTCCTTTGCTGCATAAAGGATTGGGCCACTTGCTGCATTTATTCCTACTATCTTTTATTTACTCGTACTTTGTTTATTGCTTTATCGAAAACCCCTAAAAATCCGTTTGCTAAGTATTTACAGAGAATTCCTAATCCATACCACTAGCCGGCACCTTCTGCTTCTCGTTGGGTTCGACACTCTTACTTATCAAAAATACTGCGATACACCCCCTATATTTGTGGGTCATCAGATATTTTATGGAGGTTGCTTTATTTATAAAGCTGGATGAAATCCTGTTTCGAGGAGGTTATTAGCTAAAGTTTCCTGAGCAGAAGATATCGGAGAAAACGTTTAATGCGAAGATAACCGCATTGATATATCGTTCCTTCATGCTACTCCCTCCGTTTGAAAATATAAGATGTTTTATCTTTTGTGAGGCGGATGTATCTAGACAACTTTTAGTGTGCAACTTCAGTCTGAATCCACACACCAAAAAATGTCTAGATACATTCGCTTTACAAAAGTTAAAACATCTTATATTTTGAAACGGAGGCAGAAGATGGCAACCAATCGCTACATTTGTAGTATCAGATATGATTTTTCAGAACTGTTGGCAGGAAGTTCATCGCATGGATAATGAAATGATGACAGGCACACACATATTTGAAGATGATGATGAACCAGTATTACAGCTTGCCTCAGTGCTAGGACTTGGGAAGTGCAGAATTCAGGAACTACATGAGGAAGAAATTCTATAGCTGGCCTCTCGAAAGACTCCTTACTTTATCAAAATCACTCAAGCCAAGAGAGCTCATGCTAACCAGGCTCTCCAACAGCTCTATCATTCTTATGAATCTGAAGGTCGGAAGTCGGCAGAGACTGGGGATACGGGAGACAGGATGAGCGAGTACCTTGAGAGGCGAGAGGACGCCGCTGCCGCAGGACAGGAAGAAGCGGAACACGCTACCGTTGTTGTTTCCCGTGGATGTGCTGGTCCTGCTGATGCCGGTGGTCACAACCACCATTGATAGAAGGACGGATGACGGGACTGCCGGCGGGCGAGCGAACAACCGCCAAAATGGAGGGGTCCCACCAGCCTTGGAGGGGTGCTGTGCTAGTGGTGGTCCGGCCGTCCGCTGAATGCTATATGCCACCCGTTTGCGGCTAGCGCCGCACAAAAGGCACACTACTATTGGGCTGGCCCACTTTGCGTCAATTTTGCTTTCATTATTTGTTTTTTTTCTGTTTTCTGTTTTTATTTTGTTTTTTATTTCTTTTTTTGATTTTATTTTTTCTATTTATTTTTATTTCATCCCTGTTTATGTTTTCTAAAAATATTGTTTTTCCGAATTTTGGTTAATGATATTTGAAATTGGTTCATTATTTTTAAAATTGATTCCTGATTTTTCGAATTGGGTTCGTGATTTTTGAAATTTTGTTCCTGCCTTTAATTTTTGGTTCATGGTTTTTGAAATTGGTTCATGATTTTTCTGCAATTGGTTTATATTTTTCTAAATTGGTTTGTGATTCTCGGAAATGGTTCATGACTTTTTAAAAATTAATTCATAATTTTCAAAAATGGTTAATAATTTTCGATTTCTTTTCATGTTTTTTGAAAAAAAATCATAATTTTGAAAATTTGCTCATGATATTAAGAAAAACTTCACTAATATTTAAAAATATTCACAATTCTTAAATCATTATTATAGAGAATGTTCAAAGTTTAAATAAAATATAGAAAAAGAAACCGAAAAAAAAGAAGAGAAAAGAGAAAAACGGAATCTCGTCAACTGGGCCAGCCCACTTACTGCGCTACTTCAGGTGGCCCACGTGCGTTGCGCTGCTTCAAGCGGCTTATAGCACACCCCCTTCCGACCGAGCTACCTGGTTGGTGGGCAATTTTTTTTTGACAGGTCACACATGGCTAGGGTTCTGAGTCGAGTGGGCTCCAAGAAAACAAAGTTCAGCTTGATTTTGGCTATTTAGGTCAGTTCTTTTATTGGCTTAAAAAATAAGTTGTCCCCTCTCCAGCTTCTGTCGTAACGCCCGACTTATTAGTTGGAACTTTTAAATTAGTTACGCCATGATTTGAAGCCTTGAGTAATAAGGTGGGCCGCTTATGGGAGTAGCTAGAGAGGGGGCAACTTATTTTCTTAGCCAGCAAAAGAACTGGGCCTAAATAGCCAAAGTTCCCAACCGAGAACCAACAATGCATCCAAACATATTGTGAAACATCTTTGTTCCAAATACACTGGTACCTCGACATTCCGTGTGTACTATAACTTTAAGCATATTCTATAAGTTAAAACATTTTTTAGCCACAAATGAAATGGTCACATGCTATTTCCCTGCAATTTGTTTTCAGCAAGAGGTGGAAAGGTAAACATGCAAATAGAATGGTTACATCATTCCACACATCTACTCACATGATAAAAATGACATGATAAACAATATCTGGATGGCTTTCTCAACGCATATCGCATGTAGATGGGTATGTTAACAACATATCTGTTAGACTAACAGATAACAACTATTCACTTTCTTTTGAGGGAAATGCTAACAATATATATTTGTTTCATGAGAAGAGTTACCAGAGACTAGAGATGTGTGCGAGTCTTATATATACCTGTGCCATAGGATGTCAAAACAACCGTGACATGGATTCATATTTTTTGCTCTATGTCTTTACCTATAGTCTATATAAAATTTTGGAGGAAAACAAAAATACGAGAATCGAGGAAGTGAGGGCAAAGGAGCTGAAAGACACCCGTGACGACTGCTTTGCAATGCGAAAAAGAGGGTGAACAATGAATTAGTAAATGAGTACTAGTTCTCAAGAGTATAAGGGTGGCTGACCAAAGATGTCTACCCACCATCTTCCTCCATCCCCTCTCTCCGGCCACTTCGGGATTTGTCCACCTAAAGTCCAAGTATCATTAATTGGGCAGAATACTGGAATTGTGGGTCGTGTTGACCCTATCAGTATAGCTCTCGGGTGAAGTCTTCGGTTCAGAAACAGGGGTACTGCCAGTATTTCATAATAGAGAGAAATGTAAAGATAACAATTGGGATGTCGTCAGCATGATATGCTCTAGCTATATGCTCTTGTTCTACATTTCTATGACACTCTAATAGCTAGTCGATGATTTCGTGTTGAGATTATATGATTTTGCTTTCCTAGATTATGGAGTGATTTGTTCAACTTTGAGAGTGTAAAGCTTTTGATGTGTGAAGTTTATGTAATTTTCAGGAGGCAATAGACCTACTTGTTCATTTTGAGAGAGATGCTTAAAGTTGGTGAAAGTATACCATTAGCAGCTTTCCTATGGTGTAGTTCATTATGTTTCTGATTTCTGGAACGGCATTAAGGGTGCACTCTAGTGATATTTGAGGTACAGCTACCATACAATTGGTGCATATGCCGGTTAAATTTTCCGTTGCTACGAGAGTGGAAAGGTCGCTGTGATATTTGAGGTACAGCTACCATACATTAATGAATCTGCAAGGCTCTTCTCTATACTTGACTTTGCCTCGACTTCCCTCATTGGAGCGTTTCTCGTCATTGGCTTCATCACCTCTAGATACAAGAGTAATCGAGAATGAGAGGTACATAAGTGCAAGAAGGGATTATCAATTGAGGTTGAAGAGCTATTATTTTCTCAAATGACGGGGAGGAATCAAAGAAAAACAATGCAATATTTGCTTTCGAAGCATGGTTCTGAAGTGGCAAAAATAAAAACAATCTCCATATACACTGTCAGAATCATATGCATTGTATGCTCTAGTTGAACATCTTTGGGCTCATGCCTTCTTTGTTTGCAGTCAAATGGTGCTAGGTATGACCCAAACATACAAAACATAATATGCATATTATGCTCTTATACGCTACTTGTTAGTTGGTCACTTTGAATTTGTGGAAACTAACCTGTTTAAAAATGAACTTTTATTTGAACTAGTCGCTCACTCGGTAAGTTCTGGCCATTCTTTTAATGTGAGTTTCTTCCAACCAAACACAAATATTTCTTTTCACATTGGTGTTTTCTCCAGGAGATAAAAAAGAATACATGCAATTAGGATGGCCACGTGAGTTTACAGTCTGCTCATGATATTATTGATTTCCTCAACACATATTCCATGTTTGCCATTTTTTTGAAGAAGAGCTAACAAATAGTTGAGATATAAAGAAGCCATATATATGCCACTACTGCACTGCCTTGGGAGTTAGGATGTCAAAGGGAGGCAGATATAAGTATCCAACTTCAGATCATCTGAAATATTGGAAGAAATCAAATAGATCATGGTAGCATTTACTAAGTTGATGATGTAATTCTTGACCATCCCTAGCACTAATTGTGTGCAGTGGCTCCATTTTCGAAGCCTTAGAAGATTCTTGCGTTATAAAGATAGATGTCATGGAGAAGATGTATTTGAAAACACTCTACCAGATTGAGTAAAATACATCTACGGTACATATAGTTCTAAGGTAGAAGGTCTAAGGAACACATGCCTAGCTATGACGGAGTGGGGCCAGCTCCTTCAAATCCCTGGGAGGAGCTGTGAGCAGAAGCTCTCCATCTCAACTCCACATTCTAAAAGATAAACTCTACTCTATGTTCTCTAGGGATTTCGTGATATAGAGCTTCTCAACTTTTCTTCTTTATCCATGGAGCATCAGCTCCCATTTTCATTATGAAAATCGATACTTCTCTATTGATCCACGATCCTTCCCAGCGGAAAGTTTAAATGAAACGGTGCTGAGAGCAGTATTTCTCCCAAGGAGACTAGATTTTATTTTCCTTTTGGAGTCACATTTTATGTTTTTTTTAGTCCAAATTATATCGCATAATTCCACATGGATTTATAGGTTCGTAGAAAATACCTGTAGGTATATCTGTGGAAAATAATTCAAAACTTTCTGATAATTTATACAAACCGGACCCAGTAAGGGGTTTAAGGTCACTAGTAGAAAAAGGCTTATAGCAGCCATTTTCGAGTAACACACAGAATAATATACACGCCACTACTGCCTTGGCAAATTCCGCCACCACTAAAACCTAGTAGTGGCATTCAGTGTAATTCAAACGTCACAAGTAATTGGGTCCCACATATCAAACCGGTAGTAGTATAGTGGTGGCGTTCACGATATAAACCGGTGGCGTTTGCCAAAAAAGTCACGAATAAAAAATAACCCCCGCGGGTTTTTTTTCCCGAACCGCAACCAACGCTTTGTCGTCTCTCACAGAATCTTTCCCGCGCTCTCTCCCCACCCCGCATGCCGCCGACGCATCCCGTCCACATCCCCTGTCGCATAGTCGTCGTCTCCGCCTCCGCTTTCGCATCAATTCGCGCATCCACCCCTCTATTCTGTGTCGCCGTTTGCCTCGAACTCCACATCCATGTCGTCGTCCTGTCTCCGCTTCCGCATCCACGCCAACGTCCCGTCCCCGTCGTCCCCACCGCAACCACCTCAAGCTACCTCCTCTTCCGTACCATGCTGGCAGTGAGCCTCTCTGTCCCATTTTCTTATATATTTTGGCTAATAATGTGTACGTTTTAGTTGGTAGATGATTTAGTGCACACTTAGTTGCTAGATGATTTAGTATATATTAGTGTAGATTTCGGTAAATTAATATAGTTTACTTGGTAGATGATTTTAGTATATACTAGTAACGATTTAGTTTAGTGTAGATTGAATTTAGTTTAGTTTGTAAAACATTCTAATTGTTCAGAACTGTAGATAAAATTTATTGACTAATAATTAGTCAAGTTTGACTAATAATGTATTGTTTTTAGTGCTAACTATGTCGTAGACATGGCCAAAGTACCGTGGTGTGCACCAGAAGGCGACTAAGGTCCCCGCGAGAGGGGGCTCAGTACATGAAGTGACCCTCAGCTGGCCACGTGCGCCTACGACTACACGGCAATTCAGCACTTGGGGCCAAACGCACGTCTTAACTTTCAGCAAGATCGAGCGAGGACACATCTCAATGGGGCCTCGGGTATGAGGTTCTGTACGAAGGCTCGGGAGATGGAGCACCGTCAGACGGAGAGGAAGCTGGTACAAAGGAAATAGAGGGAGTGCCAATAGGAGGAGTCAGACCCCGTCTTGAGGCCATTTCTCGACAATCCCGAGGTGATGTTGTATAATTTCCAGGTCTTCGGCACGGGCTCCTCCCCATGAGCCAGGTCTTCGGCACGGTCTCCTCCACCATGCACTAGGAGGCCGGCCCTTCTAGGACCGACAATGTGGGCCCCTCCACGCATACTATGGTTTCAGCCCTGCCGACTTTACCACCAAGCCGATGTCGTCTTTGCACTCGTCAGACTTTGACTTTGACTCCAACAGCTCTGATGGTTTCATCGACTAGGAGTAGAGACTTAGGATGTTTCTTATGCAGCTGATCATACTAGTTATCGTACTATATCTTGCTAGACTTTACAATGCTTAATATGTAATTAATGTTCTACTTATATATCATGCTATATCTGCTAGAGTTTAGAATGTTTAATGCTTATGCAACATGATGCTAAGTTAAGATGGTCATATATGCAACATATGGATCCGTCGTGCGTCATGTGTGGTTACACCTCATGTATGGACAGGAAGTTTCACATAGTGCTCCCTCGGAACTTTGAAACTAGAACTGTATGTTCTTTGAACTAGATATATGGAATTTACCTTTGTTCAAACTGTATGTGCTATGACAGTTCGAACTAACTGTTATTTTCTAATGGTTTTACTCATAACATCCCATGCAAGTAAAGATCTGGATTCTTGGAGAAGGTCTTCAGAAGAATGCAAGACTATGAAATGTTTGAAGTTATCATTGAGTCACACAGAAAGCCCAGACCTAACTTCATGTTTCAAGTCACCAATGAGCAACGACCGTCACCTATTTCAGTGGACCTACCTAGACACAATTTGTCAATCGCTACCAGATGAATGTTGGGGACATCATCCTCTTCACCCTCGACTATATGGAACACATCACTTACTTTGATTGCATTGACCCCAACTAGTCACAGGATGAGGACGGGTATGACGATAAGTATGCCGAGGAGTAGATAGCTTAAATAGTGTATATGCAAGCGTGTTACCTGTCTAGCTAGATAAATGCAGTAATAATAACTTCTTGATGATGTTACTTTATTTGTGCTGCTACAATATATGAATATCCAATGTTTGATATATAATTGTCGTGCAAATTCAACAACATTAAACTAAGTTTTCTTAATTTTTGAAAATATACTAGAGGCGTGCAATATACTGTGAACGCCACGGAAAAACAATATAGTAGTGGCGTTCAAGATACACGCCACTAGTGACACCTCACTGGCGGTGTTCCGTAAGAACGCCACTGGTAATGTTTTTATTGGTGGCGTTCTAGCCACACACCACCGGTAGAAATTACCAAGTGGCGTGCGATTAGTGGCGTGCCGGTTCAACGCCACTAACTTCGTTTTCCAAACACCACTAATAAGTTATTTCCTACTAGTGTGTAGAAGTGTAGACTATGGATAAGGGAACCAAAACCCTATCGTCGTTCGCCTCAGGCAACTTAGGGGGTCCCATCCGCCAAATCACGCATTCCCCCATCGCCACCGGAGGATGTCATTGTTCCACGTGGCAGCGGAGCGCCCTTGCCTGTTTCCTTTTCATAGTCCTTGGTGGTCTCCCCTCTCCAAATAGACTCAGATCTAGCTCTAAGGTCACCGGCTCAGCTGACTCAGTCGCCTCACCTTCCCATATCGGTTTTCCCAAGGTTGTGATGGCAGCTTCTTGTGGCATTTTTGGTCTCGCCTCACCTTCCCATATCGGTTTTCCCAAGGTTGTGATGGCAGCTTCTTGTGGCATTTGTGGTCTTAGTGGAGTCTGTCGTGTCTGGCAGTTTGCAGCTTCTCCAACATCTCTAGACCGTCTAGTGTAGTGTTGAGGCCCTCGGTGTGCTGCAAGTGAAGATCTTTTCAAGAACGGGGGAATAGGAGTTGTGCATACTCCCTAGTTCCTCAAGTCCAAGTCCGGCATGACTTCTTCACAGATGAAGTTGCAACAACACATAGACCGTTGGCCTGGCACCGAGCACGATTGTCCTCAACATACATGGGCTCAGATGGAAAAGTACATGGTAGGAATTGCCTCGCTGGGTCAGTGTATCTCAACTCCTCTACTAGATCTCTGAAGTGGAAATCGACCCAATGTTATAGCTGCTTTCGGCCATGGTTGTGGACCTATCACACTCTAGTTTGTCGGCACCATCAAGTACGCCACGACATCTTTACTTGCAATTACTGTGGTGCTGACAGTGGTGGGGAATCAAGATGCTTGTGTCGGATGACTAGTAGATCTCGAATGGTCATGTCAAGTTTGAGATTACAAGTGATGACGGAGGCGGGATTGGATCTGATGAAGACTTTGAGGCGGATGGTTGATGTTTTGCAGTAGTCTTGGCATTCGGGGGCTGCAACATAGAGGAACTTGTTCTTGGTGGTGCTCTTTGGGCACCAAGTTTTGATTTCCGAGGGGATGAAAACACTAGATTTGACATTTACTAGTTGTGCCTAGCAAGGGATGATCTCTATTCGTATCCTGTCAAAGGCATTGTCTAGAGTTCAGTCGGACTTTCTTCGGGGTGAATACCCATGTTCTATGATCAGGCAACGACGATGTTTGTTCACTGTTCTTTTCTTGAAAAATGTCGTTCTTATAGAACCTTTTTTCAGTCCAGGTATGGCTTTTGGTGGTAGTAGTTCTTGTTGCTTCCCCAAGTTTGTCTAGTTTTTCCCCTCTTGCGTGTGCATCCTTGATGTCTTGACTAGCTCTTGATATTGTTTTATTTTATTGTGGAAGCTGGGTGCAATTGATGTAAAATAATCTAGTGGTTGTTCCATTTACTATCAACAAGTGCGAGGTTACAGTCATGGCCTGCTTTTCCTGTATTTAACCACCGTAGTCTTTGCCTGCCATCCATTGGTATCAAATCGACTTTTTTAGTTGTCTTGATAACTTCTATTTTCCCTGACCGTGATTTCTGTCATCTTGCAGCTGCTGAGACTAAGGAGGCTATGTCCATCCAAGCCAACAAAATCGCCGGCCTCGAGGGAGAGCTACATGCCGCCAAGAATCAGGGTGAGCACAAGTCAAGGCAAAGAGTGCCGAGCTGGACGCTGCTCAGAACAACTACGAGGCAGCTGGGAAGAAACTAAGGACCTTTGTGAACACGCTTTCCTATTATTTCGGATCCAATGGTTGAGACACGTCGAGGTCTTTTCTTATTACCCAACTACATATTGAGGCTTGCTTCAGTACCCCACTAAAGGAAAATTTTGATGGGAAAACCAGCTTTTGGGGTTCGAGGCTGGTTTCCGGGTTAGATTAGAAACCGGTCTAGGCCGTTATTTTTTTGGTACCGGTATGCGTATCTAAGGCGTTATGTACATGTCATGGTAGTAAAAAAAGATTTGCCGCTCCCACATGCAGTTCTGAAGCAAATGCCGTTCCGCGTCGTATCTTGATCTTCGCCGATACCGTCTGCGTCGTGCGCCTCCGATCTTGATCGAACGCATCTCCTGGACAAACCCTAAGACGCAGACGGAAGGAGAACAAGAGGTGGCCTCCTATCGTGTAGCCGTAGTAGATCGGAGAAGATTTGGGCGAGAAAGAGGATGGAGACGGAGGCGACGGGGCCGACAGTTCCTTCATGTGGATCGACCGTTCGGTCTCCGTATTTTACTCAGCAAAGTACGCATATGGGGTCGTGCATACGGATTAAAACAAACTGACTGGATCCGGAACAAACCGGTTACCCCGGGGGGGGGGGGGGGGTACCGAAGTAAGAGTGCTACATATTAGGATGAAATGACAAACGTGTTATTTTATATAAACCATGTATTATTGAGCTTGGTGTACACACATGCACGCAATGTAGATAATAGCACTCTCCACCTGTAATTGTCGGTACATGTATTTCAACGCATATAGGAACGTTCCAATGATAGGCCAGTAGCAAGCTAATTTTATCCACATTAGCATTCAAAGATGTTGACGCAAAAAACAGTTAACCTATTTACAGTACGTAGATTGGATTATACTAAGACAAGCTACACTTGTAAGTAATTTACTATCTTTATATAGTGGGCAATAACATGTGTAAAAACCATGCAATATCTTATTTATTAGGCTGTTGACTCATTTTGTCTTGATACACGTGATGTTCACCTCCCTATTTTTTCATTTCTTAACTATGTCATGTCCCCAATATATACTTTTTTAACATTGATATACATGTTACTACTAGCAAAGTTACCGCACAATAACTAGTCGAATTCGAATAATATAAAAAACAACACATAATTACACCTTGCAACACGCACATGATGAGCAATCAGCCAATACAACTCATAGCAAAGTATTTCCATTTTCCATTTAGTGGCTAGCTAGATGCTCCCGTGTCTTGAAATATTTTGTACGCAATCTGCTATATTTTGAACTTACTGTAGCATTATTAGAAGAGGTCGATTCGATCTACAGTAAACATAGAGTTCGTACAGTTGGCAGATGTCCGTCTCCTCTCTTACAACTGGCACCTTAAAAAATTGGAAGATGTATCCGTTATGAGACATATCCAATCAATCTTCCAATAGCCGCCGCTCTACAAAATATAGCCAATTTCTGAGTAAGAGAGTTATTATGAAATCTAGATACCATGTATTCCCCTATCCCCTCCTTCTAAGTGTGCTCCCCCTAACCGCGCTGCCGTCCCCATACCAAGGTTTTGGCTACCGGAACGAAAAAATTTACCGGAGGGGGTCGGTATTTTTGGTTACCCAGGTTACCGGAAAATACCGGCCACTTTCCGGCCGAAATTTTCAAACAAAATTTGAATTTAAATATTTTTGTCGAGTTAATCTAGCTGAGAGCCCATTAAATTGCATCGTTACCTCGCTGCTCTAGTGGTATACACAGTTGGAGCCTTGCCGGCGGTCAGAAGTTCTAATTTTTGCGGACTGCAATTTTATACGAATACGTGTCGGGCCAATCAAACCATAAAAAATATCAGAATATAAATGTATTAAAGAAGGGTCAAACTCACGATCTATACCCAGGAAGCCACGTACATGGTTTACCGTATCGCCATCCTGTTAGTACCTGTCAACAAGGCGGTACAGAAGATTATATTCAAATCGTCTGCTTGAATTTTGAATTAATCCGGATTTTTTTTGGCCAGTAAGAGCATTTACCGGGAGGGGTCGGTAAAATGGGTTACCGGGCGGTAACCGCGATAAATCGTCCGGTAACCAAAACCCTGCCCCATACAGCCCCGCCACACCCACGCCGGGACGCCCCACCTCCACCGCTCGAGCCCACCCCTTTTTTCGAAATGGGGAGCATAGCCCCACCCCTGGCTCCCTATCCCCTTCGCCGCCAGGGCAAAGCTCGGGAAGGACGACGACGGCGGCTCAGCATCGGTTTGATCAATTGCCTACAGTGGGGGCAGACGGACGGTAGCAAGATCTTCACCGTCTGGTCGTGGCCGTCCTTAATTTTGGTCACGCATGTGGATAGACAACCACACTATCGACATGCTAGCGCTAGTTACCCTGCAAGCCGTGGATCCTCACATTCACTCAACTAGAAGCCTTGCTGAGGGATTTCAAGATAGTGCATTGGTCCGTGACATCACCATCGTCCTTACAGTTACGGTCATCATCGGCTACTTTGCCATCATCGACTGTGTCCTAATGTTCCAACCTGCAACTGACACCACAGACATGCTCGTCTGAAAGTCGACACCCTTGGCCCCTACTCCTTTGCTTCATCATACACGGCGTTCTTCCTTGATCGGCCTCGAGCGCTTCCCCGACACAAATTTGTTTGAAAATCCTTGGCTATTTGTTGTAAGATCCATCTCTGGCTTTCCGTACTTGTCCTTCTATGGACGACTGGCCGACGTGTGCACCATGGTATGCATCACATGAGTGCTTTCCTCTGTTCGCAAAGGCAGGAGTCTGGGAGCATCTACCATTGACTGCACCTATTTTTTTATTATAAGGATTTGCAGCCTAAGTACATTCAATTTTTTCCTCTAAGGATTGATTGCGTCCTCCATTCACAAGGAGGGAGACCCTTCACTAGAATTATAATCAAGTTTTGCCTATAAGGATTTGCAGCCTACTACAAGATGTGTTAGAGTGAAACATAAATACAAAACACATACGCACACGGGCGCGCACGTAAATACACACAACATGGTGCTAGGGTTGTTTATTTACGTGTGCATTTATGAAGAACTACTGGGAGTTGTCAAAATATGACATCAATAGTGAGATATGCATATGCAGTGCATTCAGGAGCGTCACTAAGGTTTGCCATAGTGGGAGTATCATAACTAGTAGTATCATGCATGCTATGTTGTTAAAAATTTGATGTGGGACAATAATTAATGAAGAAATAGATGGTTAGATTATCATAGATAGATACTGTATCATAGCATGTAAACTATAAATCCTAATACAAATAAATCTTGTACACAATTTTACATTGAGATTCTACAAATCTTTAAATATGATATATCGTATGATACCATGCAATATAGAGATGATATCATACACTACTATTATACTACCACTATGACGAGCTTAACACATTTAAGGGCATCACATTCCCAAGACTATATAGATTGCAGGTCCACCACCTGGTTGAGTCGCGACCCCTGGCGACACATCACATGCAGGGTCTTTGGCCGCGCGCAGCTGGGCCTAGAGCAGGGAGATGGTCGATCTCCGTCTGGCTCTAGGACCAAGGCTAGGTTGGCAGCCAGTGGCCAGGATGGAGAGGCATGCTGACAAGGTGTGTGAGCATTCACAGGATGGAGAGGCTTGTCACCAATGACACAATGCAAGAAGAAAATAGAGATAGCAACATAACACCCTTTAGTTTGATGCACCCGGGCCAGACTTTATTCGGCATGGATCACAACGAGGTCCATAGTACTCGATATGGATCTATAGTTCACAAAACACTAATGATGAATGTACTAGTTAACAAAATGAAATGGGCACACATTAATTTGTTGCCTCGGGAAAAAAAACCAGCAGTTCAATCTCTCTCGTCGAACTTCAGATCGAGTACCATCAGTTACCCCATGATCATAACACAGCAAGGGATACGGCCAGCATAGCCAGATGGTTTCTGGCGCGCTCCTCGTGCGATCTGCCCTCAAGCTTAAGGCTCCAGTACCTCTCCGCAGTCCTCGCGAACTCATCCATGACGACATGGCCAAAATGTTGGACTAGTATCGGCTCAAACAAAGATCTCACAAGATTCACAAACCTGCTAGGGGTGCTAAGAGCACTATCCATATCTGTCCTGGGGTCGTGGACCTGCATCTCCACGATCGAAAATGAGCCCTCTTCTTGGATGATCTCCCGCAACTCTTCGCTGGAAGATGTATATACCGGCACGTAGAAAGAATCATATTTGGTTTTATTGATGACACCCTGTCAAGCATACGCCATAATATCCAGAGGTCACATACTTGCGAGTTTGACTTCAAAAGATATACTAAAACAGTATCACGTATATATGGAGAAAAGTAGAGGAAAGTACTCCCTCCGTTTCAAAATATAAGATGTTTTAGCTTTGTGAAAGGAGTGTATCTAGACCTCTTTTAGTGTCTAGGTTCACTCCAAATCTAGATGAACCTAGACATTAAAAGAGGTCTAGATACACTTCATTCACGAAACTAAAACATCTTATATTTTGAAACGGAGGGAGTACCTGTGAAACCATGTCACTTAGAATCTGAGCTACAATTCCAGGAAGGTAAGAGAATTTGGTGGTGGTTACATCCGAACGCCTGCCTATGAGAGACACAACCATTCGACCTCCTCGGACCAATTCTCTGGCTCTCAGTTCCAGGAAAAGTGTGAAATCTTTCCTGAACTGTTTTACATAAGCCTCAAACACTATTGGGAGCCTTTCTAGCCTAGCATGCTCATCCATATCGTAGGCAGGGATATGATTCTTCGTTAGATCTTCAGGGGCCTGCAATTAAGGTAAGGTTTTTTTTTGCTTACATTGATGACCAGTAATTTAATCGATATACATCGATCGAGCTGTATCAAAATCAAACCTTTGAGAGCCAATGCAAGCTGTTTGACGAGCAGACAAGATGCAAGGAGTCACTAGTGAAGAGTCGTCCATAAAACGACCCCGGTGCGATACCCGTTATGACAATAGGGTTGTTGCTTTGACGGAGCTTGACTAGGCTCTTCGCAACTGTGTTGAAGTCGTTGTCAGGCAAGTCGTTGAGGACGACACTTACCTCCGGCGGTGGCTTATCGAACTGAAGGCAGTGGCTATGGATTGCCTCGACGGCAGTCGATACCAGTTCTAGGGCGTTTGGGCCAGAGGAGCAGCCCAAGTCAGCGATCAGAATCTTTCCGGGCACTGAGTTGTTGTTGCTGCTACATATGTCGATGATGGCCGCTTCTATGAGGGACTTCATCCTGTTCTGCTCAGCATTCTGAAATCGAGTGGTACATGTCTAATCTTTTGGCTAAATGGTGTGATTCTTAACTCCACCCCTTCTTCTCAAATCTCCACAGTATAATTAAGTTTGTAAATTAGCGAAGAGTGGAAAAGATACCTGAAAACTGGAGTTGCGTGCATAGCTTGTGTCCCCTTGTCCTTGATTCATATGCACCATCTGTTTGGAGGACATGGCTTCTTTGCTGGGAGGAGGGCGAAAGACCAGATCTTGAATCTGCAGGAACCTGATTACCAAGGCAATGCTGATAACTTTCTGGAAGGTTGATGGTTCAGCTGTGATGTCTTTATGGGCTTCTGGCGGTTATTGTGGACAATAGTACGGTCAGCGGGCTTTATTATTTTCAATCTTCTTATTATAGGTGCCCAAGATGGCTGGAAGGTTGCTCAGATCTAGATTTGAAGCTATATAATACTGTCAGTAGCACATTATATTTCAGTTTTAGTTAATTTTATATGTTTAGTTTCTTAACATGGATCCAGTGGAGAAAAACAGAAGCAAGCACGTGAGACATTTTATAGCAGCACATACACATGTTTTTGTTTTGGGTGGTATTAATTTAATACTGTGCTTTAAACCCCACGATTTTAAAATGTAAACATTCCAGTAGTTCATTTTAAACGGCTAGAAAGGCTTATGTTGTGGAGTAATACTGTAGTACCGTATAACCATTTGGTCAAGCACCTGACTCGCCGTGCTCAAACTCGGTCATTGTTGTCACAACAACGGTGCCTTGATCACCATGCAAGAACGCAACCTCGTAGGCATAAACTATAATCAAGAGAGATCCAACCATGCTGAACGTGTGGTTCTCCGTCGGTGCTTTTACTCCGGTGACCATGCGGCCACGTGCACGCAGTTTCTTTTAATCAAAGAATAAATCGTGAACTATAAGTTGCGTCTCGTTTATGAGATCTATATTCATGTTATTCTTTGATTACTTCCTAAACTGCATGTCGTGGATGCCCTTGTAAAGGAAGAAGGTGCTCGCCAAATTTAGAATTTTCCTTCGCTTCATGTTCTTTTTTGTAGTAAAGGAGCACCCCTGTTATTAAAAAAAAATGAAACTGTGTAGAAGAAACTAGAGATTTTTTGATATAGTAGAAGCGGGTCGACGTGAGAATTCTGGAAAATCGTCCCTAATAGGGATTGAACTCCGGTCACTAGGATGCACCAACCGTGACCCAACCACTAGGCTATTGCCTAATTCTCAATAGCACCCCTGTTATGACTAAAAATCTAGGGTGTTACAAAGAACCTCTCATAGCCTTGTTCACGCCATGCCTCGAGACGTCAAGTTTCATTAGCTCGTTGTTTCCCTATGTGTCTTCTCGATCTGTCAAGAGAATCGAAGTCGAGGGATACACAGTCGAACAAACAACCCGGCAAAGGAAAGACACATGCTCTCCCTACCAGCCAAGCATAAGATGCACGCCTAAAAAGTGGTTGAAGATCCTAAATCTAAATGGATGAAACGACTCGTGCAACGACCATGGCCTCACCTTTGCCAGATGACTTCGAATGCTAGACACATATCTCCCACAAAACACAAGCCGCAAACGCCCGGAAGCCGTCCGAGAGGTCATAAGAGAGCCCAAAAACAACCCGCCACAACAGAAACATCAAGGAACACCGCATAACTAGCTACATTAGAGGTGGCCGGTGAGCCTAGGGTGATCCTAAGAACGACACGTCAAGAACACCGAACTACTAAGAGAAGAAGGACTAGTGGCGTAACTGTGGCTGCGCCACAACAATAAAATGGAGGAAGAAGCAAGAAACTGGAAAATCATATGTGGCCAATGAACCTCGGGTTATCCTAAGAACAATCCGTAAAGAACATCGAACCACCGACAGAGGAAGGAACAACGTCCCCGCGGCTGCGCCTGCGCCACAACAAAACACGGAGGAGAAGAAGGATCAGCAGCGAGACTGCGCCGACGCCACAACAAAAACATCAAGAAGAAGAGAAGCAGGGCCGGTGGCCCCGGGATGATGCCCACTCCACAACAAAAAATCAAGAGGAAGAGAAGATCAAGAGGAAGAGAAGAAAAGACCAGGGACCTCGCCCGCACTAGAACAAAAAACGGACGCCCATAATCCCACCCAACTTCATCGGCGAGAGGATAACCCAGCCTACAACCACACATAAGCGCATGAGGCCAAGACCAGCCCCGACTGCTTCACTTCCCAAAAAAAACACGAAAAGCACAACAATATAGGAAAAAAGAAGGGCAAACAAACCTGGAACGTTGATGGCATCAAACGATTCTAGCAACGAGCGACACCGCGCCACAGTAGCGCATAAGAGCAAGTACAATAAATCCTAGTCAGCTGGCTATAAAAATTAAATTAGTATTGTTTTGGTTAGTTGGATGAGAGAGAAGAGGTGAGAGAAGAGAGGTGGACTGTCATGCAATAGCCAGCTCTTGTGCGTGCTCTTAGACACTTTGTGAGTATTGGGCCATTAACATATAAAGTAATAAATCTTTAGAGATAACTATTGTACTACTTGACTATAATCTGATTATAGATGGTCTTATAGCCAGCACCTGGATGTATTATTGGAATTGCTCTAAACCGGGAACATGGCAAGGACAACCCCGTGAAAAGTGGTTGATAATTAATTTGGGACAACAGTATTTTGGCGGGCTGACGTATGCCCTGTTCGGCTAAGACCTTTCACAATGGGTGGCTCTTAGCGGTGTATCCTATGCACTTTGCCTATGTGGCACTACAGTTAATGAGAAAAGAGAGTGGGGTTGTATCTTAGCTAAGAAACACCCCTTGCACGAAATCATAGGCAAAAAACCATGGTTAGGCCAATCAAATGCATGCATGTCATCTAAATCATTAAATGTAGAGACAACACTTTAAGAAACAATGCATTGGAGAAGTTGTATCTTATTCCTTTATTTTTCCTAGGATAACGTACTGCTAAGATACACCCAAGTGTGAAAGGCCCCAACTGTGAAAGGCCTAACGTGGTTAGGCTCATCTTCAGATCGATGCCTATGAATCATACGTGCATCATGCACTGGCAGCCTTCATTTCTGCATTGCATCTCAACCATCAAAGTGGGTGGGTTCATCTTTCTAGCATAAATAGCCGGTCTGAAGACAGCTATAGCGAGTCCTGCTAGAGCCAGCTATTCAGCATAAAAAAAATATCCATCTACCACAACCTTCTACTTGGGTGGATTCATCTCTCTATTTTAAATAGCTAGACAGCTATAGCGAGTCCTGCTATAGACAGCTAGTTTCACTAAGTATATAAAAAAAGTATCCATCTATCATAGAACGATTTTCATGATAGAGGAGTATTCTTTTGTATTCAAAGAGTATACTAACGTTGATTGACATCCGTGGTATAAGCCATGTCACAGAAGAAACTACCACGGAGTTCCAGAATCCACGTCATCATCAACACAGAAAATTGGTACCACGTTAGATGTGTTTCGTGAGACTATGAGCTGCTGACGTCATGCTAACTATCACGTGACTCCTTTTTTTTAACGGGAGAGCCCTAAAAGGGGCAGGAAAAAAAACAAGACAAACATGTCCACACGCTTTACAAAGAGCACCCTAGAAGATAAGCAAAAAAAGCAATCGGGTCCTCCTTCCAACGCGCCTCTGCTTCTGACGGGCCTCACGGTGAAGGTTGAGGGTGCGCCGGGCTTCGCCGGCAAGCTTGATAGCCTCGATGTGGCTTGGATAATCGGCTGGCTGAATGCTTCCGATTTGGATCTGCATATAAGGATGGCTTCACTTCTCCAGGAGAGCTCGTCGCCTCCGCCACTCAGGGAACCCTCCATTGCAGATGCATCCTCTGCGTCCAGGTCAGGAGAAGATGCCGAAGAGCAGTGACGATGAGCTTCCAGGATTTGCGGCCGCTGCGCCCAGAAACCGAGCGCCTCCCTCAGAGCTCCTGCCCGAGATGAGGAAGGGACGCCATAGAAGTTGCAGCTACAACAAATCCGAGGGTAGGGACTTCCAGAGAGAGACGAGGCCGCGGCGTCGCCGGAGAACTCCCCCCCCCCCCCCCCCGCCACCAAGGCCGTCCAGGAGCCTTGGCGACATGCCCTCGCCCCTTCTTTCCCTTGCCACCATGGCCGGTCGAGAGAAGGTCGAAGAACTGGTCGCCCTCGTAGTCGCAAGGAAGCCCGTGAGCTTTATGTCCGAGCCGCCGAGACTGCTCCTCCACCTGCAGGCTCCATCCACTAGAGCAGGAAGAAGGAGGAGGTCCAGCGACCTCCTGACGCCGCTCGACAGCGCCCAGGAGTAACTCGAAGGCTGAGTGATTTGCTACCACCCACCAGAACCCGGTACACTCCCCCCGCCGCCACGGCCGGCCAGAGCAGGCACCAGATGTGGGGTCAACACCTCCACACCCACTGCCCAAGCAGCTTTATTCAAGATGGCAGCGCTCACCGCCGTCTCCTCCGACCCACCATGGACGAGAAGGAGCCCTAGGACGCCTGGGATCTGGCTGCTCAGACCCCTAGATCCGCCGCCAACAATGGGCATAGAGCCCACTACCGGCATGACGCCACTAATCCTACTCCTAGCTACTCCGGTGCCACTTCCCATCCATCTCCAACCGGCTATTCCGGTGGAGAGGAGCCGGGAAGGGCCCGGTCGGCGGAGGGGAACGCTCAGGTACTGTAGCACGAGAGGGAGGGGAGGGGAGGAGAGAAAGCCCATTCACGTGACTCCTTGGTCGTCTCTAAGGCGACTACAGAGCCCCAAATCCGCCACCGAAAAATACCAATGGTCCGCCACCCCCACACCCTATCGTCGCCGGAGGAGGCCACTAGCTGACGTTGCCCCTAGGGTGCCTCCCTTTTTAGTCACACTCTTCTTGCATTGCTAGACTGCAAAAAAATGTTATGTACCGGTAAAACGGCTATAACTTTTGCATAATACATGTGAGATAAAAATCTTTAATATATATGCAAAAGTATCTATACGAAATTTCCTATCTAAATGCAACGGCCTCCGGTCGTTTACCCTTTTTTAGAGTCCCCAAATTCAAAAAGAAAAAAATGTTATGACAAAAATTAGATTTATTCGAGAAAAAACTATGTTGAGCAACAACATGGCGTGGTGTGTGATAATTAACTTGGGAGAACAATATTTTGGTGAGCTGTCATGGGCCCTGTTCGGCTCACGTGGGTGTGTTCATCTTCGGATCGATGCCTATCAATCATAGGTGAGTCGTGCAGTGGCAGCCTTCATTTTTGCATTTATCTCAGCCTTCAAAGTGGGTGGGTTTATGTTTCTGTCATAAATAATAGTCGGTCAGAAGACAACTATAGTGAGTCCCGCTATAACCAACTATCTTAGCTCAGCCTCAAAAATATATCCATCTACCACAGGCTTCATCGTGGGTGGGTTCACCTCTGTCTTAAATAGCCGGTCTAAAAACAGCTATAGTGAGTCCTGCTATGGCCAGCTATTTTCGTCAGCATAAAAAATGTATCCATCTACCACAGCCTTCAATGGGTGGGTTCATCTCTAGTATGTCTTAAGTAGCCGGTCCGAAGACAGCTAGCCAGCTATTTTCGCTCAGCATAAAAAATGTATCCATCTACCAAGAACGATTTTGATGATAGAAGAGTCTTCTTTTGTCTTCAAAGGGTCTACTAATGTGAATTGACATCCGTGGTACAAGCCATGTCACTGAAAAATCTACCACATAATTCCGGAATAATCCACTACAGATGAGTCGTTATCAACAAAGAAAATCGGGACCATGCTAGATGTCTTCCGTGAGACTATCAACTACTAACGTCATGCTAACTGACACATGACTCCTTGGTCGTCTCTAAGGCAACTCCGGAGCACCAACGCCGCCACCCAAAAAAAATCCAGGGTTTCCTGGGTTGTGGCGTGGGTGGGAGTTGAGCCTCGAGCGGGAGTGGCAGCGCTGGGATCCAACGGCAACGTGATTGGAGAGATCGAAAGGAGGCCGTCGGACCTCGGTGGAGAGAATGCGAGGGAGCAGGGTGAGACTATAGCTTCTCTCTCTGGTGCCTTTACTCCCTTTGTTTTGTTTTGTTTTACTTGCTGGAAATATCGTGCCTTTGCAATAGCTAGGTTTTGTAACCGGCACAAAGAAATAAAACATGATTTTAGGATTGGGCGGCTAACACAAACTGGGCCGACTCAGAAGCGGTGATGTACCATTCGGTTTGACCTACATATATCACTTCATAGGTCGTGTCGTGGGTCTCGAATGTGTGTGTGTGTGCGTGTAACAACGCGCACAACCTGTATGTTTGTCGTGCATGAGGAAACGATTTCCGTATCGTACCCTGTTTCGTCTGCTATACGTTCAGTCTCACCTCGCCAACTTAGACTGGTCAAAAAGCCTATTGTATTGATAAGAGTTTACTCGTATTACTTCATCGACCCGTGTATAACGTTCTGTTTGACAGCTGCGCCCCGAAAGCACAAGGAGACGTCTAGGATATATTGATAACGAGAGACCACCCGGACCATATGGCGCTTCCTATTCATTCTCTCCTTCATCGTTCTCTGCGGCTTTTTTTTTTGTAAGAGGTACCACGTACCACCATCAGATCACAGGAATTGATACACCAACATTCCAAACATGGTAAACTCTGTCGCTCAAACTTGATCTGCAAAAAAAAAAAAAAAAAGGGTTGCCAACTTATTCGGTCTTTCCCTGTTCAGTGCTCTATGATTTGAACCCACCCACGTGAGCCACATGACACCCTGCCAACATACTGATGTTCCAAATACAATTGTCCGACATTTTTCCATCCAATACATGTACGACACCAAGATCAAGCCGTATGTGTTTTGCTTGTTGGGCCATCTCATGGTGGAGAGTCGGTGTCGTATGGAAATTATACAACAATGATCGTACGCAGAGCAATTTCAATACAATTATCAACGCCACTTACCCGGAAAAAAAATATCAATGCCATTCCCACTCCATATACAATGAAGGTCTCGATCAGATCCATCTATTTTTATACGTGGATCGAGAAAATAAACAAGTACGTACTAGTACTACTAAATAGATTCTTGTAAAGTGTGATCACGGCACCAACCGGCCACCAGCTTCCCACTACATATAGCCCACTCGGCCAGTAGCATAGATCCATCAAGAAGTCATGAACTCAAGTCCTTGCTTCTCCTGATCAAGAAGATGTCCCATCCACAAGGCACCGACGAGTTCATATCCACGCTCCCCGAGAGGACAGGGTGGGCAGAACCACTCATCGAGTACAACAACTTTTGGTTCCGGCGTCTGCCGCTAGAGCAGATCCTGTTGCTAAAAAACGCCATGGAGCCCCGCTCCGACGACATCATCCTCGCCACGCAGCCCAAGTGCGGCACCACCTGGCTCAAGGCCCTCGCCTTTGCCATCACCAACCGCTCTCTCTACAGCTTCACCAACGACCACCCCCTCCTAACCACGCATCCTCACCGTCTCGTCCCATACATCGAGATCCCTAGTTATGGCATGGAGCACGCCGATCTGGAGGCACTTCCCTCCCCGAGGCTTCTAGCCACACACATGCCCATGTCGCTGCTCCCACTGCACCCTGGCTGCCGAGTCGTGTACCTATGTCGGGATCCCAAGGATACCTTGGTGTCAAAGTTCTGCTTTGAATGCAAAATATCTCAAGCCTCCAACCTCTCCATGGATAGTGCTTTCAGCATGTTCTGCGAAGGGTTCTCATCATGTGGCCCCTTCTGGGATCACTGCCTCGAGTACTGGAAGGAGAGCCTAGCAAGGCCTAACAATGTTCTGTTCCTGAGGTATGAAGAGATCAAGTCGGATCCCGTGGAGGTTGTGAGGAAGCTTGCGGCATTCCTCGGTGTCCCACTGACGCAAGAGGAGGAGAGTTATGGTGTCGCCCAAGAGGTGGTGAGCCTCTGCAGCTTCGAGAAGCTTACCAGCCTACAAGTTAACCAGGTAGGTGGTGTCGATCTTGGGAACGGATTGTACGTCGGCAACTCTGTGTTCTATAGGAAAGGGGAAGTCAGGGACTGGATGAACCACATGAGTCCGGAGATGGGAGAAAAGTTGGACCGTATTGTCCAGGAGAAGCTCCAGGGATCTGGGCTTGTGTTTTGAGTCCTGTTGGTGAATTGTTATTCGTTCACCTCTCCTTTCCACGCTGCATCGTGGTGCATCCATGTGTCTTTGAGCATATTAAACTAGTTTTCTACTTAGTTCCCAAATAAAGTTTTAAATGGGAAGGCCTGCTGCCTTTCATTGAGAGCCATGCTCTGCTTATTTTTTCAGCATGGGGAATAAAGATAAATTCGATCGCTACATGTCACCCAATGCACAGTCTATACAATCGCTAAATAAGCCGGTGCCCCGTCCCCCCCCCCCCCCCCCCCTCCTCCCTTAAACTTAAGTTTTCATGGGGCGATTTTTTTTGACCAGTCCAAACTCCCGTGTTCCCACCGGTTGATCTCACGTCCTCTTATCGTGATCTATGTCTTTGCATGCCACGTTTTGAAATTTTATATCAACTGCTATATACCTCCCGATTTCCGCCTCCAGCAAACACGTGAGTATACATGTATGGTGAGTATACGCCTCAGCACACCATACAGGATTCATTTGCGATCGTATGGTTTTTGAAATAAATCGGTATCATACGATTTTGGTTGTCCACGAGTTTTTATTTGTCAAAGATTGAAGAGGAGGGGGCCTACTGAAGCAAAAGTGTCGCTAAATAGCGCTTTGTCTTCCATATGTTTCTCTCCCATGTGCCGCGTCTCAACCATTGCTCGGTGATGCTCGACACAAGCAGTCTAAAAGGTGAAACCCTCGTCCAACTCCAAAGGTTAAGCCGAGATAAACGTGAAATATCACTTAAAATCCCATCTACCTACTATCTGCTCATTTGGACCTTAGAATACTGACTAGCTACGTACATTTTCTTCTTTCTTCGACGTCGATCGTGTGATGCACCGTTGTTGCAGGCTTTACAAAGTTGAGCGCAACATAGGTAGTACGAGACTGTACTATACAATACCAGGTGCAACATACGTATATGGTACGAGACTCTACTAATACCAGAGAGGGTATACTTCTCATCATCTCGCCGATTCAGATCGTGCAATTTGCATTCCTACTTTTTGATGTTATATGTCGATATATTTGAACTTGTATTTTTCCTGCATGTAACATTATCATGTATATTCCTTAATTTTTACAAACTTTAATTAGTCAAAAATATACAATCATTCCATGTTTGTTCGTCCAGTGCCGTCCAAGGTTGTCGAATTGCGACCCAGCCACAGTGTTCTCCAGCCGACGACACTGGGTAAAAATCAACCTCAATGCCAAGATGCTGTGTCGGAAGCCCCGTTGCTCCTGTCCAAAAGGCTCCCGGCGCCCCACCCCAACTGGTCTCGTCCCGGTGCTGCGGTGCTCGTCTGTACTGCGAGCTGTAGAAGCGGTGGTGATTGAGCTGGACCTGATCACGTTTTCATTTCTCCATCCACGGTCCTTAGTGCTAAAAGTGTGGACTTGTTTGTGGTTCTACACTTCTACTTTGACAAATTAATTGTTCAACCACACCACCTATTGAAAGCTTCTAGGTCCCTCTTGGACCAAACTCTGTTCAAGAAAAGAGATGAAGGCTGCCCAGTGCATGGCACACCTATGATTGATAGGCATCGATCTGAAGATAAACCCACCCACGTGAGCCGAACAGGGCACATAACAGCCCGCCAAAATACTTCTCTCCCAAATCAATTATGAGCACCACGCCAAGCTGTTGCTTCTTACCGCGAAGATCCCGATCGGATCCATCTATTTTTATATACGTGGATCTAGGATCTTGTAGAGTGTGATCACCGCACCAACCGGCCTGCAGCTCCCCCCTACAAACAGCCCACCCGGGCAGTAGCATATGTAGAATTGTATAGAATAATAATCGATGACAATATTGTGGCAATTATAAGAGGTGTATATGAGGGTCTAGGTGCACCGGCCTAGCCCTATAACAAACCGACTGGGATTCTTAAACCTAACAAGAGTTGTATTCTAACATCCCCGCAGTGTCAACGGTAGGCTCGACGACGTTCAGACTGAAACGAATGTCTTGAAACAGAGTAGTCGTCATGCCTTTAGTAAAGATATCAGCGAACTGAGCTGAAGTAGGCACATGAAGAACACGAACTTGACCGGGAGCCGCCTTCTCTCGAACAAAATGAATGTCGATTTCTATATGCTTCGTACGACGGTGTTGAATCGGATTTCCTGACATGTAAACAGCTGAAATATTATCACAGTAAACAATAGTAGCTTGCTCAATAGGGTGATGCAGCTCTGACAGCAACTGGCGCAACCAAACCTATCAGCAACCGCATGAGCCACAGCGTGATACTCAGCTTCGGCTGACGAGCGAGAAACCGTACCCTGATTTTGAAGACCAACAAAAACACAAAATTCGGATGTGGACCGTCGAGTATCGGGGTAACCATCCCAGTCTGCATCAGAGTAAGCTGTCAGCGAGGTAGGAGAGGATTTGTTTATATGAAGACCAAAATCTAATGTGCCTTTGAGATACCGAAGAATAAGTTTGACATGGTTGAAGTGAGGAACACGAGAATCATGCATGTAAATTCAAGCTTGTTGGACAGAAAAAAAAAATTCAGGACGAGTGAGTAAGATATTGGAGGGCACCGGTAAGACTACGATAAAGAGAAGGATCAGAAAAGGGATCACCATCGGCAGAAAGTTTTGAACTTGTATCAGCAGAAGTACAAAACGGTTGACAATCAAGCATACAGCATGAGAAAGAACATCTTGGGTGTACTGACGTTGAGATAAGAAAAGACTAGATGAGTCACGGATGACAGCAATACCTAAGAAGTGATGAAGACCTAGATCGGACATAGAAAATTCTTTACGAAGAAGAGAGATAATATGATCTAAAAAGTGTTGTGAGGAAGCTGTGAGAATAATATCATCAACATAGAGAAGTAGATAAGCGGTCTCGGTATTATGATGATAGGTGAAGAGAGAAGTGTCAGAACGAGAAGGAGTAATACCAACTGTTTGAGCATAAGTATAAAAATGTTGAAACCAAGGCCATGGTGCTTGTTTTAGACCATAGATAGATTTTTGAAGAAGACAAACATGATTAGGATAAGAGGAATTTTCGAATCCAAGGGGTTGTTGACAATAAACTTCTTCTTGAAGAGAGCCATGGAGAAAAGCGTTTTTGACAACGAGTTGATGGATGGGCCAAAAAGAAGAGATGGCGATGCTAAGAACAGTACAAATAGTGCTGGGTTTGACAACTGGAGAGAAAGTCTCATCATAATCGATGTCGTGTTGCTGAGAGTAACCACGACATACCCATCGAGCTTTATAACGTGCAAGACTTCCATCGGAATTAAATTTGTGTCAAAAAACCCATTTGCCCGAAACTATATTAGTGTTTGATGGACGAGGAACTAATTGCCATGTATTATTTTGAATGAGAGCATCATATTCATCTTTCATGGCTACGGCCCAATTAGGATCTAGTAGAGCTGATTTGTAAGATATGGGAATAGAGGAAGAAGACGGAGATGTATTGAGATTTAGACGGTCTTTAGCGGATAAACAAAAACCGGATTTGCCACATGTGTTCATGGTATGATCATTAGTGGGAGTTGGGACGATAATAGCATGAGGAGGAGGGACGGATGATGATATGGAAGACGCGCCCAACGCAGCAGAAGAAGCGGACGCGGGAGTCGACGGTGGAGACAGCGGTGGTAGGAAGTCTGCCGCGGCAGAGTTTTCGGCGGTTTCGGCAGCCGCGACAGAGGTGGTGGCAGGAGAAGGCGCGACAGGATCGGCTGCCGCGGCAGAGAATTCAGGCGTTTTTGCTGCCGCGACAGGAGCGACGGCATGAGGTGGCTGATGAAAGAAGGGGAAATTATTTGGACGAGAGGGACTAGTAGATGGTGCGGATGTTTTAAGATCGAGAGACGATTGACGCTCAGAAAAGGTAAAAATATTTTCAGCAAAAGTTACATGACGAGACACACGGATGCGACCACTAACAAGATCTAGACAACGATAGCCTTTGTGTTCGTCAGAAAAACCTAGATGGACACACGGGATAGAACGGGGTGAAAGTTTGTTAGGGGAAGTAGAGTAGGAGTTAGGAAAATAAAGACAACCGAAGACACGAACGTCGGGGTAGTTTGGGTGAGAAAGAAATAAAGAGAAGTAGGGTGTGGTTTGAGGATTAACTTTAGATGGTCGAATGTTAAGTAGATATGTGGCCTTGTGGAGAGCTTTAGCCCAGAACTTCGAAGGCATAGAAGATTGAATAAGAAGTGTGCGAGTGATGTCATTAAGAGTGCGAAGAGAACGCTCGGCCTTGCCGTTTTGAGGAGAGGTATAGGGACAGGAAAAACGCAGAAGAATTCCATATTGGAGAAAGAAATTTTCGTTTTTAAATTTATTAAATTCACGACCATTATCGCATTGAATAAATCTTATAGGAAGGAAAAAGTGGACCGAGACATAGAAAATTAAGAAAAATATTGTGAACATCGGATTTGTTGCATAAGGGAAAGGTCCAAACATAGTGTGTAAAATCATCAAGAATAACAAGATAATAATTAAAACCAGAAATACTTTCTATTGGTGACATCCATAGATCATAATGAAGTAACTCAAAAGAAAAAGTACTAGAGTATAGAGAGGAGCTAAAGGGGAGACGAACATGTTTGCCTATTTGACACGACTGACAAATAGAAGAATTATGAGAAACTCTATTACAAGGTATTGAAAATTCACTAAGAATAGTAGATAACATATTATTATTGGGATGGCCGAGACGTTGGTGCCACTGATCAACAAAGGCCACCATAGACAATGGAGGGGCAGCGGCCGGAACACCATGGAGGGAATACAAATCACCGGAGCTATTGAACCAAGAGATCTCGACCTTGGTCTAGTAATACTTCACAGACAAACCAAAGGGCTCATATTCGATAGAAATGTGATTGTCATTGATGAATTGGCAAACAGAAATCAAATTTTTAATTAGTGCAGGAGCTACAAGAACATCGCGAAGAATCAAAGGTTTGATTGGGGATTGGATTTGGGCTTGACCGACACAGTAAATAGGAATAGATGATCCATCACCGAGAGTAATAGATAGAAAAGGCGACGATGCACAAGAAGACATCAAATTACTTGATCCAAACATATGACTAGATGCACCAGAATCGAAAATCTAATTCGTACCTTGATGGCTCAATGTACGGCGCCAGAAAAGTGCTGGTGCGGTGTTGATGTAGACCTCATTGGGAACCCCAAGAGGAAGGTATGATGAGCACAGCAGCAAGTTTCCCTCAGTTATGAAACCAAGGTTTAATCAAACGAGTAGGAGCAAGGAAACACCCCAAAGGTGTTGCTAGCTGAGCCTTGGCAGGGCGCTCTACCGATGCTAGTAGCAACGTGGAGACCTGCACAACACAACCATAGAACTTTGTCCCCAACTTGCGATGAGGTTGTCAATCTTACCGTGTTTTGCTGAAAACAAAGGATTAAACGTATCGAATGGAAAGAAGTAATAGTTTGCAGAAAGTAAACACAAAACAGTAAACAATTTGTAGATTGTATGTAAAGAAAAAGGACCAGGATCCATAGTTCACTAGAGGTGGCTCTCCTTAGATAGATAACATGCTGGGTGAACAAATTACAGCGGGGCAATTGACAAACATCGAGAAAGCAATACATGCATATACTAATCATCTTGACTCCTTTGGAACTTGATTGGGCATTACAACATTATACATAGACCGCCATCCAACTGCATCTATGACTAATAATCCACCTTCAGGTTATCATCCGAACCCCCTCCAGTATTAAGTTGCAAGAAACAGATTATTGCTTTACGAACTGCGTGTAAAGTAAACAATACGATTGTTCTATGAACAAAGGATTGTTGTTTTCTCCCTAGTAGCAACAACACATCTAGTACCTTAGAGATTTCTGTCACTTCCCCATATCACCAGAGGCATGAACCCACTATCGAGCATAAATACTAACTCTTAGAGTTGCTAGCATCTACTTGGCCAAGATAGCTACTAACAACGGAAAGCATGCAAGATCACAAATAACAAAGACATGATAGAATCAATAATCAATCTGAAATAGCATCTCAATATCCATCGGATCCCCGCAAACACAATATGTATGATTACAAATAGATGATCTTGATCATGAACGGAGCTCACAAGATCTAGACATGAAAGCACAAAGGAGGAGAACCAGCCATCCAGCTACTACATGGATCCGTAGTCCAAGGATGAACTACTCACGCATCACACCGGAGGCTTGCATGGTGATGAAGAAGGCCTCTAGGGTGAATTCCCCTCTCCGGCAGGGTGCCGAGAAGAGCTTCAGATCCCTCCTGGTCCAAGGATGGAGATGACGGCGGCTACAGACTCTTTCGTGGATTTTTGATCGGGCACTTAGGGTTTTCGTCCCGAGGGCATCTTATAGGCGGATGGGGAGGACGAGGGGGTGCCTGGGGCCACCACACCACCCCCTGGCGTGGGCCAAGCCTAGCCACGCGGCCAGGTGGTGTGGCCGGCCTCTGGCCCCTCTCCGTCTTGTATTCTGGCATCTGATGACTTCTGGAAAAATAGGCACTTTGGCTTTTGTCCTGTTCAATTCCGAGAATATTCATTTTCTTACTTTCTTGGAACCAAAAACAACAGAAAACAGGCAGCTAGCACTATGGCTCTTGTTAATAGTTTAGTCCAAGAAATCATATGAAAATTACTCCAAAGTGTGGACAAAACACAAGAAAGTGGATAAAACCAAGCATGGAACATCAAAAATTATAGATACATTTGCAATGTATCATACCTGAGCTTCCTTGTGCAGCAAAGTTGTTCATGGCTTGTAGAAAAGCAGCTTGGTCCTAGCTCGGAGTCGAAGTAGAGGCCAGTGTAGACATGGGAGCTGGCAGGTGTGGCGGTGTCGGCAGTAGGGCCGGCATCGGAGTATTGATAGAGCCACCATCATTGTACTACGACATATTATACTGTGGCATGTAGGGTGAGGTTGTAGCGCCATATGAAGTATAAGGAGCAATGTTGTAGATTGTTGGCGCATAGGCAAGGGCGGCGTGGTACACGACCGTCGGCTGTCGCGACGCGAGGATGGGAGCACCGGTGTGAGGGCGGGCACCGGGCTGCCAGCCACCAGTGTAGGCAGGCGGGGCACCATAGGGCGTCGGGGCAGACTAGGGCATAGGCCATGCCTGGACTAGCCCGGTCCACGGATTAGGAGAAGGATGCCAGCCGGGGGCGGTGGTGATGCGGTCGGTGGTGCAGACGGTGGAGCCGAAGCCGAGGGCAGAGGAGGAGCATGCGCCATACAAAACTGTGGTGGTTTAGGGTTTCGACCCCTGTAGTTGGGACTTGGACGCCAGCCCGATGGTTGAGGAGAAGTCATTGGAGGAGGTGGCGGTGTCGGCGGTGGTGCAGGCGGTCGAGGAGCAGCAGTGAAGACCTGAGGACGGGAGTACTTGTTGCTTTGGGCACGATCGGCCCATTGCAGCATCGAGTGAACCTCAGCGAAGGAGGGGCGTGGACGCATCATAGGGATGAAGGAGGACTGTTTTTCGAACCGCTCACTGAGGCCGACGAGGAGGATGTTGATGAGCTGCCGATCATCGATCGGATCACTGAGTTCACGGAGTTCATCCGCGATCTCCTTAAGGCGTTGGCAGTAGATGCCAACGGGTGCATCACCTTGCACCTTATTCCGAAGCTCGGTGTGGAGATTGTTGGCACGAGCATCGATGTTGTCCTGGAAGAGCTGACGATGGGTTGTCCATAGATCGGTGGCGGAGGCACCATCACAGTGTACGAGATTGAAGATTTCTGTGGAGACTCGCATGTAGATCCATTGAATAATGGCGAGATCATCCTTGACCCACTGCGGATCGTGAGGTTGAGGGCGAGCATCGTCCGCGATGTGATAGCGTTGGTTGCATCGCCCGAGGTGGACGTCGAATAAGTGACGCCAATGGTAGTAGTTCTGAGCAGCGAGGTCTAGGGTTACGGGTATGTAGGGGCTAATATCGGATATGGTGTCGGTGAAGGAGATTGAAGGGGCTATTGGTGGAGGTAGAGCTAAAGTAGAGGTAGAGGTGGAGGGGGCCGTGGCCACGGCGACCTTGGCAGCGACGATGGTGGTGCGCCGCTCGAACTAGCCGAGTGGCGGCGGCGGCGGGATCGGCGGGTGAGCCATACCCTAGGATCGGAAGTCTGATACCATGTAGAATTGTATAGAATAATAATCGATGACAACATTGTGGCAATTACAAGAGGTATATATGAGGGTCTAGGTGCACCGGCCTAGCCCTATAACAAACCGACTAGAACTCTTAAACCTAACAAGAGTTGTATTCTAACAGCATACGTTAATAAAGAGGCCCGGAACTTAAGCCGATGCCTCTCCTCCCACCAACCGTCGAGCAGGCTCCATAAGAGAGTGGCACCACCACCAAGAGTTCACCTGATCAAGAAGATGTCCCATCCACAAGGCACAGGCGAGTTCATATCCACGCTTCCCGAGAGGAAAGGGTGGTTACAACCGACTCTGATACATATTTCTATCCGACTCCCAACAACCAACGTCTTGACACACAATTAGTTCATAATCTAACCCGACTCCCAACACGTGCCATGCGAGTAGGTCAAGTCATAAGGAACCAACTTCGATAAAACCTGGGTACCTTGGGTATATATATCAAGGCCATCCAGCCATTTTCAGAGTCGGCTTTCCTTTCCAACCGTCGCTGATAAGTCCGGATTGTCCGAGTTTCCTTTATTGCTTGCTATTATTTCACACCTATTATTGTCACACTACTCTAATAATTATGTAATGTACTCTATCTAAGGATGCCAGTACGATCTGGTTGGTCATAAATTTCAACATTAACTACTCAATGTTTGTTCCTGCATGTTGTGTCGCACTGCTTGTATAGTTATGATCGTGTCTATCTGGTTAGTTGTTTTTTGGAGCCTAACTCGTCGATGTTATTTTTTACGAGTGCTAGCCTAGATCATGAAAATCACTCACACAACCACCAACACTAACAATCTAATCACCAAGCAAGGTTGAAAGAGTTCTTGGTTGGTAACCGTGGTGTGTTACTTGTCATGTTATCAGTTATAATTCATATGCATGATACCTTCTGCCAGTGATGACACATAACCTTGTCATACCAATTTCATTCACGTCTAGTGATAAATGAAATATATTAATACCAAGATGATACCAATTACACACAGCCTCTACAACAACATAATATCTAAGATGCACACAACCGAAACAACAAAAGAAAATAAAAAGAAAACAAGCATAGACTTGTAACAAGATCACCAACAAGTGTTGAACACACTGGACTCCAAAACAGGTTCCCCAAAACGACTCCTTCGGGAAGGTAACAATGCACAAACAACATCATCATCGAATCTGACTGACATGGTAAGATTCTAGGTTTTCACCGTGGAGAATGTCCAACTCCAAATAAAGGCTTGGAAAAGGAAATGACTAGAAAGCCCTCTTCATGTCCCAAACACTAGAAACTAGGACCGCCAAGAACAAAGTCTGTCACCTCCACTCGTCTAGACCACTGATGCAAAATACGTATCGTCCAACATGCATACTTCTCCTGGTTTGCTGCTAGAACCCCCAGGAAACTTGACTAGTTCTTAAATCGAACCGAGGATAAGAGATAGAAGCTCAAAAGCATGTATGATCATCTCCAAACCGACCGCCATGATCCTGTATCAACACCTTAAATATCGTGGCAATAGAAGTGACAAGGCGGATCCAAGATGAATAGGGGCACCACTAGCCATATAAATAAGGATCTTTAAATCGCCCTCAACGACGATGGCACATTGGCTCCTATAGATCCACGTCCAACCAAAGTAGCCCAAGAGGGACATCGACACCAAACATATGGCCTTGGTCCATTCCTGGGCACCATCCTACACCAACATGGCACCCTCGCCACCAGCGACGGTGCTGCCATGCAATGTGGCCCTAGCGAGATCCCGATACAGACTAATGGGAAACCACCAAGATCAGCCCGAGGCAGAGAGCCACATCTCGAACCACAATGAATATTTCCATGGTGATTGCGTGATGGTGCTACTGGTTGGTGCGTCTTTTTCTTCAAATAACGTTCCAAGGCCTAATCCACGGGTGTTTATCGATCCCACATCCTGTAGATCGCGACGGTGGAGGACACGACACACACCGGCGACATGGCGCATGCACGAAAATACCAGATTGTAGACCAGCGATGGAAGAAAAGCATAGGGGATGGCGTGAAAAATTACTAAAATGGGAGGCACCCTGACATAGGTATGATTACTTGGATGCTTATGAGTTGCTACCCTATACTGGGTAAAAGGATTCCGGCCCATGAAGATTTCAGATGATAGCCAAGGATGCAACCGATAAAGACTTTGATTGTATTAGGAAAGAGACTATGAACCGACGTTGTGTTGGTATTGTAATTACGCGTGTATGAAACCTATCGGCATACAGCTTTGAGACCCAGCCTATTATATATAGAACGGGAGAAGTCCAAGAGAGGGTAACGAAAAATCCCAGACAACTTGTAATAGTTTGATTCTCAAATATTCATGCGACTTTAACTCCACTGTTTTCCTAACATCCGACGAAGTGCTTCACCATGGATATTGCCGAGGTGACCCCTTCTCACACCCCAATGCCGTTGTTAGCCGGTGGACTCCTCCAGCAGCAACAGGGTGAGGGGGCGGTGGATCAGTGGTTTTACGTGGGTGGCAGCGTTGGGTCTCCAGAGCCGCCTTAGAGACAACCTAGGAGTCACGTGACAGTTAGCATGACGTCTGCAGTTGTTAGTCTCGCGAAACATATCTAAAATAGTATCGATTTTTTATTGATGATGACTCATCTGCAACGGATTCCGAAAATCCGTGGTAGATTTTTCTGTGACATGGCTTCTACCACGGATGTCAATCCATGGTACTCGACGCTTTGAAGACAAAACAAGAATCTTCTATCATGAAAATCATTCGTGGTAGATGGTTTCATTTTTTATGCTGAGCGAAAATAGCTGGCTATAGAGGGACTCACTAGCTATCTTCGGACCGGCTATTTATGACAAGAGATTAACCCACCCATGTTGAAGGCTGAGATGAAGTAATGATATGAAGGCGTGCAGTGCATGACGCATGTATGATTGATAGGCACCATTCTAAATATGAACCCACCCATGTGAGCTGAACAGGGAACACGACAGCCCACCAAAATTCTGTTGTCCCAGATAAATTATCAACACACCACTCCAAGTTGTTGCTCGATACAGTGAAGATCCCAAACAGATCCATCTACTTCATCTTGTTCAGATCAATCTCTCTTGCAAATTGTGCTCCATATACTTTGTGTAGCAATTTGTTTAGAGTTGATGTTTACACTCTTTTTGTTATATTCCATGATTAGTTTTATTGCTATATTTCTAGTCATGTTTTATCATCATTTTTCGTTGATTAAATACCGTGGTAAATACAACAGTAGCTAGGTCCTTTACAATATCCCTTAGCCCTGCCATACATTTAATGTATTAACCATTCGTGGCTGCAACGTTTCATGTTGCAGGTTATTCCTATTAGAATAGTATACGAGAATGGAATACTACTTCTTGTACTTCAAGTATCCCCCTCCTGTACTTCTGTAGGGTCAAGGCAATAAACATAACAAAATATTAGGGATTCAATAATTTCCACATGGTATGAGAGCGTTTAGTCTCACGACGCTGATCCTAGGTTCCTCTCCACTTCCACAGCACAAGCAGGCCCCGAGAAGATCCATCTCCTCTCCTCGGGGGCGTGGCACCTGGTCTCGATCAAAGATCGAATTGGTTATGTTCTTAGATTATATCCAATTTTACTCAAAACAGGCATGCGCCTAGCTATATTAATATAGCAACCACGATTGACACCACTGCTGGGCTAGACAGCAGAATGTCCAAACGAAAAAACAAAGAAAACAAAAAATAAAAAGAAGAGAAATCTCCGGGGGCTGCTCCACCGCCGCCGTCGACGCTGCACCTGCTAGTGGCCGCAGCCACTGCCGTGTGTGTTAGCACAGCCCCCGCCGCCGACTACTTTCCGGCGACACCGACGACGAAGTTCCGACGAGACGCACGCACGTCCCCGATAACCAATCTGCCGAGATGGCCAAACCTTGAACGATCAATGGATTCACTAGTACTACTCACACGCACGCACACGGAAAATATTAGATAGCCAAAGACCCTTGTCGGACCTGCTGTTTTTATTGATTCACAACTCACGGTGGTACTACAAGTTGCAGGTTACACGTGTATATATACACGACCAACGGCCAGCTCTAGTTAGAGTAGAACTCGACACTCCTGCTAGAGTAGGACTCGGCAATACATATTCTACTCGGATACATCATGTATATACTACACGAAACCTATCCACCGGAAGCACCAGATCCTTGTACGTATACTTTCCGTATACGACTGAGCATAGGACACCCTGCCGGTGTCGGACGTCGTGGTTAATTCCAACAATCACTCCCTAAGCACGACGTGCTCTTCACTTCGACCTGGGTCCCAAATACGCCAGCTGCTCCTCGCAGGCGTCATCAACGACATTGCTTTCGACGCCCCCTTCATCAGCACCCATATCACCGACTTTGCTTTTGTCGGCTTCTCCATGGCTTCACGCCGACAGTCCTTTTTGTTCGCGCCCTTATCCACGCCTTCAGACATTATACTTGGTTCGATGAAGTACTTTCTCATCGATGCCTCACATATTTGATCTTCTGCTTGCCGGTACTCTTGGATGCAATAGAACAAATATGTAGGAGCTAGCTCACGTTGGTTAACTAGCAAAGCTAGCCCGTGACTAGCAATTCTGACTTCTACCTGCTCCTGACCAATGCCGTCTTCTGGCTCGTCCGGAGTAGCGATGCACAGGTTGCCTACCTGTAGCGATTCGTCTTTTCTTTTTGAATCTCTTCCTGGCATGTTTTCTTCTAGCTTCTCTATATCACGTGAAAAGCCTCTTGATGGATCTGCACCCCCTATTGTTGAGTCTCCTCCATCTGTCTGACCACCAGTCCACACTCTTGGACCGTCGCCTTCTGGCCTTGCTGGCCTGTTTGCTGGGCTCGCTTCAACTCTCCCTCCTCTAATTGCTGGGCCAACAAGTGTAGGTACCACTGCACATGCACACCCTTCGAGCTCCATGTCTTCTGGCCACGGACTAGCCTTATCTTCAGACTCTTTTTCTTCTGGGAGAATCCCTTGTGTTTCTGGCCTAGTGTCCACGCCTGGAGCACCTCCTAGGCCTTCAACGCCTTCTGGGACCGAACTTGTTGACAAGGATAAGCTTGGTTGATCCATATTTTCTTCATACTCAAGATCCCACGTGAGGTGAAAAGTTGGATATCCCTGTTCGTTGGATCCCCAATTCCATGACTCGCCTTCCTCAAAGATTACGTCGCCCCTGACAACCACCTTATTGGTATAAGTATTGCACAAGCGGTATTCCTTTGAGCTTTCATAGCCCGTCATGATCATTGGAGTCCTCTGCTCCGCCAATTTATGGTCGGACTCCGTCTTGACATGTGCCACGCACCCAAAAGTGCGAAGATGATCAACCGAGGTTTCCATCCGTACCATGTTTCGTACGGTGTTATACCAACGCCACTCTCAGTTGGCTCCATGTTCAGCAAATACACAGCCATATTGACAGCCTCACCCCAGAATTTTCCTGGCAAGCCTTTACTCTTCATCATGCTCCGTGCCATGGTCAACACAGTTTGATGCAGCTCACCCCCTTGATCAATGCGTAGGGCTCTTATCTTCGCCTCCACCTTGAACTCTTCGGCTTCCTTGATCTTCTCGAATGCTTGTTGAGCTTGATCCTTACTTTTCAGCAACACAATCCACATGTATTTACTATGATCATCAGCCACAAGCATGAAGAACTTATTGCCGGACGGAGTTGCGGGTGAAATTCCAACACATAGATCACCATGAACTAGTCCCGAGGCTTCACTTGCCTCAAACGTAGCTTCACATGGTAACGGGGCACTCCGTTCCTCGTGATCCACACACGGTAGATCGTGATCCACTTGCGCCACCATCTCCGTAGCCGGTGATGGAGGATCCTCCTCATCCTTTAGCTCAGTTACTTCGAGCATCAGCATCATCGGTCCATCATCTCCTTCCTGGGCGATGAGAGCCCTCTGCTTCAGCGGTTTCTTGCAATCCTTCTTGAAGTGACCGAGCTCGCCGCAGTTATGACATCTTACTTTCTTAATGTCAAACTTTCTCCACGGCGGAGCGTCATCCTCGTCCTCCCCTGCGATATACTTTTTTGCTGGGCGAGAAGCTTCTTTATCACTCCTGCTTCCAGATCCTTGATCGCCCTTTTCTTTGGCAACCACCGCCTGCCACTGGGCACGGGTAAGCATCACGTGCTCTTCCGGTACCGCATCACCGTAGGTGATCTTCATCCACTCGTCATGAGCCTTCATTCGTCCGACCAGATCATCCGTCGTGAGAGTCTTGAGATCAACGAACTGCTCGATCCCCGACACAATGGACAAGTAACGCGGCGGCGCCGCGCGAAGGAAACGCCGAACGACTGAGATCTCTTCGAGCTTCTCGCCGAGCGCGCGAATCCCATTGACCAAAGTGGCTACCCTCGAGGCAAATACGTCCAGCGTCTCATCTCCTCCCATCTCCAGATTCTCGTACTTCTTCTGCAAGGTTTGTAGGGTCGCCTCGCGGACACGCTCGTGCCCAAGATTTAGCATCTTGAGCGCCTCCCATGCCTCCTTTGCAGATTTCTTCGAGATCAGGTGTTGCCTCCTTTGCCGATGGCCGTGAGTGCCTGCCGGTCCTTGTGGTACTTCGATGCGCCCTTCTTGAACTCGTCGCCGCCGGGATCGATAGCCTCCCATAGATCGTTGGACTCCAGCGCCCACTCCATCTGGGTCGCCCACATCATGTAGTTGTCGCGGTTGTACCGTGGGTACTGCGTCATCACCTGCGTGGCAAATCCTTTAGCCGCACCGGAATACTCGCCCACATCCATCGTCGCTGTGACCTCCCGTTACGAGGAGATCCTTCACGAGGCTCTGATACCAATTGTTAGCACAGCCCCCGCCGCCGACTACTTTCCGGCGACACCGACGACGAAGTTTCGACGAGACGACACGCACGTCCCCGATAACCAATCTGCCGAGTTGCACTCGTACTGCTAGCCAAACCTTGAACGATCAATGGATTAACTAGTACTACTCACACGCACGCACACGAAAAATATTAGATAGCCAAAGGCCCTTGTCGGACCTGCTGTTTTTATTGATTCACAACTCACGGTGGTACTACAAGTTGCAGGTTACACGTGTATATATACATGGCCAGCGGCCAGCTCTAGTTAGAGTAGAACTCGACACTCCTAGCTAGAGTAGGACTCGGCAATACATATTCTACTCGGATACATCATGTATATACTACACGAAACCTATCCACCGGAAGCACCAGATCCTTGTACGTATACTTTCCGTATACGACTGAGCATAGGACACCCCGCCGGTGTCGGACGTCGTGGTTAATTCCAACAGTGTGAAAGGTGTCGGGGAAGGGGAGCACACAGTGCAGATGCTACAGATTGGGCTTGTTTGTAGGGCTAGGGTTCAGCTGCGGGTGCGGCGGCGTGTGGAGTGGAGAAGATTGATGGAGGCGAGGCAAGGGGAGAGGGAGCGCGAGAGGCCGCGGCAGTCAGGGCAAGTGGAGGAGAACCGGATAGGCGGCAGCGACGCGAGGGAATGGGTTATGGTTTTTTTACTGCTCGGGTTCCGTCGGCCACGACGCGGTCATTTTTTCTTCCTTCGGCACTCTATGGGACCTGGTCCACAAAATCACCCCATGGACCAACTCATGTGATTGACACGTGTTCAAGAGAGAGGAAAATTATAGCATTTGTGTGTCTATGTTTACACATACATGACACGTGTCAATCATAGGAGTTGTCTAGAGGGTGATTTTGTGGACCAGGTCCTATTGAATTATTTTCCGAGTAAAAATCCCTAACAAGCTGCTTAGCTTTCGACAGTTGGCGTACAAATCCCGTACGAGGAGCGATCAAGCGGCTACGGCAACCGCCTCTCCTAGCAAGCCGCCGCAACACCTCCTCCTCCTCCATAGATCGGTTCCCCCTCCTCCAACCGGCTTTGCCAGGTCGCGAGGGGTGGGGAACCCGATGTATGAGTGGAGTTCTTAGTGAAAATAGTGTTTTTAGATGATTAGATTAGGATTTTGGTAGGCATCTTCTTGACGTGTATGTCAATGGAGATGTCATCGTTTGCAATAAGTGATCTTCGGCCCTTCCTTCGACGACGAGATCTTTCGGCGTTAATGGTGGTGTTGTAAGATTAAATTTCTATAGGTACGGTCTTTCAGATCTTGCTTCGCCAGATCGACCTTGGATTTTTTCTCATGGTTGCGGCGAGGACGATCATCCTCGCAATATTTGTCCCGTCTGCTATGTGCTCGACAATGGAGATTCGTATTCTCGACTCCCCTGCGACGTTGACCCTGTTGTTCGGTTTCTTTTCCCTCGAATACTGGTGGTGGTACTCTTGCCGATGTTGATGGATTACTCTAATGGCTGCATGCGTGCACGTAGCCTTGGCATTGTGGCTCAAATTAAAATTATGGGATGGTTTGACATCTGTGTCATGTTTATTGGGCTGCCTTCAGACAACTGCAAGATTGTATCATGGAAGAGGAAGATTTTCAAGACCTTCAAGATTTACTCTTTTTTTTAGACTTTATTTTGTAATCGTGGAAGAGAGATTATGTACCTATCATGTACTATTTGTTACTATGAATACGTGGTATTGATTGTAAAAGAAAAAGCGGCTGCGGCAACGGGCGTAGCGGCTGCCTCGTTATAACAGCACTCTAATCCCTATAGTGGACGGGCGTGAAGGCCGGCCAGGTACTCGCACTTACACGTTCTTAATTGATTGAGAAAACTGAACCTTGAGGAGCGAACAGAGTACTCAGACTCAGCTTCGATCTCTACTCTGGTCAAGAAAAAACAAGGTTCGATCTCTACTCGGAGAAGATCTCACTCGATCAAGCACTCGAGCGCCGGAGCCCATCCTAGGAGACGAGGTGCGGGTGAGCACCGGTTTGATTGGCACAAGCATTTATAATTTGGGAAATGACACGTATCCCTCGGGATCAATACTTCCCATCCCTCGGTACACCGAACATGCTTCCTCCCATGGCTCCAGCACCCACGGGTCTCCTCATCCTCTCAATTCTTATCTTCTAGTACCTCCGTCTCTGCATCACGCACCGCTGCAGCTCCTACACCGCGCGCCGCGTGCTGCCACTCGCGCTGTAGCTCCTGCGCCGCGTGCCGCCACGCGTGCTGCAGCTCCTGCGCCGCCAACCGCCTGCACCTCGTGCTTCCCAGCGGCTCCCCATCGGCGTCGAGGACGACGATGTACTTGTCCAACAAACCATCGCCGTCCTCCGCGTATGCACGAGCTCGAGATCCGCTCCACATCAGCACGAGCTCCTCGTCTTCTATCCTCCGCCCGGGAAGACATTGTCAGAGTCGCCACCTTGCTCCCCCTCCGACCTCCTCCCCTGTCGCAGTGCGTCGCTACCGATATGAGGTTGCCAATCTGAGTGATGCGCCAGAGATGCTACCGTTGGCGGATGGCCTAGCTACATACGTCGCCCGGTGTTGCTCTCGCAGTTTAGAGCGATTGCTAATCTAGTTGGCTGGAGTCGCTACTTTTGTGTTTGTCTTTTGCTACGAGAGCTTTGCTACCTTAGCACATTTTTTTTTGCTTTTATTCATATATATTTTTGCTAGTTTCGTATAATTTTTTTCCTACAACCAATCTCTATGGTTTTGCTACGAGGTATCCGGCGAGAGTCTCCGACGATGTCCCTTTTTGCTACATTACGAAAAACATTTTGCTACAGCCATTTTATGGTTTTGCTACTGTAGCGTATTCTTTTTGCAAGAAGGTCATCGGCGAGGTTTTTTCCAACGAGACTCCGGTGACATTTTCCGGTGAAGTCAGTTTTGCTACATTAGTACTTTTTTTGCTACGATGTCTCCAGCGAGGTCTCTAGTGAGTCCTCCGACGAGGATAGGCTGTTTTGTTCTTTTTTTTGTTCGAACCATTTTCTGCTACTATGTAGCAAAAGCGGGATTAAGTGTAGCAAAACGGACACGTCTCAGCAGCAGGACCCAGGGATCAGAAGTTTTGATCCCCGGGGGATGCGTAGCACCTCCAAATTCACTAATCATAGCATTGTCACTGAGTAATTTTTTCCAATCAACCGGTTTACAGAAAAATTACTAGTGACGATAACATGTATACGCCTGTCACTAGTGTTTTGTACTAGTGACAGGCTTAACTTTGCCTGTCGGTACATATACTTACTAGTGACATGCATAACTTTGCCTGCCACTAACCACCTGGCGGCTATAAGCTTTTCTGCAAATAGTAAGGATTTTTTTCGAGAATACACCCTAGCAGGTGTGTCAACTTTTTATAAAAGGGACGCCAAGCGGCAACGTGGCAACTCCCCACTAAGGCCTAATCTCCCGGAATCGGCCCCGTCGGCAGTAGAGTCTAAATTTATCCCCTCTAAATAGCTTATTAGCCCTCCATGCCCGGGCTTCTTCCTCGATCCTCCATAGTAAAATTACCTAGGCTAGTCTTACCTTATTGAAAATTACGTCATTATGGTGCAGCCATATGCACCAGAAGACCAGAATCAAAGTTGTCTAGAGATCCCGTTTATCTCTTCTAGACACTATCTTGAAAGTCCACCAGCTAACGAGCTCCGAGTTTAGCAGTGGGCACCAGTCTAGTTTTTGCCAAACTCGCAGCACCACCATCACGATCTCTGTGGATAACATGCACCCTAGGGGTAAGTGATGTAGGGTCTCCTCACCTTGACCGAAGAGGTGTGAGGCGGGTTGGTGATCTAGTTTGCGCCTGCGCAATCTCTCATCGGTCCAGCACATGATTCTAGTCATCAGCCACACGGTGAACTCACAGTTACAGAGAGCCCTGGAGCAGCATATATGGTCACAGATTGGTGCCCGAAGTGACCCTTCCAAGAATGCTCGGTATGCCGACTTGGACGAGAAGTTACCATCTATCAACCACGCCCATCGAAACGTCCCTAGGCTACCTTCCTCGAGCTGGATTGTTTAGACTCTGGTCCATAGGACAAGATACTCCCCCAAGGCTTCTCCTTTGCAGGTTTGGCCAGCAATCACCAGTCCATGGCCTCCTTGACCGTCCGTGATTTGACGATCTTAGCCGTGACCTTAGCATTGAGGTGCGGTGCGAAGTCGCGTATGGATACCCATCTGAGCTAGCAGCCCGACCAAAACAAGACCCTCTCCCCATTGAGAATATAATTTTGTGGCCCGAAAGTTGAGGCGCGAAGGCAAAGCAGTACCCAAGTTGGTTGTAATCATCTGCGTTACCCACAATTGGTGTGCCAAATACTCAGGGTGTCTTTTTGGCACGAATTCAACTTTACATTTGAATACAAAACATCAGGATAACGCCCATCAAGTTGGCCCTCCCTGTCAGTTTTCTCTGTTATGTCGCTGTCGTCGTGACTGCCATGTAGGCTTGCAGCGTTGGCGCCTACATCCATTATGCGTATTCTTCTTCCCCGGAGCGGCAATCTGTGGCCGTGGCCATGTCGCGGAGCTGGGACGTGGATGAACCTTCTTGGCCCCGCTCTCCTCCCTGTAGCTTTGCAACGTTGGCGCATGCATCCATTACATGTCTTCTTCATCCCCGGAGAGGCAATCTGTGGTCGCGGCCATGATGCGGAGCTCGGACGTGGAAGAACCTACTCAGCCCCGCTCTCCTCCCTATCCCGAGTCGGAGCTCTCCCTCACCATGCAGGAGCGGACCTAGGTTATAGGCCCTGGGGTCACAGGACACCCGGTAAAAATAGAATTCTTTGACATATTTCATCCATTTGTAGTGTGTGACACCCCCAATTCTAGGTAAAAAAATGTGTGACTTAGTAGTGTGACACCGGGTTATTTTCGTTCTAGGTCCGCCCCTGTCACCATGGACGCACCCATGACACATGGCGGGGACGAGAATTGGTTCCCGGTGAGATCTGTCACCATGTCGACCATGCTTGGTCCTGTTTTCGTCCTCTAGAACCCGAGCTCGACATCACCGTGGTCGCACCCGCACTAATTTTGCCACCCCTGCCGAGGTCTCTGTTGTAGCTCAAGTTTGCCATGTTGAACCTATTAGTGAATTCGGAGCTGGGCAGTGGCAACCCGTTGTTGACCCGCGACAAGTTCTTCGGCTGATGCCTTCAGCCTCAACTTCTGCCAACGTCCACCGTCGATGTGAGATCATTTAGTTACTTCAATACGAAATTTTGACCAATTTAACTTATTGATGTATTCCTTGACAATTATAATATAATTGAGCACTAGATATATTTGGTAGTGTACATGAGCATGATCAGTAATATAATTGAACACTAGAAAATTTAAGGCACTCCATATAAAGGAGTAGATTAATATATATGTATATATATAGAGAAGGTTCACCAGAGACACCACGGATATATTGTCTTACATGCAACACATATGTAATAATTAACTAAAGCAAAATAAAAGTAGGGGCAGCAGCAGGAGGCTGGGACACGGAGACGCCTAGCAGGGCAGGGACAGCAGGAGGCAGGGACAACCTAGTCGAAGGATACATGCCAGTGCTGACATAAACCTGAAGGAATTTGCGGAAGGCTGTGTGCCGCGCCAAGGTAATCGGCCTATGCATTCTGCCTCTACCTCTGCCAACGCCCACCGCATGCTACATCATGCTGTCGAGATCCACGTTGATTTCTCTGCCACAGAATGGGCAAAACAGTCTCCCCCTATGGTAGAAACAGATTTTTCCACACCGTAACCGTCTCAGCATGTAGCGGCTCTTGTTGTCCCTAGATTACTTGGTATCGTCCACATCATCATCATCCTCCTTTTGATTTTTCAGAACATGACTTAGAACTCATACATATGATTGAATTGTATTACAACTCAAGAATTGATACGTATATATGTAAGACAATATTAAATTGATATCAAAGAGAAAGCATCTTAGCAATAATTTGATCAGTTCATATATCATTTCATCTGAACAAAATGATAATTAATTGGATCAGCGTGTATGTAGAATAAAGATTGCACAAATGACAATTAATTGGATCAGTTTCTTCAGGGATGGTGTAAGAGAACCAAGTAACAATTGCACAACCTATATTGTTCTTGTACATTGCCCCAGGTTTACTAACTCATCTCTAAAAAAATCTGACACCAATGTGTCTGCCTCTCTTTTGGAGCAAATTTGCATCATTGGCCATAATAATAAATTGAAATGTAATCCTACTAAAAAATATTTGGCGATATACATATTCAGGTACAAAAACAATCCTAAATATTATAATTATAAATAAAAAACCAAACAATTAGTCTTCAGGTACATGTTAAAAATACTTATGATCAAAACCATGCATATACATATGCATCATACGAATCATTCAAATATTAGAAACAATCCAAGGATCATAGATGTAGTTCCATGTGAGAATAAATCAAGGGCCTCATAATATTTTTCAGAGAAGGAGGCGGTAAACCAAAGTACCAACATCACAACCTGTATTGTTTGTGTGCATTGCTGCCTCAGGTTCACCAACCCATCCCTAAAGAAAACTACACCATCATATATGTCTCCCCTTGCACACTTTTGGGGCAAATTTCAATCATCGGTCTCGGTGACAAACTAAAATGTATATCTTATACACTATGAATGCGTGCAATACATAATTCAAATATCATAGTTATATGAATGTATAATAAAGATTGCCGCCTCATACGTGTCTTCAAGGATGGCGTAAGCGAACCAAGTAACAATTCACTACAAGAAATGTGTTGACTAGTGACCTTTTCTTAACAACCCGGAGTTTTTTGGTCATAGATCTATGACCATTTAGAACCAACTGGTCATAGGCCATTTGGGAGGGTACAAATCCTGAAAAACTACGACCTTTTTTGTCAGGAAGGTCATAGCTTGATTACACCAGTTTGTCATAACATAGACATTATTGGTCCATGACCTTAATTTTCATTGACTACGACCAATTTAAATGGCCGTGGGAGCTATTCATGATTACTTAAGAAAGACCGATGGCAACCTCAATAGGTTGATCTAAGTGTCGCGTCCGTGTGTCAACTTTCGATGACGTGTCTGCATATGTGTCATATCCATTTGTCAATTTTGGCTTACATGTCATGTCCATATGGCGTTCACATGTTGACTGATGGCTCAAAATATATCGACTTTGTTGGGAACCCCAAGAGGAAAGTATGATGAGCACGGCAGCAAGTTTTCCCTCAGTTATGAAACCAAGGTTATCGAACCATTAGGAGCAAGGAAACAACTCTAAGGTGTTGTTTCCAACTTGGAATCCTGCACAAGACAACAACAGAATTTTGCCCCAACTTACAGTGAGGTTGTCAATCTTACCAGTTTGCTGAAAACAAAGGATTAAACGAATTGTGTGGAACATAGTAATTTCTTGCAGAAAGTAAATAGTAAAACAGTAAATAGTAGATGGTAGATTGATGGTAAAATAATGGACCGGGGTCAATAGTTCACTAGAGGCGATTCTCCTTAAGATAGATGACATGCTGGGTGAACAAATTACAGCGGGGCAATTAACAGATATCGAGAAAGCATCCATGCATATACTAATCATCTTGACTCCTATGAGATTTGATTGGGCATTACAACATTATACATAGACCGTAATCCAACTACATCTATGACTAATAATCCACCTTCAGGTTATCATCCGAACCCCATCCAGTATTAAGTTGCAAGCAATAGATAATTGCATTAAGCAAAGTGTGTAAAGTAAACAATACGATTTCCCCATGGACAAAGGATTGTTGTTTTCTCCCTAGTAGCAACAACACATCTAGTACCTTAGAGATTCCTGGCACTTCCCCATATTACTAGAGGCATGAACCCACTATCGAGCATAAATACTCCCTCTTGGAGTTGCTAGCATCTACTTGGCCAAGATAGCTACTAACAACAGAAAGCATGCAAGATCACAAATAACATAGACATGATAGAATCAGTAATCAATCTAAAATAGCATCTCAATATCCATCGGATCCCCACAAACACAACACGTAAGATTACAAATAGATGATCTTAATCATGAATGGAGCTCACAAGATCTAAACATGATGGCACAAAGGAGGAGAACCAACCATCTAGCTACTACATGGACCCGTAGTCCAGGGTTGAACTACTCACGCATCACATCAGAGGCAGTCGTGGTGATGAAGAAGGCCTCCAGGCTGATCTCTCCCCTCCGGCAGGGTGCCGAGATGAGCTTCAGATCCCCCCGGTCTAGGGATGGAGATGGCGGCGGCTACAGACTCTTTCGTGGAATTTTGATTGGGTACTTAGGGTTTTCGTCCCGGGAGGCTTTTATAGGTGGAAGGGCAAGGTCGGTAGAGAGCCAGGGGGCCCACACCCCCTAGTGGCGCCCCCCAGGCCGCACCACCACCAGGTGTGGCCACCCTGGTGCGCCACTTTGTCTCCCCTCTGGACTCCGTGTTGCTTCGGATAAAATATTGACTTTGGCTTTTGTCCGGTCCAATTGTAAGAATATTTCCTTACTAGCTTTTATGAAACCAAAAACAGCAGAAAACAGGCAACTCGCACTGTGGCATCTTGTTAATAGGTTAGTTCCAGAAAATGTATAAAAATACTCCAAAGTGTGGAGAAACCATTAGAAAGTATATACTAAATAAGCATGGAACATCAAAAATTATAGATACGTTTACGACGTATCAATATCCCCAAGCTTAACTCCTGCTCGTCCTCGAGTAGGTAAGTGATAAAAAGGATAATTTTTGAGGTTACATGCACCATCATAATCTTGATCAAAGTATTTGTAAAACATTGATAACTGGGATCATAGTACTCTAATATAGACATGAAAGATATAGTTCTAACAATAAGACATAGCAACTATGTTGTAACATGAAAAGGTACAAACAAAACATTCATGAATAACAATGCTTTGAAAGACATTTGTTTGTTTCACATATAGAAAACATAATGAGAATGGTATTCAGCTCGTCGGTCATAATGTAGCAAAACATAAATGCATAGGACACCTTCAAAGTTTGTAAGGGTGACGAGATACAAATAGTTTAAGAACAAGCAATATCAAAGTTATGAATCAATCAACAAGTTTTGGGACAGTGCACATTAAACTAAGAATGACCACTATGCTCTCTCAATAGGTGCATAAAGATAGAAGATGGAGACTCAACATGAAAGTAAAAGAAAGGCCCTTCATAGAAGGAAGCAGGGATTCAAGTCTCATAAAGAGCTTTCAAAAATTATGGTACTTATTAGCTTTCAGCTCTCATTGCCCCTATCATAAGCATCTTTAGGTGATTAAGGTTAAAGTGAACAAATATGAGGATATGCTTGACAAGTTATAACCTGAAAATCTCATGCCCCTTGCTTACGAGTACCGTTCGTCATGCTACTCAACTTTAGTCACAAGTAAGTTCTTGTCAATGTAAGTACATGTGCATCATAGAGAACCTCCAACGGGTTATCCCTTGCCCGATGATACAGAAGCTTCCCCATATCAAAATGACAAGGCAAGCAGGCAATGAGCATCTTAGCGATCCTTTTATTTGCTATTTGCATAGGGTTTTCCATTTTCTCTTTTTTTTCTTTTTTATTGAGGATGCTTCATAGATTGCTCACTATGGTTATGCTGCTAGTTTCCACCATGATTACACATGGCTTAGACTAGCCGCCCAGGCGTTTCTCTAACACATATACGAACTCCATGAGCTTTACAAGCTCCCCTATCATTTCACACTGCCGGGATCCATAAGCAAAAGAACATGATATCAACTAAATAAAGTGAAATGTTGAAATAGTTCCTCATGATAACATGGTTCTGCTAATTCACAACTTACAAAACTCAAGCATATACGCAACATAGATGGTCACAATGGTTCAAGTTTATTAAGTGCAAGAAAGTAAAGTGTGCCATCAAGTTCGTGAGAGCTTTAATCACTAATTTTCACATAACAAGTTTAATTCGGAAGGTAGATAAAAACATGAATATACTTGGAATAGCAATAATGCTAATAGGTAGGTATGGTGGACTCTTTGGAATAACTTGGTTTTATTTGGATTTGGATGCATGAGTGGAACTCATACTTGGTACATGTGGACGCTAGCAAAAGACTGGGAGCGACCAACTAAGAGAGCAATAATGGTCATAATCATACAAAGCGACAAAACATTATTAATTAAAGCATAAAGTGATATCACAATTCAAAAACTAAATGATCATAGAGGCTATGGTGACTTGGTATAGTCTTAACATGGTGTGAGCATGTGTCAAGTCAACCCAAATAAAGCATCAAAGGAGAATACCACAATATTATGCTTTAATATGCTAAAACAATGCATGATTCTTTCCAGGCCCATTAAGCAATCTCAATTGTTTGTAACAATTCATGCTACAGCAATAATCACTAAGCATAAAGTCATAGCAATATCAAACATGACATGATAAAGTGTAGGCCACAGTCAAAACAAGACTCCTTTTATACCACTTATAAGCATGGACTTTCCTACTCTTTTCCAATCCAAATCAACATATTTGAAAACTAATGTATGAATGAGGGGGTCCAACCAATTTATTTAAGCAAACTAAGCAAAAGAAAACTAAAAACAAAAACAAAGACCCTCCAAGAACAACACAATTGCGCATGAAACAATAAAAATGAAGTGTTTGGAAGAAAACCTGAGATTTTTATTGATAAAGAAGGGGATGCCTTCGGCATCCCCAAGCTTTGACGCTTGTACTTCTTGAATATTTATTGGGGTGACACGGGTGGCATCCCTAAGCTTGAGCTTTTTGTCCATACTTCATCTTATCATATTTTTCTTCTCTACACTTTAAAATTTCTTTCATACAAAACCTCACACAATCTTCATTAGCAACATTAGTGTACTTCAGATAATAAGTATTTAGGTTCAGTTTGAACACAAGTAAAACTTCCATTAGAGCACAAGCTACTGTAGCAATTCCTTTTAAAAAGTTCAAGTGATCAAAGACAACTCAAAGAGAAAAAGATTAAGCGGCAAATGCAAATATTGGCAGAAATCTGTCAAAACAGACCATCAGGTAAAAACCGATATTTTCGAAGACCTTATGTTGCTCAAATCGAAAAGTGATAAACTAGAGAAAGTTTGATAACAACCAGGGGAAAATGCACAAACAATTACAGCTCAAACCGACGTATAGAGATTTTTCACGAATTTTTACAGCGAATCACAAAAATCTATTTTCGGGACAGCAACTTTCCCAAACATTATTTCTCTCTCATTAGAGGTTACTCTTGGCACAAAAACCACACAAAAATGATAAGGAGAGGTTATTACTGAGGCAATAACTTCCAAGACTCCACAAAAGAAACATTTATTGACTAAAAAATTGGGTTATCTTTAACGCCTTTGAGCTAGGCATAAGAAGCAAGATTCAAGTATTCTCAAATGAAGAAGCATTAAGACCAGATTTCTTGCCCCTATATTTCTTACCTTTATTCTTATCTTTAGGGAACGTATGATTGTTTGGTAGAGAAGCAAAATGCATGATGCCCTTTTCCACATCTATTATTGCTCCAAAGAGTTTTAGTAGGGATATTCTAAGTGTAATTTGTCCTTTTCCTAGACATTCAATAACAAGATAATCAGTAGACACCACTTTCCCTAGGATCTTTGTAAACACTCCTTTAGCTATTCCAATGGCTAATATTGTAGAATTATTAGTAAGATATATTTCTTCTCCTCCTTCAGAAAGTCCCCAGAGACTTAAAGATTCATAGATATCTTTAGGCATAAGGCAGAATTCAGACATGATATCACAACGAGCATAAAAATCATTATTTGTAGTAACTTTTACTGTAGGAAGCCATTTTGAAGATTCAGAATTTATTGGAACATATTCATGATGCTCTCTAAGCATGTTATAGCATTCTTTTAAACTAGAAGTGTTGGTGTCAAGAGTGTTCAGTCTAGCAATAATGTTTGTAATGGAGGGATCAGATTTGCTAGGCAAGTCACACGTTACAACCAACTTTTTTATGGCATTAAAAGCTTCACCCTCATTGCACTGGAGGAAATCTCCTCCTACTACAACATCCAGAGCATATCTATAGCAAAGAGCAAGTCCAAAGTAGAAACTACTAAGAAACAATCTTAGAGTCATTTTAGGTTTAGTTTTTTCATGTAAATCAGAGATTCTAGACCAAGCTTCTTTGAAACTCTCTTAAATTCCTTGTTTTAAAGTAAAAATCATTTTCTCAGGTGACATAGTGATTGGAGCAATGCTAGACATAATGACAACTTAAGATAGGAACTATTTTTTGTGTGTTTTTGGTATAAAGAAGCAAACGAGTACAACTAATTTTTTGTGTGTTTTTGATATAAGAAACAAGCAAACAAAGAAAAAATAAACTAAGCAAAACAAAAAACAAAGTAAAGAGATTGGTTATGAGGGACCCCCCTTGTGAAGCTGTGCTTGACTCCCGGGCAACGACGCCAGAAAAAAGGCTTGATGGCTCAAAAAATATCGAGCTTATTGGGAACCCCAAGAGGAAGATATGATGAGCACAGCAGCAAGCATTCCCCTCAGTTATGAAACCAAGGTTATCGCACTAGTAGGAGAAAGAAAACAACCCCAAGGTCTTGTTTCCAACTTGGAATCCTGCACAACACAACCACAGAACTTTGCCCCAACTTACAGTGAGGTTGTCAATCTTACCGGTTTTGCTGAAAACAAAGGATTAAACGAATTATGTGGAAGATAGTAATTGCTTGCAGAAAGTAAACAGTAAAACAGTGAATAGTAGATGGTAGATTGATGGTAAAACAATGGACCGGGGTCCAGAGTTCACTAGAGGTGATTCTCCTTAAGATAGATGACATGCTGGGTGAACAAATTACAGCGGGACAATTAACATACATCGAGAAAGCATACATGCATATACTAACCATCTTGAATCCTACGAGATTTGATTGGGGATTACATCATTATACATAGACCGTAATCCAACTGCATCTACGACTAATAGTATTAAGTTGCAAGCAACAGAAAATTGCATTAAGCAAAGTGTGTAAAGTAAACAATACGATTGTCCCATTGACAAAGGATTGTTGTTTTCTCCCTTGTAGCAACACATCATCTAGTATCTTAGAGATTCCGATCACTTCCCCAAATTACTAGAGGCATGAACCCACTATCGAGCATAAATACACCCACTTGGAGTTGCTAGCATCTACTTGGCCAAGATAGCTACTAACAACAGAAAGCATGCAAGATCACAACTAACATAGACATGATAGAATCAGTAATCAATCTAACATAGCATCTCAATATCCATCGGATCTCCGCAAACACAACATGTAAGATTACAAATAGATGATCTTGATCATGAACGAAGCTTACAAGATTTAAACATGATGGCACAAAGGAGGAGAACCAACCATCTAGCTACTACATGGACCCGTAGTCCAGGGATGAACTACTCACACATCACACCGGAGGCAGTCATGGTGATGAAGAAGGCCTCCAGGGTGATCTCTCCCGTCCGCCAGGGTGCCGAGAAGAGCTTCAGATCCCTCCCGATCTAGGGATGGAGATGGCGGCGGCTACAGACTCTTTCATGGAATTTTGATCGGGTACTTAGGGTTTTCGTCCCAGGAGGCTTTTATAGGCGGAAGGGCAAGGTCGGTGAAGCGCCAGGGCGCCCAAACCCCCTGGTGGCGCGCCCCCGCAGGCCGCGCCACCACCAGGTGTGGCCGCCCTGGTGCGCCACTTCGTCTCCCCTCCGGACTCCGTGTTGCTTCGGGTAAAATATTGACTTTGGCTTTTGTCTGGTCCAATTCTAAGAATATTTCCTTACTAGCTTATCTGTAACCAAAAATAGCAGAAAATAGGCAACTGGCACTGTTGCATCTTGTTAATAGGTTAGTTCCAGAAAATATATAAAAATACTCCAAAGTGTGGACAAAACATAAGAAAGTAGATACAAAACAAGCATGGAACATCAAAAATTATAGATATGTTTACGACATATCATTGACTACCAATTACAATCCTATCCAATTACATATGGGGCATGCTTGCCATGTTGGCTTTGACTTGACGCTGACCGAATAATTAAAAAAAAAGAGGGAGCCATGGATCAAACTCAAGACGTCACATGGTGTCAATGAAGTTCTACCACTAGGACACTGATAACTTCTTATACAAATATGAGTACCAAATACTTTTGATCGTCTCACACCCCGCTCAGTTGGGAATAATAACGGAAAAAATAAGCGGCCATGGTACTCGAACTCATGACCTCACGGTGCCTAGAAGAGGGTCTACCACCGGGCCACTGAATAGATCTTGTGAACAAAAGAGTACCAACCAATTTTAACCATTTAGCACCCCGGTTGATTGGGATTAATCACGGCAAAAATAAGCGGACCTGGAGTCAAACCCTAACCTCCACTCTGCGATACCAACCATCACACCACATCAACTTCTCTTTCGGGAATTCACACGCGAATTAGAAGGCACAAACTCTGATGGTGGGCTTAGGCCTAAGGCCGATTTCGCCTCCAACTTATAGCTGCTTGGGCTGGCCTTGGGCCAAAGGCAGCGTGCGGGCACGATGGCTTGCTAGGCTGGCCCGTTTGCCTGGAGGTTCAACAAGCCAGCCACCTCAACCAAATTTTTTTGTTTTTATTTCTTTTTTAATTCTTTTGCATCTTTTTATTCAGAACTCAAATTGAGTTAAACAAAATTCCCAAAACTTGTAAAATTTTAGAGAATATTTTTAGGACATTATGAAACACTTCTACTTTTCAGGAAAACTATACGGACATATTTTCCATATAAAACCTTAATAGGTGTAATAGGTCTAAAACCTTAATTTTAGAGAAGGTTTTTTTTAAATGCAATCAATAAAACAAGGTTGATATTTGGAGAAACATCATATTGTGAGTCTAAAAATGATTTTTGCAAAAAATCATGAGCATTAGATCATGTAGCTATAGTTCAAATCGGACCCACTTCCTACCGATTCGGCATGAATTTATCTTTTTCGCCATTGGTGGATGAAAAGGTTTGAGATATCCTACTTGGGACATTTTCCATGTAAGGTGATCTAGTATTTTTGAAAAATATGGTGATAGCATTTTGAATTAACCATTTGGTGGTTTCTTCACAAAACACCCTATTTTTGGCACTCGAAAAATGGAAAGTGCATTTTTTGTGCTACGAAAAGGAAAACTTCCTCCTTCAACATTGTTCGCCATCCAAGATGCACATGTGTGCATAATATGGTCACATTATCACAAACTATGTCACGATTCTGGCTATAACATTGGTCGTTTGACCCAAAAGCCATGAAACCTCGAACATGATAGGTCATTTTTGTGAAGGTTTATTTCGAGATTTTCACAATATACCAAGTTTGGTATTTTTACTTGCAAATATGTCACATAATATGACACCAAGTGAAGGTTTTACATTGTTTGGACCGTTTTTTAATTTTTCATGCCCGTTTCAAACTATGGTCAAAACGGTAGGCATGAAGGTTCATAGATAGGAGATGATCCTCACTAAATTGCATCGAATCTCTGAAGAAATATCATATTGTGAGACTAAAAATAATTTTTTTCAAAAAATCATGAGCATTAGATCATGTAGTTGTAGTTCAAATCGGATCCACTTCCTATCGATTTGGCACGAATTTGTCTTTTTCGCCATGGGTGGACAGAAAGGTTTGGGATATTCTACTTGGGACATTATCCATGTAAGGTAGTCTATATTTTTGAAAAATATGGTGGTAGCATTTTGAATTAACCATTTGGTAGTTTCTTCACAAAACGCCCTATTTTTGGCACTCGAAAAATGAAAAGTGCATTTTCTGTGCTATGAAAATGAAAATTTCCTCCTACAACATTGTTCGCCATCCCATGATGCACATGTGTGCATAATATGGTCACATTATCACAAACTATGTTGCGATTCTGGCTATAACATTGGTTATTTGACCCAAAAGCCATGAAACCTCGAACATGATATGTCATTTCTGTGAAGGTTTTTTTCGAGATTTTCACAATATACCAAGTTTGGTATTTTTACTTGCAAATATGTCACATGATATGACACCATGTGAAGGTTTTACATTGTTTGGACCGTTTTTGAATTTTTCATGCATGTTTCAAACTATGGTCAAAACGGTAGGCACGAAGGTTCATAGATAGGAGATGATCCTCGCTAAATTGCATCGAATCTCTGAAGAAATATCATATTGTGAGACTAAAAATGATTTTTTTTCAAAAAATCATGAGCATTAGATCATGTAGTTGTAGTTCAAATCGGATCCACTTCCTATTGATTTGGCACGAATTTGTCTTTTTTGCCATAGGTGGACAGAAAGGTTTGAGATATCCTACTTGTGACATTGTCCATGTAAGGTAGTCTAGTATTTTTGAAAAATATGGTGGTAGAATTTTGAGTTAACCATTTGGTGGTTGCTTCACAAAACGCCCTATTTTTGGCACTCAAAAATTGGAAAATGTTTTTTCTATGCGATGAAAAGGAAAACTTCCTCCTGCAAGATTGTTCGCCATCCCAAGATGCACATGCATGCACAATATGAGAACATTATCAGAAACTATGTCATTATTCTGGTCATAACATTGGTTGTTTGACCCAAAAGGCATGAAACCTCGAACATGATAGGTTATTTCCGTGAAGGTTTTTTGAGATGTTCGCAATATACCAAGTTTGGTATTTTTCGTTGAAAATATGTCACATAATATGACACCACGCGTAGTTTTTACTTTGCTTGGACTGTTTTTGAATTTTTCATGCTCGTTTCAAACTATGGTCAAAACTACGGGCACGAAGGTTCATAGATAGGGGATGATCCTCGCTAAAATTGCATCGGATCTCTGAAGAAACATCATATTGTGAGTCTAAAAATGATTTTTGCAAAAAAGCATGAGCATTAGATCATCTAGCTGTAGTTTAAATCATACCCACTTACTACCGATTCGGCAAACATTTGTCTTTTTCGCCATGGGTGGACGGAAAGGTTTGAGATATCCTACTTGGGACATTATCCATGTAAGCTGGTCTAGTATTTTTTTTAAAATATGGTGGTAGCATTTTTAATTATCCATTTAGTGGTTGCTTCAAAAAACGCCTTGTTTTTGTAAATCCAATATACTAAGTTTGTTATTTTTCTTGCAACTATGTCACTTAATATGACATCATGCAAAGGATTTACCTTATTTGGACCATTTTTGAATTTCTTATGCCTGGTTCAAACTATGGTCAAAATGATGGGCATGAAGGTTCTTAGCTAGGGGTTGAGCCTAGCTGAAATTTCATTGGATCTGTGAAGAAACATCATATTGTGATTCTAAAAATGATTTTTGCAAAAAATCACGAGCATTAGATCATGTACATTTAGTTCAAACCGGATCCACTTCCTACCGATTCGGCACACATTTGTCTTTTTTGCCAAGGGTGAACAGAATGGTTTTAAAATCCCCGGTTGGGACATTGTTCGTGTAAGGTGGTCTAGTATTTTTGAAAAACAGGGTGGTAGAAATTTTGAATTCAAAATTTCGTGTTTCTTCAAAAAACTACCCTTATTGGCCCTAGAAAATAGAAAATGGATTTTCCATGTGAGGAAAAGGGAAACTTTCTCCTACAACATTGTTCGCCGTCCCAAGATGCACATGCATGTATAATATAGGCACATTATCACAAACCATGTCGCGATTCTAGCCATCACATTGGTCGTTTGGCCTGAAAGGCATGAAACCTCGAACAAGATATGTCATTTCTGTGAAGTTTTTTTCAAGATGCAACCAATATCAAGTTTGGTATTTTTTCCTTGCAACTATGTCACAATATGACACCACTCGAATGATTTACCTTGTTTGGACCGTTTTTGAATTTCTTATGCCTGTTTCAAACTATGGTGAAAACGGCGGACACGAAGGTTCTTATCTACGGGTTGAGCCAAGCTAAAATTTCATTGGATCTGTGAAGAAACATCATATTGTGATTCTAAAAATGATTTTTGCAAAAAATCACGAGCATTCGATCATGTACCCATAGTTCTAACCGGATCCACTTCCTACCGATTCGGCAGGCATTTGTCTTTTTCACCAGGAGTGAACAGAAAGGTTTAAAAATCCCCGGTTGGGACATTATTCATGTAAGGTGTTCTAGTTTTTTTTAAATAGGGTGGTAGCATTTTTGAATTGAAAATTTGGTTTTGCTTTACAAAACACCCCATTTTTGGCGTCTAGAAAATAGAAAATGACCATTTCTTTTGCATCCAATGAAATCACAGGAATCAGCCTCCCACGGATTGGCAATCTTGGCCTCATCTAAACCGTTCAAAGCCGATCCAACGGTTCTACCCTCACCCAAAGAAGCACACCTGAAAAAACCACACCCTCTTTGATTTCCCTTTCTCCTCTTTCCCCTTGACCTAGATCGAGATCGACGCGTCCTTCCTTCCTGGCTTCCTCCCTCTCCTTTCCTTGCACCGCCGCCACCTTCCTCCTCTCGTTTCCTTGCGATAAGACGTAGATGGGCAAGCACCCCTGCTGTGCGTGCGGCACCCGTGAGATCGCACGAACCGACGATGGTGTTCGGGAGCTCGGACCGAGAACCGACAGTTTCAGCGATGGCTGTGCAGGCTGCCACGGAGGTGGCGACCACGGACTGGTCAGGCATTGTGGGGGTTGGGGAGTGGCGGGGCCTGGTGGAGCGGCTGCGGATGGGGAGCCTCCTGGAGGACGGCCTCTCCTACTAGGACACCGAACCATCGCCAACCTCCTCCAGGTACACGCCCTGCTACTCCTGAATCCTCTCTTATTGAACCCTCTATTCTGTGTCGGGATTAGAATTTTGGCAAAATGAATTCGGTTGCTACCAGTATGCTCAGACATGTATGCTTGCCCTTTTTGCTCACAAATTGACGCTGGTTTTTGGTGAGCTTCGAAATCACAACCTTTGTTCCTGCTATGCCATGGTAGGATTAGTACCCACTACAAATTTTGAGAAGCTATGTTTTCTAAATCGATGGATAGATGATGTTTAGTTCATCCAACTTATCTAAAACAAACTGGATATTTTTTATTGTGTAGATATCGATGGATAGGTGATGATAGTGTGGAATCATGGTAGTAAAGAGGATGCTGTTCACTAAACTATTGTTCTGTTGGGAATTCCAGTAGATCTGTTGTTCACTAAAAATATTCCTATAGATTTGTACCTTATTCATTGCATTTTGAGAGATGTTTGTAACATCTCCTGATTTTTTATATATTCTGGAAGTTATGCGTGATAATTTTTTGCTATAACTCTTGAAGGCTTATTTTTATATTTTGTTTGCAGGGTTGTCCAAGAAGTTTGCAACCGATGGCACCTGGTCGCAACATCTGGTCCCATGGGGCATGAGTGCGACTGTTCGGCATCCTGCTTCCCTGGTTCGAAGATAAAAGCTCGGTCTCCCTCGCCTGTGACCATAGAGGTGGCATGATCGTCTTCATCCATGTCACCATCATCGGTGGTTTCTCATGCCATTGGAGGGCAACCACTTCCTGAAAAATCCTCACTCACAAGCTCCTTCGGATCAAAATAGGTATCTGTTCCCAACTCTTAGTGGGTTCAAAATAGTTGTCACATGCTTGAACAAACGCTGCTATATCTATTGTCATCCAAATGGCTTTTTATTGCTTAACATCTTAGCCTTTTATTGCTGAACATCTAGGTTGATATAGTGCCATACATTATCTGTTCTATGTATGTCATCATGGTGGCAGATTTATGTTCAGATGTATAATCGTTATACTTTGCCTTGTATTGATTTACCTGGTTTTCAGCAGTATATATAAATATAGAATTGCTTCCAGTGATTTTGTCATATTTTGCACATTTGCATGCATTGTATATCCAGAAGTTAGTAATCTTAAATGCATAACACCTGCGGGTAATGGTAGCTGTGTGATAGCTCTAGCTGTACAAAATAGTCCATGTAGCATCCACCATGGACCTGTTTGTGGACACGGGTAACTTAGAAGGAGTATTGCAACATGGAAAATTTAGTTTGTGGTGTTCTTTTATTCTTAGCTGCTAAGAGTTTACATAATATGAGCTCGCCTCAGTGGTTTTTTGAATAATTTGTATGCCATCTGAACTAACAAGCTACAAATATATGATACTGCAGATTTCTTCGGACTGAAGGAGATGATGTGTACGTGCATGATGCTGTGATGAAATTTTTGATTGCGGACACAACCGCAGCTAAGCAAAGTTATACTTCCTTTCTTTTGACCCTGCAATATTGTACTAGTTGTGGTATATAGACGTCATATTGGGTGTTGTAGGCGTGATAAGAAGACATTGATATTCTGCCATTTTCTATTGCAGTATCAAATTTCATAGGTTGAGATATTGAGTGCCTGATGGAATCCATCTTAGTATCTCCGTAGTTGCTACATGTTCATCCTTTTGATCTGAACTTTATATGATCAAATATCGCTGGGAGTACTTGATAGGCTGCTATCATCTATGATTTCATAGTATATTTTTGTTTCACTTTGTTTAGTATGCAGAAGAAAAGGATTCTGTATGGATGATCAAAATATAATTGATAATGTTTTCCACATGTATAGTTTATAGACGGGGACCAAGGATAGATTCCACATAGAGGAATCACTCTTGAATTTATAGATCCAAGTTTATGCATTTTTTAATCTGTTCTGTTTCAATATGTATTGTCTAGCTAATTTAATGATACACATTCATCAAGCTCAAAGCACGTTGCTTCCTCTCTTTCACAGGAGCTCCAGGCCGTTCAGTGTGAAGAAGCCTAAAACCTAACAAAGCAAAGAGATGCTTCAAGTACATGCTTCCTTTGTGGGTTACAACCACATGGTGTGAGATATGCTTGGTGAAGTTGAGCATGTCAAATATGCTTGGTGAAGCTAAACTTGGACCTAGCTGTTTTAAGTTATCCATGTTGTTTATTTGTAATGTATGATTATCTATTTTAAACTTGAATGGCTCATAAGTTTGTGCTACTGTATGATGCTGTTGTTATCCAAATATTGTTCGATAACAATTGAACAATTGTTGTTTACATTCAAGTCATGGGAATTAAAACACGTATCTGTGGGAAATTGAATCTGACGATTGGGTCCTGTATGAAATGTTTACTTGACAACCTATCTGTGAGAAATTTATACTTGATATGTGGGCTAGTAGGAAACTAGTAATGATAGGTAGGACCCATCTGACATGCGGGACCAATTGTGAAAAGAAATTAAAAAACGAAAATGTTGGGCCAAAGAGAACACTAGAAATTAAAAAATATATGGGCTTAAGTTTTGGGATTGGCCCATGAAATAAACGATAAATAAAGGCCAGAATTGTTGGGCTTGGCCCATGTAAAGCACTAAACTGGACTGGGCTCAATTTGTTGCCACGTTAGATTCCACGTTAGATTGGCTTACGTGGACAGACTAGAATGTCATGAGCAATATTTTGGTCATGGACACTATGACCATCTATTTTGGTCATAGTAGTCCATGAACAATTCAAAAAAAGTTCGTTAGCTGTCTAAAGTGACCCTCGCTATGTGATCTACTGTTTTTGGTCATAGAAAGTCATAGATGAATTACTATGACCTTTCTATGACCAATATTTGGGGTCACCAGTTAGCATATTCCTTGTAGTGATTGCACATCCTATATTGTTCTTGTACATCGCCCCAAGTTCTCTAACTCATCCCTAAAAAAATCTGACACCAATATGGATGCCTCTCTTTTTAGGCAAATTTGAATCATTGGCCACAATAAGAAATTGAAATGTAATCCTACGAAACAATATTCAAGGATATACATATGCGTCATACGACTCATTCAAAGATCAGAAACAATACAAAGATTATATGTATAGGTTCTATATTAGAATAAATGAAGGGCCTCATTATTTTTTTCGGAAATAGAGTTGGAGAACCAAAATACCAACAACACAACCTATATTTTTTATGTACATCACTGCCTCAGGTTCACTAACCATCCCTAAGAAAACGACACCATCAGATGTGTCTCCCTTGCATTCTTTTGGGGCAAAATTGAATCATTGGGCTCAGTAAGGAATACAATGTAATGTTATATGCATGTTATGTATCGAAATCAACACTGAACTAGCAAACCCTAAAACCCCTAAATCAAATGTTACAGATAGTTTAAATTTATAGCACAAGAAGAACCGTATGAACATCAATTAGTTAAGAAAATGTATATTTACTAGATGGCAGATGAGCAGATTGGGTTTTCTAACTAGATAGCAGATGCATAAATCGACCGTTCGAACCATATATATACTACCCTACTTCAAGAGAAAAATAATCTATACACGATTGAGCAAATCCTATGTGAACAGTGAAATCTTCGGTTGTGACTAGAGAAGCTAGCAATGTAGTACCTCGGACTCCTCATCAGGGACATCCTCCTCGAACTCGTCATTCTCTATGATTGCGTCAACGATTTTTTGGATGGCGCTGGGGTCGTTGATGTAGAGCACTGGATTGCCTACGCCTGCCGCCTGCCATTCATCCAGATATGCCACTGGCACCACGAAGTTGTCGGCCACCTGTTGCTCGACGGCGACGGCTACTGGCTGGATGAATGAACTCGAAGCCTCGACGGCACGACGACGAGCAGCGTGCGTTCCTGGAGAATATGCCTCCGCCTGCTTGGCGACGACCGAGCCATGTGCTGCTGCACCTTCAACTGGCTTCACCTCCGGCTTGTCTCCACGCGTACGCTTCATGGCACACCTAGGGAAGGCGGTTGTGCAAGCGAAGGAGCTTTAGCGCGTGCGGTAGGTGCAGATTGGGGTTTTGGGACTAGACACATTGGGGAAAATGACACGAGCTCATGGAAGAAGAAGGTCGAGCGGGTTTATAAACACTGGACCTTTGGTAGTCCTCGAGTGGACACGTGTGGTGGGCGGGGGGATGGGGCTACCACAATCTCCACTTTTTTTGAAACAACCACGATCTTCACTTTATAACAGCATTGAAAACACGCGCATGGCAAACCTCAATTCCAGTACATGCAAGTGGCACAGAACCAATTTCTAGCAACGTTAGGTCTCCTCGAGGGGCCCCTTGATGCGTGGAAGTTACTTGAGGTAGCGCCCAGTTGGAAGTGAGATTGAGAGCATGCTGCGTAAAACTGGGATATGTCTTATTAAAATCAAGTGGCAGTAATTTGCAGTGTCCCGTCGACAACCGTGCACTCAATGACCTCGTTGCCCTGTGCATATATTGTGGTGGTAGTAGTAGTAGTAGTAGGCTTTTCAGACGTGATTAAACATGACATGACCACTCGACGACTTTTTCCATGGACGGATTTGTGTTCCTTCTTGTAGAAGTCTCGTGGAGAGAGATTTCCGTGCCGTCTCACGTTGTACTATGAAGGGCAGGACATGTGCAACGATCCGCGTTGGATCACATAGGATCAACGGTTGGTGCCCATGCTCCGCGTGACAACTGTGACAACCAATCAGGGCGTAGCCACCAGAGTGAACACAAGTTTGGGCTTCTACAAGAGAGAAAGGGGGCAAAACTGAGTAGTATCAAAAAACCAAGAGCAAAACTCAGTAGTATAAAAATGGAAAGTGAGTGAAGAGGGTTTAACTCATCAATGCCCATTGTTATGGACTTGGGTTTTCGAGAAGGAGGGAGCGCTGGAGAGATCTATCGGCTAGCAAACAAGCACACAGGGGACAAAGGATTTACCCAGGTTCAGGCCTCGTAGAGGTCCCTACTCCTGCTTGTCTGCTCGTGGAATTATCGAAGGAGTCGAAAGTTACAATGGTGCGCAGATGCCATCTGGCAAAGGTTGTGGAAACTAGGGTTGCGTGTGTGAGATCGTAGATCTATCTATTGGGGGAGTCGCGATTGAGAGGTTGCCTTCTCGTCGGACCCTCCTAGCCTTTATATATGGGGAGGCTAGGTCTCAGGTACCAATACGAGTTGGTTACAAGTTGTACTCAAACTCTAGTCTTGAGGTTTACTTGTCTTGTGCGTTTGGGAGTCCGTGTCCATATGGGATTCATACCACTCGAACCATCATAGGCGTCATGGACCTTGGCAATTTATCGAGTGCGCCTTCCGTCGAGCCGCACCAGGTAGGCTGTAGTCGAGTGCCTATTGGGCATACCCATGTCAGTAGCCCCCGAGTGTCCATGTGAATCATAGATTCGGATGGAGACTCAGAAGTCTTGAGTGTTGCATTAGGATATCGGAGTCGACAATTATGTCGAGTGCGAAGCACTTCACCCGGAAGTTCATCGGGTCAATCGAAATTATAGTAGTTCATCGGGATGATGGTAAATGTGCCTGGTGCGCTCGACGGATCGGGACCAGTTAATTGCTCTAGGGCAAAAACAAAGCTACCTACTCAAACTCGAGTCCTCGGAATCTAATTCGGAAATTGCTGGCGTAATTCGAGTCATGCCGCGGAGGCCTTACAGGAGTCGAATTCCAGCGTATGGGTGTGAGCACTCGACGCGTCCGTCAAGGCATATTCATCGTACCTGCAGGCACGGATATATCTCTGGTAGTGCGCAGCAGATGCGTTGCCAGGCCTTATTCAGGTCTTATCTTCACGCTGTAAGCGTGGCATCCGAATTTTTGTCATCGCGGAGATGATTCGAGTGGCCCAGGAGACGTAATCTGTTTGTAGGGAAAATATGAGGCGGAGTCGCCATAGCATTCGAGTGTGAATATTATCGACACACAATACGATGTACAAGGAAAAATAATCATAGGGTGCGCGACCAGCGCTCCCTATGGGAGTAGCCCCCGAGTGCCTATTCGAGTCGTAGACTCGAGTGGGGACTATAAGTATTTTGCGACTGCTGTCGTCTTTTGCTTGTTTCAGTCGATTATGCTTTCAGCGCTCCCTATGGGAGTAACCCGAAGCCCACAATCGAGTCGTAGATTCGAGTGAAGGGTTTTCATAATGCTTGGATGCGCGGCCAGCGCTCCCTATGGGAGTAGCCCCCGAGTCCTTAGTCGAATCGTGGATTCGAGTGAGGATTCAGAGCGTGTCACTCGAGGATCTCGTATATGCGCGACCAGCGCTCCAGTTTGGAGTAGCCCCCGAGTGTCTGGCGGAGTCGTAGACTCGGGCAGAGACTCGAGACTTGTATCTTGTAGGCGCAGTCGAAAATCATGCGAGGAGAAACCACTGACCGGAAGTGCATCGGGTTAGTGTATCGCGCATAAGGAGCTCGAATTGACGATGAAGTTGAGGTCGACGTAGCGGAGTTATGCGGCGATTGGCCAGGTGAGTCGATGATGCAGAGGGAGTCGAAGTAGTCGCTTCTGTCGGGTGCGTGGCCAGCGTCGCATGTGTGTAGCATCAAGCGATGCAACCATCCGAGGAGAGACTCGACTAGGGTCTTGAGTGTATGTCATAGCTAGTTGTTTTGTCGACTCCTGTCGGAGGACCCGATGAAATAGTTTGACGCAGTCGACATCCTTGTAAGCTGCATAAAACACGAAGAATTGTAAAGTACTTGTATCTTGTAAAGAATAGTTGCATATTGGATTGTAAAGTAAGATTCTGGTGCCAATCGAGTCGGCACTTTTGCACTGTATGCTAGGCCTTTTTGTTAGCCTGATTACCCTTAGTCTCAGTACCTTGCCGAGATACTCGGAGTTCAAGGATTCGACGATCAGGCAGAATCAGCTACTCGGGCTGTCGCGTATGAGGTGCTCGAGTGCATGGAGTCGATGGCACGTTAGGTTACTCGAAGAGGGCACAACCCCCGAGTGTTTCGAGTGCGATTCAGTTAAAAGAAATCATCTCTAAGTAGAGGGAAACTTAGCTTTATTGGTAGTTGTCGTGGTGAACGGGTCGCAAGATCCGTTGCGATCGGCAGGTTCGCAGGAGTCGAAGATTGTAGCGGCTCGCGGTCGCGGGAGTCGAGGGAGCCGCCGAGTCACCCGATATGAATACCGTAGGGTCATTGAAGCTGAAGACCGCGGCAGGTCACCGAAGCGGAGGGAGCCCCCGAGCCCCCGAGTCGAATATCGTAGCGAATCACTAGAGTCGAAGACTAGAGTTGATGTGGCAGCGAATCACGCGGCAGACGTAGTCGACGCGGCGGATCGGAGTCGTGCGGTGATGACGAGTTGCCGTATATGAAGACTGTAACGGGCCACAGCAGTCGAAGACCGTATTGGGTCACCTCACCCGAAGACCGCAGCTGAAGACCGCTTGAATAGCATGTACTTGTGAAGACCTCAAAAATTATTCTTTCTTTTTATCACTTACCTACTCGAGGACGAGCAGGAGTTAAGCTTGGGGATGTTGATACATTGCAAATGTATCTATAATTTTTGATGTTCCATGCTTGGTTTTATCCACTTTCTTCTGTTTTATCCACACTTTGGAGTACTTTTCATATGATTTCTTGGACTAACCTATTAACAAGAGCCACAGTGCCAGCTGCCTGTTTTTTGCTGTTTTTGGTTCCAGGAAAGTCAGAAAATGAATATTCTCGGAATTGGACGGGACAAAAGCCAAAGTGCCTATTTTTCCGGAAGTCATCAGATGCCAGAATACGAAACGGAGAGGGGCCAGGGGGCCACCACACCACCTGGCTGCGCGGCCCAGCCTGGCTCACGCCAGGGGGTGAACTGGCCGCCTCTGGCACCCCCTCGGTCCCCTTCCACCTATAAGCTGCCCTCGGGACGAAAAGCCTAAGTACCCGATCAAAAATCCACGAAAGAGTCTGTAGCTGCCGTCATGTCCATCCTTGGACCAGGAGGGATCTGAAGCTCTTCTCGGCACCCTGCCGGAGAGGGGAATTCACCCTGGAGGCCTTCTTCATCATCATGCAAGCCTCCGGTGTGATGCGTGAGTAGTTCATCCTTGGACTACGGATCCATGTAGTAGCTAGATGGCTGGTTCTCCTCCTTTGTGCTTTCATGTTTAGATCTTGTGAGCTCCGATCATGATCAAGATCATCTATTTGTAATTCTACATGTTGTGTTTGTGGGGATCCGATGGATATTGAGATGCTATTTCATATTGATTATTGATTCTATCATGTCTTTTTTATTTGTGATCTTGCATGCTTTCTGTTGTTAGTAGCTATCTTGGCCAAGTAGATGCTAACAACTCCAATAGTTAGTATTTATGCTCGATAGTGGGTTCATGCCTCTGGTAATCTAGGGAAGTGATAGAAATCTCTAAGGTACTAGATGTGATGTTGCTACTAGGGAGAAAACAACAATCCTTTGTTCATAGAACAATCGTATTGTTTACATTACACGCAATTCGTAAAGCAATAATCTGTTGCTTGCAACTTAATGCTGGAGGGGGTTCGGATGATAACCTGAAGGTGGATTATTAGTCATAGATCAAGTTCCAAAGGAGTCAAGATGATTAGTATATGCATGTATTGCTTTCTCGATGTTTGTCAATTGCCCCGCTGTAATTTGTTCACCCAGCATGTGATCTATCTTAAGGAGAGCCACCTATAGTGAATTATGGATCCCGGTCCTTGTCTTTTACATACAATCTACAAACTGTTTACTGCTTTGTGTTTACTTTCTGCAAACTTTTACTTCTTTCCATTCGATATGTTTAATCCTTTGTTTTCCGCAAAACACGGTGAGATTGACAACCTCATCGCAAGTTGGGGACAAAGTTCTGTGGTTGTGTTGTGCAGGTCTCCACGTTGCTACTAGCACCGGTAGTGCGCCCTGCCAAGGCTCAGCTAGCAACACCTTTGGGGTGTTTCCTTGCTCCTACTGGTTCGATTAAACCTTGGTTTCATAACTGAGGGAAACTTGTTGTTGTGCTCATCATACCTTCCTCTTGGGGTTCCCAAAGAGCTCTACATCAACACTGAGCCATCAAGGACCCACGCGATGATTACGTCGCCTTGATCTCCGCGTACACATTGAAACGACGCCTCGGTTCCGCGAACGGCGGACCCACCAACAGTCGTGGTGACAGGATGTTTGTCAGATGACGTGACTAGACCATGACCAGTGTCAGGTGACGTCAGAGACCAAGTTCTAGCTTAGTTTGAAAATCAAGCTAGGAAATCCGAGTAACATATTGATAGGTCCGACTTATTTTTAAGTCTCGGATCGTATTTTTTGTTGTGAAGTTTCAAGAACCCTTCAAGATTCTGCAAGCCAAAGATCAGGCTAGACGATGATGAATCTGACTTTGGATCTTGGAGACTTCCGGGGGCTGTTGTTGGGGATATACTTTCCGGGTATCCTCACAGTTCCTCACTGACCAGGGTGGCCCACTTCGGGTTAGAGCTTTGCTTCACGGGCGGCCCAGTCAGGGAGAAAGACAGAGTCCAATTCGGCTACGGGAAGGCCCAGAAGACTTACCGACTTAGGCCCATAGTGTTACTTGTAGTTCAAGATGTACTCTGTAACTGACTCTTAGTCATAGCCGGATAGATCTCTCCTATAAACGCTAGGCCGGATATCTATATAAGCCGTCCTAGGGAGAGCCTTTAGGGCAACTCTCAATAGTCTACAATCTCAACTCACACAGGCGAACCCTTGTAACCCATATTCCGGCTCCGCCGTATTACTAGATTGCTAGCAGGAGTAGGATCCGTCCAAAGTCAGCGGATTCGAACCTGGGTAAACTTGTGTGCTCACCGTCCCGGAACACCGTACGTCTCACACCCCTCTCTTCCGCACGCCTCGAGGACCCCCTCATGGCGTACTTGTCATCAATCCGACGACAGTTGGCGCCCAACGTGGGGCAAGTGAGCTTCGGATCTGCGTTCCGAGCGGAATCTACAAGAATCGGAATCGGCAAGACTATCACCGTCGGTCGCATCCTCTACGCCAACGATGTCCCTCTCATCGTTCTCGACGAGACCTGGATTCCGGCTAGGGAGGCTGTCACTGCCAACACCATCATGTCTAGTGTGGATCATTGTGGTTTTGGAAAAGAACACATGTAGTGATGCCACCACAGCATGTGTCCAACCATGTCTAGGAACCCCGGCAGCATGCTGGGATTCAACTGTAGCATACATTCTACCACCAGCTTGAAAGATGCTTCATCACCACACCTATTGGATGTGTGTGTGTGTGTCAGTGTGCATCATTGTGGTTTTAGGAAAAGAACACATGCAGTGGTGCCACTCTAGCATGTGATGTCCAACCATGTCTAGGAACCCTGGCAGCATGATGGGATTCAACTGCAGCATGCATTCAACCACCAGCTTGAAAGATTCTGCATCACCACACCCCATTGGATGTGTGTGTATCAGTGTGCATCATTGTGGTTTTGGAAAAGAACATATGCGATGATGCCACCACAACATGTGTGTTCTTTTCATAAACCACACGGATCCACTAGAGTTCATTGCATGTGTGTTATTTTCATAAACCACATGGATCCACTAGAGTTCATTTCCATGTGTGTTCTTTTCATAAACCACATCTAGAGTCATTACATGTGTGTGTGTGTTAGTGTGCATCATTGTGGTTTTAGGAAAAGAACACATGCAGTGATGCCACTCCAGCATGTGGTGTCCAACCATGTCCAGGAACCCTAGCAGCATGATGGGGTTCAACTGCAGCATGCATTCTACCACCAGCTTGAAAGATGCAGCATCACCACACCCCATTGGATGTGTGTGTATCAGTGTGCATCATTATGGTTTTGGAAAAGAACATATGCAGTGATGCCACCACAACATGTGTGTTCTTCTCATAAACCACATGGATCCACTAGAGTTCATTGCATGTGTGTTCTTTTCATAAACCACATGGATCCCCTACAGTTCATTACATGTGTGTTCTTTTCATAAACCACATGGATCCACTAGAGTCATTGCATGTGTGTTCTTTTCATGAACCACATGGATCCAATAGAGTTCATTGCATTTGTGTTCTTTTCATAAACCATAACTAGAGTCATTACATGTGTGTTCTTTTCATAAACCTCATGGATCCAACAGTGTCATTGCATGTGTGTTCTTTTCATAAACCACATATGGATCCACCAGTGTTATTGCATGTGTGTTCTTCTCCTAAACTATCACTAGAGTCATTGCATATGTGTTGTTTTCATGAACCACATGGATCCACTAGAGTTCATTGCATGTGTGTTCTTTTCATAAACCACACGGATCCACAAGAGTCATTGCGTGCGTGTTCTTTTTATAAACCACATGGATCCACCAGTGTCATTGCATGTGTGTTCTTTTCATAAACCACATCTAGAGTCATTGCATGTGTGTTCTTTTCATAAACCACATGGATCCAGAAGTTTCATTGCATGTGCGTTCCTTTCATAAACCACAACTAGAGTCATTGCATGTGTGTTCTTTTCATAAACCACAACTAGACTCATTGCATACGTGTTCTTTTCATAAACCACAACTAGAGTTCATTACATGTGTGTTGTTTTCATAAACCACAACTAGAGTTCATTGCATGTGTGTTCTTCTCATAAGCCACATGGATCCACTAGAGTTTATTGCATGTGTGTTCTTTTCATAAACCACATGGATCCACTAGAGTTTATTGCATGTGTGTTCTTTTCATAAACCACGTCTAGAGTCATTGCATGTGTGTGTGTGTGTTAGTGTGCATCATTGTGGTTTTAGGAAAAGAACACATGCAGTGATGCTACTCCAGCATGTGGTGTCCAACCATGTCCAAGAACCCTGGCAGGATGTTGGGATTCAACTGCAGCATGCATTCTACTACCATCTTGAAAGATGCTGCATCACCACACCCCATTGGATGTGTGTGTATCAGTGTGCATCATTGGCGTTTTGGAAAATAACATATGCAGTGATGCCACCACAACATGTGTGTTCTTTTCAGAAACCACATGGATCCACTAAAGTTCATTGCATGTGTGTTATTTTCATAAACCACATGGATCCACTAGAGTTCATTGCATGTGTGTTCTTTTCATAAACCACATGGATCCACTAGTCATGGCATGTGTGTTCTTTTCATAAACCACATGGATCCACTAGTGTCATTGAATGTGTGTTCTTTTTCTAAACCACATATGGATCCACAAGTGGCATTACATGCGTGTTCTTCTCCTAAACCAGCACTAGAGTCATTGCATGTGTGTTCTTTTCCTAAACCACATATGGATCCACTAGTCATTGCATGTGTGTTGTTTTCATAAATCATAGCTAGAGTCATTGCATGTGTGTTCTTTTCATAAACCACATGCATCCACTAGAGTCATTGCATGTGTGTTCTTTTCATAATCCACATGGACCCACCAGTGTCATTGCATGTGTATTCTTTTCATAAACCACAACTAGAGTCATTAAATGTGTGTTCTTTTCATAAACCACAACTAGAGTCATTGCATGTGTGTTCTTTTCATAAACCACATGGATCCACTAGTGTCATTTGCATGTGTGTTCTTTTCATAAACCACACGGATCCACCCGGGCCATTTGCATGTGTGTTCGTTTCATAAACCAAATGGATCCTAACCTTAGCCCCCAATGGTGGCCGTTAGATCGAGGATTCTAGAAGCACGCCCCAAGACAGTTGTTCTGCATCATGATTCTTACATCCCATTCTATCGGGGTGCTTGGACGACTGTGATGGTTATTTGTAAGAGCAATTCGCGAGTAGGCTGTTCTGTGACATGATTGGCCATGCTTACCGTCCGCTTGCTTGGACAAACTGGCAATACAACACGCTCCGACTTGCTAGGGTCACGTGTTCCTTGGGCCCATCTGCCAGTGTCACATCCAATTTACTTCTCTTCTTTCGCCTTGAAGCCTCTTTCCCCACCTACATGCAAATGCCACAGACACAATTTGTTCTCTCCCCATCCTCCCGTCCGCCGCCAGCACGCTGCCCTCCCCGACCAGCATGCCGGATACCTATGAATAAATAAATGGAGCTTGCAAGTATGAATAATGGTGTATGAACAATGAGATTCTCTCTTATTCATCTTGTTAAGTTAAGCAGTTCATTTGGGCCAGGTGCAAAAATTTAAACAACAAACCGTGTTTCTGTGTTTTGTGCATCAAATGCCACGAATGTTGGTGTTACATACAATTTTCTCTACACAATCTACACATTCTCGTGCTCCCAGGGATAATTATATACAATGAGGTTATGATTCTACTACTAGTATCATCCCACACATTCGCTTGCTCCTACGGGTCGTACGCTGTTGTGCATGTCCATTATCTGTAATTAGTGCGCAGGCGCAGGCGCATGTCCGTGCCAGTTTGATGAAACGCGGTTGCGGTTGTGGTGGCTATGTGCATGCTGTCGTCTCGTTTCCAAATGTTTCACTAGGCTTTCACAGGCATTTTTTTAAATGCGTGTCTCTAGAACCGCTTCATCTGCCAGTTAATAGGACCGAGACCACACGAACGTCATCATCCATGGCCGGCAAGAAGCAGCGGGACTCACCGTGGGCTAGTCTCCCTGAGAGACTCGTCTAGAAGATAGGTAACATCTTCCTTTCGACAGACGACTTCGACTACTACGCCGCCTTCCGGGCAGTATGCAACGCCTGACATGGCTACACGGAGGAGAGCTTTATGCCAGCCAACTGGATTGTTCTGCAGAACCAGTTGATGGAGGAGTATCTGGCAGACGACGCCGCCATCACGTTCCTGAACGTGAGAACTAGCCGCCACCTTGAGAAGAAGATTAGCCGGGTTATTCACAGGTGCTTTGTTGATATTCATCTGTATATATGTGATCCTTTTTTGCATTCACCTCCGATACTATCTGTTTTTCAAGTTCTGTTTCTTCATCTACTAGTTGCTTTACTTTTATTGAATCTCAGTCTGTTTACCTTTACTGAATCTCTGTTTCTCCTCTTGAAGGTACTTTTATGTGGGTAGCACATCCGTCGGCCTGCTTGTGCTTGGATAGAGGGTACGACCGTACAAGACCCGGTTGTACAACCCCTTATCGGGAACTATCAAGCGCCTGAGGGTGGAGATATCGACCGAGCAGGTGGCTTCTGTCATTGTGACGATGTTCCCGTCATTGATGGTGTTTACATCAAACCATCTGCACAACAACATTCAGTGGGCAGATGAGGGCATAGAGGAAGGGAGATGCCCGGTCTTTGGCGAAGCTTCGTACTCGTCGTATGACCTCGCGGAACTTTGGAGCATGACTTCTTACGTTGGTGCTGTTTTCATTGCAGAAAGATACGGGTTTGTCGTCTCGACTATGTGTGGTGCTGCTCATGGAGATGTCCAGCTGTAGCGCTCCGCACTTACCCTGCAGATGCATCCCACCATTGCAGGCCCTATTCCGGGCTGTTAGTTCCCAAAGAATCATTTTTACCTTGTCGAGTCTGACGGAGAGTTGTTGTTCATTGTAAGTGGATCGGTCTACAGTGGCAGGTCAGAGGCATCGGAAGTCGTGCTCTCTTTGTTGCTGACAATCGGTGCATATTCCTCGATAGCGTTAGGGTACCCACGGTGCAGGCAGGCAGCATATACAATACGGACCTATCCGAGATTATATCTTACAACTTTGAGGCTCTTGCATGGGAAGTGGATCCAAGGGTTGTATTGAAGGAAATATGCCCTGAGAGGCAATAATAAAGTTGTTATTATGTATTCCTTATATATGATAGATGTTTATTTTGCATGCTATAATTGTATTGATCGGAAACATCAATACATGTGTGTTTAATAAACAAAAAGGGTTCCTAGTTATGCCTCTCTTATAGACTAGCTTGTTGATTAACAAGATGATCAAGGTTTCCTGATCATGGACATTGGATGTTGTTAATAACAAGGTCACAACATTTGTGAAATGATGTGATGAACATTCATCCGAAGTATAGCATTACGATCAATTCATTATTTTTATATTGCTATAACATCATACGAAGTAATCTTTATCCTTAGACCATGAGATCATGTTAATTGCTAACACCTGAAGAGTATCTTGATAACATCAAACGTCACACCGTAACAGGGTGACTATAAAGATGGGTTCAGATATGTGAAGGTGTTATGTTGAGGCTCATGGAACAAGAGTGGAATTTGTCAATCCCGATGATGGATAGATATACTCTAGGCCCTCTCGGTGATATCGAATTAAGATAGCTTGCAAGCAAGTGATGTGATCACTCGAATGTTATATCACGGGAACAAGAAAAGAGTGCATGTCGTTAACGAGATCAAACTAGGTATTTGGATACCGATGATCGAATCTCGGACATGTATTATATTATGAGACAAAGGGATTAAGTTACTAGCGTTAAAGGTTCTCACGATTACAGAAGTCATCGTTGAATATGCAGGAGTCAGTATGGATCTCCAGGTCCCGCTTCTGATTATTGATTTGAGAGGAGTCTCAATCATGTCTGCATTATTCGCGAACCGTAGGGTGACACACTTAAGAGTTACCGGACACCATTTTGGAGCACATATGTGTCAGACGAAAGAATTGCAAAGCGCAGGAATTGTTTCGATAGAAACCGGAATTGTTTCGGGTGAAATTGCAAAAAGTGGTTCTGCATGTGATATTGAAATGTTGTAAGGGGTTTTATGTGAATGTTTGTTAATTAAATTAATTAACAAAATTCTGAATAAATTTAATAAAATAGTTTTATTAAATGAGAGATATTAAATGAGAGAGCATTAAACTTAGAGAATTTTAATGCATTTAAAGTGGAGACTTTAAAAGGGAATGTGAAGAGACATTTTAATGTGGAGGGAGTTACCACCACATGAATGGAGGAGGTGAGGGGTCACCTCCATGAGGCGCCGGCCATGGAGGGGGTACCCCCTCCTCCTATAAAAGGCCCCCCTCTTCCTCCTTCTTCCTCACACCTCCTCGTGAAGGATCTCTCTCCCCCTCTAGAATTATTCCTCATGGTCTCAGATTAGCGAGATACATGTTCCCGGTGGCATTTCGTCTGGAAGGAGTTGCTGCTTTCGCTGGATCGAGGAGGTGGAGGTTTTCCGGTGGCTTGAACGTGTGTGCGAGGACGGATGCGCTGCTGATTTGCGGCACTCGGACTTCCACATGATCTTGAGATCGGCAAGTGTACGACTGCATCAACCACGAGTTCCTACTCGTTAACAAAACTCGTTGTCTTCGAGGGTAATTTCTCAATGGATGTATGTCCACCCGTTTCTCTGTACCTAGTAGACAGATCTTGGTCTGTAGTTCTCATCGTAGGAAATCTTTTGTTTTCTATGCTACGGACCCAACAGTGGTATCGGAGCCTGATCTATGCGTAGGTGCTTTGCACGGGTAGTACACATATGTTTATATGTGGGCGATGATGATCATGTTATTGCATCTTCTATGTATTTTGGATATTGGTGGCATAGTGGGATGAAGCGGTACGGACCAACCTTACATGTCATCGTACATGAGACCGGTTCCACGACTAACATGCAACTTGTTTTGCATAAGTGGCTGGCGGGTGTCTGTCTCTCCTACTATAGTCAATATCTGATTTACAACGAGTTGCTAATAACTTGGTTATCCTTGTTGTGGTTCATGTTCGTAGGTAAGACCGGTTCTATCTCCAAAAGCCCTAAGCCACGTAAAACTTGCAATTGATAAATTAGAGGTGTCTAGTTTAGATCGTTGCTGGGCTAGTGTCTTGATATGGTATTGTTGTAAGAAGATGTATGATAGATACTCTTATAACACACTCAACGTGTACGTTCCATATACCTTGGCCTTACACACAAAGGAATAATAGAGATCATACCACGATGCAAATGATAGAGATCAAATGCATGGACCATATCATCTCACTTTACACATTAGATGTTAGCATCTTATACTACTAGTTTGGCGCTTTTTTTAGCATTGTAAGATGATCCCTCATTTATATATCAAGATAAAAAATGTGTTCTTCCTTAAGTATGCACCGTTCTATGGATCGTGTTTCGAGACATCACGTGATGATTGGGTGTACTTGAATCTACGCTTTCATAGGAACGGGTGTAAGACAGTTTTACACACGCGAATACTAAGGTTCTTACTTGGCGAGCCTAGCATGTACAGACATGGCCTCGGAACACGGACCTAAAGGTTAAGCATGAGTCATATAGTTGATATGATGCCCATATAGATGCTCGCCTTTGAAGCTACATCAACTCACGTGATGATCGGACTTGGTGTAGTGGATTTGGTTCATGTAATCACAAAAAAGACACGAGGGATGTCGTTTTTGAGTGGGAGTTCATTAGTAATTTGGATTAGTTGAACTCACTCTATCATAAACTTAGTCTAAATAAACTTTACAAATTCTTTTGTAGATGGCACCACCTGCTTTTAATTTCAATGTGTTCATGGAGAAAGAGAAACTTGTTGCGAATGGTAGCAACTTCACCAACTGGGCTATGAATTTGAGGATTCTCCTCACTGCTGCACAAAAGCAATATGTGCTAGAGGCGCCGCTAGGCCCCCCACCAGCTCCTGATGCCCCTAACGAGGAAAAGAATGTCTATATGACTCGTCAGGAGGACCACAACTTAGTTCATTGCGGCATACTGTATGGGCTAGAGATAGAACTTCGAAAGCGTTTCGAAAATGGCAATGCCTTTGATACCATGGGAGAATTGAAAATGATTTTCGATACCCATGTTGTCGTAGAGATTTATAATGCTTCTGAAAAGTTCTTTAGCTGCATGATGGAGGAGAACAGCTCCGTTAGTGAGCACGTACTCAAAATGTCTGGGTACGCCGATAAGCTTGTGTCCTTGGGAATAAAGATTCCCATTGACTTAGGCATACATCGTGTTCTCCAATCTCTGCCACATAGCTACAAGAGCTTCGTGATGAACTATAATATGCAGGGCATGAAGAAGTCTCTTCCCGAGCTTCTGTCAATGCTTAAGACTACAGAAGTGGAGATTAGGAAAGAACATCAAGTGTTGATGATCAATAAGACCACCGGTTTCAAGAAGGACAAGAAAGGCAAGCAGAAGGGAAAGAAGGGTGGCAAATCTATTGCTACACCTGAAAAGAAATCCCAAGCTGGCCCTAAGTCTGACACCGAGTGTTACTATTACAAGGGGACTGGCCATTGGAAGCGCAATTGCCCCAAGTATTTGGCGGACAAGAAGTCCGGCAAGGCAAACAAAGGTATATGTGATATACATGTTATTGATGTGTACTTGACTAGTACTTGCAGTAGCACCTGGGTATTTGATACGGGATCGGTTGCTAATATATGTAACTCGGTTCAGGGGCTGCGGAACAAGCGACAACTAGCAAGGGATGAGGTCAAGATGCAGGTCGGCAATGGATCAAGAGTTGGTGTGATCGCCTTTGGGACGCTACCTCTCCATATGCCATCGGGATTAGTTATAAACCTGCATAATTGTTATTTGGTGCCTGCACTAAGCATGAACATTGTATCCGGATCGTGTTTAATTGCAAAGTGGTTATTCCTTTAAATCTAAAAACAATGGTTGTTCGATTTATAAGAATGATATCTTTTATGGTCATGCACCTGTGTTGAATGGTTTATTTCTATTGGATCTCGATAGTAGTATTACGCATATTCAGAATGTTGATGCTAAAAGGATTAAACTTGGTAATGATATATCTGCATATATGTGGCACTGCCGTCTAGGTCATATTGGCGTTAAACACATGAAGAAACTCCATTCTGATGGACTTTTGGAATCACTTGATTTTGAATCATTTGATACATGTGAGCAATGCCTTATGGGCAAGATCACTAGAACGTCGTTTTCCGGTTCAATGGATCGGGCGACAGATTTATTGGAAATCATACATACTGATGTGTGAGGACCAATGAGTGTGTCGGCGCGAGATGGATATCGTTATTTTGTTACTTTCACGGATGATTTGAGTAGATACGGGTATATCTATTTGATGAAACACAAGTCTGAAACCTTTGAAAAGTTGAAGGAATTTCAGAATGAAGTGGAAAATCATCGTAATAGAAAGATCAAATTTCTTCGGTCTGACCGTGGAGGTGAGTATCTAAGTTACGAGTTTAGCACACACATGAAAGAGTGTGGAATAGTTTCACAACTCACGCCTGCCGGAACACCACAACGTAATGGTGTGTCGGAACATCGTAATCGTACCTTATTGGATATGGTTCGATCTATGATGTCTCTGACTGACTTGCCACTGTCATTTTGGGGTTATGCACTGGAAACAGCTGCATTCACTTTAAATCGGGCACCATCTAAATCCATTGAAACGACACCGTATGAATTATGGTTTGGAAACAAACCTAAGTTGTCATTTCTTAAAGTTTGGGGATGCGATGTTTATGTGAAGAAACTTCAGGCAGATAAACTAGAACCCAAAGCGGAAAAATGCGTCTTCATAGGATACCCTAAGGAAACGATTGGGTATACCTTCTATCACAGATCCGAGGGCAAGGTTTTTGTTGCCAAGAATGCATCCTTTCTTGAGAAAGAGTTTCTCGCGAAAGGTGTGAGTAGTCGGAAGGTAAAACTCGAAGAGGTTATTGAACCTTCTCTTCATGAAATGGCGAGTAGCGCAGCACCGGAAATTGTTTCGGAGTTGACTTCACCTAATGAAGAGAGAGCTAATGATATTGATCATGAAACTCCGAAAGAGGACACTACCGAACCTCGCAGGTCAAGTAGGACACGTGCAGTTCCTGAACTGTACGGCAATCCTGTTGTCAATTTCATGGTTGATGAAATGTATGACCCTGCGACGTATGAAGAAGCGATGATGATCCCGAATTCCAACAAATGGCTAGAAGCCATGAAATCCGAGATGGAATCCATGTACGAGAACCAGGTTTGGACCTCAGTGGACTTACCTCACGATCGAAAGGCCGTTGAGAATAAATGGATTTTCAAAAGAAAAACTGATGTTGATGGTAATGTGACCATCTATAAGGCTCGACTTGTCGCAAAGGGGTTTCTACAAATTCAAGGAGTTGACTATGATGAGACATTCTCTCCCGTAGCGATGCTTAAGTCGGTTAGGATTATGTTAGCAATTGCTGCATATTTCGATTATGAAATATGGCAGATGGATGTCAAAACTGCGTTCCTCAATGGTAATATTGAAGAAGAGCTGTATATGATACAACCTAAGGGTTTTGTCGATCCTAAGGATGCTAATAAGGTATGCAAGCTTCAGTGATCCATCTATGGACTGAAGCAAGCATCCCGGAGTTGGAATCTCCGCTTTGATGAGGTGATCAAAGAGTTTGGATTTGTCAAAACTTATGGAGAGGATTGTATTTACAAGAAAGTGAGTGGGAGCAATGTGGCATTTCTGATATTATATGTGGATGACATATTATTGATTGGAAATGATATAGATCTTTTAAACAGTGTTAAAAGTTATCTAAACAGTACATTTTCGATGAAAGATCTTGGTGAAGCGTCATATATATTAGGCATTAAAATCTATAGAGATGGATTAATGCGCCTAATTGGGCTATCGCAGAGTACATACCTTGTTAAGATATTAAAGAAGTTTAATATGGAAGGAAGTAAGAAGGGGTTCTTACCTATGTTGCAAGGCAAGACATTGAGCAAGACTCAAAGTCCAACTATGGCGGAAGAAAGAGAGATAATGGATAAGATCCCCTATGCCTCGTCCATAGGCTCTATAATGTATGCCATGCTATGTACAAGACCGGATGTGGCACATGCTATTAGTTTGACAAGTAGGTACCAATCTAATCTAGGTTCAGAACACTGGATAGCGGTCAAGAATATCCTTAAGTACTTGAGAAAAACTAGGGATATGTTTCTTATGTACGGAGGTGAAGATGAGCTAGTCGCTAAGTGTTATGTCGATGCTAGCTTTGACACCGATCCGGGTGACTCTAAGTCTCAATCCGGATACGTGTTTCTCTTGAATGGAGCAGCCGTTAGTTGGAGGAGTTCCAAACAACCTATGGTGGCTGGATCAACGACGGAGGCGGAATATGTTACTACTTCAGAAGCGGCGCAGGAAGCGGTTTGGATGAAAGAGTTCATTACGGAACTAGGTGTGGTTCCTAGTGCATTGGACCCAATGGTGATCTATTGTGACAACAATGGGGCCATAGCCAACGCCAAGGAACCGAGGTCTCACAAGAATTCCAAGCATATTAAGCGCCGGTTTCACTCCATCCGCAAGCATGTCAAGGATGGAGATATAAAGATTTGTAAAGTACACACGGACCTAAATGTAGCAGATCCATTGACTAAAGCTCTCCCTAGGGCAAAACATGATCAACACCAAAAATCCATGGGTGTTAGATTTCTCACTATGTGAAGTAGATTATTGTCTCTAGTGCAAGTGGGAGACTGAAGGAAATATGCCCTAAGAGGCAATAATAAAGTTGTTATTATGTATTCCTTATATATGATAGATGTTTATTTTGCATGCTATAATTGTATTGATCGGAAACATCAATACATGTGTGTTTAATAAACAAAAATGGTTCCTAGTTATGCCTCTCTTATGGACTAGCTTGTTGATTAACAAGATGATCAAGGTTTCCTGATCATGGACATTGGATGTTGTTAATAACAAGGTCACATCATTTGTGAAATGATGTGATGAACATTCATCCGAAGTATAGCATTACGATCAAGTCATTATGTTTATATTGCTATAACATCATACGAAGTAATCTTTATCCTTAGACCATGATATCATGTTAATTGCTAACACCTGAAGAGTATCTTGATAACATCAAACGTCACACCGTAACAGGGTGACTATAAAGATGGGTTCAGTGCTGCGAAGGTGTTATGTTGAGGCTCATGGATCAAGAATGGATTTTGTCAATCCCGAGGACGGATAGATATACTCTAGGCCCCCTCGGTGATATCATATTAAGATAGCTTGCAAGCAAGTGATGTGATCACTAGAATGTTATATCACGGGAATGAGAAAAGAGTGCATGTCGGTAACGAGATCAAACTAGGTATTTGGATACCGATGATCGAATCTCGGACATGTATTATATCATGAGACAAAGGGATTAAGTTACTAGCATTAAAGGTTCTCACGATCACAGAAGTCATCATTGAATATGCAGGAGTCAGTATGGATCTCCAGGTCCCGCTTATGATTATTGATCTGAGAGGAGTCTCAATCATGTCTGCATTATTCGCGAACCGTAGGGTGACACACTTAAGAGTTACCGGACATCATTTTGGAGCACATATGTTTCAGACGAAAGAATTGCAAAGCGCAGGAATTGTTTCGATAGATACCGGAATTGTTTCGGGTGAAATTGCAGAAAGTGGTTCTACATGTGATATTGAAATGTTGCAAGGGGTTTTATGTGAATGTTTGTTAATTAAAGTAATTAACAAAATTTTGAATAAATTTAATAAAAGAGTTTTATTAAATGAGAGAGCATTAAACTTAGAGAATTTTAATGCATTTAAAGTGGAGACTTTAAAAGGGAATGTGAAGAGGCATTTTAATGTGGAGGGAGTTACCACCACATGAATGGAGGAGGTGAGGGGTCACCTCCATGAGGCGCCGGCCATGGAGGGGGTACCCCCCTCCTCCTATAAAAGGCCTCCTCTTCCTCCTTCCTCACACCTCCTCGTGAAGGATCTCTCTCCCCCTCTAGAATTATTCCCCCATGGTCTCGGATTAGCGAGATACATGTTTCCGGTGGCATTTCGTCTAGAAGGAGTTGCTGCTTCCGCTGGATCGCTGGAGCGAGGAGGTGGAGGTTGTCCGGTGGCTTGAACGTGTGTGCGAGGACGGATGCGCTGCTGATTTGCGGCGCTCGGACTTCCACACGATCTTGAGATCGGCAAGTGTACGACTACATCAACCACGAGTTCCTACTCGTTAACAAAACTCGTTGTCTTCGAGGGTAAGTTCTCGATGGATGTATGTCCACCCGTTGCTCTGTACCTAGTAGATAGATCTTGGCGTGTAGTTCTCATCGTAGGAATTTTTTTGTTTTCTATGCTGCGGACCCAACATGTACATGAGTATGGAGTAGGAGGATTATAGATCAATGACCGTCCTTTCGAACTCGATCGATTGCTGGCGGAGTATTGCAGAATTTACGAGCATTCTGAGCTAGAGATGGTGCCGCCTTATGACGAGGGTGGTAACAACCACTATGATTACTACAATGGCTATCCGTTAGATTTATGAATTGTGTGGGTCTGCTCCTGATCTATTCTCTTCAGGTCATCTCTTTGTGTGTTCTGTTTGTTGAGTGAACGTCTATGAATTATGAAAGTTCTATGTGGTGCCCGTGTAATACAATGGATGTTCTCCCTGTTTCCAAAAGATCGTGTGTTGTATCTCTTACAATTTAACTATTTTTCATGTTCATGTAGTAATTCCGATAGATGTTGGGTTTGTAACTATCCTCAAACAACTTACAACTGCGAATTACAGCAGATTATTACAATCCTCAGTAAACTTGACAGTAATAAAGTGAGGCATAAAATTTGCACTCGCACTACACACAACCGAAATTGCAACCATCCTAAACAATATCTAAACCCAAATCACACCTACTATAAACAGCGATAACTCACCCGCAATTAACCAGAACTACTTCTTCCTTGGTAGTAGGATTTGCCATCCTCCATGCTGCTTAGCTCGTCGACGGCGGAGGTGGGATAGAGCCTCGCAACGGCGGCGGAGGCGTGCGGCATTGGAGCTTGGGATCAGCGAATGGGCGCAGCAACTTGGCACCGGAAGTAAAATGTTCGAAGGGATCGTTCTACTTGGGGGGTGGATTTTGACGCCGCTGGTGCTAGGGAAAAGGAGGGAGAGGATTTGTGAAATTGGTCAACGCACCAAGCCACTTAGTTCCTCGATTTGACTAAGAGGTTGCCGTGTTGGTGCTCGCGTCACAGACAGATTACTGACATGTGGGTCCCAACCATCTACTTCACGGGGCAGTTTAACGGAATGTTTGAATTTGGTAGGGGTGAGATGATTTTGCCTCGAAGTGGCCCCTCTCGGTAGTTGGCAGCCCAACTTTGTGAAATGTGGGAATTTCAGGAAACTTGGGTACTGCGATGCACTCGCCGGAAACTTTTGGGCCGCAAACCAAAAAGCCCCTCCCCATTGCCCAAGGATATAGTCATAGCCCCCTCGCATATCGCCTTGGCCTGCCAGGGTACCTGAATGTTCAAGTGCGCCCATGGTTTCTCCGACTCCACTCTTTGTATCCAGGGCCAACGGCATCTGAGTGCCAGGTTCCACAACCTCAAGTTGGGGGATAAATAGCAAGGTTTTGATAAGTAATAGATCAGATCCAGCAACTAATAGAACATATTTGACAAGGAATAGATCTGATCTAGCAAATAGCACTTACATGCAGCATATCTCCAACAAAAAGGTACAAGCTTGAAGTGAATTGGCCATAGAAAAAGGGGATTGGGGTAGGGTTCAATGGGGATTTGAGAACTGACCTGGGCGTGAGTTGATTGAGAGAATGCCGGTGAGAGAACAAGCAACGCCAGTAGCCACCAGAGTAGCTTGTGTTGACTCGGGAACCTAGCCTCCAGGTGATAGCTCCAGCTAGCAGATGGTACCCTCCACTGGTTCCTCTGTGCGCGCGCAGATGAAAGGAGAAGGGGAATGTGAAGGGGACACACGCCAAAAGGGGTAAGACTCTTTTTTATCTCGGTGGCGTCGGCGCGCTAGATTTAGCTGACAAAATTTTGGCAGACGATTTCCCCACCGCAGTTTCGCCTGCGATTTGGTGAGAAGTGAACTTGGGCGTGCCCGCGCTGGCAAGGGCGAGCCAAAACTGGTCGCAAACCAAACTGTATCCAAAAAGGCGGGACACAGCCAATATTTTGGTAGGGCTAGCATTGATACCAATCCAAACACGCCCTACATCTCTAAGAACCATATATCTCTTTTGTTAAAGCTGAATTAAGTTTATCTTTTGTAGCGCTGCAGCAAGTAAACAAGCGAAATTGACAATATCTTCTAAATGGTTGTTTTTTATGTGTATGACCAGTACTCCTTGACCAGCTCGCGAAAGAGAGATCCTTCTGTTTCCATGAGCTTTGAAGGTTTCTCATACTCCACTACTCTCCCTGGAAGTGTTCACATACAGCTCATTAGCATGGGAAAAATCCACAATACATTTGGTTTCAAGTATAAATTTAATATATTCCATATTAACTAGTGCTGGTGAATAATTGGTTGCTCGGAAGAGAAACATACCATCGCTCATTGCAAGTACCATATCACAGTCCATAACTGTTGGTATACGGTGTGCAACTGTGATAACTGTGCAATTTTTAAATTCTGCCCGGATCGTTTTCTGGAGGACGGCATCTGTTGCATTGTCTATAGAAGCTGTGGCCTCATCAAGAACCAAGATACGGCACCTTCTCAAAAGTGCACGTCCGAGAGAGAAGAGCTGCCTTTGGCCCATGCTCCAGTTCAATCCGTCTTCCACAACTATTATGACAAGTTCTTGATCAGTACTATGAAGGAGATAATTACAAACAACAGGCTAGGAAAGGATAGCTAATACACCTAGTCTGAGAGTACTAAAGAGTTTTATCATATATATTGGGCAAAAGCATTTTGGCACCTACTTTGAATTTTTTGAGATGACTAGAGCAGAGTTTACTTTTTTTTCGAAAAGGGGTAAAACCCTGCATCGGTTGATGCACACATCCTTTTTTTTTTTAAGTTCAAAATCCAAAGTCTATAGAGCAGTGTTTTCTGTTTGCTCAATTTATTAGTTTTAAAAATGAACTCCAGAAATAAGTATATAGATGTGAAGCGTTCTACCATGTGAATCCAATCCCTGTTCCTTCTCCTCGACAGCTTCAAGAAGTTGACATTTGTCAAGAACCTGCAGGACATTAAGAAATAGAGTAACTACTTTAGTGGTTCCTTTTTGAGATGCACAGATGCGATAAAATGAGAAAGGGGAGCCTAAAACCAAGCTCAGTTGGTGAGAAGCGGGGATGTACCGGGCCATTACTCTATTTCTTGACAACTCTGAGTATGCTGCCTATTCCTTGTACCAGTGAAAAGTGTTTTTATTCCTCCTTGACAACCAAGTTGTTTTTTATGAGAGAGGAAACATATCATACAAGATTTCCCTAATTCAGTTTTGGTATCCTATTTTGATGTACTGAACTTTCTGAAATAATTAGGTATATTATCACAGCAACTGACCTAAATTACCACGGTACTAAACAGGACTGCCTTATGGCAAAAAACAGCATCGTGTTATTTTGCTGTAACACATTTTCATTGTAATATTATCTGATCATTGGGTAAGAAAGGAAAAGGAAACACGATAGAAGTGTACATTTTACCTCCCATATTTGTTGATCTGAGAATTTCCCAAGAGGATCTAGATTGTATCTTACTGTACCCTGAAAAAGTGTTGGATCTTGTGGAATGATACCCAAATGTGAGCGCAGGTCATGTAAGCCTATTGTACTGATGTCCACGGAGTCTATAATTATTTTCCCTTCAGCAGGTTCAACAAGCCGAAACAATGCACCGATTAGTGTTGTCTTGCCACTTCCTGTCCGACCAACTATACCAATCTTATCTCCAGCTTTGAACTTGCAAGTGATTCCCTGTAGTACAAGAGGAGCATCTTTCCTATACCTAATCTGTTGAATGAGAATCAGTTGCATAGATATGTTAATGGTGTTAATAGGATGTTACCTTATGAGGTGTACATGTAAATATTTATATATAAGTACCTTCAAATCTCTAAGCTCCACACTGCCATCTTTAGGCCAATCTGGTGCTGGTCGATTTTCTTCGACATGTTCTGCAGCTTCACTTTGTATGTCCATGTACTGGCTCAACCGCTCAACCGAAATTATTTGATTTGCAAGCTTGCATTGGTTTTGAATAGAGAAAACAAATGACATATTTAAGGAAAGACCATAAGACAGTGCCATTCCCACAAAACCTGTGCAAGTATGGAAGCAAGGAATTAATTGTACTAATTGTAATGTTCATTCAATGAATATTGTCAAATACATGTATAGTTGACTCCCGCACATACACATTAGGACTAAAACTGCATTTCATAAAAGTACATTCCTTTCCATACAATCGTCAGCAAAAATTGAAGATTGAGAAAGTACGGTGTTTGATATTCACCATACAATCCTTCTGTGCATTTTTGTGACAATATATTTAGTCAAACTTTGCTAAATTTGACTAGTATTATAGGAAAAAGTATATGGACTGGTAGGGTGGAAATGCCATCATTATAGATTACTTACAATATGATTTTTATTCTAGTATTCTACAGACATACACATATGAAAAGATATTGTCAAATAAGTTTTAGAGGCGTGTTTAATGTCAAAGAAGTCATCCATATACGAGTGGGGGCGATAATCAAGCGTTTCGTAAAAAAAGCTAAGTCATAACTAGGTATCAGTAGGAAATGAAAAATGTACAACATTTTCATGGCACTGCATCTAATATTTATCAAAAATAGAATGCAAGTGTCAATGGCCATACAAATATCTCAATCTTGACCAATGTTGAAGCAACGTGATGGACATGTCATTGCTTACCAGGGCTGAAAGTTCCTTGAGGAAGAAGAACCATGACAAAAGCAGAAAAAGAAAGAACAACGGCGCTCATTATTTCCAGGCGTTGAATCAACCATTCCGTTGCTGCAAAATTATAGAAATATGGACTAGCATTCTTGTCAACAAGATCCACATTTTTAGCAAAGAAACGATCTTGTTCCTCAAAGGCCCTTATTGTTATAGCTCCTGAAATCGATTCACCTAAGTGATTTGCTAGAGCAGACTTGGTAGTGCCATTGATCCGCATCAATTCCTTAGCCGAGGCTAGATAGTACTTCTGCATGACCGGCATAAAAGGTTTCAGTTAACTGGAACTTTGAATGCAAAAAAGTAGGCTCCGTTCACACCTCGGAAAAAAATAGTAGCAGAGCAGCACATCAATTGGTGAATGGAATACAATAAAAACCCAAGAAAGGGAATGAGCCATAGAAAAAAGAAGTCACACCAATTACCTGCAACCTAGTTGCCAGAAGTATCATTGGCACGGATACTAGAAGAACCTCCCATGTAACAACAACCAATACCCCTAGATTGCTATATGCATTTAAGCTGGCCCCAAGGCTAAACATGAAAGAAAATGGAACATCAAGGTCAAGGATATTCAAATCTGAAGAGGCCTGCATTAGAAGAAAAAGGGAACTAGTTAACCCCTTGTCCAAAAATCTCCAGATGTAAGATAGAAGTGTAATTTGTTGTATGTTCGTTTAAGAATTCTTACCCGGCTAAGAACCCTTCCAATAGGAGTAGTATCAAAAAAGGACATTGGTGCACGGAACATAGAATTGAGTAACTGAGAAAATAAGGATCTTGATGCCTGAATCCCGAGAACAATGACTGACAAAGATCTTGATAGCAAGAAGAACATGGTGCAAACTCCGATAAAAATGTACACTGAAATTAACTTCAGTGTACTAACTCGAGGATTTTGGACATTAGCAGCCATCCATGAATTCTGTGCTATCTGGCCAGCTACGAAAAATATTTGAGAAATAACACAAAAAAAGGCATACAACAATCCTTTGTTCTGGCGCAGGTAAAACATATAAGGCTTTACACCAGCATCTCCTATTTCTCTTTCCTCTTTCTTGATCAGTTGATCTGCTGGTGATGGCATCACAGAATCTGTATCTATATTTATTGATATTTCCTTAGCTCTATGAGGGGGTATGTTGTTATTAACATATGAAACACCATTAGTATCTTTATGGGCATTTACAAGGCCTTTAAATTCTTCACAATCTGCCAATAGCTTTTGATAAGGTGCAGACTGGATAACCTCTCCATCGGACATTAACTGCCCAAAAATCACTAGTTTCAGATGATATTGACAAATAACTAAAGATCACCATAGATAAAGATAAATCACAGAGGCACAAATATCCTCATATGGTTACGGTTTTCGAGGTAAAGATATACCAAAATGGAGTCAAATACAGGTAGAAAATCAACTTGGTGGGTAACCAGCAGAACAGTCTTGTCTGATAGAGCACTCATGACATATTCCTGTCAGGAAACAAAGAGCTTCATGAACCAGTGAGTAATCAAACAGAAACACACCATTTGGGGTGACGTAACAAAAACCAAAAATCAAGTTAATTTTTTACATAACCATAAGGGACACCCCAGTTAAGTTTTTGCACATAATTGCTGTTGTCTGTGCCAGTAGTGTTGGGGAAGAGAAGACGAGCGATCCTGGTTATGTGAAAAAAATTCCTACAGTTGTGGCTTTCTATAGCATCAGCCTGAAAAGGTGTTTTTTCTGTGTAATCTTACTCAAACAATAACACAATCAAATAATAATACAGTCTGCATCTTTTGATATGATCTCACATTGAAGAGTCTTGTTGCTGTATGGGCATCAACAGCACTCAAAGGGTCATCAAGAAGATATATGTCTGCATTCTGGTATAGTGCACGAGCAAGCTGGACACGCTGCTTCTGACCACCACTAAGATTTACTCCCCTCTCCCCAATTTGGGTACAATCTCCATATGGCAACATTTCAACGTCCTTGACCAAAGAACACCGTTCAAGTGTATCTTGGTATCTTTGCCTGTCCATCGAAGATCCAAACAGAATATTGTCTCGCACAGTTCCAGTTTGGATCCATGCATTCTGAGAAACATATGCTATTTTCCCGCATACTTGGATCTGAAATGTTTATTGAAAGATCACTATTTTGATATTAGGTTCCTATGAAGAAAGAATTAATTGATATACTTCAGTTTTGCAAAACTGAACAGGGTGTAGTTTTCAACAGGACGTGTGTCTTGTAAACATGCTTAAATGATGTACGTTGAGGAACATAATAGCCCTCAACCGCGCACAGAAATAAATGATGTTCTCCCGAACTATTAGGTGATTTCAACATGCAATAGAGTGGTAAAGTTTATATGTAAAAGATTACATAATTGGGAAATTGAGATAACACAAGCACGGTTATAAACAACGCTTCCAGGTGCGAGCTTAAGCGTGGCTAGGGACAAGCTAGGTAAAATAAGAATACCTAGCGCTTAACCGTGCTAGGTGTGCACTTAATTGCGCCCAGGTATTTACTTAGGAAAGATAGACGCAAGGTAGAGGCAAAACTAGGAATTTATGCCTAGAGTACTTCTAAACCTTGAATAAAAGCACGTTATAACCTCACAAATTGACAGACATGTGATTCATAAAAAGATGAAGATAGTATGAAAACATACCGTGCCTTCAGTTTTGGAGACCTCTCCGAGTACAGCAGCCAAAAGCGTCGACTTTCCTGACCCTACCTCTCCACAAATTGCAACCTTTTCTCCAGCTTTGACTACCAAATTTACATTCTTTAGAGTTGATTTTGATGGATTGTCATCCCATGAGAAACTGCACGAATTAATCACTATAGGGCAATCAAGGCCAACATGGTATCTCTTCCTGACCTGCCCGTTTAGCTCAGGAGCATCAAGGAACTTGGATATCCGAGTGAAAGCAACCTTAGCTTGTATCACAGCTGCAATAACATCTGGTATTGACCTAACTGGGTCTTGCACGAGACACAGAGTTGCCACGAAGGTGAACACATTGCTAGCATCAAGAGGGGTTTTGAAAAGATAGCATGTCAGAAAGGTAGCTGCTGAAACCAAAACAGGTGATGACCAGAATAGGAAATTGCTGTACACCCTCCTAATCTGGAATTCTGATAACCACTTGTACTCAGCCTCCCTCAGCCCCTCAATGACCTTCTTGAAGTGACCTTCCCATGCATAAACTTTCAAGACCTTCATATGAACTAACGACTCGGACATGGCCTTTAGCCTCGCATCCTGTGCTTCCAGAAGTTCACTCTGGAATTTGTGTTGCAGTTTGGCCAATGGAGCATTGCATAGTACGTTGATGATGATGACAACCAGCGATGAAATCGTCGCAGCACCAACCGCATTGTACTGAATCGCCAGAGCAATGCAAAGCTGGAGACTTGTGGTCCATGTCTGATGGAACCAGTATGGGAATTCCCCGATCCGGTAGGCGTCGACGGTCACATAGTTGATGATTTCTCCAGAAGAGTACTTGAGTTTTCCTGCATTTGATAGCTTCTGTTGTTTCTTATAAATAGCCGCGGACAGGAATGATCTCACCTGCAGTCCTGTTCGCCGAGTGCGGAAATGCCACTGCCTTTGCGACAACGACTCACAACATTTGCAGACGAACATTATCGCAGCAAGCGCGTACCCTTCATATTTAGAGGTCCCTTTCCCAAGCGATACATTGATGAATGCCTTGAGAAGTATTGGTCCTGTAGATAAGGTGATAATCTTGAGCAAAGCAAAGAAACCAGAGACCAGGATCGCATGCTTGTGACAAGAAACAATAGTCCAGAAGATTGACGGTGACTTGTTCTTTCCGTTCAGCTTCTCCATTAACATCTCATACTGGTTCTGTGCTTGATCTGTGGCGCTTAAACGTGGCACGTCTTTGTCCTCAAGGGGCTTCTCTGACCCCATCTTCATTAAAGGATTCAACCACCAAAATGACATCTCGCTGAAAAAACCAGGTTCGGCAAAAGGAGTTACCTGACTCTCGGAACCAGCTACCTCGGTGTGTGTCTCCGTGCTCAGGAGCTTGTATGAACCATTTCCTCCAGCACCCGGTTCTTGGTGGTGGATTTGCCGAATGGCATAAAGGAGGAGAACTGCACCTGGTAGGGACAGAAGATCTAAACAAGCCTTGATGGTGATAGCCTTGTGTTGCACAACATCAACAACCGAAGAACAAGAGATGAATGCTGCGAAGATGCTCAGCAAGACCGGCCAAAACCGAGCAAATGGCGCTCGAAGATACCACCTAGGCCTGATGCTGAGAGCGAAAAAGCTGGTAAGGATCAAACTCAGTCCCTGAGACAGTGTTACAAGACAGCAGTGCGGCAGATGAACAGAGGCAACTTGGTTCAAGTTATTCCTCAACATCCAGAGTCCTAGCCCAAGATGAGCGAAACCCAGGCAGGCACTGAACACCACAGCAGCCAAATGTAGTCGTGACCTGAAGGTGGTAAGTTGCCGCACCGATGCTCTGCTCTTTGAAATTGCGAGAACAAACACAAGAAGCGCCCCGAGGCCAATCGACGCTGCCAGATGATTTATGCTGGTAGAGGAGTTGAACATCTCCTTTGAGGCCACATCTGAAGTGTAGTTATACAAGTATAGGAGTGAGAATGGTGCTGGTGAAAATGTAGCTCTGTAACAAAAAGAATGGTGAAGAGATCTAGCAGAGCACTGACTTGTCATCATTTCTTGTGCAGCCTCTGTTGCACAGCCCGGTGGATCAGCTCCTGTTAGAGACCTGCAGCAGCAACCACGAACATGAAACTAGTCAGGACAAATTGAAGCTACTTTTCTCAACTCGCCGATCTCAGCTCGCCGACGACTTCCACGACGCAGGCAGCTGGCTTGAACCTGGTGGCTCGGAGTCGACCACGAAATCCCAGACGGATGTTGCCGGTGCCGGGGAACACGCCGTGTGGCCGCCTGATTTTGCGGTCACCGGCGCCGCCGGACAAGACAACCGCGAATGTACTAGGTCCCGTGGTCACAGATGATGGGGACGACCACCGCTGGGTCGGAAAAGAAGGCCGGCTGTGAATCATGGCTCCTCCTTGCTGCTAGCCGGTTTGCCTCCACTACACGTACGCTTCAAATAAACAGACAATGTAACGGTGTTTTTTGGTAGCCTCGGATTTGAGCTCCGGGGCATGGATTTAGAGAGGCATGGCAATGCAGAAGTATTACTACTCCCTCTGTTCTAAAAAAGATGCTTCAAGTTTGTTTGAATTTGGATGTATGTATATACTAAATAGTGTCTAGATACATCCAAGTTTAGACAAACCTGAGACATCCTTTTTGGGACGGAGCGAGTATTATGAGACCTGCTCCACATGTCTGATGACGTCGAAAATATTTTTATATGACCTGGTTCACTGATTATTTGAAGCGTGAACTAATCCATTATTTCATAAACTAAAAGCTATATAAGTGTGTTTTTCGAGGCACACGATTATATTGATCACCATAGGCCTACGAAAGATATAATTACTATGTTGATCTGTATATTAACGGTTTAGATTCAAAGATAAACAATAAAAAGTTTGACCAAATTTTTTAGAAAAACTTAGTCAAACTAAACCGTTGGGTGGAAAGAAATAAAAATCCCAAACGCCCGAGTTGTGTCGATCCCGCCGCCGCGTGCCGCCTCCCAATGCATCCCCGCGCCTCAATGGCACGCTGCGTCGTGTAGTCGGTCCCCGGCACCCCACACAACGGGGCCTCCTCTGTTTCCTGGCCGGCGGCGGTCGTGAGCGGAGAGCGCAGCCACCTGCTGACCCGTTGGTCAAGCTTTCAATCGATGGATCCAACTAGAGCAGCTCGAGTCGCCCGCTCGCCGGAACGGGCGCCTGCTAAAGTCTGGTCGCCCGCAGCCGACAGGGAAACGCCCTCCAACGCCATGTTCGAGTGCCCCTGAAGAAAGATGGTCATGAGGCTGGGCGGTTCATCGTTGGAGGATTTTGTCCTGCAGATATTCTTTTTCTTTCAGTCTTGATTCAGTTCAGATAAGAGAATAACAAGTTCAGCAACCAGTCCGTGGCAGCGGTGTCCACGACATACGGCCCCGATTTGACATCCTCGAGCCAAGACCATCTTCCAACGAAGCTCCAAGGCACGACCATGGCGGGATAGAACCATCACAAAAGAATTCCGGATAGGGATCGAGGCCACGGAAGCCTGATTTTGGAGATTTCTTTTGCTTTTTTGTTTGTACAACACAACATATATGCGCTGATTCGTGATGTCTTCCCTCGATCCTTTCAGATCCGTTTATTATTGTAGACGTGAGCTCAGATTCTTTTTCCCCAAGATTTGTGTGTTGGAAGCTGCTTGAATACCTGATGTGAAGTTTGGAGTTCCAGATCTTGAATGCAATTTCTTTGTGAAAATAGTTGCATTTTAGATCTGAAAAGCATGTCAAAAACTCTGTTTGCCATTCCTGGATAAAAATTTAATCCATGGCGCGAATAGCTTCTTCAAGTCAACTGATATAGAAACCGGTGATACAAATACTTTTCCTAATGCAAAACTAAATTATTTAGTTCAAAAACTTTACATAACTATAATAGTACATAAATTGTATGACTTTTGTAAAAAAAAAACTTCGAGAGAAAATATGAATTTTACTTTTGGTTGTACCTAGATAAGGCGACATGCGACCATGGCGGTGGGCTGCACGAGATCCTTGGCTCAAACCCATGTGACTGCTTTGTTCATACGTCGCACCCAATATATTTCTACCAGCATTTGGCGGTGCACTCAATTTGGTATAGCCGGCTAACCAGGAGAAATGAGAAAGGTGTCTTTTCTTAACCTAAAAAACCATTTTAAAATGTTTCAAAAAATGAACTACACGGAGTTCGAGAGCTACAACCAATATTCACTTACCGTGTTACTTGATGCGGTTAAATGCACTCACACATAAAGACCTACAATTATTAGTGGTAGCGCAATCTAAAATATGAAAACAGACACTAATTATACATGACAGCTTTGTCCAAATACTACCGGTAGTAAATTCTCCATGGTCTAAAAAATTTAATAAACCCGTAGGGCCTTGAGGTAGGGCCTCGATCTGGTCGGATGAGAGGTTGTTCGCTTACTTGTCATGTCTGGCAGTAGGAGTTCCAGATCCCAGATTTGATGAGCGCCACAAGCTCAAAAAGAAAGGCTATGGCCGGTGGAGGTTTGCGGGTGTGGTCATCCTGCAGATTGGGCAAAGTAGAAGCAAATAGGCCCCTTCGTCTGGTTCCTTTTCTTGCTGCACCAGAGCAGATTGGCCAAATTAGAAGCAGCTGATGCGTGGATTTTTTTTTTTTTTTTTGGATCTTGATGCGTGGATGGTCCATATGAGCAGCTGTTTCCATCTTTCTTGGTTCTGGCTTGAGCGAATAAATAAATGGTCTAATGCTGCAGGTCGTCTGCACAAGCGTTCTTATGAACTGTGAAAGGCTAGACATAAATCGATCGGATCGACAATAGATTCAGATGGCTGATGGACAATAAAATTTGAAGATTTAGCTCCATCATCCAACCCGACGCACCCGCTAGTGTCAAACTTTAGATATTACAATTTCCGGTGTTACTTCTGATATATCGGAGACAACCACGAAAATCATTTTCTTTTCTAATAGTCCTGGCAGTCCAACTGCTTACACACACTAAATTTACTAAGAAGCACACTATGCTTCACGAGTAGGACATTAACTCTAGATATATACTATATGTGTTGGTCAATTGTTCCATACTGTCATGCCGAAGAAAAGAAGAATTTGTGGTGATATATTTTGCTTATGTAGTACAAAAGAGTAGATCAAATACAAATATTAATGATTAAGATGGAATACTGGACTAAGGCTGGCTTGATCCAACTTTGGATGATATTTACGTAGCTTTGGTGTTTTGGTCGAAAAGTTGTTTTGTCTTTCCCATTGTAACGCATGGGCATGTGTGCTAGTAATATCTATAGTCTGTTTTATTAAAGTGGAAACCAAATCGTGTCCCAAAAAATTATGGACGTGATTTTGATTAGAAAAAAACACTTAGGATAGCTAAACAAATTTTATTGTGAAATGCAATACCCCTGTAAGTTGGGCCCCGACAGCATCTTCACCGTCTATTTGTTGGAGATTCGTGCTATAGACTTTGCAGATTTTCCCTCCCACCTGTATTGTCTATGTTCTCAAGTCCTTTGCATTTTGCAGCATGCGCCCTATGTTTTCGTTTCTTTACATAGAACGATGGCATTTCACATCTCCAAACAGTTTATCAATAAATTTTTACTTAACCAATTTTAATTAGCAATCCTAATCAAAACGCATACAAGTTATGTACTTGTTTCTTCGAAGAATCATAAAAGTTCATATAATATTTTTCGCTGAACATTCAATAATATTCATACAAGTTCCGTAAGAGATCCATTCCAGATGAAAATAAAAACGATTTATTTTTATGGTTCGGTTGCATAAATATCCAAAAATTTCAACATAGATTCATTCAAGATTCATAGTCAATAATATTCATATAAGATACATACTAGAATCCCAACATATAAGATTTTTTAACAATATAGAAATTGAGTTTCTGCATCGACTAACATTAATACCAACAACGTTTCATACAAGATTCACACAAGATTCGTTGACTAAGAATGTTTCATACAAAGATCAATAGAAGATTCACACATGAATCATAGGAAATTGGAAACACATGATTCATACAAGTTTCTTACCAAAACGGTTAAGATCCAAGTCTGTTTCTTACCGAGTTCTTGCAAATTCATGAGATCCATACCAAATACATAGTAATTTAATACAGATCCATATGAGATTCAAGCACTCCATATAAGATTCAAGAACACAACTCTATGAAGCATCAATGTAACTAATCCTTCACGAGTCAAAAAAATCTGGACGAATCAAAACCTTCACGAGTCAAAAAAATTACAAGATACAAGAAAGAAAAATCTAGAAAAAAGAAGAAAAATCAAGCAGATCATGGATGCAGGGTGGCTGCGCGTGGTCAGCAGGGCGGCTGTAATGGGGTGCGTGGTCGTCGTCTAGATGGCCGGCGCCACGCGTGGTTGCCGTTGACTGGCGGGCGCGCGTCAAGTGGGGCCGCGCGTGGTCCTCCATGGCCGGATGCGGGGAGGTCGAGGGAGGCGGCCACGTTGCCGGGCAGGGGATTGGGCGGGGCGACGGCGGCAGCGACAGCGACGGGAGGGGGCAGGAGCGTGGCGGTGGGAGGGGAGAGGGCGTGGTGGCGCTGGGAGGTGGGCAGGGGCTGGGTAAGGTGTGATGCTGGGTTTTTGTTTTTTATTTTATCCAAGTGTAGTGTATAAATATTTTACACTTCTGCAAGGGCTAAAGTGCAAAATCGTCTGAAGGTTTGACCAGTGGACCTTTGCACGAATCTCAAATAAACTAATGGCTATGATGGTGCTGGGGCCCAACGTGAGTGTGGTAAATCCTCGTTGAATTTTATTTGTGCAGAAATGGAAAATTATAATGAGATGATCCTCATTATCCATTTTGATTAATTATATTATTTTCTTGTATTCATAACGGCTGAACATCCGTGCGGAAGCCCCGTCGCGCGACGGCACACCTAAGTGCCTGGGTAATTTATGTGTGGGGCGTAGCAGATTACACATTTTTTCTTCCGATTTGCATCTACATTGAAAAAGTTAGATCACCATGGTGCCTAATTTGGCACATTCGAGTGATTTGTTCCCTTCATATTGGACGTAGTTGTAAGATATGTAAGTACCTCCATGTAAATAAAGACATATAAGTCACACTGGTACCCGTAGAATCGTGGTATGGAAATGCAGAAGCTATTCTTTAAATGGAAAATGGTATGCGCACACTCTAAAGTAATTAGGCTATATATATCTAGAACACATATTTAATGAAACAAGCAGGGTGGCCATCGTAATTGTGAGGGCATAGTTGTAATGTGTTGAAATTGTTTCTGGAATAAATTTGAAGTTTTGTGGTTATTTCACTTTTGCGTGAGAGAATTATACTCCATTTCTATTGTCATCGTAAATTCAAATTAAAGCTCAGTGTACTATTTCTTGTGTGAAAAAAATTGTATTCATATTTAATTTGCCGGTGAATCATGTTTATGTCATTCCCAGAATAGCAAATCAGTGTGATATTATTTTTCGTTTTGTTCTTTTGGTACCAAATCTCTAGTTGCAGGATGAAACTCTAGGTTTGACCTTCGTGGGTGTGCGGGGCATGCTTTATTCAATAGTTGCAGGATGAAACTTTAGGTCTAACCTCATGAGCCAACATAATTATTGATCTAAATTCTTTAAAATGACAATGTAGGTTTTCATTACATATAAATTATAGTTGTATTTTTGTATCCACTTAATAGTTCCTTCTTATTATAATCTTGCAAGCTTCATGAAGAGTTTCTAAATATCTCAGGTGATTAACAATTAGTTGGTAGTGTTACTTTTTTAAAGAGTGCATTAAGGGAGGAAGACTTGTTGTTTTTGAAAGAGAATTAAAGCATCCATGAGGAGTTAACCTGGTTGGTACATCCATTTTCTTAATATAAAGTGACATTGCCTCACTTCTTTGCTAGTGTTAAATTCATCAATCAAAAGATTAAGATATTATGTACATGTCTTGACTTGTATATTTGTATATAGATGAAAAAAAATGATCAATTGATTTAACCTTCACACTTAACCTGGCAAATTGATTTCTTTTTTGTAGTTGTGAGGTGCCAAATTATTTTATATGTACGTAAAATTCATATCTCTATAAACTACTTAAAAATTATTTTATATGTGCGTAATCTTTTTCAAGCTGGATTTAAAAGAAATCGCATGGTTGATACTTCCATGTGTCAGAGAAGTGTGTATGCCTCCACAATAATATAGGTGTTATAGTACACCATGAAGCTTTAGGAATATCAAAAGATATAATTCTATGTGAATATCCGTTGTTTTTTATTCACCCATGACTAAAATTTCAGTTGTTCTCTTATCTGTAGTATATAAACCATTTCTTTTGGGCCCTAATATCATTCTTTGTCAATGTGATCTCCCATTTCTTTAGTGTCCTAAAATCATTAAATGCCTATGTCAGTCTTATAAAGAAACACGTTAAAGAAAGGATTAGTGAATACTTTATAAAGTAAACTAAAAGTAAAGTGACTTATAGCGCTAAGATCCCCGGCAACGGCGCCAGATAATCCGGCCGAGGGAGGGGCCGGATAATCCGTCCTGGGAGTTCTGGCTTCTTCTTGATCATCCTGATGGTTCTTGGTACGAGCTAGAGTAGGGCCAGAAAATCCAGCCTGGAGCTACCAGATACTTCAGGAGATGATTGATCTTCAAAAGGTTGGCGTGTTGGTGTAGTAGTTTCTCTAGCAGGTGAAGCTTGTTGAGCTTGTGTAGATGAGGGCTCTACTTGAGTAGAGCATTGTCCTTCCCAATCCGCCACAAGAGGTTCCTCAATGGGGCGAAAAAATCCGATGCTCATTCTTCTTATGGCATCTTGGGGTATTTCAGCATGTGTATCACAAACATCAACTTTCCCCACTGATGACTACAAGTCCACAGATTGTTTGTAGCTAGTTTCAAAATAAAGATATCGATCCCACATGGAGCAGTAGGCAAAAGACTAAAATACTTCTAACTAAAACTAAATGAAGTACTTAGGAATAATTTTAAGATGTAAGAAAAGTAAAATTGTTTTTGGGTTTTTGATTGAGTAACGCAATTAAATAAACTAAAGCAAAACTTAATGCAGAAAGTAGTAATCGCGTATGCAAGAAAGCTTGGAACTACAATAGGGAAAAAACATTCTCGGGGAGTGGTGGATACACCGCTAGCAATTTAGACTGAGCAATCAAGATTATTATAACAAATATTCTCATGACATGTATGTATGTGGGAGGAGCTCCATATATGGACGAACAGACAGCAAGCACTGCTCACATCATCCTTCATAACCACAACTGACAGATAAATGACATCAATCGTATTATCTCGCTATTAAGGGATTTCTCCCGTGGCATGGACATGGCTTAATGAGTTCTCCTTGCCTCCCCAAGTTAGTATGTAAGGAATGACAGTAGCTTTATAGTCACAGTAAGTGCTATCGTCCCTCCGTCTATCAACTAGTAATCCCCTTCATCAAGTCCCCGTAAGAGGCAAATATTAAGGAGGTGCACAACTCCCAACATCAAGATGAAGACAATTAACACATACACATAATGATGTTTAATATAATAATCTCTATCTTATCTCAATCATATTCTAGGGTTTCTTCATCTCCCCAAGAACTAATGATCTACTCAGACATGGAGGCAATCAACATCATGGCAATGATAATGGAAACAACTGTAGATGAATAGTTCTTGTATAAATTCACAACTAGTACGAGAATTACAACAAGATCTAGGTGGGGTGTAGATGGGATGGATGGAGATGTAGGTGATGCAACGGTTGATGAAGATGGAGATCGATGCCTTGGCCTCCCAGATCTGCGTAGGGCGAAGATGGCTCCCTTGGGCAAGTTCCCCCTCCAGATCCCTTTCGGAGGTGAGGTTTTCAGCAATTTCTAGGTGTTCTGTATGTCGTCTCTCCGATCCAGTTGCACAGGGTGAAACTATACGACGAGGCGGTGGCGGCGCCGACTATACGACGGGAACTATACGGCCGGAGAAAATACTCCCGTCGTATAGTTGGTCGTTAAACCTTCTGTATGCTTCGATCGCTTCGGGTTTTCTTCTAGTGTTATTGATATTTCCCAAATTAGCGATTTATGTTGTTTTTACTCCTTTTCGCCCCAATACAACTGCTCCAAGAATTGTGTTCATCGTATCCATCATCTGTCCTGATCCTGGTGAAAATGGACATAAAATATGCATGCGAACGCCATAAAATACCAAGATCCTACCACTATAGTGCAAAATAATAATATAAAACATGATGCAAATATGCACTCATCACCCACATGGGAGCCATCATTTTCCTTGAACACCACACTACAAGATTCTACAACAGTTTCGAAGAGCTTATTGTAGACTCTATAAGTGTGGGATTAGGCACCATAACCAACAAAAATGCCTTCTAAATCCTTACTCGCAAATTTAGACAAACGAACTCCTTTAATGAGAAAGAAACACTTACAACCGAACACCCGGAAATATGATATGTTGGGCTTGTTACCGGTAAGTATCTCATAAGGTGTCTTGTCCAAGATCTTGCGGAGGTAAAGCTGATTTGATGAGTAACATGTTGTGGAAATAGCTTTAGCCCAGAAGTTGTATGGTGACTTTAATTCAACCAACATAGACCTTGCCATGTCCATTAAAGTCTGGTTTTTCCTCTCAGCTACACCATTTTGTTGAGGGGTGTACATAGTGGAATTGACATGGGTATTCCCTGCAGGTACTCGAGTTTGGTATATACGGTCCAGATACGGTGAAAGCCCATGGCGTTATCATAGCCCAATGAAGACTTCGAGTGACCCACGGACTCTCGATGACTTGCGAGACAAGAAGAAATCTAAAGATAGAAAGTTTAAAGGGAAAACCCTAACTTGTAACCGACTCGATACCCGAGACCTAGCCTATCTATATAAAGGCTGGGAGGGGGCAGCGAGAAGGACTTACCCTAGTTTCCACAACCCTTGTCAGATTGCATCTGCGCACCATTGTAATCGTCGATTCCTTCATTAATTCCAAGAGCAGACAAGAAGGAGTAGGGACCTCTACGAGGCCTGAACCTCGGTAAATCTTCGACTCTCCCTAAGTGCTTGTTTGCTAGCCGATTGATTCCTCCAGCGCTCCCTCCTTATCCAAAACCCTCGTCAATTGGCGTCGTCTGTGGGAATTGGGAGTGCTGATGTCGCGGCTTCTTCGGCCCCATCAACCACGATCTACAACTCTGCAACAGCGGAGATTCACCAGCTCTTCGGCGCGTTCGACTTCACCGTCCACATGCCGGCCACTCGCCCAGCCTTCGAGTCCGTGGGCAACGGAATCAGCTTGGCGATTGGGAGCTTCCGCTTCCAGGTTGGTCAGATGGGCACGCTTCGCATGCCTGACCAGCCAACAGAACCCGCGATTGCTCCAGCATCGTGGTTCCCGCCACCAATCAGCACCCTCAGCAAGCTCAACACCTCAGCAACATCTGAGAGCACGGACAACGACAACAGTCGCGGATCTGATCTGGGTGACCTAGCATCGGAGGATGGAGTCTATGGCTCCGGATCCGAAAGTTGTGAGAGCAATAGCTTCCCAAACCACTTCATGTGCGCCGTCATCAACGCCGGCGAAACCTGTGCCAATCGCAAAAACGCCGGCACCAGACCTGACCCGCCCAACGGCAGCACGCCTAAAGGCGGACCGCCCAACGGCGGCCCCACCAATGGTGGCAATGGCGCACCCGTCAACAATGGAGGAGCAATCGAGCCTCCAACCATGGTGAACGAACACACTGGCAAACGTGTCGTGATCAGGCTCAACGATCTTGAGTGGGCCCACTATCGAGAAGCTCTGCGAGTCAATCCTCTGCCTCCAGGCACGTCGCAGGAACTGCTGATGGGCTACCATTGGCTACTAAAGGAGGAGTACAAACACCAGCTACACACGATCACGCAACTCGAAGCGCGTAAAAAGGCAGCGGACGAGTCGAGCCTTCGAAGGGCCGGGCTCTCCTCCCACGGAGGATCTTCCTCCAAAGGCAACGAGCACGTGGCCAACAAGCGGCGATCTCGAATGGCCCACCTCACTGAGCAGGAGCGCATAGAAGCTGCAAAAGTCCTCGACTTTAGCTCTATGACAGTCGATACACGGGGCAACGTGGTCCCAAAGATGCCGCAAGTTGCGGTGACAGCGGCCACCATGTACCTCCTCAACAACCAGCCATCGGTTGGAGATCCCCGAGCCGCCATGCACCGATCTATGATCGCGGGCTTGGGGTTAATCGAAGCCGCTCTCAACAAAGAACCAACGCCAGAACCAAAGAAAATCAAGGCTCTAGCAAAACACTATTCCTCACCATCGTCTAGCGACGACAGTCACGACCTGTCTCGACGTTGCCTCTCACGGCGACACGACCACGACTACGATGCACGTGACGACATCACGCAGCACAAAATCAACAAGTCAAGGGCGCGACGTGCCCGATCGACAGACTCAGAGGATGAAGACGTGGAGCTCTGCGGCGCCAGATGCTTCAGCAGAGCCATCAGGCAAAAGCGAATGCCCAAGGGGTTCAAACTCCCATCGGAGAACCCAAAGTTTGACGGCCTGTAGGACCCGAAGATCTGGTTGGAGGACCACATCTCCTCCGTCAGGCTCCATGGTGGAAGTCGAAGCACGGCCATGCAATGCCTACAGCTACAGCTGTAGGGCGCCGCCCGAGCATGGCTCACTAACCTCCCGCGTGGATCCATTCGCAGCTGGGATGAGCTGGTCTACAGCTTTGTGCGCAACTTCAAGGGCACCTACAAAAGGCCCGCATCAATCGAAGAGCTGAGATGCTGCTAGCAAAGGTCGGGTGAATCACTGCGCTCGTACATCCAGAGGTGGTCCATCATCAAGAACTCTATAGAAAATATCTCAGAGGATCGCGCAATCGACGCATTCAACGGTGGCGTTCGCCGCATAGAGCTCAGGGAGGAGCTGGGCCACTCGTAGCCCAAAACAATTGACCACCTGATGGAAATCGCGAATCGGTGGGCAGATGGAGAAGACTCGGTAAAAACCGCACCTACTCCGACGACGACGAAGACCTCGGGCGCAGACGTGACCGTCGAGGCAAGCGACGAATGCGCACCTATGACGACCGTGAAGACGTCAACATGGTCGCAGCCGGTTACATCGACAAACGCGATGACGGCCGCAACAGCGGCTATCGCAGTGGTGGATACCGCGACTCCGGGAAAACTATGTAGGTATGGCAGCGCCGCACTAGCGAAGAGGCACCCGCAACAACCATCGAGGACAAACTGTCCAGACCGTGCACTTCTACATCGACAAGCACGACGGCAAAAAGAAGTCCAGCCACCTCCTCAAGGACTGCCGCGAGTTCCTCAAGCTCCATGAGGGCCTGGCTCGGATGAATCATGACGCGGTCAACAGGGGCTATGGGGCCGCCCTAGGCACCGTGGCACATGGAGCTCCTCCACCATCGCCTGGACCACCACCACCCGCAGCTGAGCCGGTACAACATCACGGAGGCAAACCGTACCCGTGGGCCATAGGCAACATGATGATCCAAAAGGGACGCCCCTCAAATCGGGTGCAGAAGGCCATCACTCACCAAGTTGACTTGGCGACCAACTCTCCACCTTCCACCACTGAGTACCTCAGTGGAAGCGACTCCTGCATCACCTTCGACAAGCGTGACCATCCGCGCCAAGTCCCTCGTCCAGGTCACTGTCCCCTCGTACTCGAGGCGCAAATCGAAGGCTTCGACATGAGTCGCGTATTCATGGACGGCGGAAGCGGCATCAATCTCATGTTCGCAGGCAAGGGCATATATCCCCTGGGAAAAATCAACCTCGACGTCATCTTCGGCACGCCGGAATTTTTTCGGCGCGAACACATCGACTTTGAAGTCATCGACTGGCCTTCACAGTATCACTGCATCCTCGGAAGCGTCACGTTCGCTAGGTACATGGCAGTACCGCACTACGCCTACCTGCAGATGAAAATGCTAGGTCAAAACGGCGTCATCACAATCAACGGGAGCTTAGAGAGGGCTGACAGCTGCGACAAGGAATTCAACAGAATCTCCCAGGCCTTCGACATGCAGGAGGAACTCGCAAGATTGAATGAGTCGACAGATAACAATATATCTCCCCTAAGCAGGCCAAGCTCACCCGACCTGTCCTTCGACTCGTCGGTACACACGAAGAAAATCCAGGTCCATCCAATGGACCCGAACAAGACGGCCCTCATCGCCAACAACTTGAGTTCCGCATAGGAACTCGCGCTCGTCGAATTCCTCCGAGAGCACTGGGAAATCTTCGCCTGGTGTCCTGCGGACATGCCAGGAGTTCCTAGGGAATTTGCCGAGCATGCACTCAAAATAAACCCAGACACCAGGCCAGTCAAGCAGACAATACGGCGACTGTCTGAACCACGGGCAAAAGCAGTTGGAATGGAGATCAACAGACTCATTGACGCAAAAATTATACGCGAGATCAAGGAAAGCACCTGGCTCGCCAACACGGTGTTGGTGCCCAAAAAGGACACGAATATCCTACGGATGTGCGTGGACTTCACCTCCTTGAATAAGCACTGCCCAAAGATCACTTCCCGCTACCGCGAATCGACCAGATCATCGACTCCACCATGGGATGTGAACGCCTCTACTTCCTCGATGCCTACTCAGGCTACAACCATATTCGAATGAAGGAGGAAGACCAAGAGAAGACGACGTTTACGACGCCCTTTGGTGTGTTCTGTTACAACACAATGCCCTTCGGGCTAAAAAACGCAGGAGCCACCTACCATCGGTGCATGCAGGCTTGCCTAAAGACCCAACTTGGTCGCAACATTCAAGTGTACGTTGACGACATCGTAATCAAGACAAAAGAGGAAGCTTCACTAATTGACGATTTACGCGAAACCTTCACCAACCTCGACCGCTACCGGATCAAGCTTAATCCGCAAAAATGCGCCTTCGGCGTACCATCCGGGAAACTACTCGGGTACCTCATCTCCGTGAGAGGGATCGAGGCAAACCCGAAGAAAATAAAAGCCATACGGGCCATGGAGAAGCCGAAGAACGTAAGAGGCGTCTAGCAGCTGGCTGGGCGTTGCGGCGCTCAGTCAATTCATCAGTCGAATGGGCGAAAAGGCACTGCCCTTCTACCAACTTCTCCACAAAGCTGACAAGTTTGAGTGGACCAATGAGTCACAGGAAGCATTCGAAGACCTCAAGCGTCTACTATCTACCTCACCAGTACTGGTGACCCCACGCGAAAGGGAACCATTGTTGCTATACATCTCCACCACCAACCAGGTGGTCAGCACGTTGCTCGTGGTGGAGCGAGCCGAAGAAAACAAGGTCCACGGGGTACAGCGCCCAGTCTACTACCTCAGCGAGGTGCTCACGCCAATAAAGCAATGGTACCAGCACTACCAGAAGCTGGCATATGGCGTCTTCATGATGGCCAAGCGACTACGCCACTACTTATAGGAGCACCCAATCGTGGTGGTCAACGACGCCCCGCTTGGGCACATCCTCAACAACCCCGACGCCACCGGACGAGTCGCGCTTTGGGGAATTGAGCTGTCTCCACGAGACATTACATATGAAAAGAGTGCCGCGATCAAGTCACAAGTTCTCCCTGACTTCCTCGTGCACTGGATGGAGAATCAGCTCCCTGAAAAACCAGATATGTCTTACCTCTGGACAATGCACTTTGACGGATCCAAGCGAAAGGATAGAGTTGGCGCATGTGTCATACTCACATCACCCCAAGGAGACAAGCTGAAATATATTCTGCGGATGCAGTTCACCGCCTCCAACAACGAAGCTGAATATGAGGCCCTGTTGCACGGGATGCGGATGGCAAAGGCCTGCAGCGCCAAGAGGCTAATCATCTACGGCGACTCCAAGTTGGTCGTCAACCATACAATGCACGAGTTCGACGCACTGAACGACAATATGATCGCCTACTGCGACCTCTATGATACACTCGAAGGGGACTTCAACGGCTACGAGCTGCAGCACGTAGGCTGCAAAAGCAATGAAGAGGCGGCCGCACTCGCCAATATTGGCTCCACCTGCGCCCCCATACCACCCGGGGTATTTCTCGAGCGCATCTACGAACGCTCCATCAAGCCGATGGCCACAGAGAAGAAAATAAGCGCAACAACGGACTCGGGGGCTACGCCACCCAATGAGCCAATGGGACTCGACGACCTGGAGGTTGACACCAGACTCGAAGGACCAATGGGGGTCATGATGATCGAGCCATCCTGGACTCAACCCTACATCACATACCTTCTCAGCAAGAGGCTACCAGACGACCCGACTGACGCGCGGCACATCGCACAACGATCCAAGGCATTCACCGTCATAAACGGCGAACTATACAAGCGCAGCATCACATGAATACTCCAAGGATGCGTCTCCAATGCAGATGGAAGGGTCGTCCTCCTCGACATCCATGAGGGGACTTGTGGGCACCATGCCGACAGTCGCGACCTTGTCGCCAAAGTTCTACGAGCTGGATTCTACTGGCCCACGACCATGTGCGACACCAAGGACAGCGTCCAAAAATGCAACGCTTGCCAGCGATTCACGGACAAACTGCACGCACCCGGCGCGGAGCTTCGGCCAATAACATTGGCTGGGCCCTTTGCGCAATGGGGACTCGACATGGTCGGCAAGCTCCCAAAGTCCTGACGAGGAGGCTACGTCTACCTCTTTTTCGTAGTCGACAAATTCACCAAGTGGATAGAAGCCATGCCAGTGACAAACCAGTTAGGCGCGAGCGCAGTCAAGTTCTTCGAGTCCATTGTCTATCGCTTCGGAGTGCCACACAACATCATCACGGACAATGGAACAAACTTCACCTCTAAGGAATTCCAGGGTTTCTGCGAAAACCTGGGAATCAAGATAAGCTATGCCTTCGTAGCTCATCCACAGACCAACGGTCAAGTCAAAAAGGCCAACGGGCTCGTCTGCGGCAGAATCAAGAAGCGACTCCTCCGGCCACTCGAACAAGCCGCCGGATGCTGGCCAGACGAATTGCAGTCCATACTTTGGAGCCTACGCACAACCCTAAACAGTGCCATGGGATACACCCCGTTCTTCATGGTGCATGGAGCTGAAGCAGTACTACCCGCCGAAGTACGCTTTAAAGCCCCACGGGTAGTCGCGTACAGCGAGCAGGAGTCCACAATTGCACTTGAAGACTCCGCCAACCTCCTTGACGAGGCACGAGAAATCGCAGCAGAAAGATCAATGATCTACCAGCAGAGCTTGCGCAACTACCACAACAGAAGGCTACGCCCCAGATCCTTCGTCGAAGGAGACCTGGTCCTGCGATTGAAACAACAAGGGCACCTAAAGCTCGAGTCCCTTTGGGAAGGACCATACGTGATTCCAGAAGTAATCCCAGGTGGCGCCTATCGCCTCAAAGATTTAGAGAGTGGAGTGGCATACTCCAACCCCTGGAACGTCACGCAGCTGTGGCACTTCTACTCTTAGTCGTCTTTCTTTTTACATTACAAATAAGGCTATTCAGCCAAGGCTACTTAGCCACACATTGTACCTCGTACGTAGCACATTGGTGTTTCAAGCAGGCCAGCCCACTCTTAACAACAATGCAATCAGTCCATTCACTCAAAACCGGAACCCACACTCAAAGTTAAGGTCAATACTCCATTTATACATACCAGCCTCGACAGAGGGGAAGCACCTACAGCATAATCACTCATGAACACATATTGACTCACTTTTAGATAGATTAGTTGATTCACAATGCCCGCAGATACCTATAGAATAAAGCTAAGTGCCCCGAAACTCTGTGTTTTTCTAGCAATTATATCACTCGGGGGCTACGCCACCCTCTACACAACTGTTCTACGAACCAATCGCGATATCCTGAGTAGCTAACGCAATAATCGAACCCTTGAGAAACACCAATCCAGCTACAACGCACCTGGCAGGTTGGCAAGGTGCTGAGAAACATACAAGTCAGGCTAACGAAAAGGAATCGCATAGTGCAACGCACTCGCAAAAACATACGAGCTAACAAGGTCTTTCCACATCAATATCAATCAATTATATACAGCGCATATATATGAACTTTACAACACTAGTACATTTATGTGCAGGCTACAAGTTAAACTACTACTGTAGTAAAAGAATGTTGGTCTGTTCCTCGAAGAAGTCAACAATCTCCTCTGCTGGATGATCCACCGCCTGGTAATGTGGAACCATATTTCAGGTCGAACCTGCTGGTGGCGCCGGAGGACCGGTGGCAATCGCTACAACATCTACATTAGGCCTATGCAGTCGCACCAGCGACAAAGCAGCCTTGGCACCAGCCACTAACTATTGGCGCACACACTCGCGAACTACGCTCAAGTCTTGAAACTTAGCAAGGAGAGTCAACAGGCTCGAAGGGACAACGTCCAGCGGAAACATTGTCCGATAGATATTCCTCAAGCATGATTGCAATTTCTTCAGAAAATGAAGCACTCACGAGGCACGATCTTGCAGGGTCGCAAGCGCAATTGCACGATCATGATCCACCCAGAAGTAGCCACTTGCCTGAAGCTGTTCCTGCGTCAGGGCGTTCATGCGTATGGCAATCCTGTCCTTCTCATCCTGCGGCTGACGCGCGTTGAGAACTATACCAAGCAAAAGGCAAAAGTATAAGGACAACAAACTACCGCGATTGACTACAAGAAAAGAGAAGGAGGCAGAGGGCTAACATTTGAATTGGTCACCCAGCTACGCCACCTCCCCTAGTAGATATTGCTCTCAGGCGGTGGCCTTCCCCGCCCTCGACTGCCATACATCCTCGTTACCACGGATGACGGGAAGATCGCGCTCCAGCTGCTTAACGCGATCACGTAGTCGCGAAAGCAGAGACAACTCATCCACCCTTGAGCGCAATTGTGCTAGGGTATCATCAGCGGATCGCAGATCCCGAGGCTCACTAGAAGGACCACTCGATGTGCCCTATCACAAGACAAGCAAGAGATAATAAGAAGATTAAGCAACACATGGACAAGAACTCAAATGCATTCAAGCATAACAAAGTATCAACAGAGACACCCGCCAACGACATGTTCTAGAAAAAATGGGTCAAGCTAGTAACTATTACAAATATAACTACTGAGGAGCAGCCTGCTTCTTCGACTTAGACTTCCGCTTCGGAGGCTTCATTGATTTCGTGGCGGTATCAGACACCATAGATTTTCCGCCGGCCCCTGATGCCGCAGCCTTCACCGCCTTCTTAGCTCGGTGCAGCTCCTCAAAGTACTTGCCGACTGTGCTGATGAGTTGCGGCCCGTACTTGCTACAGGTAATTGCAAAAGGAGCAAAAACTACCTGTTGCCCATCTGCGCCGACCGGCATCGCCTTGGAGACCGCAGCAGGATCCACGTCCACGCCATGGGCTTGAACCATCGCGAGTGACATGGAAGCATAGGCCGCTCGAAGCGTGTTCTTGAAGCCTGCAGGAATGCCTCCAGCAAGGGACTCCACCAGGTTATCTACGTTCTCGATCAGCTCAGCTTTGGGCGCTAGCTCCTCTCGGAGGCGACTGAGTACACCCTTAACCTTGACCAGTGTTCCCTGAATGGAAGCACTGCGATCCTCGACTGCCGCGATGACGCCTGCCAAAGCATCATCACTACGACGCGCCTGGACGTCGAAACTCAGACCGCCTGTATCTACATAGAGCAAAGTGTTGGCAAAAAGTCAGCACAATAACAAAGTCGAAAGAAAGGACACAACGGAAATCCAGACGAAAAGATTACCTGAAAGAGCCTTGGCAATCGAGAAGAGCTGTTCCTCGAACAACTTCTCCCTAGCAGCAATGGAGGCGCGCAAATCCTCTTCGCGTTTCCATGATTCACCAAGCGCAGCGACTTCCTCATTGCGACTCTTCACCGCCGTGGCGAGCGTCTTCTCAAGGGAAGAGGCTTCGCGAGGAAGCACGTTGTGCTCAGCTGCAAAATATACAAAGATAGGCCGTCAGTCGAGTATATAAAAATCACAAGGATGAAGAAGAAGAAGCACAAAATACTAACTTTCAACCACACGATGGCGATTGTCTAGCAACGCGTGTTGTCGACCCATTGCAAGTACTTGCTCTGCCAGGCGAGCAGCTTCCTTCACAATAAGGTACAATAGGAGAAAAAGCAAAGGATCAGCATATAGCATAGATAATTAATTCGACTGCAAATAAAAGCAACATCACACATACGTGATCCTCTAGAGATTCTGAAGTCGATTGTCGCGCAGTTGTCCGGACAACCATCTGGTGCTCCACAGCGTGTGGACAACTTGATGAATTGTGCCTAGATTGGGCCGCCAATGGAGGGGAAGGAGTTCGCTCTAGATTCCACTTCCTTGGCCTTGGAGTCCACGACTCTAGATTCTTTCAAATTTTGGACGCCGCCAGAAGACGATGATGCCGGTTGACCACGGAACAAAACCAACATCAGGAAAAAAACAACTCCAACAAAGAACCAAGAGGTGAATTGTATACTTACCAATCAAACTTGTCAAAATCGAAGGTTTGGCCCTCCGACTCCGATGACTCCTTCGGTAGCCGCATCTTCTTGCGGGAAGATGGCGCCATGGAACTCACATGAACAGCAAGAATCGGCGACTCTGCACCAATAGCTGGACCTCCTGGAGTTGAAGGAGATGATGCATCCGAATCTTTGCTGTGGGCATGCTTGCGAGTGTCCGGACTGCTAGACTCAGGGGCTTCCTCTTCCTCTTCAGATGGGATGGTCGATTCCGACTCGTCCTCTTTACTGTTGGAAAGATGGCCTCTAGTCCCGGTTCATAAGGGCCATTGGTCCCGGTTCCTGAACCGGGACCAATCACTCGGGACTAATGCTGGTCCCGGTTTGCGCATGAACCGGGACCAATGGGTCTCCACGTGGGCAGGCGCGCGACGAGGGGGGGGGGGGTGGATCATTGGTCCTGGTTCGTGGAACAAACCGGGACCAATGGGTCTCCACGTGGCAGCGCCAGAGACGGGCGGGGGTGGATCGTTGGTCCTGGTTTTTGGCACGAACCGGGATCGTTGGTCTCTGTGCCGCGGCAGGATTTTCGGAATATTTTTCTGCCGCGACAGGGTTTTGTGCCGCGGCGGAGTTTTGTGCCGCGGCAGGATTTTCGGGCTATTTTTCTGCCGTGGCAGGAGTTTTTTTTATAAATTTAATGGTACTACATATATACAACAATAATGAAACCACGATATATATATTACACATCATGCATGATCACAAATATATACACCGTCTCGTCAGTCTTCTTGGTCGAAACATATTATAATTACAAACGATACTCTCACACGAATTTGATCTAATTTACATCTTCTTTTTTACAATTCACCCTTCCAAATGAAGCGGGTAATAGTATTCTCCTTTCGGATCTATGACTTGTTCTAACAAGAATCCGGCAATTTCCCTTTGAATTGCTTGCACGCATTCTTGTGATAGAAGACCGTCCCGCATCCGTTCGATCTAATATAAAGAAGGGGATCAATATATATGAATGAAACTAAACACAATTGGTGGTAATAAAATGAAGTTGTGATTATTGTTTATCGTACTTCAATTTTTTTTGTTCCGGTCTGCGCCCTTCTCTTTGGTCGTCTGGCAAATGAACTCGCAGACATAGTATCCACATAAGTTATTCCCGGCTTCCTGCCTCAAGCACTTTACGAGAACAAAGTTCAATCAAAATAATAATCAAGCATGATAATGGTGGTATTGCAACTAGAATCAAAGAGATGCGTGGATCTAGCAAGTAGTACTTACAGTCAATGGTTGAAATGTAAGCTCTGGCTTCCAAACACCCCTAGTTTTGGCGGTGAACTCTTTCCAAGCCTTCTGGAGGCATTCATGCATGTCCGCCCACTTTTCTAATGGTGTGCGTTTCGAGTCCAGGAATTTTACTTCTCCGGTGTCAACAACAATGATTAACAGAATATAGTGGAATGTGGACACACTAACAAAATATAACACGAGTCAATTATACGCTTAACATCGAGTAAGCGAAAATAGAATGTGTATAAGACAGTAACACTCACCCAGCGTTGTAAGGAAATAGTATTTCCCTTTTGTTGCTGAAATGCTTCAATGCTTGGAACAAGTTATCCTCTGTCTCTGTGGGTTTTGTTTTTAGAGTAACTTCATGAACGAAATTACAGTCCACAAACCCAAGATCATAGGTTTGTCCTTTGTTGCATTCTTGAATCTTCATTCCGCATATATAATTAGTATAGTGATTAGTAAGATTATACAAGCAACGAATGAGCTAAGCTAGAAAGACTTAATTACAGAAATTAATAATACTTACAAACAATAGGCACTGCCGATAGCTTTGTTGAGGGCGTCTTGTTGGTAAAACTGAAATAATTCTGGAAATTCAATCAGTAGGAAGCCATCTCCATGACCGTAATGGTGGTGTTTATATGCAACATAGATCCAGTTTTTGGAATCAGCACAGGCTTGGATGTACTAGTTATGCAATCTTCGCATTTTTGTTTGTAGATCTTTGACTAACTCGGGTTTGCCGAGAGGAGCCCCGTACTGGTACACGTATGCTGTTTCTTGGTACCCCTCGAACTCATGCATACGGCTCATGTACTCAGTAATAAATAGTCCATATAATTGGGCCTTTTCTCTGTACAGTCGAACAAACTCCGGATCAATGTTCGGATCATGCCGCTCCTGGGCTCTCCACTCATTGGTATCGTACACTTTGAGCGGTTCGATCAATTGATTTTTCTGTTGTCCGAGCTGGGCAACTTATTTCCCGACTCTCCGCTCTTTTGCCTCAACCGACTTGGTAATAGAGCGATTATAGTCTGATGTGAGCGCTATGGGTTGGTGAAGCTGAATCTTAAGCGCGACTGCTTTGGCTTTATCTTCTGTGGTGACCGGGAAATATGCCTCTATCGGCTTTTTCTTGTTAGCCATGTCAATCTTCCACTTTTCATAATGGGCAGCTGCGGCCGCATTAGTTTCCTCATATGTCTTCTCGCAAGGTAGCTTGTTCATATTGTGATGTGGTACTTTTGGGAGGGGCGATAGCTTACGTTTTGGTGATCGGAAAGTGCTCTTGCTGCTGCTGGTGGTGCTGCCCCCCTTAGTATACTTCCGCTTCCGTCTCTGAGGCTCAGGGGACGAAGACGGCTAACGCGGCGGCAGAGACGGCTGAGGCGGCGATGGAGACAGTTGTGCTGAATGGTGAGGCGGTGAACGCGACGGTTGCGCTGGAGAATGGTGAGGTGGCGGCAAAGGTGGATTGCTGCTCTGAGGAGTGGGTGGCCTTGGCGGCACATAATTTGGAAGCATGATGCGCTCCTTTGGTCATAGAATAGTCCCTCTTTGGCTTCTCCTAATTGAGTCAGCTCCATATCTTCCCCTGCAGGGTGGTCTAGCTTCAGCTCCTCAAAATCTTCCTTCACCTCATCCACCGCGACGACAGCGTACCCATTTGGAACCAGTCTGCAATGCCAAGTTGGGTTAGGCGCAATTGGTACCACCATGCCGACCGCCGCCGTCACCCTTAAATTCATAACCTGCACCTTTAGCTCACAAGCTGTGGTCTCCGTGATATCATCCACTAGGTAGCGTTTAGGAGGAGATGTCGTCGGTGCATCATCATCAACATGATGGAGCTGCGTGGAAGTGATGCTGCTTTTCTTATTCGATAGGGCGCCGGTACCCTCAAATGCAGCTTCTACCAGGTGCCACTGAGATTGGCCGCTAGTACCTTGCTGGCTAAGTCTGTCGAGTTGATCCTGGTGCCGATTTAATGCTTCTTCCACATTACGCAGCCGGTCTGCAGCGGCCGCTTTCTCAGCTGCTTCCCTTTCCTTTCTCCTCTGATGGCTTTTATTGGGATATCTCTTCATTTCCGGGGGGAAGGCAACCTTCCACGGCTTGGAGCCTGGTGTGCCTCGTGCTCGTCCGTCGTGTTCAGGATTTTTAAGGGCGTGTGTGAGCTCGTCGTTCTCTCTATCGGGAACGAACCGTCCCGCTGCAACATCATCTACTGCATTTCTAATATCGTCGATGGGCAGTCGGGGATCATCTTTGTGTTTCTGATTATATATTGCCCTCCCTTCTTTGTCCAACATGCCCCCATGGCCATAAAACCAGTTTCTCGCCCGTGGTGTCCATGTTGTGGGCTCTGGTCTGATCCTGGCAGCTATGTAACTGACCTCAAGTGCATCCCACTTAGGCATGCAACCGACGTAGCCAGCAGGCCCCATGTTATGATGGTACAGTTTCTTAGCAGCGTTCTCCGTATTTATTCTAGACCTTTCCTTAGCTTTCTCCGATGTCTTGTACTTCACAAAATCCTCCCACTGGTGTCATAACTTAGCATAGCCGCCTTGAGTGAAATCCGGAGTCTTCTCTACCTTGACAAATGTATGGTACAGTTTCTTCTTCCTGTTCTTGAATGCATCAACCATCTCGTTGAGAGCAAACTTCTTGACTCTTTGCACAAGCTCCATTCTTGCTCTCTCCTCCTCATCTGGATTCACATATGGCATCGGCAGGAAGAAATTAGTCATGAGCTTGTCAAAAAGATTATCTTTGGCGGCGTCGCTAACATACGGGACTCCACCGCCGCTTGGCCGATTCCATTCTTGAACGGTGATCGGGATGTAGTCCCTCGCAAGAACTCCGCATTGCTTGACAAATTTTCTTGCGACATCGACGGGAGCTTGCAGTTCGCCATCTACACTGACCACTTCGATCCTATACCTCACAGTGTCATCCAACTTTTTTGTTGGGCCTCGTTTCATTCTCACGGAAGAAGTTCTCGATCTGGAGGGCTAAAAGAAGAAAGAGTGTTAATATGTATGTATAGACACCAACATTTTAATTACAAAAATACATATATACACCTCGCCGGTGTTTGTGAGATTTAAGTATCCGCCGGAGCCGTCGCCTTCTTCCTTATTGGCTTCTCCCCTGTCCTAGGCTTCGGCTTCTACCTCACCGGAGCCGTCTCCTCGATTGAGAGACTCATCTCCCTGACCGAAATCGTTCAGAAACTCACTGGTGACATCGATATCGATATCTTCATTTTCGTAGATCATTCCTTGGAGGATGTTTTCCTGATGTGTTGGATCCATAGTATCTACAAAGATGATGTTCTGGAATTACATATTAAGTTTATGACAAGAAAGGGGAAACATCAATCAACACATGGCATCGATGATGATATGACAAGTTAAACAGAGTTGAAATTTAACCCTAAGGCATGCTTGGCAATTTAAGTGGGATCCGAAGGGTCCAAACCCTAGTACAGGAGAGACCCCGAAATCACCTACGAGGGGTTGATTTCATTCTCTTATTAAACTTGTAATTAAAGTTGTTGAACAATTCATGATTATGAGTCTATTGTGTAGATCTCATTTTTCTAAACATTTTGATATATTATACATATTTTTCCGACTTAGAAATAGTTAGTTATTGAATTTATAAGATTAAACTCTTTTCTGAAATTATTTAAACAATTATTAAAATTTTACCGCGTCATTATGATGTCAGCTCGGGGTGGGTTTTTTTCTTCACGGCTAAACTAGCCACAGAGACTGACGTGGGGGGGCCCAAGCCACCTCAGATGCCACGCTGGCGAGGCTTGGTCAGCGCCCACGTCACGCACAAGCGACGCCACGTTCACGCCACCGTGGCGCCACGTAGGCTCGCCGGCGAACTGCTAGGCGGTGGTGGAAGACGGCGGAGAGAAGAGCGCGGGGGGACGCCACTGTCTCGGTTCGAACCAGCGCGATGCGGGCTACCTAAAACGGGCAGCGCCGCTACGGGAGGTGCGCCGGAGCAAGCTGTTTGACGGTGGCCGGCGGCCGGCGGTGGTAGGTGCTCGTGGGGAGGACGATACAGTGACTGAGGGAGACGTAGGAGTGGTGCTGGAGCACCAGTGGCTCACCAGGAGGCCGATCGAGGGTGCGGCAAGGCCGGAGGAGGCCGGGCGCTGCCAGAATCAGTGGAGAACGCGGCGACCGGAGTCGGGGACGGTGGGGTCGATTGCAGCGAGGCGGAGCTTCCTTGCCTGGTCGCGGCGGCGGACAGTGGCACTCGGCGACGGGCGTCAACGACGTGAAGCAGCCGCTCTGGATTTGGGCAGCCTGCCGGCGTGATTTTGCTCCGTCGCAAATTTTCCTTAGCCACGCGTCAATGTGCTCTGTGAATTGGGGGAGTTGGGGAGGAGGAAGGGCTGGGGCTGTTAACTGTACAGACCATTGGTCCCGGGTCGTCCCAATAACCAGGACCGTGGATCCTTCGGTCCCGGCTGGTGGGACGTACCGGGACCAATGGTCTAGGCAGGAGCGTTGCTATGCTGCCACGTGCGCGGGCCTTTGGTCCCGGTTCGTCCCACCAGCCGGGATCAAAGGATCAACGGTCCCGGTTCGTGCCACCAACTGCGACCAAAGGCATGTTATTGGCAACGCGCACATCCAGGATCATCGGTCTCGGTTGGTGGGACGAACCGGGATCGTTGACCCGTTTTTCAGATTTTGGCAAACCTTTTGGTCTTCCCGCCATTTTCAAATTTGTTTTCTTCTTTAATTAATAAGATGTTTCAATTCAAGATGATTATTTATTTGGAATTTCAAAAAACTTTCAACAGGAAGTGCTTCAATTTACATAACTAATCAAAAACCATTTTCTGTTTTCAAATATTTTTATTTGAACTATACAATTTTACTATTTTCAATTAAAATTGCATTACCAAATATTTATTGCATAATTTGGAATGTGAAAATTCAACAGGAAAAGTGCTTCAATTTAAATAACTAATCAAAAACATTTTCTGTTTTCAAATATTTTTATTTGAACTATACAATTTTAGTATTTTCAATTAAAATTGCATTAACAAATATTTATTACATAATTTGGAATTTCAAAAAACTTTTAAGAGGAAAAGTGCTTCAATTTAAATAGCTAATCAAAAACCATTTTGTGTTTTCAAATATTTTTATTTGAACTATACAATTTTGAACAGGAAAAGTGCTTCATGCCCGCCGTTTTGAATATAGTTTGAAACGGGCATAAGAAATTAAAAAATGATCCAAACATTGTGAAACCTTCGCGTGGTGTCATATTATGTCACAGTTGCAAGGAAAAATATTGAACTTGAAAAATTGCAAACATCATAACAAATCCTTCACAAAATGACCTATCATGTTCGAGGTTTCATGGCACTTAGGTAAAACCACCAATGTTATGGCTAGAATCTAGGCATAGTTTGTGATAATGTTCCCATATTGTGCACACATGTGCATCTTGGGATGGTTTACGATGTTGCAGGAGGAAGTTTTCCCTTTCGACGCACGAAAAAACCAATTTCCATTTTTGAGGTGCTGAAATCGAGGTGTTCTATGACGCAACCACCAAATTAAAGTTTGGCATTGGTACCAACCCATTTTTCAAAAATACTAGTCTACCATATATGGACAATTTCCCAACCGGTGTATCTGGAACCTTTCTGTCCATCCCTCATGAAAAAGACAAATTCCTACCGAATCGGTAGGAGGATGCCAAGATCTGAACTACAAGTACATGATATAATGCTTGTGATTTTTTTCAAAAATCATTTATAGGTTCACAACATGCTATTTCATCAGAGATCCACTTCAAGTTCAGCGAGGCTCATCCCCGGGATAAGAAGCTTCATGCCCGCCGTTTTGAATATAGTTTGAAACAGGCATAAGAAATTCAAAAATGATTCAAACAATATGAAACCTTCGCGTGGTGTCATATTATGTGTCACAGTTGCAAGGAAAAATATTGAACTTGAAAAATTGCAAACATCATAAAATATTCTTCACAAAATGACCTATCATGTTCGAGGTTTCATGGCATTTAGGTCAAACCACCAATGTTATGGTTAGAATCTGGGCATAGTTTGTGATAATGTGCCCATATTGTGCACACATGTGCATCTTGGGATGGCTTACGATGTTGCAGGAGGAAGTTTTCCCTTTCGCCGCACGAAAAAGCCAATTTCCATTTTTGAGGTGTCGAAATCGGGGTGTTCTGTGAAGCAACCACCAAATTAAAGTTTTGCATTGGTACCAACCCATGTTTCAAAAATACTAGACCACCTTATATGGAGAATTTCTCAACCGGTGTGTCTGGAACCTTTCTATCCATCCCTCATGAAAAAGACAAATTCCTGCCGAATCGGTAGGAGGTTGCCAAGATCTGAACTACAAGTACATTATATAATGCTTGTGAATTTTAAAAAAAATCATTTATAGGTTCACAACAAGCTATTTCATCAGAGATCCACTTCAAGTTCAGCGAGGCTCATCCCCGGGATAAGAAACTTCATGCCCGCCGTTTTGAATATAGTTTGAAACGGGCATAAGAAATTCAAAAATGGTCCAAACAATGTGAAACCTTCGCGTGGTGTCATATTATGTGTCACAGTTGCAAGGAAAAATATTGAACTTGAAAAATTGCAAACATCATAAAAAATCCTTCACAAAATGACCTATCATGTTCGAGGTTTCATGGCATTTAGGTCAAACCACTAATGTTATGGCTAGAATCTGGGCATAGTTTGTGATAATGTGCCCATATTGTGCACACATGTGCATCTTGGGATGGCTTACGATGTTGCAGGAGGAAGTTTTCCCGTTCGACGTACGAAAAAGCCAATTTCCATTTTTGAGGTGCTAAAATCGGGGTGTTCTGTGAAGCAACCACCAAATTAAAGTTTGGCATTGGTACCAACCGATTTTTCAAAAATACTAGACCACGTTATATGTACAATTTCCCAACCGGTGTATCTGGAACCGTTCTGTCCATCCCTCATGAAAAAGACAAATTCATGCCAAATCGGTAGGAGGTTGCCAAGATTTGAACTACAAGTACATGATATAATGCTTGTGAATTTTTAAAAAAATCATTTATAGGTTCACAACATGCTATTTCAGCAGAGATCCACTTCAAGTTCAGCGAGGCTCAGCCCTGGGCTAAGAAACTTCATGCCCGCCGTTTTGAATATAGTTTGAAACGGGCATAAGAAATTCAAAAATGATCCAAACAATGTGAAACCTTCGCGTGGTGTCATATTATGTGTCACAGTTGCAAGGAAAAATATTGAACTTGAAAAATTGCAAACCTCATAAAAAATCCTTCACAAAATGACCTATCATGTTCGAGGTTTCATGGCATTTAGGTCAAACCACTAATGTTATGGCTAGAATCTGGGCATCGTTTGTGATAATGTGCCCATACTGTGCACACATGTGCATCTTGGGATGGCTTACGATGGTGCAGGAGGAAGCTTTCCCTTTCGACGCACGAAAAAGCCAATTTCCATTTTTGAGGTGCCAAAATTGGGGTGTTCTGTGAAGCAACCACCAAATTAATGTTTGGCATTTGTACCAACCCATTTTTCAAAAATACTAGACCACCTTATATGTAAAATTTCCCAACCGGTGTATCTGGAACTGTTCTATCCATCCCTCATGAAAAAGACAAATTCCTGCCGAATCGGTAGGAGGTTGCCAAGATTTGAACTACAAGTACATGATATAATGCTTGTGAATTTTAGAAAAAACCATTTATAGGTTCAAAACATACTATTTCATCAGAGATCCACTTGAAGTTCAGCGAGGCTCAGCCCTGGGCTAAGAAGCTTCATGCCCGCGGTTTTGAATATAGTTTGAAACGGGCATAAGAAATTCAAAAATGATCCAAACAATGTGAAACCTTCGCGTGGTGTCATATTATGTGTCACAGTTGCAAGGGAAAATATTGAACTTGAAAAATTGCAAACATCATAAAAAATCCTTCACAAAATGACCTATCATGTTCGAGGTTTCATGGCATTTAGGTTAAACCACCAATGTTATGGCTAGAATTTGGGCATAGTTTGTGATAATGTGCACACATGTGCATCTTGGGATGGCTTACGATGTTGCAGGAGGAAGTTTTCCCTTTTGACACACGAAAAAGCCAATTTCTATTTTTGAGGTGCCGAAATCGGGGTGTTCTTTGAAGCAACCACCAAATTAAAGTTTGGCATTTGTACCAACCCATTTTTCAAAAATACTAGACCACCTTATATGGACAATTTCCCAACCGGTGTATCTGGAACCTTTCTGTCCATCCCTCATGAAAAAGACAAATTCCTGCCGAATCGGTTGGAGGTTGCCAAGATTTGAACTACAAGTACATGATATAATGCTTGTGAATTTAAAAAAAAATAATTTATAGGTTCACAACGTGCTAATTCATCAGAGATCCACTTCAAGTTCAGCGAGGCTCAGCCCCGGGCTAAGAAGCTTCATGCCCGCCGTTTTGAATATTGTTTGAAACGGGCATAAGAAATTCAAAAATGATCCAAACAATGTGAAACCTTCGCGTGGTGTCATATTATGTGTCACAGTTGCAAGGAAAAATATTGAACTTGAAAAATTGCAAACATCATAAAAAATCCTTCACAAAATGACCTATCATTGTTGGGGATATACTTTCCGGGTATCCTCACAGTTCCTGACTGAACAAGGTGGCCCACTTCGGGTTAGAGCTTTGCTTCACGGGCGGCCCAGTCAGTGAGAAATACGGAGTCCAATCCAGCTACGGGAAGGCCCATAAGACTTACCGACTTAGGCCCATATTGTTACTTGTAGTTCAAGATGTACTCTGTAAGTAACTCTTAGTCGTAGCCGGATAGATCTCTCCTGTAAACCCTAGGCCAGATATCTATATAAGCCGTCCTAGGGAGAGCCTTTAGGGCACACCTCAATAGTCGACAATCTCAACTTGCATAGGCGAAACCCTTGTAACCCATATTCCGGCTCTACCGTATTACTGGATTGCTAGCAGGAGTAGGATCTGTCCAAAGCTGGCGGATTCGTACTTGGGTAAACTTGCGTGCTCACCGTCCCTGAACACCATATGTCTCACACCCCTCTCTTCCGCATGCCTCGAGGGCCCCCTCATGGCGTACTTGTCCTCAATCCGACGACAGTTGGCGCCCATCGTGGGGCAAGTGAGCTTCGGATCTGCGTTCCGAGCAGAATCTGCAAGAATTAGAATCAGCGAGACTATCACCATCGGTCGCATCCTCTACGCAAACGACGTCCCTCTCATCGTTCTCGACGAGACTTGGATTCTGGCTAGGGAGGCCGTGACTGCCTACACAATCATGTCTTTTGGCAAGATCGATGTTTACATCGGCTTCGCGGAACCTGCCCAACCCACCCCGGCGGTGATGATAGAGGCAGAAGAATCTTCTGGGTCCCCTTCGTCCGCGGAGGCGGCAGAGTTCCGGATCTCAGAGAACCCTAATCCCACCCAGACCACACCAGTTGCGGAGATAGTGGAGAAATCTGAGGCTGAAGAAGACCTTGCGGTCCAAGTCGAATCTGGAGTGGATCTCCCTGGAGAAGCCGGATCCCAGATCGACCCACTCGTGGAAGTCGAAATTCAGGAGGAGCATAACAACGACACTGATTCCGGCTCTGACGACGCTGGGACAGACAGGCCTTTCCTGAGGTACACACTAAGATGCCTGATACTGCAAGGCGAAAGCGTAGAAGCAATCCTTGAAACCATCAAAAGTTTCGACATGGCTGATCGCGAAAGACGCAGGTACCTTAGGAAGCACGCGTCGCACTTCGTCGGATACGTAGGATCCGGATCCGGCTCTGTCGATGCTGGAGAAAACACCGACTCGGTGCTAGAGGCAATTGGAACAAACGCCGACGTTCTCCGCGGAATATGAAGAAGAGTATAACTCCAAAGCTGCAGAAGAAGGAGAAGCCATGGATGAAGGATCCGGGGAACACTCTCCCAAAGCGCAGGATGACATGGACGCCGGAGATAATCCTGAAGTCCAGATGTCCGAAATTACCGATCAGAGCTTGACTCCGGGAAACGGACCCAAAGCCGTCTTTGCTACCGGCGCTGCCAAGAAGGCTAAGAAGAAGAACAAGAAGAACAAGACCCCGGAAAAGACCCTCTGACAGAGGAGGTGATTGCCAAGGAATACGAAGAAGACTCGAATGGAGCACTTATCCGAGAAGAGCCGAAAAAAGAAGAATCGGTGGATGGACACGTGATCACCGAAGGTGCGCGTAAACTCATCGATGCTGCATTAACCACACCTATCCCTACAGCTGCAGAACTTACTGCGGAACATCTGGACGAAAGGGCCCAAGCCCTAGAAGCGCGTCGTCAACAACTCCTCGATGAAGCCAAAAACATCGAGGTGGAGAAGAAACGCATGGCAACTAAGGACTACATGTCTCGGTTGCATCAGAAGACACGGAAGCGTCACACCGATGATGACCAATTCCCACATGTCCGTGCTGTACTTTTTGGAGATGAGATGGGGAAGCCACGGAAAGATAGCAAAGGAGATTGGGTATACCCAACCCTAGTACAGAATACTGTGGCGGCCCGAGAAATTCTATCGGCTAATCCAGGACCGGAGGAGTCCGTTTGGGTATCAAACTACTCAACAAGGGACTGGAGCAGCGAAAGGTCGCCCTGTCCGGAAGTCAAAAACTCGTCTTGGATTCTGACCAATGTCGCATAGATCCGGCATGGGCTGGCGTAAGATCCCATTACGTCCGGGCACAGTATCATCACCCCAAACACCGGGAAGACAATTATTCAAGAACCGGATCATCAGGACAGCATCACAGAACTTCGAGTAACTGGAGCAACGTCGCTCCAGCGGCCGAGAAAGATGCCATCGCTGCACTGAATCCGAGAAACCCTCCCCGACAAGAATCTAACAATCGAAGGGGAGAAGAAAAAGAGAAACGTAGGGAGAAGGATCGTCAAAAAATGCCACCTCCTAAGCATGCAAGCCGTCCGGCTGAGCCTCACCATGGTGGGAACGACGGACGAAGGAACGATGGAACCCATGCTGGTACAAGCCGGCAGGGGACTCGCCGTAGTCAAGATGCTCCCCGAAACCGGAGTAATGACGCTCCGAACGGAGGCCGGCGATAAGCCGGAAACCATTCAGCTGCCCCACCCTCTCCACCAAGCAGTCATCACAACAGCTCCCAAGGAGGGCAAGGAGGACGACGTGGTGGAGGAGGTGGTGGCAGAAGCTAAAGTCTGGCTCCAAGGCACCGCATCCACAGCCGGCATTCAAGACGATCTCTATCCCCGAACGACACAAGGCACAGGATCAATTCCAACATAGAGGCGCAGTGCTACGAAAACGATGACATGTACGTGGGCCCAAAGTGCTTCGGACCACGCATCAGAGCTACAAGATTCCCGGAAGGATTTGCTATCTCAAGGCACATCCAAGCCTACGACGGCATTGCTCGGCCAGATACTTGGCTATAGGATTTTTTCCAAGCTTGCTGCATCGCTAAAAGGCGGAAATAGCCTGGTCGCAACCCGATATCTCCCATATATGTTGCGGAAGACGATGCGATCATGGCTCAATGAACTTCCAGAGAACACCATCCATAACTGGTATGACATGCAAAGTGCGTTCTTTTGGAATTTCGAAGGCACATATCAGAGGCTCTGTTCGGTCGGAGACCTACAGCGTTGCACCTAGAAAGCCGGAGAAACTTGCCGGGATTACCTCGGATGATGGATCGACACCAAGAACTCCTGTGAAGGAGTAAACGATCAAACCGTGATTGAAGCTTTCATCGCAGGGCTCCCAATTGGTCTACTACGTCACCGCTTGAAGTGTGACAAGGTCACTGATTTGGGAGAGATGATAGAAACAGCGAGCAAATATGCAGATGCTGACGACGATGAAGAGGGATTACTCAATGTCCTAGCTGTGCCTCAAAAGCAACAAGCTAAGAAGCGCAAAAATACCTCGGAAGAAAAACCCAACGCGGAAACCGCGGTGGTTACTACTGTTTCCGGGTCTGGAGGACGAGGAGGACGTGGCGGAGGCCGCGAGCGTGGCCGTGGGACTTCAACGGTCCAAGGTTGAGGAGAACAGCAACCAGGCAAAACCTACTTTTGGGCCGACATTGCCAATAACCCATCTGTGCATCACCTAGACGCCAATGGGGGCTCGTCCCACACCAACGCTGAATGTCGTTTCAATGATGAAATCAAAAAAGATGATACCGCGGGCTACAAATCTAAGAGGAAGAAGGGAAAGAAAAATCCTGAAAAGGACAAAGAGACCAAGGAAGATTCCGACATGGAGGAGGCTGATGCTTCAAATCCCAAGCCGGAAGGAAAGAAGACTTTTCCCACCAAGAAGGACACTTACGTCACTTTCCTCGGATCTCAACCAGCAAAGGTCAAGAAAGCAGTTCTTCACGAGCTCAATGCAACAGTTCCGACTGTCCCTCAATATCTGGACTGGTCGGAAGTGGCAATTACATTTGACCGCGCTGATCATCTGCCTAAGTTGAACATGCGAGGAAAATACGCCTTAATCGTCAATCCACTTATTGACGGTTATGGTTTCGCCAAGACCCTCATGGATGGTGGTAGCAGCATCAATATTCTCTATGTCGAAATGCTACGCCGGATGAAGATCTTGGAAACCCAGCTGAACCATAGCTCTGTGATCTTTCACGGAGTTGTCCCAGGAAGACAAGCTAATTCCCTGGGAGAGATTACTTTGGATGTTACCTTTGGAACTCCAAAGAACTGTCGGACGGAGGCACTTTCCTTCGAAGTGGTCCCGTTCAAGAGCGCGTACCACGCTATATTCGGACGTCTGGCTTACTGGGCTTTTATGGCTCGTTCGTGTTACATTTACAATATGATGAAAATTCCATGTCCCAACAGCATGATCACCATCAGTGGAGACCCGAAGAAAGCGCGAGAGTGCGAGGATGGAAATGCCGCCTTTGCCGAAGCCGAGCTGCACGCCCAGGAGTACCAGGAGATCAAGAAGAGCATAGATCCGTCCAAGGCATCAGAAGAGACGAAGAAAGCGCCGTTGAAGGATGATGACCCCTCCAAGGTGACCTAGATAGGCGTAGGCCTAGGTAGCGCATAGGAAAGCACGCTCGTCAAGTTCTTCCAACCAAATCAACATATCTTCGCATGGCAGCCATCTGACATGACCGGAGTACCTAGGGAACTTGCCGAGCACTCAATAAATGTAAACCCGAATGCTAAACCTGTCAAACAGTCCTTACGACGGTTTGGCGACGAAAAGCGTAAGGCAATAGCTAAGGAACTAGCGCGGCTCGAGTTAGCCTGATTCAAAGAAGAGGTCATCCACACTGAGTGATCGGCCAATCCTGTGATGGTCCCTAAAAAGGACACTACTAATTTAAGGATGTGTGTTGATTATACTGCCTTGAACAAGGCTTCTCCAAAATATCTATTCGCTCTGCCTAGAATTGATCAACTTATCGATTCTACGGCAGGCTCGGAACTCCTCTGTTTTCTCGACGCATATTCTGGTTATCACCAAATCCGGATGAAGGAATCGGACAAAGTCAAAACTTCATTCATAACCCCCTTCGGAACCTTCTATTTTGTTATGATGCCCTTTGGGCTGAAGAACGCAGGAGCTACGTACCAGCGCACGATGCAGCGTTGTCTCCATGACCAACTCGGACGCAATGTGCATGCATACGTGGATGATATCGCGGTGATGTCCAAAAAGAAGGAAACACTGATTTCCGACTTGGAGGAGACGTTCGCCAAGCTACGAAAATATAACATCATGCTTAACTCGAAGAAATACTTCTTCAGAATACTAGCCGGAAATTGTTAGGTTTCATCGTGTCTCAAAGAGGCATAGAGGTGAACCGAGACAAAATCAAGGCTATACTCAATATTTCCAGGCCAACTTGCCTGAAGGATGTACAAAGATTAACTGGTTGCATCACTACAGTTAGTCGATTTGTAAGCCGGCTTGGTGAACGAGCCGCACCATTATAAAAACTCCTGAAAAAGACCAAGGATTTTGTTTGGTCTGACGAAGCTGAAGCTGCACTACAAGATCTGAAGAGAGTACACTCATCTGCTCCTATCCTTGCAGCGTCGGAACCTAAGGAACCGATGCTGCTCTACCTTGCTGCGACAAATAAGGTCGTTAGTATCGTCATGGTGGTGGAGAGACCAGAGGAAAATCAGGAACACCTGGTGCAGCATCCGACTTACTTTGTCAGCGAGGTCCTGACAGAATCAAAACAGCGGTATCCGCACTATCAAAAGTTGGCTTACGGTGTTTTTCTAGGATCTCGTAAGTTACGGCACTATTTTCAGGAGCATCCAATTACCATGGTGAGCACAACTCCCATGAGAGATATAATCAACAACAGTGACGCCATAGGACGCGTCGCCAAATGGGGCATAGTGCTTTCAGCTTTCGATATTGAGTATAAACCTTGGACAACAATCAAATCCTAGATCCTTGCTGACTCTGTCGCTGATTGGACAGAGATGAAAGAGAACATGATCCTCCCTGAGTGGGAATATTGGACCCTCTTTTTCGATGGGTCTAAGGCTCGAGGGGGCTCGGGGGCTGGCGTGGTGCTCAAATCACCCCAAGGAGATAAACTTTTATACGTTTTGCAGATCCACTTCACAGCGACAAACAATATTTCCGAGTATGAAGCACTCCTGCATGGAATCCAGATTGCTAAGGATATTGGTATCCGACATTTGATGTGTTACGGAGTTTCGGATCTTGTTGCTCAACAAGTGTCGCATGTTTGTAATGCAAATAAACACATGGGAACATATAAAGCTATCGTGGATGATCTATCTAAGTCGTTCGAAGGGTTTGAAGTTCAACACATCCCTCGAGCAGAAAATGAGGAAGCAAATGCACTATCTTGGATAGGTTCTGCACGGAAAGAGGTCCCGGATGGCGCTTTTTTAGAGCACCTCAAAGTTCCCTCAATAAAGGGAGTAGATGAGGAATATCCGACCAAATCTGACTCACCTTTGATAGCAGTTCTGGCTGTAATTCCCAACTGGACTCAACTCTACCTCGATTATTTGGTAGATGGCAATTACCCAAAGACGAGGTGCTGAGCCGGCAGATTATCCGACGAGCAAAAGCCTATAGTATTGTTAAAGGTGAGCTCCATAAGCGGAGTATTTCTGGGGTTTTTCAGTGCTGTGTATCTCCGGAAGAAGGAGTGAAAATCTTAAGGGAAATCCACGAGGGCGAGTGTGGTCACCACGCTGTAGCCTAAATCTTTAGTGGCAAAAGCTTTTAGACATGGATTTTTCTGGCTTACATCTCAGGCAGATGCCGAACGATTAGTCAATACGTGCAAAGGCTGCCAAAAGTACGCCAAGCAAGCTCATGTTCCGGCTGATTAGCAAAGAACAATACCTATAACATGGACCTTTGCGGTCTGGGGGCTTGATATGGTAGGACCATTTAAACGAGCTCCAAGTGGGTTTACTCACCTCTTAGTGATGGTGGATAAATTCACCAAATGGATTGAGGCTAAACCTGTCACTAGTTGTGATGGAGCAACAGCCAAAAGATTTGTCGAGGATGTTATAATCCGGTATGGTTATCCACATAGCATTATCACGGACAACGGGAGTAACTTTTCTATGGGAGAATTGGCTGAATTCTACAACGAGCAAAATATCCGGTTTGACATTGCATCAGTCGCACATCCACAGGCTAACGGACAAGTCGAAAGAGCAAATGGGTTAATCCTACAAGGCCTAAAACCGAGACTCGAAGCACCACTACGACGTGCTGCGGGGGCTTGGGCAGAGGAATTACCTTCTGTAATTTGGAGTTTACGAACAACTCCAAACAAGTCAACAGGATATACACCTTTCTTCTTGGTCTATGGCGCAGAAGCAGTTCTTCCTAGTGATTTGATACATACTTCTCCTAGAGTGCACGCGTATATCGAAGAGGATGCCAAGATTTCTCAACAAAATGATCTCGACTTAGTCGAAGAAGTTTGCGTCGTTGCTGAAATGAGATCTACAGCCTATCAGCAGAAGTTACGCAAGTATCATAGCTAGAGAGTCCGAGATAGATCTTTCAATAAAGGTGATCTGGTTCTCTGGCTTGTGCAACAAAGAAAGCACAAACTTTCCCCAGTATGGTAAGGGCCCTTTTTAGTTAGTCGAGTATTGCACAATGGATCGTACTACTTAACTAACATGAGGCCAGTCAAAGAAAGACCTGCTACTAAGAACAGAAAGAGAGCTGGAGGCAGTGCAAATCTGGATGAGTTAGACAGACCGTGGAATATTGCTCAGCTACGTCCCTTTTATTCTTAGTTTATCCTTCTTTGTAATCATACATATGTACATGTTCTGTGAGAAATAAAAGTTTTGGTTGCCTCAAGTTTTTCTGAGAAGTTTTTACCATCTTATTTCCAAATGATTATGTCATAGTCGAAAATCCCAGAATGCTTGAAAGTACTTTATGCTCATGTTCGTTCTAGTCTAGATTTCCGATTCTAAAATTGCTACCTTCGGGTATAAATCAAAAATTTCTAGTCTTTACTTTGGTTATTTGTCTGATTGCTAGATGCGGGCATTTTCTGAGTAGTGAATTGTTGGTACTAGAAGCCGGGTTTGTTTCCGAGTTTAAATTGGTTTAGCAATTGAGCTTCGTTGCTCGGCAAAGTTTCTGGCGGAAGGTTTAGCCGGCTCACGAAAGGGACGAGGCGGAAAGCCAGATAAACGATAAGTAGAGACGAAAAAAATACAAAGTGCTTATGTAAACATTTCAGGCATGCAAAAAATTCAAAGCCAAAAAGTGCTTAATAGATCAAAAGCTTAGCACTAGCAAAAGTTAAAGAACTGCATATTTACAGACGCATCATGTTTTTCCGGAATAATACAAAAATTTCTGATCTATGATGTAGGAGGGGATGAAGGAGCTGCCGGCTTGCTGGTTATGCCGCCTTGGTATCGTTCCAAGATGTTTGCCTCCGAGGTGGTGCATTCATCGTCGGAAAGTTCTACAGATTCTTCTGGAGGAGGCGGAGTATCCACGCGTGTGAAGAAAGGGGTCTCGTAGCTGGTCAGGTCAGCCACGTGACACCCATATCCGGTGCAGGAGTGCATGATGGCTTGAAGGTCCTGCTCCTGGTCGTCCTCATCTACTTTGCAGTACCCTCTGATCACTTGCCATATCTCCATGTTTCCATGGTGGCTCATGACCATGGTGAGAGCGTTCTGCGCCACAGTCCGCGCGTAGGACATGTTCCAGTCCCGAACAAGTTGCGGCATCTCCTTTGCCTTGTCCCGCACCTAAAAATCCGACATGTTGTGCATGTTCAGAATCTTGAGAGGTTCGCCGATGTCCTCAAGGGATTGGCGGAAGTTATGAAGCAGGTCACCGACTTGGGTAAGCCGGTGGGTGCAGGGCTTGGTGGAAGAAGAGTCCGTAAAGTTCAGAGGACCTATATACAAAACAAGTCAAGAAATATCCGACATTGAAGAATGTCGAAGAAAAAGATAAGTCAGAAAGATGGAACGTACCGAAAATGACGTCGTCAATTTTGGTCTTCTCCTCCTGGAGACTCTGGAGTTCAGCCCGAAGCGCCTGGGAAATATCCCTCTCTCTGCTAAGCTCATTCTTGAGGTCCAAGATTGTTTTATCTTGAGCAGAGATCTTGCGATCACGCTCATCAGTGGCCATGGAGGAGGATTCAAGGATTTGAGCAATGCTCCTTTCATGATCTGCCTTGAGCTTATCCAGCTCTTGACGAAGCTCCTTGTTCTCCACCACCAGGGTCTTGAGGTTCTCGGCCTCTTCGATCATGGCGCAGGATTGTTTCACCAGCGCTGTAAGTCAAAAAAGAACAACAGTTCAGAAAAATTCGACATTGAAAATAACAAAGACAAGGTTTGAGTCTCAGAATGTTTACCTTCGGCCTCATCCTTGGCAACTTTAAGTTCAGCATTTTTAAGCCGAAGAGCTTTGATCTCTCTCCGCTTATCACAGACATTCTTCAGTGAATCCTGGTTATAGGAACATACTTTTTGTAAGTCAGAATACCCAAAGTCAGAAAGCTACTTAAGACTCGGGCTAATATTTTTGCTAATATTAGCACGAGTCTTGGGGGCTACACTAGTTCGTTCTTTGGCATCCTAATGAAGCATAAACCCGGATTATATATCCTACTTCATGCTTGGGGGCTAGAGGATATGATATAAAATAATGGAAAAAACAGGAGTTGGAATTCCGACTTACATATTGTTCGCGGGTGAGTTTATCCAAACCCGCGTTCACTTCAGCAGCCACCTTTTCGACGAAAGTAAGAGGGATCACTGGGGCCGTTGGAAGATCACCAGTCCTAATCCTCTCGTCGCGAAGGCGCACTTGGGCAAGAAGGTCGGAGAACTTGACGTCCTCTACTTCTTGCGCTTCTTCTTCGGCAGATAGAGTACTTTTCTCCAGGCATTGCCTGGCGAGCCGCTGGATTTCTTCAGCTGATTTCCGAGATAGGCCAAACTTGGCAAGTCCCGGATTGCTGATAAGGTTTTCGGTGAAGGTTTCTGCCGAGGGATCATTACCCAAAGAGGGTTCACCCTTATCTAGAACTGACTCACCCATGGTGACGTCAGTGTGCGATTCAAGGATCGCGGGCTCTGTTGAAGGAGCCGGATCTTCTGCGACGACCGGGGAAGGAATGGTCGCCGGTGTTGCAGAAGGTTGAGGGGCCAGAGTCGGAGGAGCCACGGCGGGGGAAGCTATGGTGAGATTCGTTTGTCGCAGGGGCTTCGAAGAAGTCCCCTTCCCCTTGCCCTTGATGAGCGATTTTCCTCTGATAATGTAGTAAAGTCAGAAACGTTACATCTTGGAAAGAAATTTGAGTAAAGTACAAAGGCAGAAAGTTGTGACTGAAAGTTACCTCTTCACGACAGGCACCTCCTTTGTGCCAATGGCCACTGTCGGAGCTTTGCGCTTCTTGAGCGCAAGGTCCGGCAATGGGACCACCTCTGTCTCCTGAGAAAACTCAGGAGGATATCCTTCGAGCGGAGCAAGTTCCAACTCGGGGAGGTCGTCAAGCTGAATATAAGAAAACATATCAGTATTGCAGTATAACTCATAGATTGAAACACATAAAAAGTGTACTGATGGAAGCTTACCAGCACTACGGGGTTTTCCGCCGTATGCATATGCAGAGAAACCTCCGGGATTCTCCTCTCGATCCGCTCCCAGATCAGCCACTTGATCTGGCTTATGTAGCCTTGAGTGGTGTAGGATTTGGGGCTGATGCAAAGTGAGTCTTTTTTGGATGACGTGATGGAGTGCATCAGTCGATCCCCATGGTACTGAAGGGGCTAGATCCGGCATGAGACCCAACATTGGATCAAGTCGGATCCCTTCAGACCCTTGTGTTTGATCAAATATTCGATCCGCCTCTTAGTGAGGATCAGATCGTCGGTGAGAGCCGGAGCAGCCTCGTCCCAAGAAGGTTGGGCCGTGGCAGCTCCGTCAACAAAAGTCGGCAAAGAAGTGGCTTTGCTGGGAGCCAGAATATCCCTATGATAGAAAAATGTGGCTGGCCATTGTTTGACCGAGTCACTAGCTAGAATTTAGGGATACGCGCGCTCGTGGCTAAGCGAAAAACTAATAGTGCCGGTGATATAAGGAACACTGACGGTAATGGAGTTTCTCCGGACATGAAAATAGTACCGAAAGAGAGTCAAACTCGGCCTAATGCCGAGAAAGCCCTCACACAGCGAAGCATACGCAATCATCTCTAAGAGTGAGTTGGGAGGAAGATGATGGAGTTGAACTCTGTAATGAGCTATCACCTCGGAGAAGAACTCCGAGGGAGGAAAAGACAGACCTCTGTCAAGGTGGGTGCCGAAGTGGACCCGCTCGCCGTCGCGTGGGTTGGGGACGGTTTCCTCGAAGCCGCTCCGCCAGTCACCGGCGGCAAGAAGCCCCTCCTTCTCCACGTTCTTGAGGCCCTCCTCGTTGAGCATGCAGGGAATCCAGATCCCGCGAAAGCTGTCTTTCTCTGCTACCGCTTCCACTGCCGCCAAGCTAGAGGAAGAAGATGAAGCCATTTCTCCGGCGAGAAGTTGACCTAGTAGGTGCAACGCTGGGAGTTCTGTGGAGGAGGAACGGAGGAGCTCTATGCGTGCAGAGGGATTGGGAGGAAAGGAAAAGGCAAAGGACTGGTGGAAGGAGAAGGAGAAAATCCTAACCCCTTATATCCACCTAACTGCGCCAAGATTCGTGCTAATGCTACAGTGTAACCGCCACGCGTCGTGGAAGGAACTGGTAAGGACCCACGCGATGATTGCGTCGCCTCGATCTCCACACACGCATTGAAACGGCGCCTCGGTTCCGCGAACCGCAGACCCACCAACGGTGGTGCTGACGGAATGCCTGTCAGATGACGTGACTTGACCATGACTTGTGTCAGGTGGTGTTAGAAACCAAGTTTCGGCTTAGTTTGAAATCAAGCTAGAAAATCCGAGTAACCTGTTGATAGGTCCGACTTATTTTTAAGACCCAGATCGTATTTTTTGTTGTGAAGTTTCAGGAACCCTTAAAGATTCTGCAAGCCGAAGATCAAACTAGACGATGATAAATCCGACTTTGGATCTTGGAGGCCTCCGGGGGCTGCTGTTGGGGATATACTTTCCGGGTATCCTCACAGTTCCTCACTGACCAGGGTGGCCCACTTCGGGTTAGAGCTTTGCTTCACGGGCGGCCCAGTCAGGGAGAAAGACAGAGTCCAATTCGGCTACGGGAAGGCCCAGAAGACTTACCGACTTAGGCCCATAATGTTACTTGTAGTTCAAGATGTACTCTGTAACTAACTCTTAGTCGTAGCCAGATAGATCTCTCCTGTAAACCCTAGGCCGGATATCTATATAAGTCTTCCTAGGGAGAGCCTTTAGGGCACACCTCAATAGTCTACAATCTCACCTCGCACAGGCGAAACCCTTGTAACCCATATTCCGGCCCTACCGTATTACTGGATTGCTAGCAGAAGTAGGATCCGTCCAAAGCCGGCGGATTCGAAGGTAAACTTGTGTGCTCACCATCCCGGAACACCGTACGTCTCACACCCCTCTCTTCCGCATGCCTCGAGGACCCCCTCATGGCGTACTTGTCCTCAATCCGACGACAATCATGTTCGAGGTTTTATGGCATTTAGGTCAAACCACCAATGTTATGGCTAGAATCTGGGCATAGTTTGTGATAATGTGCCCATATTGTGCACACATGTGCATCTTGGGATGGCTTACGATGTTGCAGGAGGAAGTTTTCCCTTTCGACGCACGAAAAAGGCAATTTCCATTTTTGAGGTGCCGAAATCGGGGTGTTCTGTGAAGCAACCACCAAATTAAACTTTGGCATTGGTACCAACCCATTTTTCAAAAATACTAGACAACCTTATATGTACAATTTCCCAACCGGTGTATCTGGAACCTTTCTGTCCATCCCTCATAAAAAGACAAATTCCTGCCGAATTGGTAGGAGGTTGCCAAGATTTGAACTACAAGTACATGATATAATGCTTGTGAATTTTTTGAAAAATCATTTATAGGTTCACAACATGCTATTTCATTAGAGATCCACTTCAAGTTCAGCGAGGCTCAGTCCCGGGCCAAGAAGCTTCATGCCCGCTATTTTGAATATAGTTTGAAACGGGCATAAGGAATTCAAAAATAATCCAAACAATGTGAAACCTTCGCGTGGTGTCATATTATGTGTCACAGTTGCAAGGAAAAATATTGAACTTGAAAAATTGCAAACATCATAACAAATCCTTCACAAAATGACCTATCATGTTCAAGGTTTCATGGCATTTAGGTCAAACCACCAATGTTATGGCTAGAATCAGGGCATATTTTGTGATAATGTGCCCATATTGTGCACACATGTGCATCTTGGAATGGCTTACGATGTTGCAGGAGGAAGTTTTCCTTTTCGACGCACGAAAAAGCCATTTTTCATTTTTGAGGTGCCGAAATCGAGGTGTTCTATGAAGCAACCACCAAATTAAAGTTTGGCATTGGTACCAACCCATTTTTCAAAAATACTAGACCACCTTATATGGAAAATTTCCCAACCGGTGTATCTGGAACCTTTCTGTCCATCCCTCATGAAAAAGACAAATTCCTGCCGAATCGGTAGGAGGTTGCCAAGATTTGAACTACAAGTACATGATATAATGCTTGTGAATTTTAAAAAAATTCATTTATAGGTTCACAACATGCTATTTCACCAGAGATCCACTTCAAGTTCAGCGAGGCTCAGCCCCGGGCTAAGAAGCTTCATGCCCGCCGTTTTGAATATAGTTTGAAACAGGCATAAGAAATTCAAAAATGATCCAAACAATCTGAAACCTTCGCGTGGTGTCATTTATGTGTCACAGTTGCAATGAAAAATATTGAACTTGAAAAATGGCAAACATCATAAAAAATCCTTCACAAAATGACCTATCATGTTTGAGGTTTCTTGGCATTTAGGTCAAACCACCAATGTTATTGCTAGAATCAGGGCATAGTTTGTGATAATGTGCCCATATTGTGCACACCTGTGCATTTTGGGATGGCTTACGATGTTGCAGCAGGAAGTTTTCCTTTTTGACGCACGAAAAAGCCAATTTCCATTTTTGAGGTGCCGAAATCAAGGTGTTCTGTGAAGCAACCACCAAATTAAAGTTTGGCATTGGTACCAACCCATTTTTCAAAAATACTAGACCACCTAATATGGACAATTTCCCAACAGGTGTATCTGGAACCTTTCTGTCGATCCCTCATGAAAAATACAAATTCCTGCCGAATCGGTAGGAGGTTGCCAAGATTTGAACTACAAGTACATGTTATAATTCTTTTTAATTTAAAAAAAATCATTTATAGGTTTACAACATGCTATCTCATCAGAGATCCACTTCAAGTTCAGCGAGGCTCAGCCCTGGGCTAAGAAGCTTCATGCCCGCCGTTTTGAATATAGTTTGAAACGGGCATAAGAAATTCAAAAATGATCCAAACAATGTGAAACCTTCGCGTGGTGTCATTTATGTGTCACGGTTGCAAGGAAAAATATTGAACTTGAAAAATTGCAAACATCATAAAAAATCCTTCACAAAATGACCTATCATGTTCAAGGTTTCTTGGCATTTAGGTCAAACCACCAATGTTATGGCTAGAATCAGGGCATAGTTCTTACGATGTTGCAGGAGGAAGTTTTCCTTTTCAACGCACAAAAAAGCCAAATTCCATTTTTGAGGTGCCGAAATCGGGGTGTTCTGTGAAGCAACCACCAAATTAAAGTTTGGCATTGGTACCAACCCATTTTTCAAAAATACTAGACCACCTTATATGGAAAATTTCCCAACCGGTGTATCTGGAACCTTTCTGTCCATCCCTCATGAAAAAGACAAATTCCTGCCGAATCGGTAGGAGGTTGCCAAGATTTGAACTACAAGTACATGATATAATGCTTGTGAATTTTAAAAAAATTCATTTATAGGTTCACAACATGCTATTTCATCAGAGATCCACTTCAAGTTCAGCGAGGCTCAGCCCCGGGCTAAGAAGCTTCATGCCCGCCGTTTTGAATATAGTTTGAAACAGGCATAAGAAATTCAAAAATGATCCAAACAATATGAAACCTTCGCGTGGTGTCATTTATGTGTCACAGTTGCAATGAAAAATATTGAACTTGAAAAATGGCAAACATCATAAAAAATCCTTCACAAAATGACCTATCATGTTCGAGGTTTCTTGGCATTTAGGTCAAACCACCAATGTTATTGCTAGAATCAGGGCATAGTTTGTGATAATGTGCCCATATTGTGCACACATGTGCATTTTGGGATGGCTTACGATGTTGCAGGAGGAAGTTTTCCTTTTTGACGCACGAAAAAGCCAATTTCCATTTTTGAGGTGCCGAAATCAAGGTGTTCTATGAAGCAACCACCAAATTAAAGTTTGGCATTGGTACCAACCCATTTTTCAAAAATACTAGACCACCTAATATGGACAATTTCCCAACAGGTGTATCTGGAACCTTTCTGTCCATCCCTCATGAAAAAGACAAATTCCTGCCGAATCGGTAGGAGGTTGCCAAGATTTGAACTACAAGTACATGTTATAATTATTTTTAATTTAAAAAAAATCATTTATAGGTTTACAACATGCTATCTCATCAGAGATCCACTTCAAGTTCAGCGAGGCTCAGCCCCGGGCTAAGAAGCTTCATGCCCGCCGTTTTGAATATAGTTTGAAACGGGCATAAGAAATTCAAAAATGATCCAAACAATGTGAAACCTCCGCGTGGTGTCATTTATGTGTCACGGTTGCAAGGAAAAATATTGAACTTGAAAAGTTGCAAACATCATAAAAAATCCTTCACAAAATGACCTATCATGTTCAAGGTTTCTTGGCATTTAGGTCAAACCACCAATGTTATGGCTAGAATCAGGGCATAGTTCTTACGATGTTGCAGGAGGAAGTTTTCCTTTTCAATGCACAAAAAAGCCAAATTCCATTTTTAAGGTGCCGAAATCGGGGTGTTCTGTGAAGCAACCACCAAATTAAAGTTTGGCATTGGTACCAACCCATTTTTCAAAAATACTAGACCACCTTATATGGAAAATTTCCCAACCGGTGTATCTGGAACCTTTCTGTCCATCCCTCATGAAAAAGACAAATTCCTGCCGAATCGGTAGGAGGTTGCCAAGATTTGAACTACAAGTACATGATATAATGCTTGTGAATTTAAAAAAAATTCATTTATAGGTTCACAACATGCTATTTCACCAGAGATCCACTTCAAGTTCAGCGAGGCTCAGCCCCGGGCTAAGAAGCTTCATGCCCACCGTTTTGAATATAGTTTGAAACAGGCATAAGAAATTCAAAAATGATCCAAACAATCTGAAACCTTCGCGTGGTGTCATTTATGTGTCACAGTTGCAATGAAAAATATTGAACTTGAAAAATGGCAAACATCATAAAAAATCCTTCACAAAATGACCTATCATGTTTGAGGTTTCTTGGCATTTAGGTCAAACCACCAATGTTATGGCTAGAATCAGGGCATAGTTTGTGATAATGTGCCCATATTGTGCACACATGTGCATTTTGGGATGGCTTACGATGTTGCAGGAGGAAGTTTTCCTTTTTGACGCACGAAAAAGCCAATTTCCATTTTTGAGGTGCCGAAATCAAGGTGTTCTGTGAAGCAACCACCAAATTAAAGTTTGGCATTGGTACCAACCCATTTTTCAAAAATACTAGACCACCTAATATGGACAATTTCCCAACAGGTGTATCTGGAACCTTTCTGTCGATCCCTCATGAAAAATACAAATTCCTGCCGAATCGGTAGGAGGTTGCCAAGATTTGAACTACAAGTACATGTTATAATTCTTTTTAATTTAAAAAAAATCATTTATAGGTTTACAACATGCTATCTCATCAGAGATCCACTTCAAGTTCAGCGAGGCTCAGCCCCGGGCTAAGAAGCTTCATGCCCGCCGTTTTGAATATAGTTTGAAACGGGCATAAGAAATTCAAAAATGATCCAAACAATGTGAAACCTCCGCGTGGTGTCATTTATGTGTCACGGTTGCAAGGAAAAATATTGAACTTGAAAAATTGCAAACATCATAAAAAATCCTTCACAAAATGACCTATCATGTTCAAGGTTTCTTGGCATTTAGGTCAAACCACCAATGTTATGGCTAGAATCAGGGCATAGTTCTTATGATGTTGCAGGAGGAAGTTTTCCTTTTCGACGCACAAAAAAGCCAAATTCCATTTTTGAGGTGCCGAAATCGGGGTGTTCTGTGAAACAACCACCAAATTAAAGTTTGGCATTGGTACCAACCCATTTTTCAAAAATACTAGACCACCTTATATGGAAAATTTCCCAACCGGTGTATCTGGAACCTTTCTGTCCATCCCTCATGAAAAAGACAAATTCCTGCCGAATTGGTAGGAGGTTGCCAAGATTTGAACTACAAGTACATGATATAATGCTTGTGAATTTTAAAAAAAATCATTTATAGGTTCACAACATGCTATTTCACCAGAGATCCACTTCAAGTTCAGCGAGGCTCAGCCCCGGGCTAAGAAGCTTCATGCCCGCCGTTTTGAATATAGTTTGAAACGGGCATAAGAAATTCGAAAATGATCCAAACAATCTGAAACCTTCGCGTGCTGTCATTTATGTGTCACAGTTGCGATGAAAAATATTGAACTTGAAAAATGGCAAACATCATAAAAAATCCTTCACAAAATGACCTATCATGTTCGAGGTTTCTTGGCGTTTAGGTCAAACCACCAATGTTATGGCTAGAATCAGGGCAGAGTTTGTGATAATGTGCCCATATTGTGCACACATGTGCATTTTGGGATGGCTTACGATGTTGCAGGAGGAAGTTTTCCTTTTTGACGCACGAAAAAGCCAATTTCCATTTTTGATGTGCCGAAATCAAGGTGTTCTGTGAAGCAACCACCAAATTAAAGTTTGGCATTGGTACCAACCCATTTTTCAAAAATACTAGACCACCTAATATGGACAATTTCCCAACAGGTGTATCTGGAACCTTTCTGTCGATCCCTCATGAAAAATACAAATTCCTGCCGAATCGGTAGGAGGTTGCCAAGATTTGAACTACAAGTACATGTTATAATTCTTTTTAATTTAAAAAAAATCATTTATAGGTTTACAACATGCTATCTCATCAGAGATCCACTTCAAGTTCAGCGAGGCTCAGCCCCGGGCTAAGAAGCTTCATGCCCGCCGTTTTGAATATAGTTTGAAACGGGCATAAGAAATTCAAAAATGATCCAAACAATGTGAAACCTCCGCGTGGTGTCATTTATGTGTCACGGTTGCAAGGAAAAATATTGAACTTGAAAAATTGCAAACATCATAAAAAATCCTTCACAAAATGACCTATCATGTTCAAGGTTTCTTGGCATTTAGGTCAAACCACCAATGTTATGGCTAGAATCAGGGCATAGTTCTTATGATGTTGCAGGAGGAAGTTTTCCTTTTCGACGCACAAAAAAGCCAAATTCCATTTTTGAGGTGCCGAAATCGGGGTGTTCTGTGAAGCAACCACCAAATTAAAGTTTGGCATTGGTACCAACCCATTTTTCAAAAATACTAGACCACCTTATATGGAAAATTTCCCAACCGGTGTATCTGGAACCTTTCTGTCCATCCCTCATGAAAAAGACAAATTCCTGCCGAATTGGTAGGAGGTTGCCAAGATTTGAACTACAAGTACATGATATAATGCTTGTGAATTTTAAAAAAAATCATTTATAGGTTCACAACATGCTATTTCACCAGAGATCCACTTCAAGTTCAGCGAGGCTCAGCCCCGGGCTAAGAAGCTTCATGCCCGCCGTTTTGAATATAGTTTGAAACGGGCATAAGAAATTCGAAAATGATCCAAACAATCTGAAACCTTCGCGTGCTGTCATTTATGTGTCACAGTTGCGATGAAAAATATTGAACTTGAAAAATGGCAAACATCATAAAAAATCCTTCACAAAATGACCTATCATGTTCGAGGTTTCTTGGCGTTTAGGTCAAACCACCAATGTTATGGCTAGAATCAGGGCATAGTTTGTGATAATGTGCCCATATTGTGCACACATGTGCATTTTGGGATGGCTTACGATGTTGCAGGAGGAAGTTTTCCTTTTTGACGCACGAAAAAGCCAATTTCCATTTTTGAGGTGCCGAAATCAAGGTGTTCTGTGAAGCAACCACCAAATTAAAGTTTGGCATTGGTACCAACCCATTTTTCAAAAATACTAGACCACCTAATATGGACAATTTCCCAACAGGTGTATCTGGAACCTTTCTGTCGATCCCTCATGAAAAATACAAATTCCTGCCGAATCGGTAGGAGGTTGCCAAGATTTGAACTACAAGTACATGTTATAATTCTTTTTAATTTAAAAAAAATCATTTATAGGTTTACAACATGCTATCTCATCAGAGATCCACTTCAAGTTCAGCGAGGCTCAGCCCCGGGCTAAGAAGCTTCATGCCCGCCGTTTTGAATATAGTTTGAAACGGGCATAAGAAATTCAAAAATGATCCAAACAATGTGAAACCTCCGCGTGGTGTCATTTATGTGTCACGGTTGCAAGGAAAAATATTGAACTTGAAAAATTGCAAACATCATAAAAAATCCTTCACAAAATGACCTATCATGTTCAAGGTTTCTTGGCATTTAGGTCAAACCACCAATGTTATGGCTAGAATCAGGGCATAGTTCTTATGATGTTGCAGGAGGAAGTTTTCCTTTTCGACGCACAAAAAAGCCAAATTCCATTTTTGAGGTGCCGAAATCGGGGTGTTCTGTGAAGCAACCACCAAATTAAAGTTTGGCATTGGTACCAACCCATTTTTCAAAAATACTAGACCACCTTATATGGAAAATTTCCCAACCGGTGTATCTGGAACCTTTCTGTCCATCCCTCATGAAAAAGACAAATTCCTGCCGAATTGGTAGGAGGTTGCCAAGATTTGAACTACAAGTACATGATATAATGCTTGTGAATTTTAAAAAAAATCATTTATAGGTTCACAACATGCTATTTCACCAGAGATCCACTTCAAGTTCAGCGAGGCTCAGCCCCGGGCTAAGAAGCTTCATGCCCGCCGTTTTGAATATAGTTTGAAACGGGCATAAGAAATTCGAAAATGATCCAAACAATCTGAAACCTTCGCGTGCTGTCATTTATGTGTCACAGTTGCGATGAAAAATATTGAACTTGAAAAATGGCAAACATCATAAAAAATCCTTCACAAAATGACCTATCATGTTCGAGGTTTCTTGGCGTTTAGGTCAAACCACCAATGTTATGGCTAGAATCAGGGCATAGTTTGTGATAATGTGCCCATATTGTGCACACATGTGCATTTTGGGATGGCTTACGATGTTGCAGGAGGAAGTTTTCCTTTTTGACGCACGAAAAAGCCAATTTCCATTTTTGAGGTGCCGAAATCAAGGTGTTCTGTGAAGCAACCACCAAATTAAAGTTTGGCATTGGTACCAACCCATTTTTCAAAAATACTAGACCACCTAATATGGACAATTTCCCAACAGGTGTATCTGGAACCTTTCTGTCGATCCCTCATGAAAAATACAAATTCCTGCCGAATCGGTAGGAGGTTGCCAAGATTTGAACTACAAGTACATGTTATAATTCTTTTTAATTTAAAAAAAATCATTTATAGGTTTACAACATGCTATCTCATCAGAGATCCACTTCAAGTTCAGCGAGGCTCAGCCCCGGGCTAAGAAGCTTCATGCCCGCCGTTTTGAATATAGTTTGAAACGGGCATAAGAAATTCAAAAATGATCCAAACAATGTGAAACCTCCGCGTGGTGTCATTTATGTGTCACGGTTGCAAGGAAAAATATTGAACTTGAAAAATTGCAAACATCATAAAAAATCCTTCACATAATGACCTATCATGTTCAAGGTTTCTTGGCATTTAGGTCAAACCACCAATGTTATGGCTAGAATCAGGGCATAGTTCTTACGATGTTGCAGGAGGAAGTTTTCCTTTTCGACGCACAAAAAAGCCAAATTCCATTTTTGAGGTGCCGAAATCGGGGTGTTCTGTGAAGCAACCACCAAATTAAAGTTTGGCATTGGTACCAACCCATTTTTCAAAAATACTAGACCACCTTATATGGAAAATTTCCCAACCGGTGTATCTGGAACCTTTCTGTCCATCCCTCATGAAAAAGACAAATTCCTGCCGAATCGGTAGGAGGTTGCTAAGATTTGAACTACAAGTACATGATATAATGCTTGTGAATTTTTAAAAAAATCATTTATAGGTTCACAACATGCTATTTCATCAGAGATCCACTTCAAGTTCAGCGAGGCTCAGCCCCGGGCTAAGAAGCTTCATGCCCGCCGTTTTGAATATAGTTTGAAACGGGCATAAGAAATTCAAAAATGATCCAAACAATGTGAAACCTTCGCGTGGTGTCATATTATGTGTCACAGTTGCAAGGAAAAATATTGAACTTGAAAAACTGCAAATATCATAAAAAAATCCTTCACAAAATGACCTATCATGTTTGAGGTTTCTTGGCATTTAGGTCAAACCACCAATGTTATGGCTAGAATTAGGGCAGAGTTTGTGATAATGTGCCCATATTGTGCACACATGTGCATCTTGGGATGGCTTACGATATTGCAGGAGGAATTTTTCCCTTTCGACGCACGAAAAAGCCAGTTTCCATTTTTCATGCATTGGTGCAACCGAGACTAAAGCTTTAGTCCTGGCTGGTGGGTGCAACCGAGACTAAAGCTGTCGGTGGGATAAGGACACGTGGGTAACCTTTAGTCCGAGTTGGTGGGTGCAACCGAGACTAAAGCTGTCGGTGGGATAAGGATGCGTGGGTAACCTTTAGTCTCGGCTGGTGTGTGCAACCGAGACTAAAGCTGTCGGTGGGATAAGGACGCGTGGGTAACCTTTAGTCCCGGCTGGTGGGTGCAACCGAGACTAAAGCTGTCGGCGGGAAAAGGACGTGTGGGTGGACGCACTGCTCGATGAGATAAAGCATGTAGCGCACGACGCCCTGTCGGAGGAACAGGACAAAGTAGATGCGGCGACGTGCCTATAAAAGGACCATCGATACGCCATGGCAAGCAGCTCAACAAGCCAACGTAGGTAGAGAGAGTTTCATCCGCATGGATGGAGGGTTGGGAAATCTCCCGTGGTGGAGCTTCTCGAAGATGTCGTTGGTGCACACGCCCTATGGTATCTTCGGAAGCTCCGCCTCGAATTTTTTCCCCTGCAAGCCCGTGAAAGACTCCATCTCCTCTAACAGTGTTGGGGAAAGGGTTGAGAAATCTCCCGTGGCGGAGCTTCTCGAAGATGTCGTTGGTGCACACACCCTACAGCATCTTCGGAAGCTCATCCTTGGAAAAATTTCCCTACATGCCCGTGAAAGACTCCATTACATAAAGTTTCGATACATCACATATAGTTTCCATACATCACATAAAGTTTCCATACATTACATAGATTTACATAGGGTTTAGGATATGAATCCTTCGTCGCGTATGTCGATCCCTTGCCTATGATCATTTCTTAGGCCGTAACCATGGAGCATCTTCTTTGCTGAACGGGATGCGTGGGTCAGTTTTCATGGTGAAGGGCGAAATTTCATCAAACTTATCATAATCTGCTGACATGTCTTTCCCGCGATGTTTCTTTTCCCTGAAAGAACTATGTGACGCCTGGGCTCATCGTCTGATGTATTCGTTTCCTTATTTTTTCTTTTTTTTCGGTCTAGAGGACATGTCCTTCACATAAAAAACCTGAGCCACATCATTGGCTAGGACGAATGGTTCGTCTCTGTAACCAAGATTCTTGAGATCCACTGTTGTCATTCCGTACAGCTGGTCTACCTTTACCCCTTCTCCATTCATGTTGACCCAACTGCACCGAAACAAAGGGACCTTAAAAGTAGGTACATAGTCAAGTTCCCATAGCTCCTCTATGTAACCATAATATGTGTCCTTTTTCCCATTCTCGCATGTTGCATCAAAGTGGACACCACTATTTTGGTTGGTGCTCTTTTTATCTTGGGCAATCGTTTAAAATATATTTCCATTTATCTCGTACCCTTGGAAAGTCAATACAGTCACATATGGTGTCGCAGCCAATAAGTAGAGCTGATCTCCAATAGTGGTGTCATTCATGAGATGTAATTGCAACCAAGTGCCGAAAGTGTCCATGTGATTTTCTTTAATCTAGTAGTCATCCTTCCCTGGGAACTTGGAGCGTACAACATTCATGTGTTCCTCGATATACGAAGCCAAGAAGGTAGAACTTTGGAGAACTATGTAGTGTGCTTGATTCAAAGAATGTCCATCCCTAAATATCATTTCTTTCTTTCCTAGCGTGTCTTTTCCACTTAGTCTCCCCTCATACCGTGATTCAGGAACACCAATCGGCTTAAGGTCAGGAAGAAAGTCTACACAGAACCTAATGACCGCCTCTATTCCATAGTCCTTGGAGATGCTTCCTTCTGGACTAGCACGGTTACGAACATATTTCTTTAAGACTCCCATGAACCTCTTGAAGGGGAACATATTGTGCAGAAATACAGGACTGCGAATGTAAATCTCTTTGACTAGGTGAACTAAGAGATGCGTCATAATATTGAAGAAGGACGGGGGGAACACCAACTCAAAACTGACAAGACATTGGACCACATCTTTCTGTAGCCTTTCCAGACTTTCTCGATCGATTACCTTCTGAGATATTGCATTGAGGAATGCACATATAGCTTCACAATGGCTAATCGAACATTTTCCAGTAGAAGCCCCCTCAATGCAACCGGAAGCAACTGTGTCATAATCACGTGGCAATCATGAGACTTCAGGTTCTGAAATTTTTTCTCTGCCATATTTATTATTCCCTTTATATTTGACGAGAAGCCAGCCAGGACCTTGATACTGTAAAGGACTTCAAAAAAGATTTCCTTCTCTACTTTGGTAAGAGCGTAGCTGCTTAAGTATTCACGTCCTTTATCGGTATGCTTGTTGTATGGGTCTTTGATACGTTGCTGGTCTTCCCGTGCTTCTGGTGTATCTTTTTTCTTCCCATACACGCCCAGGAAGCCTAGCAGGTTCACGCAAAGATTCTTCGTCACATGCATCACGCCGATTGAAGAACGGACCTCTAGGTCTTTCCAATACTCAAGCTCCCAAAATATTGATTTCTTTTTCCACATGGCCCTGTGTCTGGTAATGGGGTCTTTCGGAACATATTGACCGCAAGGACCCTTTCCAAAGATTACTTCTAGGTCCTTCACCATATCAAATACATCAACACCTTTAGGGAGCTTAGGCTTCTTCCGGTAATCTGCCTCACCATTGAAATTCTTGCCTTTCTTTCTTACTTGATGATTGGTCGGAAGAAATTTACGACACCCCAGGTACACAACCTTCTTACATTTATCCAAATATGTACCTTTAGTATTATCTAAACAGTGCGTGCATGCATTGTATCCCTTGTTTGACTGTCCTGAAATGTTACTAAGAGCAGGCCAATCATTGATGGTTACGAACAACAACGCTCGTAGGTCAAATGGCTCATGTTTGTGCTCATCCCACACCTTTACACCTGGTTCTGCCCACAACTGCAAAAGTTCATCGACTAATGGCCTTAGGTACACATCAATGTCGTTGCCGGCTTGCTTCGACCCTTGGATGAGCACTGGCATCATAATGAACTTCCGCTTCATGCACAACCAAGGAGGAAGGTTGTACATACATAGAGTCACTGGCCAGGTGCTGTGACTATAGCTCTGCTCCCCAAAAGGATTCATGCCGTCTGTACTTAGACCAAACCATAAGTTCCTCGCGTCACCTGCAAAGTTCAAGTACTTTCTCTCAATGTTTCTCCACTGCGACCCATCGGCGGGGTGTCTCAGTTTCCCGTCTTTCTTACGCTCTTCTTTGTGCCATCACAACAATCTGGCACGCTCTTTATTTCTGAACAGACGTTTCAACCGTGGTATTATAGGAGCATACCACATAACCTTAGCAGGAACCCTCTTCCTGGAGGGCTCGTCATCACCCTCAACATCACCAGGGTCATCTTGTATGATCTTGTATCGACATGCAGTGCATACCGGGCATTTATCCATATTCTCGTACTTCTCACCGCGATACAGGATGCAGTCATTAATGCATGCATGTATCTTCTCCACATCTAATCCTAGAGGGCAGATAGTCTTCTTTGCTTCGTATGTTGTCTCAGGCAGCTCGTTATCCTTTGGAAGCTTCAGCTTCATTATTTTCAGTAACTTCTCAAATCCCTTTTCAGATAAGCCAGTCTCTGCCTTCCATTTCAGCAGTTCAAGTGTGGTACCGAGCTTTGTGTTGCCATCTTCGCAATTTGGGTACAACAACTTTTTGTGATCCTTTTGCATGGCCTCCAACTTAAGCTTCTCCCTTTCTATATCACATTTTTGCTTTGCATCAGAAATGACCCGACCAAGACCATCAGCGGGCTCATCCGATGCCCATTGTTCTTCTTCATTGCCGCCTCCCTCTTCTTCATTGTCTTCCATTGCAGTATCACCGTATTCTTCCGGGGACATAGGATAGCTGTCATCCTCCTCCTCTTCTTCATTTTCTTCCAGCCTAACCCCTCTTTCTCCGTGCATGGCCCAACAATAATATCCGGGCATGAAACTTCTCCGAAGCAAATGGCTTTGAAGGATTCTCGGGGCAGAGTGCTCCGCCATGTTCCGACAGTCGACGCAGGGACAAGGCATAAAATTATCCACTTTGTTTGCCTTAGCCAAATCTATAAATTTATGCAGGCCTGCAATAAAATCGGAATGGCGTCGGTCGCCATACATCCATCGCATCCGTGCATCGATCTGCGTCATAATAATTAACCATTACAATAACATCGTGAATAGTAAAATGACCACCCTACATGGACACATGCAATATTTTTGTTTCAGTTACAGATAAAGAAGATAAGGTTGCTAACCTCAGCAGAGGATACCGTGTTGTGAGAACTAAAGTGTGGCTCGGACATCTCGTCGAACACATTGTGTGCAATCAAAGAAAAGAAAAAGCTAGCACCCACACCTCACACACAATCCAGCAAAATTTGGTGGGCAAAGGGCTGGGCTTATATATAGCCAGGGGACATTTTTTGGTCCCAGTTATTGCCACAAACCGGGACCAAAGCCCATCCTGCGTGACACATGGCGGCCCAGCAGCTTGCACCCCCCCAGGTCATTGGTCCCGGTTAATGGCACGACCCGGGACCAATGACTTGGGTGGGGGGCGCGCTGCTGGGACGCCACATGTCGCGCGGGAGGGGCTTTGGTACCAGTTCGTGGCAATAACCGGGACCAATGCCCACCGTCGCTCCGTCTTCCCCGTGTATAAATATGAGGCCATAGCGCTCGCTTTCGCCATCGCCTCGGACAGTCCATCTCCACCCCACCGCTTTAGCCATCGCCTCTCCACCGCGCCGTCGTCTCGCCTCCCCTCCCTCTCCAATCTCCACCGCGCCGCCATGGAGGTGCCCACGCTCAACCACTACGAGGCGGCGATGTTTGCGTACTATGGCATCCTCGCGCCGCCGCGCGTGACCGTGCCCGCTCGATTTTGCATCAGCGAGGCAGGTGTGCCGGTGGCTCAGCTCCTCAACCCCCGCAGATACGAGATGGAGTACGTCATCGCGAAGCGTCGCCGCCAGCTGCCCGCGTGGATGAGGGCGTTGCCCCAGTATGCGGCGGCCAGCCAGTACTGGCCCCGGCTGTTCAAGAAGGAGCGGAAGGCCAAGCTTGGCAACCGCATCGTGGACGGGAGCCTGGTGCACCCAGATCGCCGCAACCAAGAAGGGCGGGAGATGTTCTGGTCCGTCCCTGGATGGACCATCTACACCGCCATCGATGCCGCTAGGCGCGCAGAGGAGCTCCGTCTCCCGAACAACACCGAAATCATGGAGATTTCGTCCGACAACGACGAGGAAGCCGGTGGCTCGGAGGACAGCGGCTCGGAGGACAACAGCAGCGGAAGTGTTGTCGACTAGGAAAATTTGTAAAGTCGCATCTTTGTATGGAAAAATTTGTGGTCGAATAATAAAATGTCTCAATTTAGATCTTTGTCTCGATTAATTTGTGAAAGATTTTTTCAAAAATACTGATCAATTCAATTTCTACCTCGAATTAATTTCTGCCTCGAATTAATTTCTGCCCCGAATTAATTTACATTAATTGTCCTGGACTGCTGACCATCGCGGGGTTTTTGGTCCTGGTTCGTGGCATGAACCGGGACCAATGCCCCGCAGAGCGCCACGTGCGCGTCGCGGGGGCATTTGTCCCGGTTCGTGGCACGAACCAGGACCAATGCTTGGAGATGAACCGGGACCAATGTCCAGGCGGCATGAACCGGGACCGGTGCCTGGCATTGGTCCCAATTATGGAAACGAACCAGGACCAATGGATTTTGGGCGCTGGACCAAAGGCCCTCTTTCTTCCAGTGTTTCTTTCGCTTCGCGAGGAATAACCCCCTCAGGAAGAGGGGGCAAATTGGGAGACACCTTCCAATCCTACATACAGAAAACAAGTTAGCACACATCAAGAAATTAGAAGCACTCGACAAAAATAAAGTTACTTTGTAGCACCATCATACCTCATGAGGAGGGTTAGAAGCATCAAATGGGGCCATGACTGGTTCACTAGGAAGTACATCCTTGGCTGTGCACTTGGTCAGCAGTCGCACCCTCCTATCTACTTCACTCGCGGAAATGCCATCGGAAGATACGCGAGTGACATCATCTACACCAGCCCATTGGAACATGGGGTGGATTCTGGCCTGCAAGGGCTAGATATGACAGCGCAACCATGTGCGAATGAGGGTGCAGCCTCCCTCTTCCTTACCCATGCGACTCTCAAGGTCGCAGACGCGCTCATACAGCACCTCTGTCTCCTCAGACTCGCCGGGCATCACCACATTCTGCGAAGAACGCCTCCTCCTGCACGACCTCGCTGGATCAAAAGGCGTGAGTCCGAAGTGTTCTCCGTCGGCATTCTGGTCACGGATGTAGAACCACTTGTCCCTCCACCCTTGGACTGATGCCATGAGCTTGATATTGAAGTATGTGACGGAGGAGTCGACATGGACCCCGCAGCCTCCTACGTCGTAGACTACGGAACCAGATGACGACTGGCGCTTCAGCTTGAAAAGCCCTTTGAAGAGACCAAAGCGTGGCTCGATTCCTAGCCAGCACTCACAAAGTGTAATATAACAGGCGATGTGGAGAATAGAGTTGGGGGACAGGTGATGCAGCTGGAGCCCATAGAAACAAAGGAGGCCCTTGAAGAAAGGATGCAGGGGCAAAGAGAGACGGCTAATGATGAACGCTAGGAACATCGCCCGAAAACCAGCAGGAGGACAAGGAGTTACCCCGCCGCCTAGCACTCGTGACTCACCAACAACGGGAGATAGAACTCCATCCCGACGAAGAAGACGCAGTTCAGACGATTTGATGATGGACGCGCGCCACGCGCCATTGGTGACGCGGGTGCCCGCGCCCTTCTTCTTCCCGGCGACGACGGTGCTAGTGCCCGCAACGGCGGAGCCGCCCTTCTTCTTGGCAGCAGCAATGGTAGCGGCGGACTCAGCGTCAACACCTCCTTTCTTCTTCCCCATCTTGCGGCAGCGATGCGAGCGGAGGAAGTAACTAGGAAACACACGGAGTTGGTCCAGCGCCGCGAAAACGGGATGAACTCTAAGAGGCAAAGAGCAGCAGCAATTGCGATGGAGGCACAAAGCAGAGAAAGAGCAGATGGGAAATTACCGCAGCTACGCTGCTACTTAACCCCCTGGCGGATGCAATCCAACGGCCAGCAGAAACTCTACTGGGCATGTGGCGCGCATCATGATCAACACATGGCAAGGTGGAAGCACGAACCGTCCCCCATTACCTCCATTATGCACGGAAATCGAGGAGGCGCAGTTAAAACGAAATATTACGCACGCCCGGTCATGTCAGGGTCAGAAAATGGGGCCCACCGGTCGTTACGTCCCGTCAAAGCCGCTCACGCATGCAACTGAGGTCATCACGTCGTCAGCAATGATGTCATCAAAGATGGAGCACTAGAAGACTTCGATTACTTTAGTCCTTGCTCGAGTCTTCGACTCCACCAAGCACTCGGGGGCTACTCCCACAGTACAATTTTTCTTTTTGAAGGAATATGGACATTCAAAGCATACCCAACCATTCGAAATTACGAGTCGACTATGGATCATGGGTTACTCCCATACGGAGCGCTGGAAACAAATTCGACTGAAACAAGCAAACAAAAGACGATAGCAGTCGCAAAAGTTCTTTAGTCCCTACCTGAGTCTTCGACTCAACCAGGCACTCGGGCGATACCCCCATAGGGAGCGCTGGTCGCGCACCCTATGATTATTTGTACATCGTACTGTGTGTTGATAACATCCACATTTGAAGTCTATGGTGACACCACCTCATACTTTCCCTACAAAAGAAGCTGCATCTCCTGGGTCACCCGAATCATCTCCGCAATGACAAAATTTCAGATGCCGCGCTTGCAGCGTGAAGATAAGACCTGAATAAGCCCTGGCAACGCATTTGCTGCGCACTACTAGAAATATATCCGTTCCTATAAGTACGCTGAACATGCTTTGATGGACGTGTTGAGTGCTCACACCTATATACTGGAATTCGACTCCTGTAAGACCTCCGCGGCTTGAGACGGATTACACCAGCACTTTTCTGAATTGAAGTCCGGGGACTCGAGTTCGAGTAGATTGCGTTGTTTTGCCCTATGGTAGTTAAATGATACCGATACATCGGTTAGATCAGGCACGCATATCAACAATCCCTATGACATAAACAAAACACTCGAAAATACTCTGTCATGCACTCAAAAGGCTTCATAAAGTCCCCAGTCGAATCTGTGATTCCACTGGACACTCTGGGGCTACTAACATGGGTATACCCTATAGGTACTCGATTTTGGTATATACGGTCCAGATACGGTGAAAGCCCACGGCGTTGCCACGGCCCAATGAAGACTTCGAGTGACCCACGGACTCTCGATGACTTGTGAGACAAGAAGAAATCTAAAGATAGAAAGTTTAAAGGGAAAACCCTAACTTGTAACCGACTCGACCTGCTACCCGAGACCTAGCCTATCTATATAAAGGCTAGGATGGGCGGCGAGAAGGACACACGCAACCCTAGTTTCCACAACCCTCGCAAGATTGCATCTGCACACCATTGTAATCGTCGACTCCTTCATTAATTCCAAGAGCAGACAAGCAGGAGTAGGGACCTCTACGAGGCCTGAACCTGGGTAAATATTCGACTCTCACTAAGTACTTGTTTGCTAGCCGATTGATGCCTCCAACGCTCCCTCCTTCTCCAGAACCCAAGTCCATAACAATGGGCATTGACGAATTAAACCCTCGTCAGGAATATTGATGTCTTATACCTTCTTCGCTTAGAAATTCATTCAGGGTGTAGTTCTTGAACTTGGAGCCATTGTCACTTCTGATTGCCAATATTGGGACATTGTGTTGATGCTGTACCTCATTGGCAAAGTCAATGTCAGTTTGTTGAGTCTCTTTTTTCAGCTTGAAGAAGTAGACCCATGTGTATCTTGAGTAATCATCAACTATGACCAGGCAATACTTCTTCTCACCGAGGCTTGCATGAGATGGAGGACCAAAGAGATCAACATGAAGTAGCTCGAAAATCCTCTTAGACGAAATAATAGTCTTCCTCTTGTGGGGAGAGTCATGCATGTTTCCTTCAACACATGCCCTGCAAACACGATCTTTGGCAAAGGAAACATTTTCTTTTAGTCCAAGAATGTGGCCACCCTTATGAAGAATTTGCAAAGTTCTCATGTTGACGTGGGCTAGATGGCGATGCCATAACCAGCCCACGTCGGCCTTTCCAAATAAGCACATCAGACCCGCAGTGGTTTTCCCGGAAAAGTCCACCACATACAGGTCATTTTCGACATACCCAACGAAAGCGACCTTTAGAGACTTGCTCCACAAGAGTACAAATAAATCACCATCAATAAAAACAATAAAGCCCATCTTACCAAGGGCACGAGCAGAAAGTAAATTGTAACTGAGGGTCTCAACAAGCATGAAATCCACGAGAGAGATATCGTGGGCAACCACAACCTTGCCAAGACCCAATACCTCAGATTTATCACCATAGGAGATGGTTATTTGATCATGATTAGGCCTCATCTCATTGATGATTTCTTTGCTTTCAGTCATATGACTAGTGCATCCACTATCTAGCACCCATTTAGATCCACCAGAAGCATAGCCCTACAAGAAAGTTACTTCTTGGTTTTAGGTACCCATTTTTCAATGGGTCCTCTCATGTTAGTAACAAGGGTCTTTGGGACCCAAATAGATCAAGAAATATGACTATCCTAAGGACCAATAAAACTAGCATAGACATCACCATAATAATCACAAAACAACTCATAATTAGGATTGTTAGACCCTACAAAACCAATATAATCAGTTTTATCCTTTGTGATGTTCTTTTCAGCAGTGCTTGTCTTTGCTTGAGCATTCTTGGACTTATTTTTCTTGTTCTTCTGCTTCTTGGACTTGGAGACATAGCCAAGTCCCTCTTTTCCATAGTTCGTTCTTTGCTTGCAAAGGATCTCATCTAGAACTTCCTTACCTTTGGGAGTAGATGCCTTGGCACGCTCATCTTTCAACCTAGCATTTTCTTCATGAGCACATGTTTATGTAGAGGTGCTAGGAATATCATACTTGGTCAATCAAATTTGGAGATGATCATGAGACTCATTGAGAATGGAGAATTCACTCTATAAAGCCTTGTGAGAAATGTCAAGTTTCTCTAATTTCTTAGATAATCTAGCATGAGCAGCCCTAAATTTAACTTTTCCTTCTTTAATTTCTTTGACTTGGCAATAACATTATCATGTTGCTTGATTAACTTGGACACAACTTCATCATGTGACTCCTCGATTGACTCAAGTCTCTCTTCTAGAGAGACTCTAGTCTCTTCTTCTTCTAGAGCATTTTTTAGGGATGCAATCTCCAAGGTATCCTCTCTTTCAATTCTGCCCCTTTCTACGAGGAGTTCTTTGTTTTGAGATAGTTGATTCATAAGATCCTCAAAATGCATTTTATGTTCACCTTGCAAGTTAGTGATAAAGTAATCCAAAGCAATAATTTCCTCCTTAACTTTAAGACTAGTAGGATAATCCATGTCAGTATTCATGGTAGTCTTAGGAAAGGAAGTGTTGGAAGATGATACCTCGGAACCTATTGCCATAAGGCAAGTAACATTCTTGTTGATGACATTCTTGTTTGGTGAGTCAAAGAGAGAAGTCAGTATAGATGTGGTGGCTATGGCAGCCACCTCACGTGAGCTATCATCATCTTCTTATTCTTCGCTTGCGGATGAATATTCCTCTTGAGCTACCAAGACGATTTTTGGTTGCTTCTTATATGAAGCATTCTTCTTTACAAATTGCTTCTTCCATGGTGCCTTTGAATTTTCCTTGAGAATGAGTCTTCCTCCATTATCTTCTCCACTTTGATAGGGACACTCAGCTACAAAGTGCAGCCGGTCTCCACAATTGAAGCATGTTCTCAGTTTAGGACCATTTTCCCTCCTTCCATTTGACCCATTGTTGCGTTCAAGTTCAGATTTGGCTTTCGCGGGGTCCTTCCAAAAATTCCTGGCACAGAACGCCATGTACTCACCATGTGCCGTCTTGACATCCTCGGGACAGTCCATAGCTGCAGAGTCATCTTCATCTTGTTCAACAACATTTGCCTTCAAGGACACATTTACCCCCTTTTGCATTCTAATGGATCGAGCACGAGCGTCTTCGACATTATTGGCGGCTACTTTGAAAGCTACCATTTCTTGCATGACCTCATTAGAAGTCATTTGATGGTAATTGTGTCTACCTTGGAGGCTCTTTAGATCGGTAGTCAAATGGCATAAGTGCACTAACATACTTTCTCTTGATCCATGCGTCATCAACACGAGTGGCACCATGATTTCTGAATGTGGTGGCTATTGACTTGAGTCTTATATACGTATCCTCGTGATCCTCACCATCCATCATATAAAAACCTTTAGCTTGGTTACTCAGTGCATGTGGTGCTGAGATGTTCTATGCGGGGCATGTCCTTGGGACCCACACCGAGATGAATCATGTTTAGAGCCATTACATTGAGTTGGTTGTCCACAACCTCTCTTCTTGTCAAGTTGTTTGGATCTCCAACATGAAGGCCATTCTCGATGATTTTCCATAACTCAATGGACGAGCTGCACACATGAGACTTCATTAAAAATTGCCATTGATTAAAAGGAGATGCGGTAAGCCTGGGTGGATCACCCCTATTGTTTATATGAGGGTGAGGGATAGGTGGGTCAGGTGACTATACGTGAGGAACCCCACTATATTCCTCCTTACCACTTCCCTTTCTCGAGGAGGAGCTCTTACTAATGTCATCACCTACCACATCGTCCTACTTGGAGTTAGTGTTATCCTTCTCCTTAGAATGCGACGTGGTAGCCTCAGAGGTAGATGGAGGTGGGGCAGCGGGCATGGAGAGACGCGTAATCATTTGATGCATCTCTTCCATTTTAGTCTCGATAGAATTGATCAAGGTCGTTTCCAATGTCTTGAGATCATTCATGGTGACCATGTCAACAGCCTCACTCCCATGTCCCTTAGTACCCATACTTCTCTTAGGCGGTTAATCTCGAATAAAGAGTCAGGGCTCTGATACCAATTGAAATGGATCATATGGGCACTTAGAGGGGGGGGTGAATAGGTGCTACTTCAAATTTTTAGTTCTTTTTCAATTTTAGGCTTGACACAAAGGTAAATTCTCTAGATATGCAATTACTAAGAATTTCCCTATATGAAAACCTAACTATTAAGCGAGTAAAAGTGAGGAACGATTAAATCGTATTGGAGCACGCGGAGACACAAGGATTTGTTTGACCGCAGTTCATTCCTTGTTAAGGGAAGTACGTCTATGTTGGAGGGATGAGAGGATCTAAGACCACCATCCCACAATAGGACTCACCCTATTCTCCAATGGATCTCACCACTAAAGGCATGATCCACCTTTCCACTATTGGTACCCTTCGAGGCGGGAACTAGTGCCTTTACAACGCTAGCGGGGCACACATCCACAACTGATTTGGAGGCTCCCGTGATGACAACAAGCTGCCACAAGAACAAGGATTATCAAATAATCAAAACTAGGATCTAGATATTTGCAAGAAATAATAGATCAAGAATCCTCCAAGTGAATGGAGGGGAAGTGGAGCATTTGATTGCTGTTGATCAAGATCGAGGCCTCCTCCCTCGATTCCCCAAAGACCATAGCCTTTGGGTGGATGAATATTGAGATCTCGAGTTGGACCTTGAAAAACAGGTCTAAACTTTTTCGAATGAATCAAGAGTTTTGGTAGGAGGACCAATTGGACTATTTATACCCCTGCCAAAACAAGCCGTTGGACACTTTGGGGGACGGATTATCCAGCCCGGGAAAAATCTGCCCCGGGTTCGGAATTTCTAGGGAAAATTCCACACCCCATCTAGTACGCCGCACCTTGTCTCCCTTCCCAAAACTCGTTGAGGGGGGCGGATTATCCGGCCCGGGCAAAAAATCTAGCCTTGGCTGGACAATCCGGGGGAAATTCCGCCCCATGTAGTGTGCTGTGCCTTGGCTCCCTTTGCAAATTCCTTGGGGGGGATTAATCTGGCCCGGGCAAAAACTCCGGCCCTGCCCGGACAATCCGGGGGAAATTCTGCCCCCATGCAGTGCTCCACGCCTTGGCTGCCCTTGGAGATAGGGGTGGGCCGGATTATCTAGCCCTTGGCAGGAGCGGATAATTCGCCCCCAGCGCACTGTTTTGCTGCTTTTGAATAGACCAATATCTGCATCACTTCAATACACATTACATATTCCTTGGTATTGTTATCTAACACACAAAACACTAGAGATCATGAAATGTTCTTTCACATGCAGACCACCGGAATTAAGGGTTTAACCGTGGATATCGTAATTAGCTTAGTGAATCTCTCTTGGTTCACCCTTCGACCGTGTTGGATGCTAGCGGTACTTCTAGTTACAATAGCTTCTGGCACAACATCCAAACACGTCCAAAGGGTCACCCTCTTACTTTACACCCGAAGGAAAATGATATGTGGCCGTCTACACATACGATCTAAATGGAGAGATTAAACACACAACATAGATCAATGGATCGTGTACACAAGTAATATATCATCTTTATTTCAATGCATAATAATACTAGGGTTTCACCATCTCTCCCAAAAATAAGGAAACTACTCATACAAGAAGGGAATCAACATCATGGAAATGGTATGGATGAAATATGAAGGTACACTTGAATACAAGTGCAAATCCACAATAGAGATTGGATCACAACAAAGTAAACAAAGGGGATCGAAGTTGGAGATGTTGTTGATGAAGATGTTGATGGAGATCGATGTGTATCCCTTCAAGATGCAAGTATCCTATCTCCCTTGAGTGTTATGGTGGTGTAGACCTTGTGGGCGGCAGCTATGGAGGCGGAGGAGCAGCAAGGCTCCGCCCTATGGCGTGTGTGGACTCTTCTCCATCTTCTAGGGTTTTTCCCTCTTTAAATAGGCATCTAGAGGTTGGTTTCGCGAACCGATGAAGCTGGGGCTGAATATGCCCATTGGGCCTTAACAAATATTGTTCCGTTTGACGAAAGGAAGCTATCGAAGGGTGGTACGGCCATATGGTCGGCGGGCTCTGCCTGTACTAGTGGTCATTAGACCATCTGCATTATGCAGTGTTTTGGTCACCACTTCTTCATACAGACTCCAATTGAGGTTTTCTTTGGCTTGTTGGATTCGTATGGACGAGGTCTACAACACCATTGCCTTGGATCTTCATTTTGAGTTGATGGAAAAATCTAATTTTTCCTCCCCTCCAATGGCTAAGTCTGGTGCCTGCAACTCCATATTGAATCCTCTTGGCTCCTTTTATCCATGATTGTTCATAGCACCTACACACAAGTCAAAGACAAGAAAATGGTAATCAAATCCTACTAAACTACTATTTGTGTAAAGTTCACGTGAAAACGAAAGATAACTAGTAATCATACACAATAGGCATAGTTGTAGCTAGATGTAGCATGTAATGAGTGACAATATGAATAATTTATATACTTAAATATGCTTCAATTTTCGACTCATAAAATGGCAAATAATAAATAGGTTTATTATCATATCTCAAACTAGTTCATAATAGTTTCATACTATGCTATAACTGTATCAAGAGGAAACATTGATACAGGTGTGGTATGTTGGGCAACCGATGATCAAGGTTTCCTGATCATGGAGCACTTATGCCCGTTGACAACGGAATCATGTCACCACATAATGATATGATGCACATTACCCATATAAGTATCGCAACATGATCAAGTTACATGGTTTACCGTTTCAATAATTAGAAACAAAGTGACCTTCTCCTTAGACCATGATATCATATTTAATCAATCTCTCCCGCGGCTTCTTTTACTGTATCAACCATCTCATTGTAACAGGGTGATCGTAAAGGTACATGTTGGGTATTCAAGAGCAATAAGTTGAGCATATGCATCAAGATCGGGATTTATTCGCCTACACGACGGGAAGATACACTATGCCCACTCGGTGAGATTGTATCCAATAAGTTGCAACTAGGTCATGGATACAACGTCACGGTAACGAGTTAAGTAGACTTGTCGATAACGAGAAGCGTATATTGATACTAAAGTTCAAATCTTGGACAAGTCATGTATCAAAGAAATAAAAGGAATTGGACGCAGAGTTTAGGTTCAAATGACAGAGCATCATGGAATGCATGGGGGTCACTATGGGCATCCTAGCCCTGCTAGTGATCACTGATCTGAGAGAGATCTCGATCATGTCTGTGACATTCCTGAACCGTAGGGTTACACAATTAAGGATATCACGATGTTCTGTGAACATTATGTAAGCGTTGGGATCACCACTGAGAAAGAGAGAGTGTCGGAATCATTCCGAAGGATTACTGGAGTAGTTCCGAGGGGAATCCAAAGATGTTCGGAATGAACCGAAATGTGTTTTGGTTCAAAAGGTATTTTATAATATATATTTATATATTAATTGTGATAATTAATATTTAAAATTAATATTTGGGGAACCTTCCACTAATGGGCTAAAGGACCAAGATGGAATGCCACCCAAAAGGGGGCAGCAGCCGCTACGCCATGGCCACCCGTCAGCGGTTGGACCTTAGGCCCACCGCGTGGGAAGGTGGGGCCCACCCTAGGATAGTCGGCATAGCAGCCCTGGGCTGCGTGCACGCAGGACAGTTGGGGCCCACCCGGCCGGCTAATGCGCTGCCTTGGCTGCCGCGTGCGGCTCCCCTCCTACTCCTCTCCTTTAGTCCCACCCCGGGACTTTGGGAAGAAGGGGTCCTCCCCTTCCCCTATATAACAAGGTCTATATTGGTGGATTAAATACACAATAAAATAAAAGCAAATTTCCTAAGGAATTTTCCTTAGGGAATATTTCCCTCTCTCTTCGTTGAATCTCGCGAGTGCGGGTCCAAGAAGTACTGCGCATGTGGGAGATCATACCACCCTAGCACGCCATTGCGCTGCTGGATCCCAGTTCTAGAGGGTCTAATTCCGCATCCTGGCTGGATCAAGGAGAACGGGAGTCAATGTTGGACACCATACGTGTGTGATACTTTAGGGGCGCTACTACTTGTGGCGCCAGAGCTATCGTGCAAGAACCAGGAGGTGACACGCGAGGAGTAGCGTGACCATGAGTTCGGCTACGAGTACGACTACATCACCAGTGTTCCCGCGTGAACGTAATGCTTTCGATCTACAAGGGTATATCACCGAAACAGCATCCCCGATACTGCATTAACTCATAGATAGATCCTGGCATTAGTATTGCGCTAGATTTGATTTTTTGTTTTTGATTGTGAACCCCTTCAGTGGTATCTGAGCCGATCTATGCTTCATTATATTAGTGCGGGTAGAACACATGTTGAATGTGGGCATTGATTGTCTAGTTGTTACCCTCCCATGTGTACTTGTGCATATCGTGGCACTGTGAGCTGAAGTGGCACGGACCGACCTTACGCGTTATCTTACACGAGACTAGTTCCACGCTGGACATGCGGCTTATACCTCATAAGTGGCCAACAAGTATATGTCTCTCTCCCAGTAGTTGGTATGGCATTTTCAATGGAGGGCCCCGTGAGGAGTGTAGTAGAGACAACTATTTGATCAATGTTGTGGTTCATGTTCGTAGGTAGCAATAATAAGATGATCCCTGAAATAATACCAACACTAGTGTTCTCTCTAAAGTGTGCACGACAAAGAAAGTCCATTGTTATAAAGCAGGTTGTGACGATCGGGTGCTAGACATATCTACATTCACTGCGAATACACTTAGGTTAAATTGTCGAGACTAGCATGTATAGACATGGTCTCGCAACACAGGAAGATCAAAAGATCGAGCATGAGTCACATGAATGATGTGATCAACATAGAGTTGTACACCATTGCAGCTATATCAAAGGCAGTGACGATCAAAGGTGGGTCATGCACTGCAACCTTCATTTATGTACTTCATCTCAGCCTTCAAAGTAGATGAGTTCATCTCTCTATCATAAATAGCCGGTCTGAAGACAGCTATAACGAGTCCCGCTATGTCTAGCTATTTTCTCTCAATATAAAAATGTATCCATCTACCACAGTCTTCAACTTGTGTTGGTTTTCATATGACATCCGTGCTACAAGCCATGTCACAGAAAAATCTACCATAGAATTTCGGAATACTCTGCAAATGAGTTGACATCAACAAACAAAATTGGTACCATGTTAGATGTGTTTCACAAGACTATCAACTGCTGACGTCATGCTAATTGTCACATGACTCCTGGGTTGTCTCTAAGGTGATTCTGGATCCCAAATGCCGCCACTCAGAAAACCACTCTGTCCCCCCCCCTCTCACCCTATCGCCGTCGGAGGAGGCCACTAGCTGACGGTGGCACTGGGTGCCTCCCTTTTTAGCCATTCTCTTTCTATCCCCGGTGCTTTTCTTCGGTCACTGATGTGCAAAAAAACGTTATGTCCCGGTAAAATAACTTTTACATACAATATAGGATAAAAATATTTAATATACGAAAAATATCTACACGCAATTTCCAATCCGACTGGAATGCCTCCAGTCGTTTACAATATTTTAGAATCCCCAAATTAGAAAAGGAGAAAATGTTATGTCAAAAATGTGATTTTTTCTGGAAATAAACTGTACGGAGCAACATCTTGGCATCATTTTGATAATTGATGTGGAGAACAGTATTTTGGCGGGCTATCATGTGCCCTTCTTGGCTTACGTGGGTGGGTTCATCTTCAGATCCATGCCTATCAACCATAGGTGTGTCATGCACTAACTCTTAGATGTAACTTTGATAGGGTACAACTATCTTATTCTTGTCCAACGAGAAAAACAACTTTAGTGGTTGATAGTAGATGTCGGCCAAGTGATGCTCCACTCAGATCTGGACCAGATCTGACCAACTTCTTGGTCAAGACAAACCAGATCCTACCACTCACTACAACACAGACCTCGGGTGATGGTGCTTATAGACGTCTTAGGCACATCCTTAGTCGTCGTGCTCGCACTGGCGTGGCAAAAAAGCCGCCGGGGATAACTACGTTAGGGACTGTGCAATGACCAAGCTTAGTTGGTGCGGCACATCGTGGTCCGTGGAGGTAGCGCATCTGCGGCAGCAAGGCGTTAAGCCGTGGCCCATGTAGGGAGGCACTGCCTACATGCTGTGGTAGCTGCGAGATAACGACACAAAGATATTGCCTGGTCTGAATATGTTGGCGGATGCGTTAGTGCATAACAATATAATTAAATTGATAATTAATCCAGAACATTTTGTATATAGATCACATATACAAAACACAGAAAACTCATAATATTCATAAAATCATATCACACGAGAGTGATACACATATATAGTTCAGATGCAAGTTCGTCACCCCAATCTAGTTCACATACATCTCTAAAAAACTAACTAACTATTTCATAACAACTAACTTAGATTTTATGCATTGTCATGACCAAATAGCCCTCATTTGCTTCAAACTCGAAGTCACAAATAACTCCTTCTTGAAGCTTCTTCTGAACAACACAGTCTATCCAATTTAAAGTCAAGATGACAATGCCGTCATTTCCATGCTTCACATGAACTTCTTCGATGGTCTCATTGCCACCATGATCTTCATAAATGTGAGGAATGAGAAACATGCGGGCAAAAGAGTACTGCATATGAACGGAGAAACAATTATGGTTGTGGTAAGTACGAACATCAATAGAAAGAAAGAAAAAACTACTAGTTGTGGTAAGAAAGCTATTATATTTCCTTTGGAGATGTTGTTCTGATTCATGGTGCAAATGTAGTAAGGGATTGTTGGCTTGTATCTTTTGACTATTCTCCTCGGGTTTCTCCTTCTTAATCTAGTCATGTAGATAGGATTGACAAACCTATAGCGAAGAACGTACTTATCTACAACTCGGGCATTTGATCCTGAAATGAACTTATATTACTTCACACAGATACATACATGCATGTTATTGATCTAGTCTCACCACTATACCTCGCATGGTAGAGGGCACAGCCGGAAAAGAGCTAGGTACCTTATTAGGGTTGTTCTCCACATCAGATGTTCCTAACCTATAGATTCCAACAACGCTACCTTATTCTCTTAGAACAATTAGAACAAAATTTCTAACATACAGATGCCATTCAGATCAACGAGAGGTCTAGGGAGGGTGCCAAAGCGGTTTGCGCAGCTGTGGTCGAGGGCGCCGGAGAGGTTCGCGCAGCCGCGGTCGAGGTCGCTGAAGAGGTGATGGGTAAGATCTAGAGGTGGGGAGTGATAGTGAGATCTAAAGCTAGGCGATTTATTTCAGATAAGGTTGAGATCTAAATCTTGGTGGGCTTGGTCGTTCTGGCCCATTAAACAAGATAGGGTGACAATAATAACAGAAGGAAATAAAATACTTATACCTAGATAATAATTGTACAATACAGATATGAAAAATAACACAAGAATTACTACTCAATTATAGAAGACATGTTCAAATTAATCCTCCTTAATAGACTAAGTGGAGGTAACCGAGTCTATATCGCCATCCAGTAGGTCCTCCCCATTATCCGTTTGAACTATCTGTCTCATTCTATAAATGACGTCGATCATCCCGTAGGAGAGCTCATGGCATTCCTCTTTCTGCTCGTGGAGAAACTTGGTCACCTCTTATTGAGCTCTAGTGTTCATTTCCTCAATCTAGAACACCTTCCATTGCTTGCACAACGCTTCCGTATGTTTAACTCAATTCCAGAGATAACACAACGTCCGCTGAAGGTGTGGATACTTGTGCTCTTGATCAGCCCATACAATGGCACTGTAGTTAGGAACCTCCTGATCGCATCCAAGGAACATGCGAATGGTATGATTGGTCCATTGACGGTCATACATAACTCTGCGACATGGTGGAAGGCTGCACACGCACACAAGTTGTGTATCCGTCTCACCCAATTCCATTGCGGGTCTTCATTAATAACATCTGGAGGTAATCTAGGCAGAATCTACAGGACGAGTGATGAAATCTAAAGAAATGAGATTTCCCTCCAAATGTGAAAACATAGATCGATCTCGATCAAGAAACCTATAACACCCCCGAGATCAGGGCTATACAAATCCCAGACACTAGCCTGACATAAGCTTAACCTTGATCTCGAGGATATCCAATGAAGAATCGGTAACACAACAGTGACCCTATGACACAAAGATTATTATAGCAAGTTCATAACTCAGCAAAGAAACAAAGTATTACAAGCAGAGGTCACTAACCATAAACATCAGACAACGGAACGCAAGTTATGCTATTAAGAATATCGAACTTAACAAATGGCCTATGAGGCCTGAAGCTTAATTATGACGTCCTAGCCCATATATTCTAGACCGCCGGCCAGGAACCCCAAGCTACTCGTCGGTGTTGATGTCATACCAAACTCGTCTACGGGGGAGCACTTACTCTGCTACAAAAGTATCAACAAAGCAAGGGTGAGTATGGGGTGTACACAACAAGACTTATTGCTAGTGGAGCTATTTTGCATAAAGCTGTGTTTGTATTTAAAACAAGAGGGAGGAGAAGCTCGTCTAATCAGAATATTTTAAAAGGGGATAAGAGAGCGACATCTCCAAATATAGATCATCATCTTTTGATATCCAACAAATCATTATCTTCCAACCTCATCTAGGATCACCCCTCATACCCATGAGGAAGCATCCCTAACAAACCTTAGTTGCCAAGTTTTACGATGAGGTTAATGTTCTCTATGATCATCACGTCTGTTCCCAAGTCGTCCATAACCATGGACCCGGCTTTTCGAAAAGATTAATACCCTGCAGGGGTATACAACTTTACCCACACGTACCAACCGACTCTTAATGCCACATTATTAGCCCGCTTCCTTGGAAGGCCGGCAGAGGGTGGTTGGACACAACCTTTACCTTGCTTTCTCCAAGACCATGAGTCACGCCCTAAGGATGGTTCCACCATAACGGGTCAAATCCTGAAGCTGGTCCCTAGACATGTGAGGCGAGGTTGGTTTACGAGGGGCTCCATCGACCCCCAAGCAACCCCGGCCATGCTTACCTACCTGTTATGATCCACCTTCACTCGCAAATCTTTCAAAACATTTTCTATGCATAACTATGTGACTTATGGAATCTACTATTCAAGTTAGTTACTCGTGGGGTTTTCTAGGCCCCGTGTGGTTGTACGCTCGTCTTGGTTGAAGAGGCAAGAACTCAGTGCCTAGTGGCGGTGAGGATGGGACTACAAAAACCACATCCCACCATGGCCTCCCATAAAAGCCTTAGTATGTTTAATCACATATCACCTCTAATATCATCTCATCATGATCTTCTATCATACAAGATTCTCTGCATTTGATACATTGTCTGGATGAACTAGCTCTAACAGCTAAGCATGGCTAAGCAGGACATCGATATAAGCTCTAGTAGTGCACACAATCCAAACATAGTTATGCTAGGAGCAGTGGATCAGGTAATATAAGCTCAAAGGGAGTAATGCAAAAGATAGGATACTCTATCTATCGATAAAAGACCATAGTAGAATCGTATGCACCATGGAAGTAATTGAAATACTTTCGAAAGCATAGGATTGTATCATGGTGGGGCTATGCTTGCCTTTTCCTATTGATAACCAGAAAGAAGAGCTTCGGACATCTGGTACTTTGACTTGATTATAGTTGGTCAAGTATTGGTCTTCGATATTCGATGGTGTTGATCTCGGTCTTCGATCTCGATATCATATTCTACCGAGAAGAAGCAAAATACCTATGGCATCGATGAAATGCTCAAGCAAGGATGATGATATGAAAAGTTAAATATAGTTGAAATATAACCCTAAGGCATGTTCAACAATTTAAACGGTGTTTGAGGGGTGCAAACCCTAATACAGGAGAGACCTCGAAATCACCTGCGAGGGTTTACTTTGTTCTCTAATTAAACTTGAAATGGAAGTTTCTTAACAATGCATGATTATAGCTTTAAGAGACATATCTCATTTTTCTGAACATATTGATGTATTATACATGTTTTTCTGACTTATAAATAATTAGTTATAAATTTTCCCAATTTAAATCCATTTTTAAATCATTTTAAAACAATTTTGGAATATATTAAATATTTATCCACTTGGTCCCACATGTTAGGTTTTTATTCATTTCAGGAAATACTTTTAGATAATTATTAAAATGCTGACAGACTAGGCCCATAGGGGGTTTTATATTTCTAGATATGATTTATAAAAAACATTTAAAAATAAAAGAAAAGGGAATTACTGCACCAACATGACGTCATGCTGAAGTCAACAATGGAGGAACCCCTAGGTCGTGCACGAATCTATCGATCCCATGCCCGCCTAGACGCACGGGTGAGCGCGTTGGAGAGAGCGAGACGCGGGCGACCTTGACTACGGACAGCGGCGGCAACAACAGCTGCTCGGCACACATTTGGCAGAGAAAGAGAGGGAAGAAATGGAGAGGCGCATGAGCACCGGCGGCTCACCAGGGTTTTGATCAAGGGGTCGGGGAGGCGAGGTCAAACGACGATGAATCGACGACGAGTATTGCAGCGGCCTACGAGGTGTCGAGCTCGATTTCGGCGCACAGAGGATTCCCTACTTGCACGCTTCAACACGGAGGATGAGAGAGATGTGGTGGAGCTCCTAGGAACAACGTCTGGGCGAGGAGTGGCCAGGAACGATGGGGAAGAGCGGCGGCCGGAGCTAGGTTTTTGGGACCAATGTAGGAAAACGTGAGAGGCCTCGATAGGAAGAGAAAAGGGGAGGATGGGGATGAGTACAAGATGGTGATCTTCATGGCATTCTTATCCTCGCGAGATGACCACGGCGGCGGCGGGAATTGCAGCGGCGAGGATCGGGCAGCCACGTGCGGGACACCGAGCTGCTTCGCATCGGGGATGATGACGACGAATAGGTGAAGTGGTATCGGGCTGGGGTGGGCTGGTTGCAGGGCCGGCTGCTGGGTTGCTGCGGCGTGCTGATCGGCTAGGAGAGAGGGATAAGAGATGGGCCGGCCTGCGCTGGGTTCTGGCTCTATTTTTTCCCTTGAAAACCCTTTTTCTTTTTCTGTTTGCTCTTTTCTCTTTTATAAATCCATTTGAAATCTGTTTTGGATAGTTTCGAAATACAAGAGGCCCTTATAATAATTTGGGCTCCACATATTTTTTATTTTCAAAATTCAAAACCATTTTGAATACATTTCAAATAGAGAGGGGAGGTAGGCTTTAGGGTTTTACTTTATTTTCTTCAATGCATATTTTTGAAAGCAGATGCTCATGATGCATAAACAAACCCTAACTAAGAGTAACTAAAACTAAGGCGTTACAGCTCTATCCCCCTTACGAGAATCTCGACCCGAGATTCCTAATGTAGGAAGAGAAAGAGAGAAAGAAATAGGGTTACACTAAGGATGAGAGGGAAACATACTAAACAACACACCGAGTATCTCATGGTCAACACATGGATGGAGTGTTCAGAAATAACTCTGAGATGACGACATGTAACATGTCAAGGAAACATAGGAAACAAGAGGATAAGGTTTCAAGTTTTTAGATACTTGGTCTTCATAAGGATTGGGACCATGGAGCTTCACAAGAGTTGAAACTTCTGAGAAGGAAGGATTCCAACAAAAAGAACATGACCACAGACTTCGATGTGGAACCTCTACTAAACAGCCTAAGTAGCGATTTCAGGTTGCGGAGATAATGATCAACAACACCAAGCTATTGAACTACTTTTGAAATAGAAGGGTCACTCTTTCATTCAACAGAAGGCCAAGAAAGAAAGTTGTTTTGTGGAGAGGACTCATAAGAGTCACAAGAAACATGTAACAAGAGAAACTTTTGATTACTAAAATCATAGTCACTCTTAAAACATGATCAAGAAAATGAAGGAAACTCTTTATTCATCCAGATCTATCAGAATCTTCGCCAAAGATTATGATATCACTTTACACCACTAAGATGAATAGATAGGAAGATTCCTGATGACACGAGAAAAAGAAACTTCATTCTCAGACTTCAATTATTTGGCACAACAAAACAATTGCCAACCTAAAAGGGTTTGGAGGATCAACCGAGAATCATTTAGCAACACTACTTTAAATGTTCTCCTTGATGTTCAAGAAAGCAGACATCAAGTAAAGGTCAGACTTCGGATACAAAGGAAACCATAAGGACAACTCCTACAATAAATTATAGAAGAAGCCTCATGAAGAGTGGTCGTTATTGCTAATTCAAGAGAATATGGCAAAAGGTCTTTCCAGCTAAGTGTGTCAACCATTACATCAATCTTGCTAAATTTACAAAGAGACCTATGTGAACTCCTTGAAGAACACCAATCACCATATCTGCTTGAGATTTAGATTTGGTTAGGTGAGATGATATTTCATGCTCAGCATGTCCGAATAAAAACCTTGCAGCATTTACCGCAAAGGTAAAGTTACTTGATTCTCAAGATATGGACTACAGTGGTAAGATCCAAAAGACTGAGCTAGATTGCTAGACCCATGTATTTAACAACTTGCCGAAAGACAACTATTCATACATCAAGTACTGACAATAGAACACACATGTGTCCTTAAGGAATGAAAGATAACTCTTCTCGAATCCACATCGACATCTTTCCACAATTGCACGTGAACCAGAGAAGGTTACTTCTAACATTTAGAATGCATACTTTGATATGACCTGAAGACGGTTCTCAAAAGTTTCCAATATTAATGCCAATTGTTCCATATGAATCTAATCTAACTTGGAGAAAATAAGGATGTCATCGATGGGCTCAACAACAAACTTATCAGGACACTCCAAGAAGATGGACTCATACGTCGTATGAGCAAGGAAAACTATTGGTCAGACCAACGGACATGAAGATGTACTCAAGTGAAACATCACAAGTAGCAATATTATCAAGATAGTCCTTGGAACTGAGTTTGATTTGATGATAGCCCAAATGAAATCAATGATGGAGGAAGATAATATATCCACAAAGGAAATACTATCTTTCTTTAGCACGAACAAAACTAGACATTCCTTTTAGAAGGAACAAAGTTGGATAGAACTTTTGTCTTACAACTCTCTAAGTTGTTGTTTAAGCTCAACCAACTAGTTCAGGGGTATCCAATAGGGATCCATGGAGAAAGGAGTAATTCATAGAACTTTCTTGCTCAAGAACTTGACATCACGGTCATGTGGATACATGGTGATACTTCTAGGAAGACATCCAAAATATCACGAACCACCGATATGTCACTTAGTTTGAGAGGGAACTTGCTTTAAAAGGCAGGAGGACATAGTCTCAGAGCTTCGGCACAAGCCTAAATCTTTGACTGAAGAGAGTGCACCAAAATATCGGATGTGGTAGCACGATCATCCTTTGCTTAGTAATAGGATGAACCAATCACGCTAGGAATGACACAAATGTCCTTAGGGTTCAAAGCAATAATAATTGCTAAGAATCTCGAGTGGGCACATCATTACGCACACGCATCACTCATGAGCATGTAAGCTTAGAGGAAGGTGTTGGGTCCGTACCATAGAAAACAAAAAATTTCCTACAATGAGAACTATACGCCAAGATCTATCTACTAGATACTGAGCAACGGGTGGACATACATTCATGGAGAACTTACCCTCGAAGACAACGAGTTTTGTTAACGAGTAGGAACTCGTGGTTGATGTAGTCGTACGCTTGCCGATCTCAAGATCGTGTGGAAGTCCGAGCGCCGCAAATCAGCAGCGCATCCGTCCTCGCACACACGTTCAAGGCACCGGACAACCTCCACCTCCTCGCTCTAGCGAATCAGCGGAAGCAGCAACTCCTTCCAGACGCAAGGCCGTCGGGAACATGTATCTTGCTAATCCGAGACCATGGGGGAATATCTAGAGGGGGAGAGAGATCCTTCACGAGGAGGTGTGGTTTGTGAGAGGGGAGATGGGGGCTTTATATAGGAGGGAGGGAGACCCCTCCCCTCCCATAGCCGGCGCATGAGGGGGGGACTCCTCCCCTCCTTCATTAATGTGGTGAACCTCCACTCACATAAACATGGCCTCCACCCAAAATCCCACTCACATGTATTTAATTTCCACCAAATTAAATGCAACTCTCAATTAATAAAACTCTTTTATTTATTTTATTCAGAATTTTGTTAATTACTTTAATTAACAAACATTCACATAAAACCCCTTGCAACATTTCAATATCACATGCATAACCACTTTCTGCAATTTCACCCGAAACAATTCCGGTTTCTATCGAAACATTTCCTGCGCTTTGCAAACCTTTTGTCTGGAACATATGTGCTCCTAAATGGTGTTCGGCAACCCTTAAGTGTGTCACCCTATGGTTCGCGAATAATGCAGACATGATTGAGACTCCTCTCAGATCAATAATCAGAAGCGGGACCTGGAGATCCATACTGACTCCTACATGTTCAACGATGACTTTTGTGATCGTGAGAACCTTTAACATCAGCAATTTAATCCCTTTGTCTCATGATATAATACATGTACGAGATTCGATCATTGGTATCCTAATACCTAGTTTGATCTCGTTACCGACATGCACTCTTTTCTCATTCACGTGATATAACATTCTAGTGATCACATAACTTGCTTGCAAGCTATCTTAATGTGATATCACCGAGAGGGCCCAGAGTATATCTATCCCTCATCGGGATTGACAAATTCCACTCTTGATCCATGAGCCTCAACATAACACCTTCATAGCACTGAATCCACCTTTATGGTCACCCTGTTACGGTGTGACGTTTGATGTTATCAAGATACTCTTCCGGTGTTAGCAATTAACATGATCTCATGGTCTAAGGACTAAGACTACTTTGTATAATGTTATAGCAATATAAACATAATGACTTGATCTTAATGCTATACTTCGGATGAATGTTCATCACATCATTTCACAAATGCTGTGACCTTGTTATTAACAACATCCAATGTCCATGATCGGGAAACTTTGATCATCTTGTTAATCAACAAGCCAGTCTATAAGAGAGGCATAACTAGGAACCCTTTTTGTTTATTAGACACACATGTATTGATGTTTCCTATCAATACAATTATAGCATGCAAAATAAACATCTATCATATACAAGGAATACATAATAACAACTTTATTATTGCCTCTCAGGGCATATTTCCTTCAGTCTCCCACTTGCACTAGAGACAATAATCTAGTTTACATAGTGATAAATCTAACACCCATGGAGTTCTGGTGTTGATCATGTTTTGCCCTAGGGAGTACTTTAGTCAACGGATCTGCTACATTCAGGTCCGTGTGCACTTTACAAATCTTTATATCTCCATCCTTGACATGCTCGTGGATGGAGTGAAACCGACGCTTAATATGCTGGGAATTCTTGTGAGACCTTGGTTCCTTGGCGTTGGCTATGGCTCCATTGTTGTCACAATAGATCACCATTGCGTCCAATGCACTAGGAACCACACCCAGTTCTGTTATGAACTCCTTCATCCAAACCGCTTCCTGCGCCGCTTCTGAAGCAGCAACATATTCCGCCTCCGTCGTTGATCCAGCCACCACAGGTTGTTTGGAGCTCCTCTAACTAACTGCTGCTCCGTTCAAGAGAAATACGTATCCGGATTGAGACATAGAGTCATCCGGATCAGTGTCAAAGCTAGCATCGACATAACACTTAGCGACTAGCTCTTCTTCACCTCCGTATACAAGAAACATATCCTTAGTTCTTCTCAAGTACTTAAGGATATTCTTGACCGCTATCCAGTGTTCCGAACCTGGATCAGATTGGTACCTACTAGACAAACTAATAGCATGTGCCACATCGGGTCTTGTACATAGCATGGCATACATTATAGAGCCTATGGCTGAGGCATAGGGGATCTTATCCATTATATCTCTTTCTTCCGCCGTAGCCGGACTTTGAGTCTTACTCAATGTCTTGCCTTGCAACATAGGTAAGTACCCCTTCTTACTTCCGTCCATATTAAACTTCTTTAATATCTTATCAAGGTATGTACTCTGCGATAGCCCAATTAGGCATCTTGATCTATCTCTATAGATTTTAATGCCTAATATATATGAAGCTTCACCAAGGTCCTTCATCGAAAATTTGCTGTTTAGATAACTTTTAACACTGTTTAAAAGATCTATATCATTTCCAATCAATAATATGTCATCCACATATAATATCAGGAATGCCACATTGCTCCCACTCACTTTCTTGAAAATACAAGCCTCTCCATAAGTTTGGACAAATCCAAACTCTTTGATCACCTCATCAAAGCGGAGATTCCAACTCCGGGATGCTTGCTTCAGTCCATAGATGGATCGCTGAAGTTTGCACACCTTACCAACATCCTTAGGATAGACAAAACCCTTAGGTTGTATCATATACAACTCTTCTTTAATATTACCATTGAGGAACGCAGTTTTCCATCTGCCATATTTGATAATCGAAATATGCAGCAATTGCTAACATAATCCTAACCGACTTAAGCATCGCTACGGGAGAGAATGTCTTATCGTAGTCAACTCCTTGAATTTGTCGAAACCCCTTTGCGACAAGTCGAGCCTTATAGATGGTTACATTACCATCAGCATCAGTTTTTCTTTTGAAAATCCATTTATTCTCAACGGCCTTTCGATCGTGAGGTAAGTCCACCAAGGTCCAAACCTGGTTTTCGTACATGGATTCCATCTCGGATTTCATGGCTTCTAGCCATTTGTTGGAATCAGGGCTCATCATCGCTTCTTCATCGCTTCTTCATACATCGCAGGGTCATCTATTTCATCAATCATGAAATTCATAACAGGATTGCCGTACAGTTCAGGAGCTGCACGTGTCCTGCTTGACCTGCGAGGTTCGGTAGTGTTCTCTTTCGGAGTTTCATGATCAATATCATTAGCTCTCTCTTCATTAGGTGAAGTCAACTCCGGAACAACTTCCGGTGCTGCGCTACTCGCCATTTCATGAAGAGAAGGTTCAATAACCTCTTCGAGTTCTACCTTCCGACTACTCACACCTTTCGCGAGAAACTCCTTCTCGAGAAAGGATCCATTCTTGGCAACAAAGACCTTGCCCTCGGATCTATGATAGAAGGTATACCCAATCGTTTCCTTAGGGTATCCTATGAAGACGCATTTTTCCACTTTGGGTTCGAGTTTATCCGGTTGAAGTTTCTTCACATAAACATCGCATCCCCAAACTTTAAGAAATGCAAGCTTAGGTTTGTTTCCAAACCATAATTCATACGGTGTCTTTTCAACGGATTTAGATGGTGCCCTATTTAAAGTGAATGTAGCGGTTTCCAGTGCATAACCCCAAAAAGACAGTGGCAAGTCAGTCAGAGACATCATAGATTGAATCATATCCAATAAAGTACGATTACGACGTTCTGACACACCATTACATTGTGGTGTTCCGGCAGGTGTGAGTTGTGAAACTATTCCACAGTCTTTCATATGTGTGCTACACTCGTAACTAAGATACTCTCCTCCACGGTCGGACCGCAGAAATTTGATCTTTCTGTTACGATGATTTTCCACTTCATTCTGAAATTCTTTGAACTTTTCATAGGTTTCAGACTTATGTTTCATCAAATAGATATACCCGTATCTACTCAAATCATCCGTGAAAGTAACAAAATAACGATATCCACCTCGCGCCGACACACTCGTTGGTCTACACACATCAGTATGTATGATTTCCAATAAATCTGTCGCCCGTTCCATTGAACCGGAAAACGGTGTTCTAGTCATCTTGCCCATAAGGCATGGCTCACATATATCAAATGATTCAAAATCAAGTGATTCCAAAAGTCCATCAGAATGGAGTTTCTTCATGCGTTTAACACCAATATGACCTAGACGGCAGTGCCACATATATGCAGATATATCATTATCAAGTTTAATCCTTTTAGCATCAACATTATGAATATGCGTAATACTACTATCGAGATCCAACAGAAATAAACCATTCAACACAGGTGCATGACCATAAAAGATATTATTCATATAAATCGAACAACCATTGTTTTCAGACTTAAACGAATAACCACTTTGCATCAAACACGATCCGGATACAATGTTCATGGTCAGTGCAGGCACCAAATAACAATTATTCAGGTTTATAACCAATCCCGACGGCATATGGAGAGGCAACGTTCCGACGGCGATCACATCAACTCTTGATCCATTGCCGACCCGCATCGTGACCTCATCCCTTGCTAGTTGTCGCTTGTTCCGCAGCCCCTGAACCGAGTTACATATGTTAGTAACCGATCCCGTATCAAATACCCAGGTGCTACTACGAGTACTAGTCAAGTACACAACAATAACATGTATATCACATATACCTTTGTTTGCCTTGCCGGCCTTCTTGTCCGCCAAATACTTGGGGTAGTTGCGCTTCCGATGGCCAGTCCCCTTGCAATAGTAGCACTCGGTGTCAGACTTAGGGCCAGCTCGGGGTTTCTTTTCAGGCCCGGCAACAGATTTGCCGCCCTTCTTTCCTTACTGCTTGCCTTTCTTGTCCTTCTTGAAACCGGTGGTCTTATTGATCATCAACACTTGATGTTCTTTCCTAATTTCCATTTCTGCAGTATTAAGCATTGACAGAAGCTCGGGAAGAGACTTCTTCATGCCCTGCATATTATAGTTCATCACGAAGCTCTTGTAGCTAGGTGGCAGAGATTGGAGAACATGATGTATGCCTAAGTCAATGGGAATCGTTATTCCCAAGGACACAAGCTTATCGGCGTACCCAGACATTTTGAGTACGTGCTCACTAACGGAGTTGTTCTCTTCCATCATGTAGCTAAAGAACTTTTCCAAAGCATTATAACTCTCTACGGCAGCATGGGTGTCGAAAATCATTTTCAATTCTCCCATGGTATCAAAGGCATTGCCATTTTCGAAACGTTCTCGAAGTTCTGGCTCTAGCCCATACAGTATGCCACAATGAACTAAGTTGTGGTCCTCCTGACAAGTTATATAGACGTTCTTTTCCTCGTTAGGGGCATCAGGAGCTGGTGGGGGGCCTAGCGACGCCTCTAGCACATATTGCTTTTGTACAGCAGTGAGGAGAATCCTCAAATTCATAGCCTAGTTGGTGATGCTACCATTTGCAGCAAGCTTCTCATTCTCCATGAACACATTGAAATTAAAAGCAGGTGGTGCCATCTACAATAGAATCTGTAAAATATATTTAGACTAAGTTTATGATAGATTGAGTTCAACTAATCCAAATTACTAATGAACTCCCACTCAAAAACGACATCCCTCGTGTCCTTTTGGTGATTACATGAACCAAATCCACTACACCAAGTCCGATCATCACGTGAGTCGGTGTAGCTTCAAAGGCGAGCATCTATATGGGCATGATATCAACTATATGACTCATGCTTAACCTTTCGGTCCGTGTTCCGAGGCCATGTCTGTACATGCTAGGCTCGTCAAGAAAGAACCTTAGTATTCGCGTGTGTAAAACTATCTTACACCCGTTGTATGAAAGCGTAGAGTCGAGAACACCCGATCATCACGTGATGCCTCAAAACACGATCCACAAAACGGTGCATACTTAAGGAAGAACACATTTTATCTTGATATCTAAATGAGGGATCATCTCATAATGCTACCAAAAGCGCCAAACTTTGCATCGTGGTATGATCTCTATCATTCCTTTGTGTGTAAGGCCAAGGTCTATGGAACTTACACGTTAAGTGAGTTGTAAGAGTATCTATCATACATCTACTTACAACAATACCATATCAAGACACTAGCCCAGCAACGATCTAAACTAGACGCCTCTAATTTATCAATTGCAAGTTTTACGTGGCTTAGGGCTTTCGGAGATAGAACCGGTCTTACCTACGAACATGAACCACAACAAGGAAAACCAAGTTATTAGCAACTCGTTGTAAATCAGATATGGACTACAGTAGGAGAGGCAGACATCCGCTAGCCACTTATGCAAACTAGTTGCATGTTAGTCATGGAACCGGTCTCATGTACGATGACATGTAAGGTCCGTCCGGGCCACTTCATCCCACTATGCCACCAATATCCAAAGTACATAGAAGATGCAATAACATGATCATCATCGCCCACATATAAACATATGTGTACTACCCGTGCAAAGCACCTACGTATAGATCAGGCTCTGATACCACTGCTGGGTCCGCAGCATAGAAAACAAAAAATTTCCTACAATGAGAACTATACGCCAAGATATATCTACTAGATACAGAGCAACGGGTGGACATACATCCATGGAGAACTTACCCTCGAAGATAACGAGTTTTGTTAACGAGTAGGAACTCGTGGTTGATGTAGTCGTACGCTTGCCGATCTCAAGATCGTGTGGAAGTCCGAGCGCCGCAAATCAGCAGTGCATACGTCCTCGCACACACGTTCAAGCCACCGGACAACCTCCACCTCCTCGCTCCAGCGAATCAGCGGAAGCAGCAACTCCTTCCAGACGCAAGGCCACCGGGAACATGTATCTCGCTGATCCGAGACCATGGGGGAATATCTAGAGGGGGAGAGAGATCCTTCACGAGGAGGTGTGGTTTGTGAGAGGGGAGAGGGGGGCTTTATATAGGAGGGAGGGAGACTCCTCCCCTCCCATAGCCGGCGCATGAGGGGGGGACTCCTCCCCTCCTTCATTCATGTGGTGAACCTCCACTCACATAAACATGGCCTCCACCCAAAATCCCACTCACATGTATTTAATTTCCACCAAATTAAATGCAACTCTCAATTAATAAAACTCTTTTATTTATTTTATTCAGAATTTTGTTAATTACTTTAATTAACAAACATTCACATAAAACCCCTTGCAACATTTCAATATCACATGCATAACCACTTTCTGCAATTTCACCCGAAACAATTCCGGTTTCTATCGAAACAATTCCTGTTTCTATCGAAACATTTCCTGCGCTTTGCAAACCTTTTGTCTGGAACATATGTGCTCCTAAATGGTGTCCGGCAACCCTTAAGTGTGTCACCCTATGGTTCGCGAATAATGCAGACATGATTGAGACTCCTCTCAGATCAATAATCAGAAGCGGGACCTGGAGATCCATACTGACTCCTGCATGTTCAACGATGACTTCTGTGATCGTGAGAACCTTTAACATCAGTAATTTAATCCCTTTGTCTCATGATATAATACATGTACGAGATTCGATCATTGGTATCCTAATACCTAGTTTGATCTCGTTACCGACATGCACTCTTTTCTCATTCACGTGATATAACATTCTAGTGATCACATAACTTGCTTGCAAGCTATCTTAATGTGATATCACCGAGAGGGCCCAGAGTATATCTATCCCTCATCGGGATTGACAAATTCCACTCTTGATCCATGAGCCTCAACATAACACCTTCATAGCACTGAACCCACCTTTATGGTCACCCTGTTACGGTGTGACGTTTGATGTTATCAAGATACTCTTCCGGTGTTAGCAATTAACATGATCTCATGGTCTAAGGACTAAGACTACTTTGTATAATGTTATAGCAATATAAACATAATGACTTGATCTTAATGCTATACTTCGGATGAATGTTCATCACATCATTTCACAAATGTTGTGACCTTGTTATTAACAACATCCAATGTCCATGATTAGGAAACTTTGATCATCTTGTTAATCAACAAGCCAGTCTATAAGAGAGGCATAACTAGGAACCCTTTTTGTTTATTAGACACACATGTATTGATGTTTCCTATCAATACAATTATAGCATGCAAAATAAACATCTATCATATACAAGGAATACATAATAACAACTTTATTATTGCCTCTCAGGGCATATTTCCTTCAGAAGGGTGGGTAATTATGCGTGGGAGTATCACTTCATTAAGGGATCATGAAACTCAACACGACCTCTTAGTATAAAAGAGTGTGATACCTTAAGGTAGAATAGATAGAAGATAATCAATGCCTCTTGATCTGTGGATTACAGCGCTTTGACATGGTCCTAGATATGGCAAGGTACTGGAGTTTGTTTCTCCTGACATCCCAAAATGGTTTGTCTTGACGAACCATAAGAGTATCTTGCATCGGAAGATACCGATACACATTTACTACTTGGCTACCAACTGGTAAACAAAGTTCGAAAACAACAAGGGAAAGGAACATGCTCAGGGTAGAATCCTGAGATGTGGATGCTTAGATTATCATTCTTCCAGAAACCAATACGTAGAAGAGGTAGGGTGGCAGAGTCACGAATATAGATCCGAGACTCACGAGGAGTATTATTGTTGTGATCTTTTTGGTTCAATTAAAGAACATCTGCCATAGATAGTGGTAGATGAAGTCCTTAGTTTTCATAATTTAATCCCGACAAAGACCACAGGCCTGAAGGCTATAATGGTAGTACCAGCCATCCTGAGGTAATGTATGAACATTAACAACAGGGGTCAAAGGAATGGATCTTGGGATAAAGGTCAGCTTTATGTACAAGATTCACAACACTAGAATCCAGCACAATCAGGGATCTTCGGTTCAAGTCCAAGGGTAAAACCCAAAGAAAGGAGTAACTACTACTTGAGTGACACAACGTACTATACAAGATAGTAATCACGAGGTAGCTTCTAGGAGAAGAAACGACTTCTGAAGTACCCGAACAAAAGAAAAGGAGGCACACGAGGTGAAAGGAAACCTCGAAGTCTAGATCAAAACATTGTGGTACCTACAATTTAATATTGTTGACCCACAAGATAGAGAGATCATGATGGAAAGGAATCTCTTAGTAGAAATGGAGCAAAGGGAACAAGGAATTCACAACACACACAACAAACTCTAGAGAACTCAACACTGGGGCACCTAGTTGAGAAAGGACATACCCAAAAGGCACCTAAGATTTGAAAGACTAGAAGAGATATCAAAACTTTTTCAAAGTCACAACCAGATAAGATGACCCAGAGTTAGATTGATACCAAATAAGGACAAAAGAAGCATACTAAAGTTTTACCAAATACTTTTCAGCTTTGAAATAGTTTTCACAAGCACTAGACTCAACATCGACCAATAGCAAGGTTTTCCTATGGTCGGTACTGCTTTGATACCAAAACCTGTAACACCCCCGAGATTAGGGCTAGACAAATCCCAGATCCTAGCCTGATATACACATAACTTTGATCTTGAGTATATCTAGTGAAGAATCGGTAACACAACAGTGACCCTACGACATAAAAATTATTACAGTAAGCTTGTAACTGAGCAAAGAACCAAAGTATTACAAGCAGAGGTCACTGAACACAAACATCAAACAACGGAAGGCAAGTTATGCTAGAGTAGCAAACTTAACAAATGGCCTAAGAGGCTTGACGCATAACAATGACGTCCTAGCCCATAGATTCCAGGCTACCAGCCGGGAACCCCAAACTACTCATCGATGTCGATATCATACCAAACTCATCTTTAGGGGAACACTTACTCTGCTACAAAAGTTTCACCAAAGCAAGGGTGAGTATGGGGTGTACTCAGCAAGACTTATGGCTAGTGGAGCTGTTTTGCATAAAGCTGTCTTTGTATTTAAAACAAAAGGGAGGAGAAGCTCGTCTAACCAGAATATTTTAAAAGGGGATAAGACACTACTAGGAAAATGGCTATAGGTAATCCACACATCCGTGGAGCACGCGTGCCAATGGTGCCCCACGGGTAAAATAGGCATGGCGCACTGCCCACAGGTGCCCTACGGCTAACTGTCGTAAGCGTGGCGCACATGGGGGTGGTGCACCATGGCTACGTGTGGGCCAGGGCAGAGGTTGTGTGCCACGGGTAACATACCCGTGGCGTACCACTATGTGGTGCCCTACGGGTAAGTATGTTACCTATTTTTCCCAACTCCACACCCCCTATGGATCTCCTTTTTAGCCTTGCAAAAAATAAAAGAAAATGAAAAACACCTCAAATTTAAAAATCCTTTAACATCTAGGTAGGTAATGTGGTCTAGTTTGTAGGAAAATTAACAAACACGAATTTTGACTTTTTCTGCAAAAAATGGTCATGCCACGGTAAAATGTCCATAAATTTTGCGTACGAAGTCAAAAAACGTTTAATATGCCGAAATGACGAGATCGAAATTTCGCATCCACTTGCAGTGACCAAAGGTCGTTTAGCGATTTTTTAGATTTTCAAAATTTGAAAAGGATAAAAAGTTATGGACACCACCAAAAAATTTAGATTTTTTAGATTAGTCAAAAGTCATTTTTTCCTGTAGAAAAAAAGTGAAGCCACTTACTCGTAGGGCACTACCATGTAGTGCGCCACGAGTAAGCTGGGCATGATTCAAAATTAGAATCACGACCCCAGCCACCTACCCCTCTCCTTTTCCCTCCCATTCTTCTCCTTTTACTCTCATTCTCCTCCCTTTTCCTTCTCCTCCTTCTCCTTCTCTTCCTTTTCCTCCTCCTTCTTCCCCTTCTCCTCTCCTCCTCTTATCCTTCTTCTCCTTCTCCTTTCTCTCTGGCCTCCTCCTCCTCCTTGCAGTGACAACGATGTTGACCTCCTCCTCTGACCACCACCTCCTCGTCCGGCCGCCGCCACCTCCTCCTACGGCCGCCGCCACCTCCTCCTCTAGCCACCACCTCCTTCTCCTCCGGTCGCCACCTCCTCCTCCGGACGCCACCTTCTCCTCCTCCGGCTACGACCTCCTCCTCCTCTGGCCGCCACCTCCTCCTCGGCCCGACACCTCCCGCACGAGAACTAGCGTCGCCACGGCCTCTCGCACCTCCCTACGATGGTAGGTTGTGGATGCGGCCACGACCACCATGCTCCGGCGAGGCGACAACACGGTTGCGATGCGCAGACCCGATTGCTTTTGCAATTCAAAACGAGGGTGTTTCTTGATTTTTTGTTTTTTCAAAAAACATAGCCGTGGCGCACCTGGACCACTTCCTGTGGCGCACCACCCAATGTGCAACGGGTAACTTTTTTTTCCTGTAACACACCAGGTAGTGCGCTACGGGTAAATTTTAGCTCTAGCTTGCGGCTTGTGGCGCACTGCTAGTGTGCTACGGATGTCTATTTTTGGTGTGCCACAGATGTCCATTTTCCAAGTAGTGAGAGAGCGACATCTCCAAAGTATAGATCATCATCTTTTGATATCCACCAAATCATCATGTTCCAACCTCATCTAGGATCACCCCCTCATACCCATGAGGAAGCATCCTTAACAAACCTTAGTTGCCAGGTTTTACGATTAGGTTAATGTTCTCTCTGATCATCACGTCTGTTCCCAAGTTGTCCATAATTGTGGACACAACTTTTTGAAAAGATTAATACCCTGCAGGGGTGTACAACTTTACCCACACGTACCAACCGACTCTTAATGCCACATGCTTAGCCCTCTTTCTTGGAAGGCCAACAGAGGGTAGTTGGACATGAGCTTTACCTTGCTTTCGTCGAGACCATGAGTCACACCCTAAGGATGGTTTCGCAATAACGGGTGAAATCCCGAAGCCGGTCCCTAGAGATGTGAGGCGAGGTTGGTTTACCAGGGGCTCCATCCACCCCAAGCAACCCCGGCCACTCTTACCTACCAGTTATGATGCACCTTCACCCGCCAAATCTTTCTATGCATATGATGAATGGACCGCCTGAACTATGTGACGCATGGAATCTGCTAGGAAAGTTAGTTACTTGTGGGGTTTCCAGGCCCCGTGTATTTGTACACTTGGTTGTACGCTCGTCTTTGTTCAAGAGGCAAAAACTCGGTTCCTAGTGGTGGCGGGCATGGGACTACAAAAACCACATCCCACCGTGGCCTCCCATACAAGCCTTAGCATGTTTAATCTCATATCACCTCTAATCTCATCTCATCATGCTCTCCTGTCATACTAGATTCTCTGCATCTGATACATTGTTTGGATGAACCAGCACTAATAGCTAAGCATGGCTAAGAAGGACACAATATAAGCTCTAGCAGTGCACACAAGCCAAACCTAGTTATGCTAGGAGTAGTGGATCAGGTAATATAAGCTCAAAGGGAGTAATGCAATAGATAGGATACTCTATCTATCGATAAAAGACCACGGTAGAATATTATGCACCATGGCAGTAATTGAAATACTTTCGAAAGCATAGGATTGTATCTTGGTGGGGCTATGCTTGCCTTTGCCTGTTGATAACCAGAAAGCAGAGCTTCGGACATCTGGTACTTTGACTTGATTATAGTTGGTCAAGTATTGGTCTTCGATCTTCGATGGTGTTGATCTCGGTCTTCGATCTCGATATCGTATTCTACCGGGAAGAAGCGAAATACCAGAAAGGAAGGGAAACAAAAAACACATGGCATCGATGCAATGCTGAAGCAATGATGATGATATGAAAAGTTAAATATAGTTGAAATATAACCCTAAGGCATGTTTGACAATTTAAATGGTGTCTGAGGGGTGCAAACCCTAATACAGGGGAGACCCAGGAATCACCTACGGGAGTTCACTTTGTTATCTAATTAACCTTGTAATGGAAGTTGCTTAACAATGCATGATCATAGCTTTAAGAGATATATCTCATTTTTCTGAACATTTTGATGTATTATACATGTTTTTCTGACATATAAATAATTAGTTATGAATTTTCCCAATTTAAATCCATTTTTAAATCATTTTAAAACAATTTTGGAATATATTAAATATTTATCCACTTGGTCCCACATTTCAGGTTTTTATTCATTTCAGAAAATACTTTTAGATAATTATTAAAATGCTGACAGACTAGGCCCACAGGGGGTTTTACATTTCCAGAAATGATTTATAGAAAACATTTAAAAATAAAATAAAAGGGACTTATTGCGCCAGCATGACATCATGTTGACGTCAGCAAGGGAGGAACCCCTAGGTCGATCACGGATCTATCGACCCCATGCGCACCTGGACACGCGGGTGAGCGCGTTGGAGAGAGCGAGATGCGGGCGACCTTGCAGGGGTGGCGCCGCCCGAAGATCGTCACCAGAGACGGCGACATGATGATGGACAGCGGTGACGATGACAGCTGCTCGGCGTGGGCTTCGTAGAGAAAGAGTGGGAAGCAACAGAGAGGCGTGTGAGCACCGGCGGCTCACCAGGGTTTCGATGAAGGGGTCAGGGAGGCGAAGCGAGTTCAAATGGCGACGAATCGATGTCAAGTACTGCGGCAGCCGATGGGGTGTCGAGCTTGATCTCGGCGCATGAAGGGCTTCCTAACTTGCACACTTCAACATGGAGGATGAGAGAGATGCGGAGGAGCTCCTAGGAACAACGTCTAGGCGAGCGGTGGTTGGCAATGGCGGGAAGAGCGGCGGCCAGAGCTAGGTTTTCGGGACCAAAGGGAGAAAACGTGAGAGGCCTCGATAGGAAGAGAAAAGGGGAGGGTGAGGACGAGTGCAAGATGGCGATCTTTAGGGCGTTCTTATCCTCGTGAGATGACCACGGCGGCGGTGGGAATCGCATCGGGGAAGATCCGGCGACCACGCACGGGGCATCGAGCTGCTTGGTGTCAGGGATGATGATGACGAACAGGTCAAGCGGTACCGGGCCAGGGTGGGCTGGTTGTTGCGGTGCACTGAGGAGCAGGGAGAGAGGGAGAAGAGATGGGCTGGCTTGCGCTGGGAGCTAGCTCTATTTTTTCCCTTGAAAACCTTTTTCTTTTTCTGTTTGCTCTTTTCTCTTATATAAATCCATTTGAAATCTGTTTTGGCTAGTTTCGAAATACAAGAGGATTTATAAAATATCTGAAAACACTAAGGGGCCCTTATAACAATTTGGGCTCCATATAGTTTCTATTTTCAAAATTCAAAACCATTTTGAATACATTTCAAATAGAGAGGGGAGGTAGGGTTTTACTTTATTTTCTTCAATGCATATTTTTGAAAGATGATGCTCATGATGCACAAACAAACCCTAAATAAGATTAACTAAAACTAGAGTGTTACAAAACCCCAAATATCCGCCTAAATCAGAATTAAAATACAAAAAAGGCTTATGTCCATCTCGCAGTCGAGCTCTAGCGCCGCCTAGCTCTCGCCGTATTCGCCTTGCCACCGGCTAAAACTTTCATGCAGAGAGAGGGTGAACATAACTGGGGATCATAGTGGGGAGACAATGAAGAGTACAAAAGAGATACTTTATAACCGCCTCGTCGACTCTTTCCTTCCATGGTGGGGCTTAGCGGTCAATGGGACAGGGTTAACCTGCCAGCCCAGATGGGCCCACTATCCAAGTCGCGCATAATCCACGGCGCCAGCGAATGTGCCGCCCCATAAATCCACCGGGTATGGGGGCATTTTTGTAGTGACTACCCTCGATCAAAAATAGATAAAAATGGCAAACAAAAAATGATGAAACAGATCCAATCTTTCTCATCAGCGTATTACATGCGCAAGAACTAGGCCAAAAACCTAGAACCGATGCTCTGATACCACTATTGGGCAACGCACAGAGCCATGCCAAAAAAAACCTTTTTTCTCCGGCGAGACTCCTGCGAGCCACTCCAAGATTCGTCCAAGGTCAGACACAATAGTTTGCACCACATGACACGTGGTTGCAGAAGTTGAGGAAGCGTGTCGCGGTGGTGTTGTACATTCCCCTTCATCTCGTCTGGCTACGGCAAACAACTCGATCTTAGGACCTCCAAGTCACTGGCTTTGGTGCTACTCCTCCTTCCGCCTCTAACTCGACCACCCAACACCGATGAGAATCGCATGGGCAGTGCCTCTGCCGTCTCACACACGTACAAGGTGGAACAGCAGCAAGCGAGGTGATAGACTCGGTCTTGCCGCTGCAGTACAGGAAGGTGGGAATTGCCAAGTATAGGAAAACCCTCAGGTCGAAGCACTAGATGTTCTGTCCACTGCCACCCACCTTCCTTTCTATCGATAAGTATGTGAAGGCACACAACGCTTGTGTCCCTCGGTCCTAAACCCTAACCATAGTTAAAGTGGCTCGAACCCATTGACACGTATCCCTGTCCGAGCAAGTCCAACTTGCTAGCTCGTGATAGTCGGATCATTATCTGCCCAGTTCCAATCTCTTAAGTGTGCGATCCTACAGGATTACAGTAAGCCAGACACGGCTCATGAGTCTTTCAATCGAAGCCATAGCTTAGTGAGCTTCCAACAAGATCTGATAATCGGTAGGAGCCTCTAGTAAGACTTTACGAGTCCTAGTACCTAGAAGTGCCCTCAGTGTGACGATATGATTGAGTCCCTTTGCCTGACGATATTGGTGATAAACTGCAGGGGAGATTCCGTCATCCTAGTGCTAGTTTAACTCTCTTCTCATTGCAGTGATAACTGATTCCTTCTAACTTCTCTAAGTTAGACTACCTCGATCAACACTTGATTGAGTAGCGCATGGCCATGCTTCCGAATCATATCACACAAGTGGTCCTAGAGAATCTGTGTCCATGGTGGAGGGTTAAATTCCATCTTGGATGATCCACATCACGTAGCTTGCTTCGGGGTTAGGCCAAAACTGTACGGGTTCCGCGTATGAAAACAATAAATTTTACGCTACGCCCCTGAAACCCTGAAGCTGCCAGGACCTATCTATTAGTAATACAATAACGGGAGGGGCTTTTCATGAACTTACCCTTTAAGACCGAAAAGCATTGTCAATGCTCAGGAGAGTGTGGTTGATGTAGACGAGCCGAAGCCGACCTCAAGGTCGTGATGAAGTCCTTGCACTCCTTCTGGCTCCAACGACTTGAGTGCCTCAAGTGCGACACCTCGCGGGGAGTTACACACATTCGGTGCCTGACGATGACTCCCGCTTCCCCGATCTAGCAGCAGTTGTGGAAGTAGAGCTCCCGGATCCGAATCCTGCAGGGTGACGGCGCTCCGCGGTGAAGATGTCTCTCGCTCACGCAGTACAGACATGGGACCACGGTCACGAGAGAGAGAGAGAGAGAGAGAGAGAGAGAGAGAGAGAGAGAGAGAGAGATGGGAGAGAGAAAATATCAATTAGAGGTCCTCCCAAAAGTGGGGATACCTTTATTGATTATTGGTATATTTATCTTGGCCAAATACCCAACTATATATAGGGTGAGGAGGGGTACACCCTCCCTCAAAGTCCCGGGGTGGGACTAAAGGAGAGGAGGAGGTGGGGGGAGGCGCCGCCGGCCACACCCTCATGGGCCCCACGTTGGGGGCTGGCCCAATAGGGCCGCCGACCATCCCCTGGCCCTTCTCCCCTCTTGCCTTTCCCTAATGGGCCCTCTCCCCTCCGGGAATTGGCCCATTAAGCCTTTGACCATTTAATTGATGTTTCTCGTTATTAAATAATTATAAATAAATGATTATATCAATATTTAACATTCATTCACATATTTGGTGCCTTCTATTCACCCCTTTTGATATATAATATCACATTGTGATGCTTTGCATTTTGACGTTTCAAAACGCTTTGCATATCACAATTACTTTTATGCCATTCTTGTAAAGTCGAATTTCATTACTATTGATCAAATCATAGCAATTAGATTCTCTTTTATATTTATACCCTTTCATTGATGAAACACTTTGATCAAGTCAAATAGTTTCATATTAATGTTTCCTTTGGTAAACTTCTTTACACATTCAAACAATCATTTAATGATAATTACCATTTTTGTTAAAACAGAATACATCGAATATTTATTAACTTTTAACAATTCATTAGAGACCTTGTATTCAAGTAATACACGGTGTTCAAGTTATTTTGCCGAACTTAGGCATGATTTATATGTGACAAGAAATCGAATGTCTTTCATATATTATCACATAACTTTGAATTTAAACAATGGTTTCATTCATTAATGAAATATCATTAAGTTGGGCATTTTAAACAAGGCATTTTAATGTTTTACAAATGTTCATGCATTATCAATTAGTTTCAAACAATAAGGATAATTCACACATAATCAAACAAGATATGAACACGAATAGAAATCATTCACAAATGTAGAACAACTGTTTGTTACAAACTCATATGAATAACTGTCTCACGAAGTGTGAGACACACTAAAGAAGTTCACAATTTGTTGATCACAATAATCATCCTAAACACAAACTAAATGATAAATGTTAAGGGACAGTGTCGTCGGCTGTCATCATTATGCTCGCCATCAACACGCAACGTCACCTCCTCTCCAGCAAGCACCTCACATGCAGAAGGACCTATATTCATCAAAACAGAACAAGTATCAGATATACTTAACACTGCAAATGTGTTTGCAAGATTATAACATTTATAAAACTGTATATCAAATATATACCTTTGTCATTGACGACCTGAGCGACATCTGGTTCAACCAACACATTCCTGAGATGTGTCATGAACCGGTGGAACTCCATTTTTTCCGTGTCACCCCTCATTACGCAAGTCCTGAGTTCTGCTTGGTAGCTTGGTGACAGCGACCGCAGCACAGCGGCGTTTGCAAAAGAGCCCGTAATCCAGACGTCCAGGAAGTATGCAGGCCTCATGTACACATCATGCATGTGGTCCAAGTGGTCGTCCAGTGATGAGTTCTCCTCCATATTAATGGAGAGGAAGTCTCCCATCAGCTCATGCTCCCATATGCGTACTTGTTCCACGAAATGTGTCCTAAGTTGTAGCATCACCGAACGAGGGTCGACATCCCCCACGAAAGGCCATAGCGCATCCACCATTCCGAAACGCATGGTAACTGAAATGAAGGAGGCCATCGCACGACGGAGATAGCGGTCTTTCCGTTCCTCTAGGGTCTCTAGGTCAGTGGGCTGATCCAAATCCATCCCATCGAGTATATAGTCGACCACGTCATTCTCGCTAAGGAGAACATGGAGATGTGCAACCCATATGGAGAAGTTTGATCCATCTAATCTAAGCTTCTCTCCTTCTAACCAATCAATTGTCAACACGAAAGTTCCCATCTACATTTATAATTGCAAAGGGAATTTAGACTAAGTTTATGATTAAATGAGTTCATAATAACTCCACTCAGAAACACCTATCCCTAGTAAGGGTTCCTAGTGATAACACGACCCCTGTCAGCCATATCTCCCCCGATCATCACGGCCATCAATGTGGGTTCAAGGGTGGACGCTAAACGTCGGTCACATCATTCATGCGACTCGTGCTCAATCTTTCGACCATCCGCGTTCTGAGGCCATGTTTGTACATGCTAGGCTCGCCAACTCAACCTTAGTGTTTTCGCTGTGCAACATGGATTACACCCACTATATGTGAACGTAGATATGTTTGACACCCGATCATCATGGCCTGCCTCATACCGAAGAACTTTATTGGTGGTTCACACTAAGGGGGAACACAAACATTGGTAATTTTAACAGGGATCATCTTATTAGGCTACCGTCGAGTATCTAATATTAGCACACAATAAGATATACAAACAATAACATTGAATATAAATGCTATGTGATATGGTCCTTCACGTCGTGTTCTCAATCCGCCGTCACCGGGTTCCGGCGCCAGGGTTCCGGCGCCGTAGACACTAGGGTACCGGTGTCATTCCGGCGTGGTAGTTTTCATTACCGTGAATATCTACTACTATGCAACAAAAGGTAATCACTTTACCTTTGCCACAACCATATCACAAAGCAACGCCCCCCTGCAAAACAAAGTTAGACGCCTCTACTTCATCTTTGCATGTTTTACGTGGCTGAATGGGCTTTCGCACAAGAACCGTTCTTACCTACGAACTTTCAACACAACGGTGATCAAGTAGTTGTCTCTACTACACCCCTTTCGGGTCCCTCCATTGCAAATGGCATACAAACTAATGCAAGAGAGATAGACACCCCCTAAGCCACTTTATACGGTACAAGCCATATGCCAAGCGTGGACCAGTCTTGCGAATGAACGCGTAAAGTCGGTTGGGGGCCGCTTCATCAAGCATTACTGCGGTATGCACAAGTACACGTGGGAGGGTAACAACTAAAATATCAACGCCCACACGCTACATCTCATGTGTTCTACCCGTACTAGCATTAGTACACATAGATCTAGCTCTGATACCACTTTAGGGGTTCCGCGTATGAAAACTATAAATTTTACTCTACGCCCCTGAACCCCTGAAGCTGCTAGGACCTATCTATTAGTAATACAGTAACGGGAGGGTCTTTTCGCGAACTTACCCTTGAAGACCGAAAAGCGTTGTCAACGCTCAGGAGAGCGTGGTTGATGTAGACGAGCCGACCTCAAGTGCGACACCTCGCGGGGAGTTACACACGTCCGGTGCCTGACGATGACTCCCACTTCCCTGATCCAGCAGCAGTTGCGGAAGTAGAGCTCCCGGATCCGAATCCCGCAGCGCGACGGCGCTCCGCGATGAAGATGTCTCTCGCTCGCATAGTCCAGACTTGGGACCACGGTCACGAGAGAGAGAGGGAGGGGAGAGAGAAAATATCAATAGAGGTCCTCCCAAAAGTGGGGAGACCTTTATTGATTATTGGTGTATTAATCTTGGCCAAATACCCCACTATATATAGGGTGAGGAGGGGTACACCCTCCCTCAAAGTCCCGGGGTGGGACTAAAGGAGAGGAGGAGGTGGGGGGAGGCACCGCCGGCCACCCCCTCATGGGCCCCACGTGGGGGGCTGGCCCAATAGGGCCACCGGCCACCCCTTGGCCCGTCTCCCCTCTTGCCTTTCCCTAATGGGCCCTCTCCCCTCCGGGAATTGGCCCATTAAGCCTTTGACCATTTAATTGATTTTTCTCTTTATTAAATAATTATGAATAAATGATTAAATCAATATTTAACATTCATTCACATATTATTCAATCTCCGTGGCCATGGAACACCTTCCACCTCCACTCCGGACATCCTCCGGACTTAACGAAACCCTTCCAGTTTTCTCCCTACTCTTCTTCGGTGATTCCACCGATCCTATAAACACTCTCTAAGCATCATCAAGCCCTTAAGCGTGATACCCCACGGTTCGGGAACACTCTAGACAATGTCAGGACACTCCTGCACCAATGATCGACAGAGGGACCTAGATGGCCATGACCCCTATGTGTTCCACGAAGATCTTTCGTCATTTAAACCGGGACAGTCGTGTCTTATTCCCATTGTCACTCGATACTTGCATTGCCTGAGATCTGATCAATGACATCACCATGCCGTGTGCAATCTCGTTACTGAACAACGCTACTTGACTCGTTCCGACAAGTGATATCCCCTTGATCAAATCACACGCTGCGCAACTATTGGACATAACTTCTCTGAGTGGGCCCTTGAGTATCTTCCCGTCACATGGACAGAGAAATCCCGCTCTTGACATATATTGCCTCTACGGTTTCCTCCGAGTACCTGAACACACTTTTATAACCACTGTTTTACCAGATTGCATTTTATGCTATCTAAGCACTCTTGGGAGACAGTGATTGATATAGCCTCACGGTCTAAGGAATAGTCTACGAGGATCCATTTCTAATCATCGTAACTTGAAATTCGTGACATGATCAGGTCACGATGTTTAGGTTGGGTATTGGTTCATCATCTCATTCTCAGAATGAGATGACCTCATTTCCAACTAGCATAAATGCCACATGATCAGGAAACTTGATCATCTGTTGACCAATGAACTAGTGACTAGAGTTTCACTAGGAACCCCTGGTTGTTTGTATATCACACGTGTATTGATGTTTCTACTCAATAAAATTATAGCATGATATAAAAATTAATCATAAACTATATGAAATATGATAATAGTCCTTACTACTATTTGTCTCTAGGGCATATTTCCAACAAAAACAACCCTTGTGACTCCTAGTTACGGTGAGCGAAAGATGGAACAAAGTCGTCTCTTCCATAACTCAGATCGTCTGATCCCCTCGGGTCAAAGGATTCCATTGTGGTAATGTCCTACTAACCTTTGGATTCATCTGGCTATCGTACATCTTCCGACTAGCCAATGCAACACGGATAGCATCTCCATGCATATGACATATGAAACCTTGTCATCTTCTGACTTACAAATTAGTCTTGGCCGTGAGTTTCTCTCCCAACCTCAAATGACTAAGGAAAAACTAGCTAGAGCTAGACGTAAGTACATGGTTAGACACCTACAACAATTGCAGTGACATGTACAACTAGATCTAAGGAAGAAAGTGAGCCTCTAGGGAATCATTCCTAACAGTCTCCCACTTGTAATAGAGTCGAACACTCATGTATCTCACCGCGTTAGGCATATCATGCACATCCCTTTAATGTGCAACTCAAACATGGGATGAGGAAGCGGTTTGGTTAATGGGTCTACAACATTTTGCATCCATGTGTATCTTGCATGCTTAATCTCTTCTCGTTCGATGAACTGGTGAATTAGGTGAAATTTCCTGAGTATGTGCTTATTGTTCTTTTGCCTCCGTGGCTACTTAGCTTGTGCAATAGCACCAGTATTGTCACAGTACGCGTCTAGCGGACTGGACGAGCCACGAACAACCCCGAGTTCCATCAGAAAAATTCTCATCTAAACTCCTTCCTTTGCCGCCTCTGAGGCAGCAACATACTAAGCTTCTGTAGTAGAGTCGGCTACCAATTCTTGCTTAGAAATTTTCTAGCTCACTGCAGCTCGATTTACTATGAACACATAGCCAGGTTGCAGGTGTGAGTCATCCACGTCGGTCTGAAAGCTAGCATCCATGTAACCCTTTACACCTAGCTTTTCCTCACCACCATAGACTAGGCACTCATCTTTAGTATGTCTCAAGTACTTAAAGATATTATTTACTTCTATCTAGTGGCCTTTGCTAGGATCTGACAGATATCTCACTAGTAGGAAAAGGCCTAATGGCAACATTCGGAAAAGGGGTTCGTGGCATTTAAGCAGCACACCACTAACCACACGCCATTGGTAGGTCGTAGTGGTGGCGTCCTGTCCGAATGCCACCAGTGGGATTTATAGTGGTGGCGTTTAGTTTGCATGCCATGAGTAGAAGTTCGCAGCGAGGGCATTTACTATAAGCGCCTCCATCACATATCCTAATTGTGGAGTTCGATTTATTTTGAACGCAACAAGTGAGTTTAAAAAAAAATCTGGTGCATCCAATTGAATATTCACAGCACAACAAGATATATTCACAAATAGTAAAAAGGCCCACATGGAAATTTATAGAAATGGTAGCGCATCATTACAGTCAACTACATTGTAACATCCCAAATTTTGTATATTAAGATGTTACTAGAAGCATGCATCATATCTTTTCCATCATGGCATCACATAACAAAATTGCATCTGAACCCTTATCACCAAACCTTGGTTAGTTTCTCCCATATGGTCATATAAAGACAAAGAAGGGACTTATAACCTAATCCTTCTGAAAATCTATGCAAAAGGGTTATATTATGATACTATGTTAGTCACCTCATTTTTACAACAATTTAGAAATTGGTTTCATTGAATTTGGACTAATTATGCAAAAGTTATAAAGGTTTGTAATAAACAGAAAATAATAAAAATAAAAAATAACTATCCTAACCTAAACGGGCCAGCCCGCAACAAACTACCGCCCGCACACCAGCCCGCAACGACTGCCGCCCACGCCAGCCCGCCAGCACCTAGAGATGCCGACAGCCAGGTCCCACCCCGTCGTCTCTCCAACAGAGATCGGGACGAACACGACCACCCCGTCGAACAACCCGGCCAAATCAGGATGGACTCCGCCCCCCCTCGCCAAGGAATCACACCCATATAAACCCCTGTGCTGCGCCACCTCGAAACCCTAAAAAAAAATTAATACACCGCCACCGGGCTGCTCGATTCGAGGCCGTTTTTCGATCTCGTCAGAGGAAGCCCCCATCGAGCTCGGTAGCGGAGGTTCCGAGCCCCCCTCTATTTATTTCTTCCACCCGTGTCCCTCTCGAATCTCCGTGTAACCTCACCCCTTTTCCCCCTATTCGATGCCTCGTAGTGCCCATCATTTCTCGCCGGAGCCGCGTCGGGAACGAAGGCAACCAGCGGAGTACCGCCGCTGGTTGAGGAAGCAAAGGACGACGACGCTCCTGCAGCGGAGTTCACGAGGAGGAGAGGAAAATCACCGTGCACCATGTGCAGCTAGTGGGTCATCGGAGCCCTCCCGAGCACCACGGCCGACCGCACCGCTGCCGCTCACCACCGTCAACACCATCGTTGCCGCCGCCAGGTATGAAGCTTCAGTTCCCTTTTGTTTGATCGCGATACAATGATCTAGATTAGATCTCGTACCGAATCGGTATCCACCAATCCTGTGTCGTCCGTGGCGCACCCCGCGTTAGCACCGCGTTGTGTAGCTGGTCCAATCTGACACTACCACTTGTCGCTCGCGTGGTCATGTTGTCTTGAAAAAGTATTAAATAGGCAGATAATGTTTTAATATTGCGAAATTCATAGTAAATAGAATACTTGGCCAAAAATTACAAATAATATGTCGTTGGTTTGCTAAAATTGTGTAGAACACAGATCTGAAATAAAATTACGAGTTTACTGCAGTGTACATTTTGTAGAATTTAAACACTAGATTGGAGTATTTAATTCATAGAAAATTAACCGCAACTCTGTTTTAGTTGATTCTTGCCGCGCTGACTTCTTTTTTACGAGATCTAATGTTTAGAGTTGGAATATATTGCTTAGAAGTTTCAGATATAATTTGTGGCTTTGTCGAAGGATAGATCCCGTTATAAGCATATCTAGAGTTTTAATAATCCAAGATAATTGAAACCTATGGGAAATTGTTACCAATGACAACCCTAACTTAAAACAACACCTAAAATAATACCTTGGTAGAAATAATTATCATCCTTGCATATTACCATGTTGCATGCATGCATATTACTTCTATAACATTGTTTTTGTGCAAGTTGTGATTAGATCAATGTTTGTGCTTCGTCAGATTGTTCGGAGTGCACCGAGGAGTATTGTTGTGTAGAGTGCTACTTAGATCAAGGCAAGTTACACGACTTGTTCATACTTTTGTCCCAGTTTTGACTATGCATGTTTTGATCTTCAAATTTTGTAGTGTGCATGTCTAGGATGTTCTGGTAGAATTTTTACTTAGTATTATTTTGCAAGTGCGATGATTTTGTAGTATGCCATGAGTATTCCTATACTTAGGAATTTTCCCTCCTAATAGGTTACCCCTGTTTTTGCTAAGTATTCCTTGCTATGCTATATATATACAAAGTACCATTGGGGGGTTCAAAAGACAAGAAATTTTCGAAGTATAAAGGCTCTCTTGAGCGAACTTTTCTTCTCAAACCCACTTCAAAATAAAACTAAGTTTCCTTCTGGGCGGAATGGTTGTTGCGTCAACGAGTGGAATTTGGTGGAGGACGGCTGCCCAGGAATCAAAGAAGTCTGCCATGTTTCAGAATTTAGAAGCTTCCAGTGCAACCACAATACATATGGGCTCTGTCTTGGCCTAGTACTTAGTGGGAAACCTCACCTGGGTACCAGCATTTGGAGGTTTTTGGCACGGTTGGATCCAGAAGGTAGAGGGGCTACTAAGGGAAAGCCTCGCCATGGTCTTGTTTGTAAAAGGACTTGATCGTGGATTGTGGGTAAAGTGCGCAAACTCTCGAGAGTATTGCAATCTGATCGATCAAACGAGTTCACGGAAAAGAACACTTTGAGCATCTAAAGGATGGAGCCTCTCAAGGATCTTCCTCTCTGTTTCAAAACTTAAAGTTTTTTTGAACCCCCATGGCGTGAGTAATATCACTAATGGGTGGGATTTTGGGGACTTGGTGAGTAATATCCAAGTGTTAGGTTGTTTGGACACCTGGTGAGTAATATCATCATGTTCCATTCGACCCTAGTTTACTTAAGAAAAAGTTTACAAAGTAGGGTACAACTCTCTTCCTCTTTTTCTCCATACTTAGAGAAAAATAGCTTTATGCAAATGAACTCCAAAGCCTAATCTATCCTTGCATGTAGAGTTAGTCTTATTTTTCCTTGGTGTAATTTTCCAATACATTCAAAGTATTGACCCAACTTGTTGGCTGCATGTCTTATGTGCAGAGTCCGAAGATTGAAAGGTGCATAGAGATCACGAGTCTACACTCAAGAAACCCGGGGCATTGCTGGACTCAAGTTCATTTATGTTTTCCACTGTTTATTTGAGCTAGCTATATGCTAAGCAAAGTTGTAATAAATTCATACTTTGGATTATTCGTGTAATAATGACTTTGTTTTACATGATATTTCATCCACTATGAGTGCTAGCTATTGATCCAGGGACTAGCATGTAAATCACAGGGACTAAGGATCCTTATCGATCCAAGGTCACAACATACATATAGGAGATCTAGCTAGATAATTAACTAAAGTATGCATAGTGTACATAACACTAACTACTAGTCCTCAACAGGATTATCGACCATGACGGTACCATACCTAATGGAAGTAGCAGGAATCTCATCATCATCTGAAGAAGCTCAGAGTCTGTCTATGCTTCGGTGCCTCGGTAGTCGAAGTAGGTAATACGATATTCATAGAGATAGAAGACCAACTTCTCCTGGGCGTCCATCTCATAGACTTTGACCATCTCAGTCAACCTCGGACCACCGAAAAAGGTGCGGTTTGCCTCGTTCGTGACTTGGACCCTATAGGTCGGTGCAGGTTGCTTCAGATGCATTAGATCGACCTGAAACTATCCCTGCTGCCACAATGGCCAATCAAAATGGTTCAGGAAATCAAGTCTAAACTTGCAGGTATGTTCTGCATATAGAATCATAAGAAAGCAACAATTAGCACGTAATTTAATTGCACGTATATATAGTTTGATTGCTTGTGAATGGACATACCATACTAACTTCGCAGTTATAAGGAAGCACTGTGAAAACCTTCTTATTCTTGCATTCTTGATTACCAAAATGCTCACACCGATCATCATCAATCATTATACCTATATATGATCATGCAAACTTAATTATAGAGACCATTTTAACTTAATTACCATCATAAGTTGCACAATATATCAATATAACACATAAGTAAGATTAGCTAGCATCATAAGTAGTACAATGGTAGCAGGATAAGTTTATATGAGTGGTACGATAGGTAGCATATGACAGTCACATGAGAACATGCTAAACTCGAGCTAGTGTCAGTGACATCGTCACCCAAGGATTCCTCATCCTAGAAAGAGGACGACAAGCTACAAGAATTATCCTCCTATGTGCCAGAGGGGACGGGCTGGCCTTGCCGCTGCGTGCCAGAGGGGCCAGCCTCGCCATGCCCGCGCTGCTGCCGTCTCTCAATAAGGATCTAGTACTGGACCGCCATCACCTAGGGATCAAGTAGGAGATCCCTGACCACGGGGTCATCCTCCTGGCTACCGTGGCATGCCAGCTGCCTCTCTGCCTACCAGTGCTCCCTCTCCTCGGCCCTCATGGTGATCCTCATGCCATCTGGCACTAACATATGTGCCACACGACGCTCATCCTCGAAGTTGAGGACCGCTCTCGCCCCAATGTGTTGGACCTCGGCGCATTCGTAGACGCGGGCCTCCTGCTAGGTGCACCTGAAAGTACCTAGCTTAATCATCATGTGATCCACTGTGATCTGAGATGCCCAAGTCGGGGTCTTCGTGGGTTTTTGGTGAAGACCACGAATCTATCGCTCCTTCTCCGACATGAGACTAATTAAGTATTTAAATAAGAACATTTGACACAACTGTTAGTCAACATGTAAGAAATGAATATATGTAAACATTATGTAGAAATGGCGAGCCAAGTAGGGCATCATACTTATGTAGGACGCGTAGTGTCAGTTAGACAAGTAGGATGCATAAGATTGTTTTGTGCAAATCACAAGGCTCACTAACAACATCCCTAGATCACATCCTAATATATAAATTTACCTAGATTTTCTACCCCTAAAATCATGTAAACTTTCTACATCTATCCCTAAAATTATCTAGATTGTTTTCTATTTTCTACTTCTATTTACTATTTTCTAGACCAAACAAAAATCCCTCAAATCACCTATTTTATACACGACACAGAAATCAACTAAAATCACTAAACTAAATACACCAATTAAGAGGAGGCGGGATTCTACTTGCGGTGGCATGAGGTCGGAGGAGGCATGGGTCGGTGGAGGCGTGACGACGAGGGCAGAGAAGACGGGCACAGAGAGTCACGGGCCAGGGCCGAGACACGCGACGACGAGGGTTGGGGGAGGCGCGGGTTAGAGAGATGCGGAGGCACGAGGTCGAAGAGGCACGGGTTAGAGAGGCATGGCAACGACAAGGGAGGATGAGGACGGGGCTGGTGGATCCGTCGCCGTAGCCCGGTGCGGGGCGAGGCTGGTTGCGACGGGGCAGCGCGGGCGGTGGCAGCTAGTGATGCACAAGCGGCGGCGAGTTCAGGAGGAACAAGCGGGATGCAAAATGAAAGAGGAACCACCACACGGGGCAGGTGGTGGCTTTAATTAGAAAAAAATTGGATGGCATAGTGGTGGCATCTTAAATTTATGGGACACCACCATTACACTGTAGTTGCGGCGTTCCAAAGTGCCGAACTCCTAGGCTATATTGGTCCTAGCTTGCCTCGTGGTCCCCACTTAGTGCTGACATTCCAGGTTTCGTGAACGCCACGATTAAGTTATAGTGGCGGCGTTCTCCTTTTCCCGAACGCCACGACTATTTTGCCTTGCAGTGGTGGCACCCATTTTATTTTAGATACCACTAGGAAAATGACTGCTATAAGCCTTTTCCTACTAGTGTCTGCTCGCTACACTTAGAGCATAGTAAACATCTGGCCTAGTACATATTATGGCATACATGATCGATCCCACTGTCGATGCATAAGGGATCTTTCCCATCCGATTTCGCTCGTCAGCTGACAATGGGAATTGAGTGTTGCTAAGTTGGATTCCATGCACCATAGATAAAAACCCTTTCTTAGCCGAATCCATATTCAACCTATTCAATATCTTATCTAGATATGCACTCTGACTCAAACGTAGGAGCCACCTTGATCTATCTCTATAGATCTTGGTTCATAGTATAAATGCTACATCAGCCAAGTCCTTCGTTTGGAAACACCTTTCCCATGAATTTTTGGTTCTTGCAATATTGCAATGTAATTTCCTATTAACAATATGTCAACATATAGTAGTAGAAATGCAACTGAGCTTTCACTAAATTTCTTGTATACACAAGAATCCTGTTCACTTTCGACGAATCCAAACGATTTGACATCTTCATCACAACGAATGTTCCAACTCCGACTTGCTTGATTCAATCCATAAATATATTTCTGAAGCTTGCAAACCTTGTTAGGACTATTCGTATCGACAAAACCCGTGGGATATATCATATACACGTCCTTTGTTAAATTTACATTAGGGGAAGCCGTTTTGACATCCATCTACCATATCTCCAATCGAAATATGTAGCTAGTGCTAACATGATCCTAACCGACTTAAGCATCGCTACTCAACTCCTTGAAGTTGTCTGAACCTTTTCGCGACAAGTTGTGCTTTATAGACAGAAACATTTCTTTCTTGGTCAGTTTTCCTTTTAAAGACCCATTTCTACTCGATGGATCTTGCACCATCAGGTAGATAAACCAAGTTCCATACTTGATTGTCATCCATAGACTTTAACTCGGATCTCATGGCTCCAACCGATGAGTCAGAATAAAAAAATTCTCTGGCGAGCCACTCCAATATCAAGCCAAGGCCAGAGGTAATAGTCTGTACCACTCGACACGCGGTTGTGGAAGCTGAAGAAGCGCATCACAGTGGTTCCCCTTCGTCATGTCTGGCTCCTACGAACAACTCGATCCTGGGACCTCCAAGTGGTTGGCCCTGGTGCTCCTCCCACCTCTGGCTCCGCCTCCCAACACCGACGAGCAGCGCAGATGCAGTGCCTCTGCCGTATCACACACGTACACGATGGAACAACGACAAGTGAGGTTCTAGCCTTGGTCTTGCGGTCGCGGGACAAGAAGGTGGGAATGGCCAAGTCTAGCAAAACCCTCAGGTCGAAACACTAGATGTCCTGTCCATCACCACCCACCTTCCTTTATATAGGAGAGTAGGTGAGCGCACACAAGACTTATGTCCCTCGGTCCAAAAACCCAATCCTAGTCAAAGTGGGTCCATCACATTGACATGTGACCCTATCCGAGCAAGTCCAACTTGCCGACTCGTGATAGTCGGATCATTATTCGCCTAGTTGCACTCTCTTAAGTGTGTGATACCACATGCTTATGGTAAGTGGGACATAGCTCAGTAGTCTTTCAATCAAAGTCGTAGCTCGGTGATCTTCCGACTAGAGCTGATAATCGCTAGTGACCTCTAGCAAGACTTGCCGACTCCCAATACCCACAAGTTCCCTCGATGTGATGATCTATACGAGTCGCTTTGCCTCCCGATATTGGTGGTAGACTATAGAGGAGATTCCGCCATCCCAATGTGGGTTTAACCTTCTTCTCTTGTTGTAGTGATAACTGATTCCTTCCAACTTCTTTAAGTCGGACTACCTCGATCAACACTCGATCGAGTAGCGCATGGACATGCTTCCGAATCATATCACATGAGTGAGTCCAGAGAATATCTCTCCATGGTGCAGGGGAAAATTCCATCTTGTTTGATCCATGTCACGCAGCTTGCTTCGGAGTTAGCCCAAAACCACCCTTACGACTCCTAGTTACGATGAGAGAAAGATGGAACCAAAGCCAGCTCTTCCACAACTCGGATCGTGCGACCCCGTTAGGTCTAAGGATTCCATTGTGTTAGTCAGAGCATATGACGGTGTGCTCACATCCTACGAACCTTTGGATCGGTCTGGCTATCTTACCTCGTCCGACTAGATAATGGCATCTCCAAGCACATGACACGTGAAACATTGTCATCTTCTAACTTACAAATTAGTCTCAGTAGTGAGTCTCCCTCCTAACCTCAAACGACTAAGAAAAAACTAGCTAGAGCTAGACATAAGTACATGGTTCCGCACCTACAATAATTGACATATTCGACTTACAAATTAGTCTCGGCAGTGGGTTTCCCTCCCAACCTCAAACGACTAAGAACAAACTGGCTAGAGCTAGACGTAAGTACATGGTTACGCACTTATAACAATCGAAGTGACATGTACAACTAGCTCTAAGCCGGATTCTGGGTTACAAACACAAGGAGGAAAATGACCCTCTAAGGCATCATTCCTAACACTGCCATGGATTGACATCTGTGGTACAAGCCATGACATGGGTATACCCTGCAGGTACTCGCGCTTGGTATATACGGTGCAGATACGGTGAAAGCCCATGGCGTTGCCATGGCCCAATGAAGACTTCGAGTGACCCACGGACTGTCGATGACTTGCGAGGCAAGAAGAAGCCTAAAGATAGAAAGTTTGAATGGGAAACCCTAACCTATAACTGACTCAACCTGCTATCCGAGACCTAGCATATCTATATAAAGGCCAGGAGAGGCGGCGAGGAGGACACACGCAACCCTAGTTTCCACAACCCTCGCCAGATTGCATCTGCGCACCATTGTAATCGTTGATTCCTTCATTAATTCCAAGAGCAGACAAGCAGGAGTAGGGACCTCTACGAGGCCTGAACCTGGGTAAATCTTCGACCCTCCCTAAGTGCTTGTTTGCTAGCCAATTGATGCCTCCAGCGCTCCCTCCTTCTCCAAAACCCAAGTCCATAACAACGGGCATTGACGCGTTAAACCCTCGTCAATTGGCGCCGTCTGTGGGAATTGGGAGTGCTGACGTCCCGGCTTCTTCGGCCCCATCAACCGCGATCTACAACTCTGCAACAGCGGAGATTTGCTAGCTCTTCGGCGTGTTCAACTTCACCGTCCACACGCCGGCCACTCGCCCGGCCTTCGAGTCCGTGGGCGACGGAATCGGCTTGGCGATTGGGAGCTTCCGCTTATAGATTGGTCAGATGGGCATGCTTCGCATGCCTGACCAGCCGACGGAATCCGCGATTACTCCAGCATCATGGTTCCCTCCACCAATCAGCACCCTCAGCATGCTCAACACCTCAGCAACAGCTGAAAGCACAGACAGCGACAACACTCGCGGATCCGATCTAGGTGACGTAGCAATAGCTTCCCAAACCACTTCATGTGCGCCATCAACAATGCCGGCGAAACCAGTGCCAATCACGAAAACGGCGGCACCGGGCTAGACCCGCCCAATGGAAGCACGCCCAATGGCGGACCGCCCAATGTTGGCCCCACCAACGGTGGCAATGGCGCACCCGTCAACAACGGAGGAGCAGTCGAACCTCCAACCATGGTGAATGAACACACTGGCAAACGCATCATGATCAGGCTCAACGATCTTGAATGGGCCCGTTGCCGAGAAGCTCTACGAGGCAATCCTCTGCCTCCAGGCACGCCACAGGAACTGTTGATGGGATACCATTGGCTACTAAAGGAGGAGTACAGACGCCAGCTACACACGATCGCGCAACTCGAAGCACGTAAAAAGGCGGCGGATGAGTCGAGCCTTCGAAGGGCCGGGCTCTCCTCCCACGAAGGATCTTCCTCCAAAGGCAACGAGTACGTGGCTAACAAGCGGTGATCTCGAATGGCCCACCTCACTGAGCAGGAGCGCATAGAAGCCGCGAAAGTCCTCGACTTCAGCTCTATGATAGTCGATACACAGGGCAATGTGGTCCCAAAGATGCCGCAAGCTGCGGTGACAGCGGTCGCCATGTACCTCCTCAACAACCAGCCACCGGCTGGAGATCCCTGAGCCGCCATTCACCGATCTACGATCGCAGGCTTGGGGTTAATTGAAGCCGCTCTCGACAAAGAACCAACGCCGGAACCAAAGAAAAGCAAGGCTCTGGCAAAACGCTATTCCTCAGCCTCGTCTAGTGACGATAGTCACGATCTGTCTCGATGTCGCCGCTCATGGCGACAGGACCACGACTACGATGCGCGCGATGACATCAGGTAGCACAAAATCGACAAGTATACGGCACGACATGCCCGATCGACTGACTCAGAGGAGGAAGATGTAGAGCTCTGCGGCGCCAGATGCTTCAGTAGAGCCATCAGGCAGAAGCGAATGCCCAAGGGGTTCAAACTCCCATCGGAGAACCCAAAGTTTGACAGCCTGCAAGACCCAAAAATATGGTTGGAGGACCACATCTCCTCCGTCAGGCTCCATGGTGGGAGTCGAAGCACGGCCATGCAATGCCTACAGTTACAGCTGCATGACGCCGCCCGAGCATGGCTCAATAACCTCCCGCGCGGATCCATTCGCAACTGGGATGAGATGGTCTACAGCTTTGTGCGCAACTTTAAGGGCACCTACAAAAGGCCCGCATCAATCGAATAGCTGAGATGCTGCCAGCAAAGGTCGGGCGAATCAGTACGCTCGTACATCCAGAGGTGGTCCATCATCAAGAACTCCGCTGAAAATATCTCGGAGGATCGCGCAATCGACGCATTCAAGTGGCGTTCGCCGCATAGAGATCAGGGAGGAGCTGGGCCGCTCGAAGCCCAAAACAATTGACCACCTGATGGAAATTGCGAATCGATGGGCAGATGGAGAGGACTCGGTAAAAAATCGCACCTACTCCGACGACGACGAAGACCTCGGACGCAAATGCGACCGTCGAGGAAAGCGGCGAATGCGCACCTACGACGACCGCGACAACATCAACATGGTCGGAGCCGGTTACGCCGACAAACGCGATGACGGCCGCAATAGCGGCTATCGCAGAGGTGGATACTGCGACTCCAGGAAAACCACGAAGGTGTGGCAGCGCCGCACTCGCGAAGAGGCACCCGCAACAACCATCGAGTACAAACTGTCTGGGCCGTGCACCGTGCACTTCTACATCGACCAGCACGATGGTAAAAAGAAGTCCAGCCACCTCCTCATGGACTACCGCGAGTTCCTCAAACTCCATGAGGGCCTGGCCCGGATGAATCGTGATGCGGTCAACACGGGCTATGGGGCCGCCCCAGGTGCCGTGGCACACGGAGCTCCTCCACCACCACCTGGACCACCACCACCCGCAGCCGCACCAGTCCACAATCAGGGTGGCGAGCCATACCCACGGGCTGTGGGAAACATGATGATCCAAAAGGGACACCCTTCAAATCGAGTGTAGAAGGCCATCACTCGCTAGGTCAACCTGGCGACAAACTCACCACCATCCATCACTGAGTACCTCAGTGGAAGCGACTCCTGCATCACCTTCAACAAGCGCAACCACCCGTGTCAAGTACCTCGCCTAGGCCACTGTACCCTCGTACTCGAGGCACAAATCGGGGGCTTCGACATGAGTCGCGTCTTCATGGACGGTGGAAGCGGCATCAACCTCATGTTCACAAGTACCTTGCGAGCGATGAGGATCCCTCTGACCTGCCTAGAGGTCTCGAACACGACGTTCCACGGCATCGTCCTAGGCAAGGGCATATATCTCCTGGGCAAAATCAACCTCGGCGTCATCTTCGGCACGCCAAAAAAAATTCGGCGTGAACACATCGACTGGCCCTCACAATATCACTGCATCCTCGGACGCGTCGTGTTCGCTAGGTTCATGGCAGTACCGCACTATGCCTACCTGCAGATGAAAATGCCAGGGCCAAATGGCGTCATCACAATCAAGGGGAGCTTCGAGAGGTCTGATAGTTGCTATAGGGAATTCAACAGAATCTCCCAATCATTCGGCATGCAGGAGGAACTCGCAAGATTGAAGGAGTCGACAGACAACAGTCTGCATCCCCTGAGCAGGCCAAGCTCACCCGACCTGTCCTTCGACTCGTCGGTACACACAAAGAGAGTTCAGGTCCACCCATCGGACCCGACCAAGACGGCCCTCATTGCCAACAACTTGAGTTCCGCATAGGAACTCGCGCTCATCGAATTCTACCGTGAGCACTGGGAAATCTTTGCCTGGTGTCCTGCAGACATGCCAGGAGTTCCCAGGGAATTCGCCGAGCACACACTCAACGTAAATCCAGACACCAGGCTAGTCAAGCAGACAATACGACGACTATCTATGCCACGGGAAAAAGTAGTCGGGATGGAAATCAACAGACTCCTCGACGAAAATTTTATACGCGAGATCAAGGAAAGCACCTGGCTCGCCAACACGGTGCTGGTGCCCAAAAAGGACACAGATATCCTACGGATGTGCATGGCCTTCACCTCCTTGAATAAGCACTGCCCAAAGGATCACTTCCCGCTACCGCGAATGGACCAGATCATTGACTCCATCGCGGGATGTGAACGCCTCTGCTTCCTCGACGCCTACTCAGGCTACAACCTGATTCAAATGAAGGAGGAAGACCAAGAGAAGACGGTGTTTATGATGCCCTTTGGTGTGTTCTATTACAACACAATGCCCTTCGGGCTAAAAAGCGCAGGAGCCACCTACCATTGGTGCATGCAAGCTTCCCTCAAGAACCAACTTGGTCGCAACATCCAAGTCTATGTTGACAACATCGTAATCAAGACGAAAGAGGAAGCCTCGCTAATCGACGATTTACGTGAAACCTTCACCAACCTCGACCACTACTGGATCAAGCTCATTCCGGACAAATGTGCCTTTTGCGTACCATCCGGGCAACTACTTGGGTACCTTATCTCCACGAGAGGGATCAGGGCAAACCCGAAGATAATAAAAGCCATACTGGGCATGGAGAAGCCGAAGAACGTAAGAGGCGTCCAGCAGCTAGCTGGGCGAATTGCGGCGCTCAGTCGATTCATCAGTCGAATGGGCGAAAAGGCATTGCCCTTCTACTGACTTCTCCGCAAAGCTGACAAGTTGAAGTGGACCAATGAGGTACAGGAAGCATTCGAAGACCTCAAGCATCTACTGTCTACCTCACCAGTACTAGTGACTCCACGCGAAAGGGAACCACTATTGCTATACATCTCCGCCACCAACCAGGTGGTCAACACGGTGCTCATGGTGGAACGAGCTGAGGAAAACAAGGTCCATGGGGTACAGCGCCCAGCTACTACCTCAGCGAGGTGCTCACGCTAACAAAGCAGCAGTACCCGCACTACTAGAAGCTGGCATATGGCGTCTTCATGATGGCCAGGCGACTACGCCACTACTTCCAGGAGCACCCAATCGTGGTGGTCAACGACGCCCCGCTTGGGCACATCCTCAACAACCCCGATGCCAACGAATGAGTCGCGCTTTGGGGAATTGAGCTATCTCCACGAGACATTACATATGAAAAATGCGACGGATCAAGTCGCAAGTTCTCCCTGACTTCCTGGTGCATTGGATGGAGAATCAGCTCCCTGAAAAACCAGATATGTCTTACCTCTGGACAATGCACTTTGACGGATCCAAGCGGAAGGACGGAGCTGGCTCAGGTGTCATACTAACATCGCCCCAGGGAGACAAGATTAAATATATTCTGCGCATGCAGTTCACCACCTCCAACAATGAAGCTGAATACGAGGCCCTATTGCACGGGATGAGGATGGCAAAAGCATGTGGTGCCAAGAGGCTAATCATCTACGGCGACTCCAAGCTAGTCTTCAACAAAACAATGCACGAGTGCGACACACTGAACGACAACATGATCGCCTACCGCGACCTATATGACACACTCGAAGGAGACTTCACCGCTACTAGCTGCGGCACGTAGGCCGCGAAAGTAATGAAGAGGCGGACGCACTCGCCAATGTTGGCTCCACCCGCGGCCCCATACCACCCGGGGTATTTCTCGAGCGCATCTGCGAAAGCTCCATTAAGCCGAAGACCGCAGAGAAGAAAACAAGCGCAACAAAGGACTCGGGGGCAACGCCACCCAATGAGCCAACGACACTCGACGACCTGGACCTTGACACAGGACTCGAAGGACCAATGGGGGTCATGATGATCGAGCCATCTTGGACTCAACCCTACATCACATACCTTCTCTGCAAGAGGCTGCCGGATGACCCGACTGATGCGTGGCACATCGCACGACGATCCAAGGCATTCGCCGTCATCCACGACGAACTATAGAAGCACAACATCACAGGAGTACTCCAACGATGCGTCTCCAACACAGATGGAATGGCCATCCTCCAATACATCCATGAAGGGACTTGTGGGAACCATGCCGGCGGTCGCGCTCTTGTCGCCAAAGCTCTACGAGCTGGATTCTACTGGCCCATGGCCATGCGCGACTCCAAGGACATTGTCCAAAAATGCAATGCTTGCTAGTGATTCGCGGACAAACCGCATGTGCCTGGCGCGGAGCTCCGGCCAATACCACTGGCTTGGACCTTTGCGCAATAGGGACTCGACATGGTCGGCAAGCTCCCAAAGTCCTCACGAGGAGGCTACGTCTACCTCTTGGTCGTAGTCGACAAATTCACCAAGTGGATAGAAGCCATGCTAGTGACAAACCAGTCAGGAGCCAGCGCAATCAAGTTCTTTGAGTCCATTGTCTATCGCTTGGGCGTGCCACAACATCATCACGGACAATGCAACAAACTTCACCTCTAAGGAATTCTAGCTTTTCTACGAAAACCTGGGAATCAACATAAGCTATGCCTCCGTAGCTCATCTACAGACCAACGTTCAAGTCGAAAAGGCCAACGGCCTCGTTTGTGGTGGAATCAAGAAACGACTCCTCCGACCACTCGAGCAAGCTATCGGATGATGGTCGGACGAACTACAATCCGTACTCTGGAGCCTACGCACAACCCCCAACAGCGCCACAGGATACACCCCGTTCTTCATGGTGCACGGTGCTGAAGCGGTACTACCCGCAGAAGTACGCTACAAAGCCCCACGGGTGGTCGCATACAGTGAGAAGTAGTCGACTCTCACACTCGAAGACTCCGTCCATCTCCTCGACGAGGCACGAGAAAACGCAGCGGATAGATCCACGATCTACTAGCAAAACCTCCGCAACAACCACAGCAGAAGGCTATGCCCCAGATCATTCATCGAAGGAGACCTGGTCCTGCGACTGAAGCAGCAAGGGAATCTCAAGCTCGAGTCCCCCTGGGAGGGACCATACGTGATTACAGAAGTAATCCCAGATGGTGCCTATCACCTTAAAAACCTCGAGACAGGAGTCGCATACTCCAACCCCTAGAACGTCGCGCAGCTACGGTGCTTCTACCCTTAGTCATTTTTCTTTTTTTTACATTACAAATAAGGATTTTCAGCCAGGCTACTTAGCCACACATTGTACCTCGTACTGATCTACGATTAAATAAAGCTAAGTGCCCCAAACCCTGTGTTTTTCTATTACTTTTCTCCATCTATTTACTCGGGGGATGCGCCACCCTTTACACATCTGTTCTACGAACCAATTGCGATATCCTGCGTAGCTGACGCAATAATCGAACCCTTGACAAACACCAGCCCAGCTGCAACGCACCTTACATGTTGGCAAGGTGCTAAGATAAAAACACGTTAGGCTAACGAAAAGGAATCGCATAGTGCAATGCACTCACAAAACATATAAGCTAACAAGCTCAATATATATTAATTACACTCAGCATATACATAAACTTTACAACACTGGTATGCTTCTGTGTAGGATACAAATTAAACTACTGCTGCAGCAAAAGAACGTTTGTCTGCTCCTCAAAGAAGTCGCGAATCTTCTCTGCTGGACGATCCACCGCCTGATAATGGGGAACCATATCCCAGGTCGAGCTTGCTGGTGGCGCTGGCGGTCCAGCAGCAATCGGTGCAACGTCTACATCAGGCCTATGCAATCGCACCAGCGACAGAGCAGCCTTGGCAGCAGCCACTAACTTTTGCCGCACTCACTCACGAACCGCACTCAAATCCTAAAACTTAGACAACAGAGCCTACAGGCTCGAAGGGACGACGTCCAAGGGAAACATTGTCTGATAGATGTTCCTCAGGCACGGCTGCGCCTTCTTGAGGAAGTGGAGTACTCGAGAGGCACGATCCTGCAGGGTCGCAAGTGTGATCGCACGATCATGGTCCACCCAAAAATACCCACTCGCCTGGAGCTGCTCCTGGGTCAGGTCATTCATGCGAATGGCGATCCTATCTTTTTCATTCTACGGATGGCGAGCACTGACAACTACACCACACAAAAGCAAAGTGTGAAAGATATGCATCACCATGACGGACTAAAGGAAAAGATGAGAAGATAGAAGGCTAACACTTGAATTGCTCATTCAGCTGGGCCACCTCCCCCAATAGGTACTTCTCGCGAGCAGAGGCTTTTTCCGCCTTCGACTTCCATACATCGGCGCTACCACGGGGGATGGGAAACTCACGCTCTAGTTGTTTTATATGGTCGCGCAATCGCGCAAGTAAAGACAATTCTCCCACCCTCGAATGAGACTGCGCCAAGTTCTCACCAGCAGAAGGAGGATCAGAAGGATCACTCGAAGGAGCACTCAATGTACCCTACCACAAATCAAGCAAAACAGCAAATAAGAGACCACGAATACATTTGGAAAAAGACATATATGCATTCAGACAAAGGAAAAGTTTCGATTGGGACGCCCCCGCAAAATCATTGTTCCATCAAGCAAAAGGCTAAACCACTACAGCTATTATAGAAGGAGACTAAGGCGCAACATGTTTCTTTGACTTGGACTTAGGCCTCAGGGGCTTCGTCGCATCTGTGGCCGTCTCCGACGCCACGGACTTGCCGATAGTACCCCCCGAAGCCGCAGCTTTTGCAGCCTTCACCTAACGCCGTTCTTCGGAATACTTGGCGAGTGTCTCGATGAGCCGGGGACCATAATTTTTGCACTTACCAGCATAGGGAGCAAAAACTACCTGCTAGCCTCCAGTGTCGACAGGCATCGCCTCCGAGATGGCCGCGGGATCCATCTCCACGCCATGGGCCTGCACCATTGCGAGTGCCATGATGGCACCGACGGAGCGCTGCGAGTTCTTGAAATCAGCAGGAACCCCTCTAGCCAGAGACTCCACCAAGTCGCCAAGATTGTCAATCAGCTCAGCCTTGGGCGTCAGGTCTTCGCGGATGCGACTGAGCACAGCCTTGGCCTTCGTCAGTGTCCCCTGAAGGGAAGTGTTGTGGTCTTCGACTGCTGCAATGGTGCTTGCCAAAGCATCATCATGACGAAGTGTCTGAGCATCAAAGCTCAGGCCGCCAGCATCTGCATGGAGCTAAGCGTCAACACAACAACAAAGCTGCCGAAAGAAACAATGGAAACTCAGACAAGAGACATAATCGAGAGAAGCTGCTCCTCGAACATCTTCTCCCTCTCAGCAGTGGAGGCAAGGAGATCCTGCTCTTGCTTCTGCGACTCCTTTAAAGCTGTGATCGCCTCGTCGCGGTTCTTCATCGCCGCAGCCAACGTCTTCTCCAATGCAGCAGCATGGCGAAGTAATTCATTATGCTCAGCTGTGACATAAAAGAAGTGTTACCAACAATCGAATCCGTCTTATTCGCATAAAGACAAGGACAAAATCAAGACTTACTCTCGACAATGTGATGGCGATTGTCCAGTCACACATGTTGTCGACCCATATTAAGGACCTGCTCTGCAAGGCGGGTGGCTTCCTTCACGACGAGCTGCACCAGAGACATTTATTTCTCAAGTAACGCACACCACTAAGAACTTCGACTGCCAACTACAAGATATCTACATGATCCTCCACAAACTCCGAATATGGCTATTGCACAGTCATCCGGGTAACCATCTGATGCTCTCGAGCATGCGGAGAACTCGACGTGTTATGCCTGTAGTGGGCCGCCAGTGGAGGAGAAGGAGACCGTGAAGCCGCCTTCTTCTTAGACTTGGAGCCCGCGACTCCGGACTCCTTCACAAATTGGACGCCATCAGAAGACGACGTCACTGCTTGACTGAAACACAAATCAAAGCAAGAGCTTCAAGACAGATGGCAACTCAATGAAGAAAACGAGGTCGCGAGTACAACACTTACCAGTCAAATCTATCAAGATCAAAGGATTGCTCCTCCGACTCCGACGATTCCTTGGGAAGCCGCATCTTCTTGCGGGCAGGTGGCGCCATTGACCTTACAGGAACAGCAGGAATTGGCTCCTCTACGCCAATAGCTGGACCTTCTGGAGTCGATGGAGATGAAGCATCCGAATCCTCGCTACGAGAACGCTTGCGAGTGTCCGTTTCACTAGACTCGGGGGCTCCCTCCTCTTCTTCAAGTGGGACGGTCGATTCTGACTCATCCTCTTCTTCCGCTTCGCCAGGAATAACCCCCTCAGGAAGAGGGGGCAACATGGGAGACACCTTCCAATCCTGCTGTAAGGAGACCAATACATTATACTGCAAGGAATCAATAGCAATCGACAAAATAGCTACGTTGTAGCGCAATCATACCTCAGGAGGAGGGCTCGAGGCGTCGAAGGGAGGTATGACTGGTTGGCCTGGGAGAACCTCCTTGGCGGTGTACTTCCTCACCAGTCGCATCCTCCTATCTACCTCACCCTCAGATATGCGAGTGCCATCGTTCGCACCAGCCCACTGAAACATGGGATGAACTCTGGCATGCAGAGGCTGGACATGACGGCGCAACCACGTGCGAATGAGGGCGGCGCCTCCCTCTTCATTACCTGTGCGACTCTTGACGTCACAGACGCGCTTATACAACACTTCTGGCTCCTCGGACTCGCCAGGCATCACTATGTTCTTCCAGGAACGCCTCCTCTTGCACGGCGTCGCGGGATCAAAAGGCGGGAGTATGTAGCGCTCTCCGTCGGCCTTCAGGTCGCGGATGTTGAACCACTTATCCCTCCATGCTTGGACGGACCCCGTGAGCATGATGTCAAAATACATAGCGAAGGAGTCGACATAAACTCCGCTGCCGCCTATGTCGTAGACTAACAAGCCGGACGCTGACTGACGCTTTAACTTAAAAAGTCTCTTGAAGAGACCAAAGTGTGGCTCGACTCCAAGCCAACACTCGCAAAGCATGATGAAGCACACAATGTGAAGGATAGAGTTTGGGGACAGCTGATGAAGCTGGAGCCCATAAAAAGAAAGAAGCCCCTAATAAAGGGATGCAGGGGCAAAGACAGACCACGGATGATGAACGCGAGGAACATCACCCGGAAACCGGACGGAGGACGCGAAGTTACCTCGTCACCATGCACTCGCGAATCGTCTTCGGCGCGAGGAAGAACTCCATCTTAGCGATCGAGATGAAGCTCAGAGGCCTTGATGATGGATGCGAGCCACGTGCCATTGGTGGCGCGGGTGCCCGCAACCTTCTTCTTACCGGCGCCGGCGGCGCTGGTGCCCACCGCGGGAGAGCCATGCTTCTTCTTGGCGGTGACGGCAGCGGTGGCAGACCCAGCGGCAGCGCCTCCCTTCTTCTTCCCTATCTTACCGTGGCGGTGCGAGCGGAGGAAGTAACTCGGAAATACGTGGAGCTGGTCCAGCGTCGCGAGGAAGATGAACTCTTGGAAGTAGAGAGTAGCGGCAATGGCAATGGAGGCACAAGCAGAGAAAAGAACAGATTGGAAAAGTTACCGCAGTTGCGCTGCTACTTAACCCCTTGCAGATGCAATCTAACGGCCAGGAAAAAACCTACTGGACGCGTGGCGGACATCACCGTCGACACGTGGAGAAGCCAAAATAGGAACCGTCCCCCACTATCTCAATTACGCACGAAATTGAGGAGACACAGTTAAAACGGAAGATTACGCACGCCCGGTCAAATCGAAGTCAGAAAGTGGGACCTACCGCTTGTCACGTCCCGTCAAAATCGCTCACGCGAGCGGCTGAGGTTATCGCATTGTCAGCACTGACGTCATCGGCATCAACAATTGAAGATGTTGACTGCTTCAGTCCTTGTTTGAGTCTTCGACTCCACCAAGCACTCGGGGGCTACTCCCATAGGGAGCGCTGGTCGCACACCCTATGATTTTTCTTTTTGCAGGAATATGGACATTCAAAGCATACCCAAACATTCGAATCTACGATTCGACTATGGACATGGGTTACTCCCATAGGGAGCGCCAGAAAAAAATTCGACTGAAACAAGCAAGCAAAAGATGACAGCAGTCGCAAAAATTCATTAGTCCCTGCCTGAGTCTTCGACTCAACCAGGCACTTAGGGGCTACTCCCATAGGGAGCGTTGGTCGCACACCCTATGATTATTTGTACATCGTACTGTGTGTTGATAACATCCACACTCGAAGTCTATGGCGATACTGCCTCATATTTTCCCTAAAAAGAGACTGCGTCTCCTGGGTCACCCGAATCATCTCCGCGATGACAAAATTCGGATGCCGCGCTCGCAGCGTGAAGATAAGACCTAGATAAGGCCTGGCAATGCATTTGCTGCGCACTACCAGAAATATATCCGTGCCTATAGGTGCGATGAACATGCCTTGACGGACGCGTCGAGTGCTCACACCCATATACTAGAATTCGACTCCTGTAAGACCTCCGTGGCTTGAGTCGAATTACACCAAGACCTTTCCGAATTCGAGTCCGGGGACTCAAGTTCAAGTAGATTGTGTTGTTTTGCACTAAGGCTGTTAGCGGATACCGATACATCGGTTAAATCAGGCACGCATATCAACAATCCCTATGATATAAACAGAACACTCGAAAATACTCTGTCATGCACACGAAAGACTTCATAAAGTCCCAAGTCGAATCTGTGATTCCATTGGACACTCGGGGGCTACTGACATGGGTATACCCTGCAGGTACTCGAGCTTGGTATGTACGATCCAGATACGGTGAAGGCCCACGGTGTTGCCATAGCCCAATGAAGACTTCGAGTGACCCACGGACTCTCGATGACTTGCGAGACAAGAAGAAGCCTAAAGATAGAAAGTTTGAAGGGGAAACCCTAACCTATAACCAACTCGACCTGCTACCCGAGACCTAGCCTATCTATATAAAGGCAGGAGGGGTGGAGAGGAGGGGCCTGTTCGTCTGCGGTAACAAAGCTCGCAGGCCAGCGCATGGCGGTACCTAAGTTGCCTGAAATTGCCGCGTTTTGAAATGTTAGGTCGCCAACTACTGAGAGGGGCCATTTCGAGGCAAACTCATCTCACCCCTGCCAAATTCAAACATTCCGTTAAACTGCCCCATGAAGTAGACGGTCGGGACCCACATGTCAGTCATTTGTCCGTGACGCGAGCGCCAACGCGGCAACCTCTTAGGCAAATCGAGGAACTAAGTGGATTGGGTGCGTTGACCAATTTCACAAATCCATTCCCACCTTTCCCCTGGCACCGGCGGCATCGGAATCCACCCTCCAGCCAGGACGGTCCCTTCGGATATTTGACTTCTGGTGCCCAGTTGATGCGCCCAGTTGCTGCGCCCAGACGCTGATCCCGAGCTCTAATGGCGCATGATGTAGCCGTCGTTGCGAGGCTCTAGCCCGCCTCCGCCGCCGATGAGCCGGGCAGCTCGGAGGATGGCAGATCCTACTACCAAGGAAGAAGAAGTTCTGGCTACAAGCGGGTGAGCTATCCTTCTCTTTGCTATTCGCACTAATTATAACTGCTAGCTGGCTACTGAACCTAAAATTGCTTGTTAGCCCAACACTGACAAACATATTTTGTCCATAGTTTTCTGTCAAGTGGGATTTCCGTGGACCACCATTACCTGGATACGGTAAGCCTCTTCAGGTACGACTCTAAGGGAAAGTGGTATGGACACCATTGTATCACGATGATAGAAGCCCCTGGGTAGATCTGCACTATATCTGGTATGGTTGCTGCTCTGCATAATCATGATGAATTATGGCCGAAGCAGACTGCAAAGTTCAGATTCATGGATGAACGTTGCATCATTGTTCCTCTAACGTGTGACAGTCAGCTAATTGGGTTGATGAAAAGGTATGCTTCGGCTTGCATGTTTGAGCGGAAATGTGATGTACTGGATGTGGAAGCTGCTGCAACTGGGAGTTTCCCTTCTATTCTTGGACAGGGTGGTTGCTCGAACCCAATTAGCTCCTGGTACGCAAAAGTCTATTGGGGTTCGCATGTTTGTGCTGAATTGTAATTTTTTTATTTGCTCTGTAGATATTGGGCGGTTATGCAACAATCCTGTTTCTTTGACACGAAGCGCCGCAAGGTTAGAAACATGACTGTCGGGTCAGTGACTGTGCTGCCCAAAGAAATTAAAAATGAGTGGAAAGATGATGCTGGACACAATTCTGGTGCCCATTGTCCCATCGATGCATAGTACGTGAAGCTAAGAAAATTGGCACCGAGGAAGAGGAAGAAGGCAGGAAATGAAGAAGCCAGTGGACGTGAAGGCTTGGCACCTAGGCTGCAGAAGAAGGCTGTTGGCAATGAAGATGCATAGTAATGTGTTGAACTTGAACCTATATATGTAATTCAGATAAATTCTGGAGCTCTGTGTGTGGTATTTTGCTGGGCGAAACAATCTACCCACGTTCTCTGAATAAAATGTACCGCGACTTAGGGTTTGGAAACACCCGAGTCAGCAGTTGAATCTGAAATTGCTGAGGGGCAGGAGGTCTCCAAATACGACGGAATGTAAGTGGCACAGAAATGAATTATTTAAGCTGCTACACTCCACGAAGTAGCAACTTATTTCAGCTGCTGCACACAACGACATGGCAACATAAACATCAATGGCAACTGATAATGCCCAGATGAGGAGGAAATCGGTACCACTTTCTGGCCTAATCTTGAGCCCGTCTATCTCACTGCCTCTCTGCTCCTGCATCCCCTACATCTGGCAAAGCTCCCGGATCTCCAGTAACTGGGTGTACGTGCTTCCACTTTATAAATTGTGGTTGTGCCATTTGCATGCGGCCAAATCCACGTAGATTACGTTTAAACGAACCACCAATGTCAGAATACACTAGTAGAAAAGGGGTCTTTGGTCCATGGTCACGTTCCCAATCCAGGACAGAGATCTAAATCGAGGGAGAAATTGATCTAAATCACAAATTCTTCCACAAATTAATCGAGACAGAGATCTAAATCGAGGCATTTCATTAATTCAACCACAAATTCTTCTAAACAAAGGTGCGATTTCACATCCTACAGTAATTCAACCACTAGTCAACAATTTCACTTTCGCTGCCGCTGTCCACCGAGCCGCTGGCTTCCTCGTCGTCGTCGGAAGGAACCTCCATGATTTCCGCATTGTTCGCGAGACGGAGCACCTCTTCGCGGCGAGCGGCGGCGATGATAGTGTACTTGGTCCGTCCAGGGATGGACTAGAACCTCTCCCGCCCTTCTCGGTTGCGGAGATCCTGGTGCACCACGCGCCCGTAAACGATGCGGTTTTGCCAATCTTGGCCTTCCGCTCCTTCTTGAATAGCTCGCTGGCCAGTACGGGCTGGCCGCCGCGTGCCGGGGCAGCACCCTCTTCCACGCGGGCATCTGGCGGCGGCGCGCCACGATTTTGCTCTCCATCACGGCTCTGTCAGGGACGAGGAGCGGAGCCACTGGCACCTCCGCATAGCTGATGCGCCATCCGTGGTGAACCGTCGCGGCCGGCGGCGCGAGGATATCAAACTGCGCGAACATCACCGCCTCGTACAAGTTTAGCAAGGGCATCTCCATGGCGGCGCGGTGGAGATTGGAGAGGGAGCGAGGGGATGGACAACGAAGCGACGACGCGGTGGAGATTGGAGAGGGTGAGGGGATGGACGATGAAGCGACGGGTTGTGGCGCCTCCTATTTGTACACGAGGACGACGAAGCGACGGGCGGAATATCCAAGGGGCATTGGTTAGACAAAAGAAAGTAATGCAGGGATAAGACAGATTAACGGGCGACCAATTTTTTTCCTCCCAGGACTCCGGGGCCAATAGTTCAGACCGCTAGATCAACAAGTACAAGTATTACAACTTAAAAAAGGCAAAGAGCTCAAGCTAAATAGAACTAGTTATCACACATCTCCTTGATCTTACTAATCTTAGCCTGATGCGCATCTTCCTGTGAGAGCAAGGATCGAATAGTCTGCTCCTTCCTTTTAGCATCTTCCTTGCACAGCTTCAATTGTTTCTCTGCATTTTTCGTCATGCACTTGTCAATACTCGTAGTTGTGAACTGCAGGACTTTGGCCTGGTGAAGATCCTTCCTTCCTTGAGTTAGTTCTTGCTCTGCTTTAGCCTTCAGGGCCAACACCGCGTCCCTCTCTTTCTCGACTTTGCTAACCTTGTCTTCCACCCACCTGAGATCTCGCTTCTGCTTGGTCGTGTCAACTGGTTCCCATAGCTTCATCTCAACACTGTCAAGAAGTGAGCTGAATGCTGATTCTTTCATCTCAACAGTTAATTCCCATAGTTTGTCCAGCGTTTTCTGCATCGATTTGGGCCACTCTGGATCTACCCATTTGACAACACCGCAACTTCCGCCTCGCATCATTGCACGATGTCCTTGACACCGTAGAAACCTCCTGCCTGCGTTTCGTCCTTCGAAAGCTACAAATTTAGCAGGCACATATCCATGTTTACATACTAGAGTATTGTCTTCCTCCGCTAAACCGTGATAGTCGGCGTCATACATCGTCTGGTTGGCCTAACACATCATACATGCATGAGTAAACAGAGTAGATCTGGCTCAAAAAATAGATAACTGGCCACGGATGATGGAGATAGAGATGAGACGACTTACATTGAAATCACCGTCCCAGTTGTCACGACGCGTTTCCTGGCCGTCTCCCCTTGAACCCATGGCGAGATGGGAGGGGGTGGCTGCCGGAGAGGGGATTGGGATGGAGGCATCGTCGGCTTGCGGCTACGGCAGGATGGGAGTGAACTAAGGAAAGTGGCTTTGAGGGGAAGGAATAGAAGTATGGGAAGGAAGAGAAGTAATGGGGATGTGACACTGGGATATGGCCCACTCAACTCGTGAGTTGTGACACTCGAAACAGGGGAGCCCCCGGTGTTGCCAGTTTGTCTAGAGCAAGCGTGGCCAATCATGCCGCAGAACAGACTACTTGCGGATCGATCTCAGGAACACCATCCCAATCGTCCAAACGCCTCGATCGAACGGTATGTAACAATCGTCAAGCTGAACAATTGTGTTAGGGCGTGCCTTCTACAAAACTCGGTCTATCTCCTAAGGTTAATTAGGATCCATATGTGGTTTATGAAAATAACACACATCCAATGACACTGGTGGATCCTTCAGTGGTTTGTGAGAAGAACACACATGCAATCACACTGGGTGGATCCATATGTAGTTTATGAGAGGAACACATATGCAATGACACTGGTGATATGTGGTTTATGAAAAGAACACACATGCAATGACACTGGGTGTGGTTCATGAGAAGAACACATATGGAATGACATTGGTGTATCCTTATGTGGTTTGAGAGAATAATAGACATGCAATGACTCTAGCTGTGGTTCATGAGAAGAACACACATGCAATGACACTGGTGGATCCATGTGTGGTCTGTGAGAGGATCAATTTATGGCTGTCTTATGTGTTGCTTTGCCAAAAGTGAATTTTCCCAAATCCTATGCTGAAGCTAAGAGTGTTCTTTCTGAGGTTGGGCTTGGTTATGACACAATTCATGTATGCAAGTATGACTGTGCTCTGTTTTGGGTAGACCATGCCAAAAAAACTCATTGTCCTGAGTGTGGATTTTCAAGGTGGAAAGACCCGGAAGCAAAGAGAAAGATTCCCCACAAGGTTCTTCGATACTTTCCTATAATCCCAAGGTTACAGAGATTTTTTGTTTCCAAGGAAGCGTCGATGAACACCAAGTGGCACAAGGAGTAGAGGGTTGCACAACCGTGTATTTTGTGGCACCCAGCTGATGGTGAAGCATGGAAGCACTTTGACAAGGAGTTCGGATGGTTTGCTTCAGATGCCCGTAACATAAGGCTTGGTATTGCGACAGATGGATTCAACCCATACGGAAACATGAGTAGTTCATACAGTATGTGGCCAGTTTTTGTCATTCCATACAACTTCCCACCGTGGATGTGTGTGGATCAATCCAACTTCATGATGTCATTGCTAATCCCTGGAAAAAATTCACCAGGAAAGGATTTTCATGTATTTATGCAGCCATTGATAAAAGATATGATGAAGCTATGGAGTGGCGTGGGCACATATGATGTGTGCGCAGGTAGAGAGTTTCCGTTGCATGCTGCGTTTCTTTGGTCGATTCATGACTATCCTGGATATGCCATGATGTCTGGCCGTAGCACAAGAGGGTTTTTCGCATGTGCGCACTGCGATAAGGATCCTTGCTACGAGTCTTTGCATAATAAAATTGGTTATATTGGTCATCGTCGATTTCTGCCTCACGATCACAAGTGGAGGAGTAGCAGAGCCTTCAATGGAAAACCTGAACCTAAGGATGCACCAACAAGTTTCACACTTGTAGAAAGAGAGGAGAGGGTACAGAGAGTTCAGGATTATAGGCCAGGGAAAAATCCATCAACTAAGAAGAGAAAGCGTGGAATGACTGGTGAGCCAACCTGGCACCTCAAGATCACCTTATATGATCTGCCATACTGGTCAAGATTGAAGTTTGTTCACAACCTAGATGTGATGCACATTGAGAAGAACATATTGGACAATATCCTTGGTACCCTTCTTGAGCTTGATGGAAAGAACAAGGACACTGTTGGTGGTAGAATGGATTTGGAGAAATTTAATGTCAGGAAGAAGTTCTGGATGAAACCTGAGGCCAAGGGTTTTTCAAAGGAGAAAGCACCGTGGATGCTTCAAAACGAAACCAAACAAAAATTGTGCAAGTATTTGGCCAACACTAGGTTCACAGATGGTTTTGCTGGAAACTTAGCAAGATGCGTGGACATCCCAGGGGGTAAAGTGCATGGTCTGAAGGCGCATGACTGCCACATACTTATGTAGCGTGTGTTGCTAGCTGGTCTGAGAGGGATTGCATCAAAGGCGATGTATGAGACCATTGCTGAACTGGGAAACTTTTTCAGGGAGTTGTGTGCCAAAACTCTAAGAGCATCTATGGTGCGTCGAATGAAGGTTGAAATTGTCATAATTCTTTGCAAGCTTGAGCTGCTATTTTCCCCATCATTCTTTGATGTAATGGTGCACCTAGCTATTCATCTACCTGATGAGGCACTTCAGAGGGGGCCTGTTCAATATGGTTGGATGTATCCAGTTGAAAGAAGGCTCGGGTACCTGAAATCAACTATGCGTAGCAAATCAAGGCCTGAAGGTTCAATTGCTGAGGGATATATCGTGGATGAGTGCTTGCATCATTGCTCTAAATTTTCGGGCGATGTCATAGAAACCAGACATAACAAGCCTGAGAGGAACCAAGATAAGAAACAAAGAGTTGATCCGCTAGAGTTTGATAATTTTTCAGATGGAGCCAGAGGTTTAGGACTATCCAAGTTGAAGTATTTTCCCAAAGAATTTGACAGTATGGTTTGGTATGTACTTCAGAACTGTGATGAGGCACAAAACTATATTCGGTAGGTCTATTTACCTTTTTATTAATCATTCAAAATTTTCAGTAATATTTTGTGCTATAGCAGTACCATTACTAATTTGTTTTTGATTTTTAGGAACTTCCGACAACAACTACAGAATAGGGTGTGAACAACATTGAGGCAGAACTAGAGAAAGAATTCCCTGCATGGTTTAAAAAACATGCCAGTAATTTGGACAATGCTCCAGAAGATTTAAAATCACTAGCACTTGGTCCAGATGCTCGTGTAGTTGTACACCCTATGTGCAATGTAAATGGCGCTAGGTTCCGTTCTGTTGAGCGTGAGAAGAACATGAGGACTCAAAACTCAGGCATAATGACAAGGGGATCCGTTTTTGACGAACAAGATCAAGAATACTACGGTGTGATGAAGGAGGTTCTTGAGTTACAGTACCCGAGAAACAAGCACGGCGACAGATCCGTGTTCTTGTTCCGCTGTGATTGGTTTGACCTTGGAAGTAGGAAAACCACAAAGATGAAGGATGATGGATACTTTAAAAGCATCAATACATCTGTATTGTGGTACAAGAATGCCCCTTTCATATTAGCTCACCAAGCAGAAACTTGTTTTTACTTGGAAGACACAAAATTTGGTGATCCTTGGAAGGTGGTGCAAACTTTCAAGCATAGGAATGTATACGATGTTCCAGAAAAAGATGATGAAGGCAATGCAGGTGCATACCAGGAAGACCTAGGCTCGGAAGATCCCATTGTTCACCAAATGGAGGACGAGGAAGATGAATATGTTGATGATCATGAAGACGACATGGTTGATCGCTATGATGATGTGATATTTGTTGACTCTCAAACTGTTAGACAACTAGCAGGGAAAAATGGTGTAAACAATGATATGGACCTGAGCGAGGAAGAACAAGAAGACTTGGAACCGGTTGTCGATGAATTTGGGAGGAGCATTTCAGATGTTGATAGTGATATTGACTAGTACCTTGTGAAAATGCGTTACTAAAATACTAGCACGCAGTTGTACTGTTTGATACTAGTTATGGAGACTGTTGCATTCAATTCCTAGTAACCATGTTATACACAAAATTATTAATTACAATGATATATATGGTCGTACCTAGATGTTTTTGCTTGTTTTTGTCATACTTACTTCGAGCAGCAAAATAGATTTACTGGAGATATATACTTCTTTACGTGACACAACCTACACGACAGACATGTCCGTCTAGTAAGTTGTGCACGCATAAAATTTGTAGCTCATAAAATATTCATAGATACCGATGAAATGAACTCAATTAACACGATTTCACTATAATTGGCAGCAACAACAGGCATAATATACTTCAGCTCATAAAAAATGTAATAGTACCATTACACTTAACCATGTCTTCAGACATACTAATGCCACATAATGAAAGGACCGTAAAATATTGTCTTAACATCTCATATTATTAGGTCGACAAATGACCCATGACCATCATAGTGAAAATGATCAAGGCTACTAAAGTTCCACATTTGGAACATAGAAGGCAAATAGGAAAGCCCCCTTACGTCCCACGTACAGCATGAAAAACATCTTGTCTCCAATTCGCGGAAAATCTTCCTCCTGTGACATCACTTCCCTCCACCCAGCATAGCATACTCGGCCATCCTCAGGAGAAATTGAGTACAACCCTTTGACCTTTGTGTATTTATCACACACAATTGTGATATCACCATATTCAGCCATGTCTTCAGGGACAAGGCGTCACGGGAGTTTCTGTTCTTGGTCCACATGCACAATGTGAACATTTGTTAATCGGAAAATTACGGGCACAACAAAGTAGATCACTCATACTTACCAGCTCTTTCTTCCTGCAATTTGTCTAGCTTAATGTATGGATCAGAGACTCACATTTTCCAACTTGATAAGGCCTAGCTCCATGTTTATCAACCAGCGTGTCAATGATGTCAACATTGCTGACCACTAACTCCATCATTCTCTAGTTAATTATGGTTCCATCAGTGGCATGCATAGCGTCAAGTATGCTTTTCTTATCCTGGGTCAGATTGTAATATGCTGTACAGGTTCAAATACTTAATTAAATGAATATTACTGAATCAAAATTAAGATTAATGCATGGTAGGTACGTCAACATTATGATTGTTTAGGACCAATGAAAAAATATCGTGCCAAACACAAAGCAACTACTTCTTTTTTCATAAGGAAAAAACTAGAGACAATTCCATCGGTGACATTCTACGCATTACAAACTAGACTAGAAACCGAGCAAAATGGGTGAACCTAAATATTTTGGTGGATCTACATATATACAACCATTTTATACAAACTCGTCAACATCGTATATTTGTAAACGGAGGGAGTACTTCAAATAAGCAGTTACTTACATGGGTGGGTGATCGGTAGGTTGATCGACGTCACAGGGGTAGATGGACCTTGTGTGTCGGTAGAGAAGACAAGCTCCGTTCCAACATCCAGATTGTAGACTCTAGCAAATTCTCTCCAATTTTGGCCTTCAAGATATGTTCTGCCATCCTTGTTGATACAATCAACGTTGAATTCGAACCCTTCTTCTGTAACCACCTCGACCACAAAATCATTCTCGTGGTCGACAGAGTCGATGGCAAACTTCTTAAGGAAATTCGCTCTAGCATAGCGGGGTATTAACTGAAGAAAAATGGAACATGTTTACTACATGACAAACTAACAGATGCTATAATTCATGACAAAAGGGTGGAACAGGAAAGACTGATGATAATACAAAAAATAAAACCAGTACCGTCATTTCATCAAAATTCTCTACAAGGGAGAGAACGAAAAAGGACTTGATCTTGTCGCCCAGGCCGCACAGACCCTTGGTGTCAAAACACCAAGGACACTACGAATCAAAAAAAAATTAAAGATCATTGGCCGTACATTTTTGTCCAAATAGATCCAGTACATGCGAACTAGATAGGTTAGATTTTTACCGCAACGATCTTGCCCTTCGCCATCCCTCTCCCTCGACAGATCTGTGGCCTAGGCAAAGGTGGTTTAGATGGCGACGCTGACTCCAACTATGCCTTTAGGGTTTGTTGGAGGGAGAGCGTATATATATATGGTCCGACTATGCTTGCATGCCGGGCCTGGACCCAGTTGTAAGCTTAATTTGTGGGCTCGACGTGATTAGCTTTAGCCGTTAGGCAAAACAAGGAAATATATTGATTACATTTAGTGCGTAGAGCAAGCTAATTGATTTGGTTTTTATTGCTCTGACTTAGTCGTCATAGTTAGGTCCTGTAAGATCCTCTAAAATAGAATCTTGAGACTAACAAGGAAAGAATTAGCTATATTAATTAAATCCTTTACTTAGAATATTTTGCAAATTTTATGAATAGTATTGGAAATAAGGAGTTTGCCTTTCATGTTTGTGGTTCTTTTTAGACATTCTGAAGGATCATCAGTATGCAAAGTACATAAGTTTCTAGTTTGAGATTGGTTTCAAAAACTTTTTGTAGTCCAAACTTACTTCAAACTTTCTTAGCTACAAAATAAAGCATCAAACTATCTAATTTTGTAAACAAATGCAATGTGCATCAACATGAGAATTCAGATAACAAGTGCACTAGTAACACAACAGCAAACTCCATACACATTAACATAGTCTTAAACAACTGGGTATGATTGCCCAGCTTCCACCATACATAATAAAAACTTAGTCTTCAAACAGCACACAGTTTCTCTTCATCTCTAGGGGGACAACACAAACATAAACTAAACTTGTGGAAACAGAACATGATGGCCAACAGCAGGACCGATAACCGGGATGAGGCCACCCTTGACGTACTTGTCGAGGAATGTGCCAAGGCGGCATGCTTCGCCTTGGTGTGGCCCTTGTGCTTCTGTCTACTGCCTACGCCAACGCCATCCACGTGCTAGATCATGCTCTCTAAGTTCTTAGTGATGACCCTGCCGCAGAATGGGCAAGATAGCTCCCCGCGGCTGCGGAAAGGTATCTGGCCACTCACCAGCCGCTTAAGAACAAAGCGGCTCTTGTGGTCCCTGTCGTCCTTGCCGTGGCCCATGTCGTCAGAGTTTTCCTGTGAATTTTGAAATACGTAAGAAGTGAGATAAACAGGAGCACAACAACGATCAAACGAAATAAGCTGTAAAAAATTAACAATGCTGCCAAAATTATTCTAAATTGTTGCGGTGATAGTACTAACATTTGATGAATCGAGGACAGTTTTGTGTTGTGGTGATAGTACTAGCATTTGATGAATCGAGGATAATGTTGTGTGACCAATATTTGATGAATCGAGGACAGTTTTGTCTTATCATGTCTAGTGAGTGCTGGAACGCCTGAGCGTTCATTTCTATCTGCTTCAAAGTCCATAATGGATAATTTATTAAAGAACAATATTCTTTGGGGACATAATTCAAGGCATGTGAACTTTAGGGTCAAATAACCAATTTTGCCTAAATAAAATTCTTACAATCATAATCACTAGAATGAAAGAAGACTCGGATGAATTTAAGTTTCAAACGCATTGATCATTACACATTAAATTCCATTCATCAGATCAATCATTTCTTCCCAAATAATATTCTTGTGATCATAATCTCTACAATCAAATTAGACTCAGATGAATTTAAGGCACTTAATGATGAATCATTTACAAGTTAACTACCTTAACACATTTAGAAAGTTATCTGATAACTATGAACCGATAGATATCATATGAGCAATCATAATAAGTAGAATTAAAGAAGGCTTGGAGGAATTTAAGTTTTAAATGCATTGATCGTTACACTAAACAGGATACTGATTCAAACACACTATGGAATCATCACATTAATAAGCAGCAAATTTAGATAATGGTAATTATGAATTCCATGCATCAGATCAATCCTTTATTCCCAAACAAAATTCTTGCTATCACAATCTCTACAATCAAATTAGACTCAAATAAATTTAAGTCGCTTGTGTTGCTCAATCATGTGCAAGGTAACTACCTTAACACATTCAGAATGTAATCTGATAACTATTAACTGATAGATATCATATGAGCAATCATAATCACTAGAATGAAACAAGACTCAGATGAATTTAAGTTTCAAACGCATTGATCATTACACTTAACAGGATACTAACTGATACACAGTATGGACTCAACACATTAATATGCAGCAAATTAAGAAAATGGTAATTATAAATTCTATGCATCAGATCAATCTTTTCTTCCCAAACAAAAAACTTTGTTATCATAATCTCTACAATCAAATCAGACTCGGATGAATATAAGGCAGATCAAATCAAAGTCAACTACAAAGGAACCGTACGAACCCTAGAATCAAGAATATCTAGAAGACCACCTAGACAGCACAAATCAATCTACTCTACAAACAAACCCTATGTGAACAGTAAGATGAACAGAGGAGATCGAACATAACAGCTCAGAACCTCGGTGCCGTCGTCGGAGGCCTCCTCCTTGAACGACACATCTTCTTTGCGGGCTTGTTCATAGAGGTACTCGATGGAGTCAGGGTCTTCGCCATCGTAGTACTCATCGTCCGTCACGACGATGACCTGGCGGCCTGCATGCGGGTTCTATAGATCTGCCGCGGAAGCCACGGCGTCCTCCTTCTTCTCATCATCGACGGCGACCACGACCGGTACGGTGGAGTCCGCAACGGTCACGGCGCGCTGACGAGCGGCTGGTGCTCCCGAAGAAGACTCCTCGCCCGCCACCGCGGCGACGACCGCGGGTGCATCGCCAGAGCCGCCGACCGCCTTCGACTCCGGCTCGTCTTCACGAGCGCGCTTCATCTTGCAGATTCACTAAGGGATGAGATTGGTCGTGCGGTGGTGGGAGCGGATTGGGGTTTTCGGCAGATTGGGGAAGAAGTGGACGATGGTGGGAGAGACAATGAGACCGATGTATTATATAGATGCTGGCGGTTCGGTTTCCTCTGGTGCACGCGTGGGTGTGGAATCGTGTAGTCCTGCATATGTAGTCCACTTTGCCATTGCTTTCACATTGGACCCACGCATGACATTTGGGAGAGTGGCGCGTTGCAACAGAAATCTCTACAAATTCTATATTATATAAATTCAGAATGTAATCTGATAACTATTAACTGATAGATATCATATGAGCAATCATAATCACTAGAATGAAACAAGACTCGGATGAATTTAAGTTTCAAACGCATTGATCATTACACTTAACAGGATACTAATTGATACGCACTATGGAATCAACACATTAATAAGCAGCAAATTAAGAAAATGGTAAAAAAGTAAATTAAAATTAAGCAAACAGGATACTAATTGATACAAATTAAGAAAATTAAAAAAATAAAAATAAAAGTAAAACATTGGCCATGTGTCTTACATTGTACCCTAGTTTGCACAAAAAATAATAAACCTTGAGTTTGTTGAATGAAAGTTGAGGTTGCTCTCTCACACTTGGTTTCAAGTGTGAGTCTCATGTGTAAGTACCCAAATTACCTAGGAGATGCCCAACTCCATGGCATACTTTCTCAGAATGGTCTAATATTTGGCATGTAGGTGTATCTTGTCATAGCACACATTTCATCTTTTGGGTTTTTGGTCCAATTATGATTTCAAATACCATTTTCCATTTTAATAATTGAAATTCAACTACATTTTGTAAAGGTAGTTCAAAATTTTGAATAAAATTTGTATTTTACCAACATGGTATGGTATTTGGGGTCATTTAGTTGGAATGTGACCACTTTGTTCATTGTCAAATGATTGTTTGCTCAAATTTTACCTCAAGTCAAATTTTGGTCAATATGGTCAAAACATTGAAATATTTATCTACATCTACATCATTGCAACCTAATTTGTTTTGGCAAAAATCATTTTTAGGTCCACAAGATGTGGTTTAATCATGGATATATTGTTAGGTCAGCTTGGTTTGTACATATGCATCCTCTGCGTTCGACGCGAATTTGACCTAAAAATTCATATTTGGATTTCAGGAGTTGTGTATGTTTGAATTCCATGAGGTTTTCACCATTGTTTGAAGGACTCCAAGGGACACATTTTCCATTTGTAGAGTTTTTTCAGATTCAAAACTGGGTTCATGTAGAAATTTGAAAATTCAGTTATCCAGAAAATAGAAGTAGTCTGCTAAAAAAATTCAGTTTTGTACGGGTGGGTGTAACGTGCGCGGGTGACGTCAGCTGAAACAAACCAACGCGACATATAAGAGCTCCCTCGGCCGCTTCGCCTGGCCTCATCCCCACCATTTGCCCCCTTTTGCCTCAGCAGATACGAAAAGAAGAGCGCGGGAGAAAACCCTAGCTCTCCCCATCGTCTCCTCCGCCTGAGGCCTTCGAGCTCTCCCATACCGCGATATTTCGACGCCAACTATGGCGGGAGTGGGGTCCGGCAGCGATGCAGGCGGTTCTGCAAGGGCGGGGTCTGGAGCCGTGAGCCGCCCAGATGCAGTCGAGGTGGTGGAGGGCCATGGCGGTAGAGGAGGTCGTCGGTCCGTGCTGGTCGCTCTGGTCGATGCGGCGCTCAGAGAGGAGGAGTTGATTCATGCGGACCTCGGCGAGGTGGAAATGCTGGACCTGAAAGTGCCGGTCGGCGGCGCGGAGGATCTGGCGCCGGTCCGGTCTCCACAGGTCGCCGTGATGCAGGTTACTATTATTTTCTTATAATTTCTGTTCAATCCCTTCAAATTATTTGGAAGTAAGATGTGTTTTGTAGATTCAGCTCTTTTAGTGTTAGGGATTCATATCCTTTGGGCTATGTTCGGTTAACCCACCTCTACGTTAGATTGGACTGGATTAGACTGGATTAGAGTATATTTTGACTTAGATAGGATTTAAACCACATCAATCCATGTCAAACCAGGACAATCCAAAGTAAAACGACCGGGGCTTTAGGGATTTACTGGATGGAAGGCTGGGTCTGTAGATTCGTTGTGTAATTTTGTATGGATGAGCAATGCTGATAGTCCATTGGTGAAGTTTTTCCAATTAGTAGGAAGATGGTTTATTTGTTGTTAAATTGATAGAGTTTAATTTTTAGTTAATTCGTATTATGTTGAAGGAACATGGTTTACATGATTCTCATTTGAGCTGCTGTAATATAATGTGGTTAGTTAGTTTCAACTAGTTAATAGTGTGGCTTGTTTTTTTGGTACATGTGGTATAATGTGGTTAGCTGGCTACAACTATTCAACTAGTCTGTATTAGCTACTGTGATATAATGTGGTTATCTAGCTTCAGTATACTTTTGTAGTTTACTTTTTTTTTGCTTTAATTGCTTTTACGGGAAATGTGTTAAAATTACTTATAAAATTTTATTAACTTCTAACACTAGATCTGAACAATGTGGTTATAACCATATGACATGTATGTTATTAATTGATTGTAGTGGTGCCTCATAATAGTGTGCAAATCAGTGATCTGTGTACTTACTTTTGTTTTCCTTTACTTGTACCAATTGATTTTAAGACACATTTCTTTAGATGCTTATGCTTGTATGAATAGATTTGTGTAGACTAATTAGTTTACAGACTTTGTACTACTCTATTTTGACTTGCTGGAGCTTCATGCAACCTGATACTAAACTGATTGATCCTTGATATTTTTTTTGTTTGAATGTATAGTCTAGTTTCTTTACCTTCAATTCCAACCTCCAAATAATCATTGTAATTTAATGGAATGTAGTATAAAAAGCATTGATGTAGTTTAATGATTTGTTTCTTGAATCAATGTTGTTTTTATGATCAGATTTGTGAAGTCGAATTATTGTGCTATTAATTTTTGCTAGTGTTTTTCATTTATTAATATTGAATGCTTTTAGTAATTACCTTAAGTGCTAGTGTTCATTTATCTTAATTGTCTGGCAGGCACCAACCCTAGGTGATGCCTATGATGTACTCTCCCCGTGGCCTGATGAGGAGGTATGTTATTCCAAGCAGCTGTAGTGCATTTGGACATGCACAAAAGTAGTAGGTTTTTATATTTAGTAGGCAGTACTAACTGTTTTCTTGTTTTATTTATTGTGCAGTACTTCTCTGGTTCAGATGTTGAAGTGGAGCAATGGACATACAAGTCCTTTGTGAGGAAAGAAGAAAAGAAGCTCAGGCGCAAGGGGATTTCTGCTTACCTGCCATTCAACACCGAGTTCTACAGGTGCCCATTCCACCACTTCAAGCCACATGGGGGATTGAGGGTGGGGCTTGTGCAGCATGTCCGAGAGGTAGCCACTCGTGGACGTCTGGGTGAGGACTACTTTGTGGGTGACCTACGTGATCGTGGCATGCTCGAAGCTCTACTCAAGGTCCTTCAGCCAGATGAGTTTGTGTTCAGCGACTCCGAGACTAAAGAGGAGTGAATATTGATATCAGCTGCTAGTATGTATGATCACATCATCAGTATAGCGATGATGTTTATGTATATATGGTTAATATGTCGAACTGGTTAACTAGGTAGAAGTGGTTGAGAACTATGTTCTTTTGGTACTGTGGTTATAAGTGGTAACCTTGTGATGGTAGGGTGAAGTTCCCGTAAGACTACTATGTTATTATGCTGTTAGTAAGGTTATGGTTACATGCTCTTAATTTCTTGTTCCTTACATATGTATCTGTGTTGTGCCATGATAGTTGTACTGCCAGTTAGAAAAATGTATTTCATTGCATCAATTCTAAATTGGAAGGTTTTGATAGGTGTAACAAATTGTAGTAGTGTTTCAAAATTTGAAATGGTTTGGCCATTTAAGTGCAGAGATAGTGCTGTATATGCACTATGCCATGTAAATTTGTATTAAAAACGTATGAATTTATGTTAAAATATAGGACAAAAAAGATCGAATAAGCAAAAAAAAAAAGGCCACCCACTGGCAGGATATTTCTCAAGGGAATCACGGCCTGCATACGACTAGAAACAAAATGAATGGCCAGGATGCAGGCCCGTGACCTGCCAGTAGGCCCAACGACCCAAAGTAGAATTCCTGATAGCAAGTAAGATAGAACAGAGAGGCTGTTGATAGCAGCGGAACGCGCGGCTATTTAAGCTGGTCGGAATCCTCTCTAGTTGGCGAGGTGGGACTAAACTCCCCGCCGTCCGACCCGTCTGACGTCGTGCGGCATTGGGGACATAATGGGCTGAAAGAGGCCCAGTTCGTTCGTAGGTAGCTTGTCTGGGCAGAAGGCCTGGCTAGGCTGAGTTCCTTTTTTTAAACTTTTTGTTATTATTTCAATATTACTTGTAAGTTGTAATATAGCTTGTAATAAAGATTCGATAACTGTATGTAAAATAAATGTAATATTTTTATGTACTTAGGTTTTTTACTCTTGTTTTTATCATTTTTAAATATTTTGCAGATTCCGACTAGTTTTCAGAATTTTTTGATAAAAAATTTAGATTTGGATTTGACGAATTGTGTTTGTCTGAATTGCATGAGGGTTTTACCAATGTTTGAAGGACTGTAGGGGCCACATTATTTATTTGTAGAGTTTTTTCAGATTCAAAACTTGGTGCATGTACAAATTTGAAAATTCAGTTAAACACATCAAATAGGTGGTTTTGACATGAATTTTAGAAATATTCAAATTTGGATTTGAGGAGCTATGTTTGTCTGAATTCCATGAGGTTTTCACCATTGTTTGAAGGAATGTGGGGGCCACATTATTCGTTTGTAGAGTTTTTTGAGATTCAAAACTTGGTGCATGTAGAAATTTGAAAATACTAAATCACCTCCTAATCAAATTTGAATTTTGAGCAACTTAACTTTCAATTTTTGATACCATATTTTTATATGTTTTTAAAATGGAGGTATAGCATGCGGTTTGTACATTGGTAGAACTTTGAAAGAGAGCTTGCACATCATAATGCATTATATTTGTTCGACGCGATTTTGACCAAGCCATGTTCATGAGTTTGAACATCATGCATCTAAAAAGCTAACACTCGGTCATTCCTATTCGAACAAGGCAGCAAGATGACAACATTGCCAGAAGGAAAAAAAATCCATAATAACCTGGCGAAACAAAAGACTGAACAAGTCTGGAAGAACATACCTCAACATCATGGAAGTATCTTGGAATATAGTAGCGGAAACACTTGGTGCTCGACATCGTGGAAAACACGACTAGCGTCTTGCGTGTGTCGGTTACGCTCAAAACAGGCCAAATCTGGGCGATACGTTGGATCGAATGGGCAAAACGTGGAAACCAGGAGACATCGTGGAAAACAGCCCGACATCGTGTAAAACACGACTAGCGTCTCACGTGTGTCCGTTACGCTCAAAACATGCCAAAACTGGGCGATACGTTGCACCGAACGGCCAAAACATGGAAACCGGGCAAAAATCCACGGCTTCGTGGAAACACTTGGTGCTAGCTATATGGGCCCACATTTGTCATGAGGGTCAACTTAAGCCCAATCTTAGTCAAACTGGACCCACATATGCTATTGGGCCCACTTGCACCAATGCTTGTGTATGTGGACCCACGTGAGTCATGGTACATTCTATGTGGAAGCTCATATGCGGGATTGTTATTTTGATGAGAATGAAATGTTTCAAGTTTAAAATTGTTCGTTTCAAGCTCATATATGTAAAATTTATCAGTGTGTAGGTTTTCAATTTTTATGAGATATTTTGAATTAGTTATGCACTGTACAAGCTTAGGTCAAACTTGAGTTGAAAATTGTAGGAAAGCCGTGGGTTCAATTTTTGAAATTAAGTTGCAGCCACGGCCAGAGGATTGGTGAAAGCCACGACCGGACTGCACCACACCTACACACGTCGCATCGTAACAAAACTAATCCCACTGCTGCACCGCAATAACCGCATCGCATGCACCACACCTAAACACGTCGCACCGTAACAAATTAAAACTTACCCCACTGCACCGCATCGCACCACTCCTAAACGCATCGCACTGTAACAAAACTGACCGCACTGCACCGCACTAACTGCATCGCACCATAACGGGTCGACTACATCGATGTACGGGCCCTCCGCCTCGACTCCACCGCCGCCGTAACACCACAATAACCGCAACGCGTCCGCTTCTCGTCTGTTCTTCTTCCTCTCGCGTCTTCCTCCTCCACACGACGGGGAACTCAGCATCCATGGATCCCTATGGAGACATCCTCGATGACGGGAAAACTACGGTTGACATCAAGCCCATCTGTGCCTATGACACGAAGATTATGGAGGTGGTGTACACCAACGATGTGAACTAGTTGAATCACATGCTGGAGAAGTTCGAGCAATTGCTCGAGAAAGAGACTTACAACTTCCTCAGACTCGACCTCGAGTACATAAGCAATAGGCGGGACGAAGCTCCGTCACAAAAGCTCGCCGTCGTCCAGATCGCCTGAAGGAGACTGGCCTCGTGTTCCACTACTGCAGGTAATATACGTACTAAGGATGGGCATTTCTATTTCAGGCCTCCTTTGATTCAAAGGATTTCATATGGGTTTGTATAGGATTCAATCCCTATGTTTTTTCCATCAGCACATATTTGATTCATAGGGTTGTACCCAGTACGAACGTTTTCACATCAGGCCTCCTTTGATGCAGGGCATGTTTTATTCAAAGGAATCTCATATGAATTTTAGAGGATTTTGATCCTTAGAAATTTTTCCTATGTGCATTGTTTAATTCCTATAGGTTTAAGTCCTTGTGGATTTTTTTAGATCAAGTATTATGCATGATCTATGGGCGTTACGTGGCCTAATAGCACGGTTTCGCAATTTCCTTGTTCAACGTTGTCGTCAAATAATTGTACACCATCCAAATTATTGTCATGTCATAGTTTGCATCTATACTGCAGGAGAAGGGAGCCTTGTCCGAAACTGGTTATGTGCATATTTTTATTTTCCATTTGAGATCATGTATAATTAGCCAATGCAAATACATTGCTTGCACTCGTTTATTTCAAATACTTAGACATGTTAGTTCAAGTATTATGCATGATCTGTGGGTGTTGTACATGGCCTAATGGTACGGTTATGCAATTACCTTGTTTAACATTATCATCAAATAATTGTACATCATCCAAATTATTTTCATGTCTTAATTTGCATTTATACTGCAGGAGAAGGGAGCCTTGTCCCAAACTGGCAGAGTTCCTTCAGGAAAAGGGGATCACTTTCGCTAGCATGGACATCAGGAGTGATCAAGAGAAGCTTGCACATGAGGATATCACCATTCCAGAACAGTACCACATCGACATCCAAGACATGTTTAAGACCGAAGAACGGTTCCATTGGAATCAGCCGTATGACAGGGACGGGATGTTATCTCTAGGAGTGATCATCATTGAAAGAGATCTCGGGAATTGCAAGGCACTCCCGAAGGATGGCCACGAAGTATGGTAGAACAAGCCACTTTCCGCGATGAACCTAGAGTATGCAGCAAGAGACGGGTATGTTGCCTACGAGCTGTATCGTAGGCTCATTACCGCAAGGGACGGGCTAGACCGTGGGACTCGCAAGGCTGCAATTAATGCAGCAGAAAAGGCGGCAGCAGCTAAGGCCGAGGCGGCAAAAGCTGCGGCCGAGGCGGCAGCTGCTACAAACCAGAGTGATGCAGATGATGAGCAGGATGATGCAACGCAGCAGGCTGAAAGGGAACAGGCGACGGCGATCTGGGAAGAGCAGTAGGAGGTCTGGGGAGCGGAAGAGGCGGATGGAGAGGTGGTGCATGTCGCCAAACGCAAACGTGAAGCGGGCGAAGATGACCAGGATGGTGAGCAGAACGACACCACTGGCTGGGGCAACACCACCACCGCTGGCTGGGGCGATACCACCACCACTGCCTGGGGCGACACAGCCACCGACCCCACCGCCTCCAACGCCACCGACTGGAATTAAAGCACGTTACTAGACTATAGCCAGTTATATTCCTGATGTTGTATGTTGTTTATGTAGTACAAATTGTGGTACTTTGTTGTTGTTTACTTTCTAAGTTGAACTACTTTAGTATGCTTGTTTCTTAAAGTACCGTGAGCTAGCAAACATATATATGTAATGTTATATGTTTGTTCAGTTGTGTTTGTGCACTGGCTATACTAGTTCAAAGGAATATGATTGTCAACAGATATAAACTTGCCTTGATGAAAGTCTAGAACTGTAAACACAAGCGTTACAAAGTTATTTTAAGCTAGTGTTATTGGACCCACATTTGTCATCGGGGTCAACTTTTGCCCAATCTCAGTCAAACTGAAACCACATATTCCATTAGGTCCCAGATGCACCATTGCTAGTGTAAGTGGGCCCACATGTGTCATCGGGGTCAACTTAAGCCCAATCTTAGTCAAATTGGACCCACAGATGCCATAGGGTCCCACATGCACCGCTCCTAGCTATGTGGGCCCACATGTGTCATCAGGGCCAGCTTAAGCCCAATCTTAGTCAAACTGGACCCACATATGCCATAAGGTCCCACATGCACCAATGTTAGCTAAGTGGACCCACATGTGTCATCAGGGTCAACTTTTGCGGCGATATGAGTCAACATAGAACCCATAGATGCCATTGGGCCCACATGCACCAATGCTAGTGTATGTGGACCCACGTGTGTCATCAGAGTCAACTTAAGCCCAATCTTAGTCAAACTGGGCCCACGTGTGTCATCAGGGTCAACTAAAGCCCAATCTTAGTCAAACTGGACCCACAGATGCCATAGGGTCCCACATGCACCGCTGCTAGCTATGTGGGCCCACATGTGTCATCAGGGTCAAATTAAGCCCAATCTTAGTCAAACTGGACCCACAGATGCCATAGGGTCCCACGTGCACCGTTGCTAGCTATGTGGGCCAACATGTGTCATCATGGTCAAATTAAGCCCAATCTTAGTCAAATTGGACCCACATATGCCATAGGGTCCCACATGCACCACTTCTAGCTATGTGGGCCCACATGTGTCATCAGGGTCAGCTTAAACCCAATCTTAGTCAAACTGGACCCACATATGCCATCGGGTCCCACATGCACCAATGTTAGCTAAGTGGACCCACATGTGTCATCAGGGTCAACTTTTGCGGCGATATGAGTCAACATAGAACCCACATATGCCATTGGGCCCACATGCACCAATGCTAGTGTATGTGGACCCACGTGTATCATCAGGGTCAACTTAAGTCCAATCTTAGTCAAACTGGGCCCACGTGTGTCATCAGGGTCAACTTAAGCCCAATCTTAGTCAAACTGGACCCACATATGCCATAGGGTCCCACATGCACCGCTGCTAGCTATGTGGGCCCACATGTGTCATCAGGGTCAACTTAAGCCCAATCTTAGTCAAAATGGACCCACAGATGCCATAGGGTCCCACATGCACCGCTGCTAGCTATGTGGGCCAACATGTGCCATCAGGGTCAAATTAAGCCCAATCTTAGTCAAATTGGACCCACAAATGACATAGGGTCCCACATGCACCGCTGCTAGCTATGTGGGCCCACATGTGTCATCAGGGTCAGCTTAAGCCCAATCTTAGTCAAACTGGACCCACAGATGCCATAGGGTCCCACATGCACCAATTTTAGCTAAGTGGACCCACATGTGTCATCAGGGTCAACTTTTGCGGCGCTATGAGTCAACACAGAACCCACAGATGCCATTGGGCCCACATGCACCAATGCTAGTGTATGTGGACCCACGTGTGTCATCAGGGTCAACTTAAGCACAATTTCAGTCAAACTTTTGCCCAAACTTACTCAGACTATAACCACAGATGCCATCAGTACTCGCATGCACCGATGCTAGTGTAACTTTACCCACATGTGTCATCAGGGTCAAATTTTGCCCAAACTCAGCCAAACAGGAACCATAGATGCCATTGGGTCCCACATGCACCAATGCTAGTATAAGTGGCTCTGTTTCAAATTTTACTATGTAATATGCACTATGCACTGTCAAACCTGTTATAAGTGAGTTGATCAGAGCATTGATCTGTAAAACTGTCAAATATTTGTAAATTATTGATATATATACCAATATGTACTGCTCTTTTTATAAAAAAATCATTATTTAGCAAACCTGCTAAATCGGCATAGCGCGCTATAGCTCCGCTATAGCTTTTGATAGCTTTTAAAATCGGCGCCGCTATTTTAAACATTGATAAGTGGGTCCCACATGCACCAATGTTAGTACAAGTGGGTCCAACATGCACCAATGTTAGTATAAATAATTGTTTACCTAATTGGGGAAAAAATCTATCCCTGCAGATATCCTAGCCCCTTCTCGTACTTTCCCCAAACTGCTCCTCTCCGTCGGCATCTTCGCATCGCCGCCGCATCTCCGCACCACCGTGGCCGTCCGCATCGCCTCCGTCAGGATTGTCCAGCCACCGACGACCGTATTTCTGCAACCCCGCCACCGCGCTTCTCCACAGCCATGTCGCCGTGCATCTCTGCAACGCATCCGCTGCCCGTAACGACGTGCACGTCCGCATCGACTCCGGCCACACCACCGCAACGCCGGCCCGTCGGCGTTGCCCGCATCTCCGCAACCTTGCTCCACGCTGAAGGTGAGCCTAATCATGTTGGATTTACTTGTGCTGCCCACTGAAATCATGTCTGCATTGTTTGTCCAGTAGGTTTTTCCACGAGCTATGTGCTGAAGCTAGATTTCCCATGAAAATACACTAGTGTACCTACTGGAATAATTCCTGCACATTACAATCCCATGAATCAAACACTACTGGAAGGAAACATTGCATAAGGTTTGAACTCTACAATGCATGTGTAGGAAAATATATTAGGGCTCGTTTGGCTCCTATGCATTCATTTCATTTGGTTGAAATGAAATGAAATGAAATCCCCATGTCACTTCATTTGGATGGAATTTAAATTCCTTAATGAATTTTTATGTTTGGCTGCTACCTGGAATTCTGAAATGAAATGATTTACAACTTCTGTTTGGCTGCCATTTTAAGACAATTGTGAAATCAACAACACATTTGGCTTCAAAATTCAATTACATAATGCAAATAAAATATGATATTTTCAAAATAAAAATCAACTACAACATGAATAAAGATCAATGTATCCACAAATACACTTGTCTGCTCATTATATCAACACAGCTTGATCAATGATGTTGTCATTGTTAGCGTTCTCGTCCGCCATTCCTGCACGGCTTTCAGCTGTAGTCCTAGCCCCCGCTCAGTAGCTCGATCCCTTGAGTAAAGTGTGCTAATTATATCCCAATACTTGATAACCTTGTACTTATAGGAAGTTGCATCGTTGTGTGCCTGCAAATAAGAGAAACTAGAACATGTTAGAACATGTGCCACTTCTTGAAAATCTTAGCCAAGGGTGAGCAACAAATAACACTTGTGAATAAATGTTTTCCTAATAGGTAGAAATACACTATAGCTATAACTTAGCACATCAGGCATGAAAAAGTAAATCTAATGTACAATACTGACAAGCCAGAATAGGAGTCTAGAGCTTTCCTATGCTATGACTAGTGCTTGTAGCATTGAAATAACTTGCAAGTATTTGCAGAAACAATATTTGTATTATTGTGATGAAATACGTTGCTGTGACGCTGTAATACCTATAATGTGTTTCCTACACTTTTACCATTTGTTAATGTGTGCTAAATTTGTATGCGCGGCCCATTCTTTAACATGGCAGGAGCATCTTCGCAGAAGCGTGATCTTACTGAGAGTGAGCAAGAGCATCTGCTGGAACTTCAATCGAACATGGGCAAAATTGTCGGGTTGCCATTCGTAACCCACTTGACCAAAACGAATCTTAAGCTGTACCACATGGTACATTCATATAACTTTCTTTTAATTCTTTTTTGTTGCCATGCGTGTATGCAATTTGTCTATGTCGTTTATGACATCGACTTACTAACTTATATATCTTGTTTTATATTGAACAGAAATTGCCTAAGAAGGTTGTTAATGCTCTACAAATCTGTGAGGGAGGCTCAACTAGAGTGTGTCTTCCTAAAGAGGAGATCACCCCCATCGACTTCAAGATAGAAAAGGATGATCGCCTCTTCTTCGATCCAGATGGGTGGAAGTGTTTCGTACAGAGCACAGATCTAGAAGAGGGACAAGTTGTTCTCATATACTCGAAGAAAGCACATTCAGAAGGGTGGCATAACCAAGAGGGTTTTGTCTTCATATTGAGAAGAATAAATGATTTGTCGCCTACGCCGGTGTCCATGCTCAGGGGTGCCAAGGCGACGGCGGGCAGGGGACGTGAAGGACAGACGCGTACGCCGGCTACGCGCGTTGTCAAGAAGACGCGCCCGTCGTACGGGCAGGGGCAACGGCAAGGGCAGGGCCACTTCTCTGTCGCCATCGCCATCGCCGTCGCCGTCACCATCGCCGTCGCCATCACCGTCTCCACCACCCCATCTGCCGCTGTATCTGAACCCCGACTTTATGTTCATCCGCATCCTTCACGAGGACAAGTGGGACAAGCTCTCCCTCTGCCATGCTTTCAAAGATTACATCAGCGCGACCAGCCCAACACTATGCGCGTCCGGGAGCGTAATAGCAGGCTAACCTTTGATGTGGAGATGTATTTCGATCATCGAGACGGCCGGTGTACCTCCACAGGAGCTGGCCCAAGTTCGTCAATTGCTACACTATTTCGCTAGGCAACATCCTGGCGTTCGACTACTATGCTGGCAACAGGGAGCTGGTCGTCACAATCTATGGCGGTAGGCTCTCCTGCCGGGAGTACGCCACCAGCAGCGATGATGACAGCGACGATGATGACAGTGGCGGTGACAGGGACACGCAGACCATGCCCGTCAAGGAGGAGGAGATGTCAGAGGGCTAGTACGGACGTCCAGACCGTGTCCTGACCCTATCAGATTTCCATGTCTGCCTCTTCCTAGACTAGGAAGAGGATCTAGGATTAAACTTACCCTGATGCACTCTGTTTAAGTTTTCCTGATACACTATGCTTAAGTCTAATATGTAATACTAAAAATGCTTTTTCTACCCTGTTGCATGTGCATCAGGGTGTGACCCAGCAGATCCGCCCCTGTTCCTAGTTGCAAAACTATTTGCTGAGTTTCTGGGTGTAAAGTCTAATGAGATCACCTACCTTTTGGTGGATGTTAGAAAAAATTTCTGGCTACATATCTAATATGTGAAATAATTCTGCTCATCTGTTTGTTTTTCGAATCAATGAGGTTTACTTGTTTAAGTGATATTGTGCTTCAGCTTTCAAGTTGGTTTTGTGGAATGAAGGAAACTAATGGTATTGTTTGCTTAGTAATCCAACTGTTGTACGTGAATGAACATATTTTGTTTTCCTTTTCATATATAAACAAATGACTTATTCAAATAATTTAATATGGTTCATGGCCAAATAAATTTATAGTACAATGAATTAGAGATAATCCCGGCTTGTAAACCATATTACATATTCCGCACGGGAGGTCTAAGTAGTGGCAAAACCTAAGCCGTTGCATGTGTTAGGATTTATTTAATTACAATATGTAATTAGAGATAATCCTCACTTGTAAACCTCCCGTTCTGTTCCCTCTGTTTTTTCCAATCAAATTTACAATGAATGGTTTTCGTTCCCTCCACTTGTGTACCGAAAAACTTCGTTCCCACCTCTTTTGTTTTCCACCCGCCCGCCCATTTTGGCGCTAGCAATTTGCCGCCCCCACGACACTTTAAACACGGCGTGCCCCCACCTCCCGCATACCCATCCTCTAATTCCGTTCCTTATTCACCGCCCACCTAGAACCCCATCGCCACTTTCCTCGACCCCAGATCCGTCAAGCAAGGCATTGGTTGCCGGCGGATTTCCCCTTTGTGGTGGGCGACATGTCCGGTAGTCTTCGAAGCGGCACACCACGCCGGAATGTGCTACCACCGACACCGAAGCAAAAGCGTAAACGCCCAGGTCATTTTTCTGCCACCCTAGGTCTATGCCTCTTTCTAGATCAGGCAAGAATGAGTTCTAGTAGATCAACATGTGTAGATCGTTGTTCAAGATGCTGCAGCTTATGTGCAAGATCTAGGTTTTAGATCATAGACATGGTTCAAGATGACTAGCACGTGTTGAACGTGACACCCTATGATCCGAATCCTTCGACAATGTGCTTGTCTTGGGTTTTAATTTCATAGATCATGGTTCCATATGCCATGAATGTTTTGAGCATGACACCCTATGATCCGATCTTATAACTATGTGTTAGATTTAGGTTTCGGTTCCTACATAATGGTTCAGGTAATAGGGCACAACTTGTTGGATAAACCCTGCTGCTTGGCGTCTTAACTGACGCAACTGAACAACTTGATACCTAATACACTGAACTTGACACTGAACTGAACTTCTTGACAATAGGGTTTAGACAGTTAACTGAATGACGATACGAGATTTGGAGGCAATAGAATAATGTTTTGTGAGCATGTTAATTTTACATTATGGATCACATAATTTTTGTTTTAATGATCTTGTCTACTCTGTTTGTACTAATGAGTATGATCATGACTTGCCTTTGCTTGATTGTTTTCAGTTACTCAAGTCAAAACAGCAGTCGAATATGAAAATGTTAGGAAACAAGTGATGGATGAGAACGTGTCTCGTATGTCTGAAGCACTGAAGCAGAATGCTATTGAACATGGCAAGCCAATGTTGGATTTCACGGCGATGGCGCGTGAATTTGTGTTTGGTACTGCTAAGAAACCGGTGGCAGTGACAACACGGAAAGAGGCACAGCCGCAAGAGAAGGATATCACCCAGGACCCTAATTATGAACCTGATCCTGCCGACGAGCCCACTAATGATGATGTGTTTGTTCCGGATGAAGAGGACCATGATGTTGTTAAATCTTCCTCTAAGGTGGGGAAATGCAGCATTCTCCTGCCTTCACATGTAGGATATGTACAGATTGCTTTCATATTTATGGCCTGATCTATTAAAATGCAGGTGATGGAAGGTTCTACAAAAGAAAAGAAGCAGAAGCGCTCAAAAACCTTTGTGCCTCCAAATGTTGTAACAAGGTCAGCAGCAAATGCAGAGACTCAAGATGATGGTGAAACAGAGACCCCTACCCAGAAAGCAGGGGAAGGGGGTACTAATGGAAATGAATCCTCGCCCATGCTAATTCAAACCACTAGAGGCAGCAACTCACCTGAGGAGAATGTACTTGTCCGCAGCGAACGGGAAGGTATTGACAGCACGTCTTACAATTTATTCACTGGTTTAGTTGCAAAATTTTCAATTGAAGTCTTGACTCTCGTTTTGTCACTGGTTTCAGTTGCAATTGTAGACATGGGTGCTCTAAAGGAAAAGCGTAATGTACGCAAACCTACTATGGGGCATGGGGTACACGAGTGGTCTAGAACGAATGGAGGGGCTAAGATGCAGATCAACTTCACTCCTGGCATGAGGAGACCCACTGATCCTGTGCAAGCAGCAAAACTGAGTTCAGAGTGTGGCATTCACATACGCAGCAAGATGCCACTGGCAACCCACTGGAAGCAGTATGGTGACAAGGAAGGTCGTCTGAAAGATACTATTCCGGAAACAATTAAGTCTATAACTGTAAGTCCGTTTACCTCTTATTCATTTTCCATATAAAATGTCTCATTGGTGGATGATTTTTTAACAATTCTATCATTCGATGCTGATATGAATTTGTGTTCCATGTTATCTACAGGGAAAATTTGCAATGGACAGCAGTGGTGACCTTGGCAAAGACATTTGCACCGACATTTTATAGAAAGGTATTCGCCAACAACGTTGGAGGCTGAAAAAGGTCTATTGGAAAGAAGTTAAAGATCTAAACTGCGAGCAAGCTTTATTGTTGAAACCAAAAGAGGTAGACGAGGAAAGCTGGGTAGAGCTTCTTGATATATGGCATGATGAGCACTACAAGGTACACGATTCCTGTTGTTTCAGCTACATCTATCACAGACATACTACTGTACTGTGGAATACTAAATTCATGCATCTGTACATAGGCAATCTGTGAGAGTAACAAGAAGAACAGAGATGCTGTGACGAAGAAACACACCACTAGCTCAAGAAGCTTTCTTGCACATTACCATGCACTTGTGAGTATTCGAAATCTTCAGATGCAACACCTACTTCTTTTTGTGAACATGCCATACACACTTATAATTCATCGTGTCATAATTCTTGTAGAAATCTCAAAAGACCGAGGACGTCGATACCTCCCCGATTGCTTTGTTTAAAGCAAGCCACACTAACAAGGATGGCATGATGTCCCAGAAATCAGCGGAAGCTTATGTAAGTATATTATTTTATGTGCTACGCATTTCTCATTAGTTTGTCTAATTATTTGATTTCTTCTAACTCTGGACTTGCTATTTTTTTATCCTATTGTAGACTGAGATGGTGCTTCAGAAAATGGGACCACACCCAGAAGATTGGATTCCCAAAACTGATCTGGAGATTGTTGAAGAAGTCCTGAGAGACCAGAACAATTCAAGATCAATTACTTTCCTTTCCAGCATCGGAGTTTCATCTGCTTCCAAGAGGTCTAGCGTCTCAGCTGGGCGCATCCGTGATTTAGAAGAAACGTTATCAAGTCAGGAGCAAGATTCATTGAATGCAGCTGAAAGGGTTCAACACGAGATGGAGGAACGGATGCAAGAGCAGGAAAGGAGATTTGAAGAGATGAGAAAGAAGCAGGATGATGAACTTGAAGCAGTGAAAAAGTCCAGCGAAGCGAATCGTCTGGCATTTGAGAAGAGGCAGAAGGAAATGGATGGCATGCTTGGTTACCTATTGAGGATGTCGCAGAACTCCCAGTCCCAGTCCCCGTGACTTAGGCCAAAAATCTCTGCACGCTAATGGGCCGGGTGGGCCGAAACATTGTTTTTTTATTCCTTTAGTCATTCGAGTTTGATACAGCAGTTTCAGTCTACCAGAATTTTAAAGTTTGCGTGTGATACAATTCATATTTATAAATTTTCTGCCATTTCATATATTTGCTTCCATTTCATTTTGTTTCGTAATTTGCGTGGAATTTCAATTTTTAATCAAATTTGTCCATGCAAAAAAATTGGTGACAGCGTCACATTCCTCCCGGCCCACAAGGCAGCTCCGAATGAGCCGACCCAAAAAATGACGTCATCATCGCGGCCCCACATGTAGACGCCACGTCATCGTTGACGGCCCCACCTACATGCTGCCACGTCAGCGTCGCTGGACCCACCTGCCAACTGCCACGTCATCCCCACGGGCCCCACACGAAGGTGACACGACATCGCATTGGCCCCACCTGTCAGATGCCACGTCATCGTGGTGGGACCCACCTGCCAGCTGCCACGTCATCATCGTCGTACCCACCTGCCAGCTGCCACGTCAGCATCGTCGGACCCACCTGCCAGCTACCACGTCAGCATCGTCGGACCCACCTGCCAGCTGCCATGTCAACATCATCGGACCCACCTACTAGTTGCCACGTCAGCATCGTCGGACCCATCTGCCAGATGCCACGTCATCATTGTGGGACCCACCTGCCAGCTGCCACATCAGCCTCGTCGGACCCACCTGCCAGCTGGCACGTCATCATCGGCGGACCCACCTGCCAGCTGCCATATCAGCATCGTCAGACCCACCTATCAGATGCCACGTCATCGTGGTGGGACCCACCTGCCAGCTGCCACGTCAGCATTACAGGTCCCACCTGCCCCAATCCTCGTGACGCCATAAATCTACTGTGACGGCATATTTCGTCAACGAATATGCTAAACGGTGACAGATTTTCCTATTTTAGGTGACGTAGAAGGTCCGTCACGGATAACCTATCTTAGGTGACGCCGTAAGGACCGTCATCGAAGCTCAATCTTGCGTGACGAAAATTTGTATTCCGTCACTATAAAAGAATCTGTGACGGAGCTTCCGTGACGACCCTGTTGACACTAGGTTTTCGTCACGAGGGAGTACTTAATGACGGAAATGGCATTTTCGGTGACGAAAGTGATTTGTCACAAAAACTTTTTCTCTTGTAGTGATGATATGGCTTGTGAAAAGAACACACATGGAATGACTCTAGTTGTGGTTCATGACAAGAACACACATGCAATGACACTAGTGTATCCTTATGTGGTTTGTGAGAAGAACACACATGCAATGACTCTAGGTGTGGTTCATGAAAAGAACACACATCCAATGACTCTAGCTGTGGTTCATGAGAAGAACTAACATGCAATGGCACTGGTGGATCCATGTATGGTCTGTGTCAGGGGGATGACCCCTAGGTACCCCAACCGAATAAGAAACAAGTCAGCCGGATTGCGTCCGGCTGACCAGATGCAGCCGGGCAGGGCAAGACAAGCCGGCTATCCCCTGTAGCCGGAACAGCAAGAGGCAGCCGGATACAGCGACATAGCCGTACTCAATCAATGGGACAGGGCGACGTGTGTATCAGTGCACGGTACGCCCTATACGGTGACAAGACTCGCAACTACCCGTCCATACCGAAGACTTTGCGCGGGTGATGCAGGAACAGTGGCCGGTGCTGACGATAGGCTCGCACGGCGTCCACTGTGCCTACGACAGCCATACTGCTCGTACTCCGACATGACAAGCCATACCGGACACTGTGGATGACTAGTCGGCTGGGACCCGCCTGTGGGGCCCGCCAGTTGGACTGGTCAGTGAGACCTTTGCCTCTCTGCCTATATAAGGAGAGGCAAGGCCTGAGTAGAAAGGGTTGGTCTCATTGCATTTAAGGCAATAGCTAGAGAATATAGCTCGAGGAGCACTTGTACTTCGTATATCCCACATAGTCAGATCCGGTAGGAGTAGGGGCTTTACCTCATCACGAGGGCCCCGAACCTGGGTACTTATTGCGTCCCGCTACGCTCGCTTGTATCCAATCCCGCCTGCGGACGCCGTCGATAGCTTCCCTACTAGTCCCCACACCTCTATCTAACCTCCTCAGGTACTGCCGTTCCCAATACAACGACAGTTGGCGCCCATCGTGGGGCAAGATGGCTTCGACCGGAGTCACGTTCCGCACGGGACTCCGCACTTCAGCCGGTGAGCGCGTGGCCTCCGGCCGGGTGCTCACGCTCGGCAGATTCGACTGCGTCATCGACAACGCTTCCTGCTTCGCCGGAACCTCCTTCCCGGGGAACGGCACTGTTCTGCTATCCGGCGACCTCTCCGTTTATGTCGCCACCGTCCCGGAACGTTTCCCTAGGGAAATCGTTTCTGTCGCGGAGCTGCCGTGCTTACACGGCAGCGCCTGCACCGCACCTCGCGGCACATAGGTCATGATGGCCGGTTCCAGCTCCCATCCCCGCCAGCCGCGGGAGCGAGGCGCGGACGAGATCGGAACTTCTGCTCCCCCGCAACCCCAGAACCCGGTGGAGGATGCCATTGATCGGCTCCTGACGCCGGTTAACCTCGAGGATAATCCGGAGGAGGCGGAGGCCAACTTCAGCATGGAGAGACAGATCCTCCTCCATGAGGCCATGGAGCTAGCTGCAGCCCGTAAGCAGCTCGAGATCGCCCGGCCTGAGTACGACCGCGCGCACGGCCTCACTCCGGCTACCGCGGAGCCGAGCCGACGCGGCCAGGTACGGCGTCGGGGAAGCGAGCTTGGCGGTAGGTTGGAAAAGGACGGGGAACCGGATCCCGAGCCCGCCCTCGCACAGCGCACCTACAGCACACCCATCGAGAACTTGTGCGCGGCGCGAGCCGCGGCAGAGGAAGTGCCCAGCCTAGAGGGCGAGGAGCGAGCCCGCCAGCAAGCCCGCGTGCAGGAGCTCCTCCGCGTCGCGGACGAGCAGGCCGGCGCCAACCGGCAGGTGCAGGAGGACCTTAGCTACTCCAGGAGGAGCGAGCTACCGGCCAACAGCAGGGGCGCGCCGCGTGACACCCAGTAGGCATCCTTCCCTCAGCCACCCAGGGCCCGCAGGAGGCGCCGCAGCTCCGGTAACAGGGGCCAGCCGCACCAGGAGCAGACGGTGAACAGCAACCCGCCACCTCTCCCTCCGCCAGCCAGAGCGCCCAGACCAGCCGGTTCCCGTCTCTCGGGCCGGGTGGGAGCGCCCAACCCGGATCGCCCGGATGCCCGCGACCGCATTGAGCTCCTCGCTCAAGCGCGCGCCACGGAGGACGAAGATTCTACCGGCCCGGTTTGTTTCGGACCCCGTATCCGGAACGAGCCGTTTCCGGATAAATTCTCCCTGCCTAGGGACACCCCCAAGTACGACAGCAGCATGAAACTGGAGGACTGGCTGACCGACTACGCTACGGCAGTCGGCATCGCTCACGGGAACAAGCGCGCAGCCGTGCTCTACATCCCCCTCATGCTAACTGGTTCAGCGAGGACATGGCTCAATAGCCTCGCGCCCAACAACATCAACACCTGGCCTGACTTCGAGAAGGTGTTTGTACGCAACTTCAACGGCACGTACAAGCGCCCAGGGTGCCCGCGCGACCTGGCCTTGTGCGTCCAGGGCGACCACGAGACCGACCGCGAGTACCTCGCCAAGTGGACGGAGCTGGGCAACACTTGCGAGGGCATCCGAGAGAGCCAAGGCATCGGCTTCTTCATCGAGGGTTGCCGCGAGGGCACCATGCTTCGCCATCGGCTACTATGTGACGAGCCAAAGACCATGGCGGAGCTCATGACGGTTGCGGACTAGTACGCCACGGCGGATGCCGCCATGAAGAAGCCCCTCCGAGTAAACGCGGACGGATGACCAACTCCCACGAAGCCGGCTCGCGACCGACCCAGCAATCCGGCTGGAGAAGCCGGACCCTCTAGGCGCCACGGCAATGACAACCGGTTCCATGGGGACCGCCGGGCCGGACAGCCGAAGCCTCGCTACCACGCGCCGGCTAATAAGCAAGAAGGCAGAAGCCACGGCTCACCTTCGACCAGATGTTCGACGGCCCGTGCAAGTGGCATAGCGGTCCCTTCAAGCCGGCTACACACATCACCCGGAACTGCAGCTGGACCCGCCAGCTAAAGGACCAGGGCCACCAGCCGTGTCCCCCGCCTCCACCACTGGGCGGACCTCCACCACCGGCTAGGGGAGCCGACAATGATGGCAACGGCGGCAACAACAACGGCTACCCCTAGCCGCACGCCGCCTACCACATTTTCGAGACGGAGCAGGACGACAAGCACAGCCGTAGGCGACGCTCCAAGGAGGTTAACACCATCGCCTCTCCGGTCCCCTAGTATCTGAACTGGTCGGAAACCCCTATCACCTGGAGCCGGGCGGATCAGCCTGAGCAGCTACCGACTCCCGGGGGCTACGCCATGGTGCTCGACCCCCTCATCATCTCCAACACGCGCACTTGCCGATTCTCGCGCGTCCTCATCGACGGAGGCAGCAGCCTCAACCTCCTCTACCAGTCCTCGCTGGAGAAGCTGGGCATTCGCGAAAGCGACCTGCGCCCGACTACCACGACGTTCCACGGCGTACTGCCGGGGCCAGCCTGCGCCCCGCTAGGGAAAATCCAGCTGGACGTCATTTTCGGGACCAAGGAGAACTTCCGCCGCGAACCAATCTGGTTCGAGGTGGTAAATCTGACGAGCTCCTACCACGCTCTCCTCTGGCGCCCCGCCCTAGCCAAGTTCATGGCCATCCCCCACTACGCCTACCTCAAGACGAAGATGCCGGGACCCCACGGCGTGATCACCGTCGCCGGCTGCTTCAGGCGATCGATGGAGTGCGCCTCACCCGGTTCCAAACTGGCAGAAGCCCTCATCATAGCCGAAGAGAAGCGCGTTATCATGCACAATGTGACCATGGCCCAGCAGGACATTCCAGCTAGCAGCAAGCCGGCTGGAGAAGGAGCCTTCCAGCCGGCAAAGGAGACGAAGAGGATCCTGCTCGACCCCTCTGATCCGACCAAGTTCGTCACCATTGGCACCGGCTTGGACAGCAAATAGGAAGGCGCGCTCGTCGACTTCCTCCGTGAGAATCGGGACATCTTCGCGTGGTCCCCCAAGGACATGCCGGGTGTGCCGAGGGAGTTCGCCGAGCACTCACTTCACGTGCGTCCGGATGCCAAGCCGGTCAAGCAACCTCTGCGCCGGTTCGCGGAGGAGAAGAGAAAGATAATCGGTGACGAGATCACCCGGCTCCTTGCAGCCAGATTCATCATGGAAGTGTACCACCCGGACTGGCTGGCGAACCCAGTCCTAGTACTGAAGAAGAACAAGACCTGGCGCATGTGTATCGACTACACCAGCCTGAACAAGGCGTGCCCTAAAGACCCCTTCGCCTTGCCCCGTATCGATCAAGTCATCGATTCCACGGCTGGCTGTGATTTGTTGTCTTTCTTAGATTGTTATTCCGGGTACAATCAGATCCGGCTGAACCCGGCTGATCAGATTAAGACATCATTTGTCACCCCCTATGGGGCTTTCTGCTATGTAACCATGCCTTTCGGCCTAAAGAACGCAGGCGCCACCTATCAGCGATGTATGCAGAAATGCTTGCACTCGCAGATAGGTCGAAACGTGCACGCTTACATGGATGACGTGGTTATCAAGACCAAGGAGAAGCGCACCCTCCTCGAGGACCTAGGAAAAACATTTGGCAACCTCCGCCAGTACCGAATGAAGCTGAACCCAGAGAAGTGCGTCTTCGGGGTACCGTCCGGTCAGCTCCTCGGTTTCCTCGTCTCACAGCGAGGTATCGAGGCAAATCCGGAGAAGATCGCGGCCATCGCAAGGATGCAACCGCCCAGGAATCTGCTTGGAGTCCAGAAATTCACCGGATGCCTTGCTTCCCTCAGTCGTTTCGTCAGCCGGCTGCGGGAGAAGGCACTCCCGGTGTACCAACTGATGAAGAAGACGGACAAGTTCTCTTGGACTTCGCAAGCCGACGCCGCGTTTCACGACCTCAAGCGCATGCTATCCACAGCACCGGTCCTAGCCACGCCGGCTAGTAAGGAGTCGATGTTGCTCTATATAGAAGCCATCAGCCGGGCCGTCAGCGTCGTCCTGGTGGTGGAGCGCCCCGAGGAAGGCAAGGCTTAGCCAGTTCAGAGGCCCGTCTACTACCTCAGCGAGGTTCTCTCCCTCTCCAAGAAGAACTACCCCTACTACTAGAAGATGTGCTACGGCGTGTACCTGGCATGCAAGAAGATCAAGCACTACTTCCAGGAGCATCCGATTAAGGTCGTGTGCACTGCACCCCTTTCAGAAATCATCGGCAACAAGTACCCCACCGGCCGAGTCGCCAAGTGGGCCATCGAGCTTGCCGCCTACTCCATCCAGTACGAGCCCCGGCTCACGATCAAGTCGCAACTGTTGGCGGACTTCCTCGTCGACTGGGCCGAGACCCAGTATCTCCCACCGGTTCCGGATTCGGACCATTGGCGGATGCACTTTGACGGATCAAAGATGCTTGGGGGCTTGGGAGCCGGCATCGTGCTCACCTCGCCCAAGGGAGACCGGCTAGAGTACGTACTACAGATCAACTTCAAGGCCTCCAACAACGTAGCCGAATACGAGGCACTGGCGCACAGACTCCGGCTGGCCAAGGAGATCGGCGTGAACCGGATCCTGTGCTTCAGCGATTCGGACTTGGTGGTGCAGCAAGTATCCAGGGAATGGGACGCTAGAGACGCAAACATGGCTCTCTACCGGTTCCACATCCAGAAGCTCAGCGCCTCGTTCGACGGGTGTGAATTTCACCACATCCCCCATGTCAACAACGAGGCAGCCGACGGGCTCTCCAAGATCGGATCCACCAGGCAGGCCATCCCACCAGGGGTGTCCTTGGAGCACCTACGCAAGCCATCCATCAACCTGTCGCCAGAATCGAACTCCATCGTCTGGGCAGGAACCGTTCCGGCCGGCGGGACGACGGAAGCAGAGCCGGCAGAACCACCAAAAAAGAAGACCCACACCAACTCCGACCGGGCAGCGCCTTCTGGCTCACAAGGCCCGAGGGCTGCCGGCTCGCCCAGCGGCTCAGGGGCTACCTCTCCGGATACGCCATCCGGATGACCCCCGGACACCTGTCAACCGGAGAACGTGGGCATCCTCGTCATTCGGGAAGTGCCATCCTGGGCACAGCCCTTCATGAGCTACATCGCCAATGGAGAACTTCCGAACGACGAGGTGTAGGCCAGGCAAATCCGGCGCCACGCGCACGCATACACCATCATAAACGGGGAGCTATACAAGCGCAGTGTATCCGGAATCTTCCAAATATGTGTTGATACGGATACGGGCCACCGGCTACTCAAGGACATCCACCAGGGCGAGTGCGGGCACCATGCTTCGTCAAGGGCGATAGTCGCCAAGGCGTTTCGCCATGGTTTCTAATTGCCCACCGCCCTCGAGGACGCCGAGCAGCTGGTCCGCGCATGCAATGGGTGCCAGCACTTCGGGCAGCTCAGGCACATGCCAACCTCGATACTCAAGACCATACCGATCACCTGGCCGTTCGCAGTTTGGGGCCTTGACATGGTCGGTCCCTTCAGGCGAGCGCGCGCGGGCATGACCCACCTGCTGGTGGCGGTGGACAAGTTCACGAAGTGGATCGAGGCCAAGCCTATCCGAAAGCTGGACGGGGCAACGGTTGTCACCTTCTTCACCAACATCATCAACCGCTTTGGCTACCCCAACAGCATCATCACCGACAACGGCACGAACTTCGCCAAAGGGGCCTTCGCCCGGTTCTGCAGCAACAAGGGCATCCGGCTGGACCTCGCCTCCGTCGCGTACCCGCAATCCAACGGGCAAGTCGAAAGAGCAAACGGCTTAGTGCTAGCCGGCATCAAGCCACGTCTCATCGAGCCGTTGGAGCGTTCACCCGGATGTTGGATGGAAGAACTTCCGGCTGTGCTGTGGAGCCTCCGCACGATGCCGAATAGGTCAACCGGCTACACGCCGTTCTTCCTGTTCTACGGATCGGAAGCCGTCCTCTCCGCCGACATCGGGTTCGACTCCCCTCGCAAGCTTCTCTACAACGAAAAAGCCAACCAGGAGGCGAGGGAGGACGGAGTGGACCTCTTGGAGGAGGCCCGCGATATGGCCTTGTCCAGATCAGCCCTGTACTAACAGCAACTACGTCGCTACCATTCAAACCGGATCGGCCCAGTCGCATTCCGCGAAGGCGACCTGGTTCTCCGGCTGGTGCAAGACACGAAGGGCATCCACAAGTTATCGCCACCCTGGGAGGGCCCCTTCATCATCAGCCGGGCGCTGCCCAACGACTCCTACTACCTCATCGATGCGCAGCAGCCGCGCAAGAACAAGATGGACAAATCAGACAAGCAGACCGAGCGTCCCTGGAATGCGGCCCTGCTGTGCCCATTTTACACCTAGTCTGCGGACAGTGTATGTATCCCGAAACCCTTATGAATAAAAATATGGCCCCCCATGAGAATCTCCGGGGCTCCTTGCCAGAAATATGTATGCACCTGTTTTCCGGTTATTGTTTTCCGGCTCTGGCAACCCCTACCTAGGGCTCGCCGGCTGGCCCGGCCTGCTAAGTCAACAAACCGGCTGAGTACTGTGCGACGATGTTAGAGGCCCGCTCTTCGTCTCAGCTACAGACCGCAACCCAGCTGTCCGGCTAGCAAGAGCAAGAGCCCGAGGCATCCCACTCGAAAAACAGGGAGGAGACACGACAGATCGGGTGTCCCGGCCCTGCAACTAGCTTGAACCAATCCAGCTGCTAAGCCTTTAGTACCGTGCGCAATGTACTGTCAGCTCCCTTCGATTTCGGCTGCAGACCGCAACCTGGCTGCCCGGCAAGGACGCAGCGAAAACAGCAGAGCGCACGGGAAAGCGACTAAGTGTCTAGAAAGGGACATGCCAGTTTTCGAAAAAAACAAGCCGTTTTCCGGCTACAATTTGGCAGACTAACCTACTAACCTATGTGGACATGTGTGTATACGTACGTACGTGCGTCCGACTACTTAGAGTCGGAGTTCAAGAGAAGGAAAGAAGATTCGAAGTCCTTGCCTTCATCAAGCGCTCTGAATCTCGGGGGCTACACCCACTGGGTGCGCTCGCGCGCCCCAGTGGAATCTTAGGGTTCTCGACCGGCTAAAGGCGTTTAGCCGGCCATTTGGAGCCCAGGAGAGGGCAAGGGCTGGAGCAAGAAAAATACAAGGAAGATTCGAAGCACCTGGCTACGCTAGCTACTCCGAATCTCGGGGGCTACACCCAGTGGGTGCGCTCGCGCGCCCCCACTGGAATGTTAGTTCCTTCGGCTAAAAGAGTTCAGCCAGCGAAAGAAACTGACTAAGACAAGTCTAGTTGGATAAAGACAGAAGAACTAGGAAAGAAGGAAGATTCGAAGCACCTGCCTTCGCCAACTACTGCGAATCTCGGGGGTTACACCCAGTGGGTGCGCTTGCGCGCCCCCACTGGAGGTGTAGGTTATCCGGCTAAAGGCGTGTAGACGGACAAGGTTAGCCGGGCAAAATGGCAAAAAGAAACTCAGCGCACAAGTAAGAAAAAAGGATTTCAACAATAACACGCAAAAGAGAGACGAAGCTCTCGCAACTTACCTGGCGTCTAAGACAGCCGGCTCAAACAGACAAGGTTTACAGGTGTACAACACAAGACAATTACACCCGGCATCCCGGGGCGATATCTAGGCAGCAGGACCCTTGCCGTGGGGGAGATCTTGGCCAGCGGAGGCTTCAGGCGGTGGAGGAGGCGCGGAGTCTGATCCGGTTCCGGCACTGGCAGGCGGTGGCATCGAGGCCTCCACATCAGGAGTGCCAATGGACTCCGAGTCGGTGAGGACCTCGTCGGGGTCCACATAGTTGGCGATCTTGATGGCGGACCCGCGCAGCTCCAGATGGGCTTGGCGGATGGCGGCAAGGTCAGCCCCGGCACGGAACCCTCCGTCGATCTTCTCGACGCGGGCGTCCTTGTACTAGGAGAGCATCAAGGCCAAGGCCATCTCCGCTCCGGCTCGTGCAGCCAGATCCCGCAGCCGGTCCACTGCAGCTGGTACCTCTCCCACATTCGCAGCCAGCTACGCCATTGTCTCCGGGACCGGAGCCTCCGGCCAGAAAAAGGAGAAGATGTCCCTCGCCGCCTGGCGAAGCTTAGCAGCCTCCTCGCCAAGAAGGACGACGAGCTCCTGGGCCGTAGGCTGCGCTCCCGGCCAATTCTCCTGCAGCCGGTTGTAGGCCAGCAGGTCTATGCCGGGGTAAAAAGCTGTCAGAAAAGAGAAGTCAGATTCGGCTACCGGATCCGGAAAGAAAAAGAGACGGAAAGAAGAATCGCCTTTGGCGGTGTGGCCGACCTGCATCAGCTCCTCCCCCAGCGCTTTCTCCTTGAGCGCCAACCGTTTGATCTCCTTCTCTTGGTCCTTGTTCTGGGCCTCGAGAAGGGAGAAAGCCTCGGTCCGGCTGGCGAGTGAGGCGTCGTGCTCCTTGATGGTGGCCTCCAGACTGTCCACCTACGCGTGCCAGTCCTTGTTCTGCAGCCGCAGAGTGGAGTTGGACTTGCTCAACCGTTCGTTCGCCTTCTTCAAGCGATCGATCTCGCGCTGAGCGCACACGAGGATGGCTACAACAAACCGGCTATTAGTCCCCCCCCAAAAAAAAGGGAAGGAGCCGGGCAAAGTGAACTCACTCTGGGAGGTCCCGTTGGCGGCAGCGAGCTTCTGCTCCAACGACTGGTTCCCGCCGGCTGTGGCCTCCAGCAGCCGGATCTCCTTCACTGCCAGCTCGAGCGTGTCGGCAAGGTCCGACAACGAGGCAGCGGAAGAGGCGTCGTCGTCCACAGCGTTGACGGCCAGGGACTCCTTCGCCACGACCAGCGCCGCCTGCCACTCCTCCCCGGGCTCCTCGTCGGAGTTGTCATCGCCAACGACGACGAGCTCCTTGCCAGCAGCCCCCCGCGCGCCCGCGGAGGAGCCTTCCGGCTGGGGAACTTCCGGCTGGGCGGAGGCAGTCGGCTCAGCCTGTGGGGGAGGCGAAGGTTACGCCCCAGAGAAAGGAGGAGCGCTGGTCGGTGCAGTCGGGGTGCGAGGCGGCGACCCGGCGGGCGCGCGAGCCGGGCTCGCGGCTCCAAAGGAAACGAGCGTGCTAAGGAAAAAGCGAGAAAGACAGGAGCAAAACAAGCCAAAGTCAGAAAAGGAGGAAAAAGGCAAACAGACAGAAAGGGAAGGGGAGAGAAGGAACATACCCGGCACCACAGGAGGCGGCCCCTTCTTCTGGCCAAGACGGCTTGACGGCAGGGTGCCGGACAGGCTTGGCGGCGGGGCGCCGGACCGGCTCCTCCGCCGTGGGGCGGCGGGAGCCGGAGCGGCTGGAGTCACTCCCGCCCGCTCCCCCGTCCGTCGTGGAGCGCATCGCCGGCTCCGCGGTCGACACGGCCTCCTCCTCGTGCACCTCTGGGTGCGGGTTGGTGGCCGGCTCGTCGTTCCGACTGGGGAAGGCGTCGCCATCCCCATCCGATTCCTTGCCGGACCGCCGGGCGCGCGGCTCGGGCAGGTCGGGCGCGAACTCCTCGAGGGCCGTCGCGCCGTCCTCGCGGATGATGCAGGGGAATAACTGCCGAACATAAAGGTCAGCCTGACGAAGACAAAGAACAAGAACAAGAAAACATCAAAAGTGCATCCGGTCAAAAGAGCTTACCCGAGGCGCGCAGTTCTCCCGCGTATACGGCGCCAGGCTGAACTTCCAGTTCTCCGGCAGTCGCTCCTTGGTGATCGTCCACACCCACTCCTTCAGATTGTGGTAGTGGGGATCACGGCGCAACAGCCGGGTCGGGTCCAGCCGGCCCGAATAGTAGCACATCTTGTGTACTCGTTGCTGCAGCAGCATCATCAGCCGGGACATCCAGCTGAGAGTGACGTCCAGGCTAGTCAGCCGGCAGTGGACGAGGAAGCGCATGCGCTTCAGCATCTCGTCCGTCTCCTCCTTGTCGCCGTGGAGCTTCAAGTCCCAGTTCTGCCGGCTGGACTCGACGTCCTGGAAGGCCGGCAGATTGATCCGGTCGACACTGGTGAGATTCTTCACGTAGAAGTACGACTACTGCCACAGTCGCACCGTATCGTGAAGGCCGGCAGATTGATCCGGTCGACATTGGGGTAGCCGGTCTGCGAGCGGGAGTAAATGGAGGCGCCGCCGCAGACGACTAAGGGCCCCTGGGTGAACTGCACCTGCGGCCGGACTCGAAAGAGCCGGCAGAAGAGCCCGAGATCCGGCTGGATCCCGAGATAGCTCTCGCAGAAAGCAACAAAATGCGCCAACGTTCCGATTGCGTTGGTGCCGAGGTGGTGGAGACGAAGGTCAAAGAAGGCGAGGAAGGTCAAGAGGAACGGGTTCACCGGAAGGGCAAACCCGCGGGCCAGATGGGACAGGAATATGATGCGTTCGCCCTCCTCTAGATGCGGCGACACTTTCCCGGCTGGCGCCAGCCGCACCGCCACCTCCTCCGCCGGCGGGAGGACACGGGTGGCGCGGTACTTCGCTATCTGGTCCTCGGTGACGGCGGAGCCGCACCAGGCCCCGCGGTTGGCGGCCATCTCCAGTTGATGAGGGGGAGCAGCGACGGAAGAGTGGCGGTGGCACGTAACGATGACAACGGCGAGCGGGCGGCGCAGAGAGCAAGAGCGCGGAAGCAAGAGGGCGGAAGCAGGAGGCACGGGGAAGAAGGAATTGCAGCGGGGGAGCGAAGGAAGGAAATCGCCTCCCCCGCGGCGTCCCTTTAAAGGGCCAGAAGGGCAGCCGTCGGCGGGGCACGTGGCGCGCATCCAGGCGACCCACACCCCAACCGCCGCCTAAGATCCCATGTGCCGGAGCAGGATGCGCAGAAGATCCTGGAGTGGGAACCGAAGCGCCGGACCGTAGCTTCCCGAGGCGACGTGCGACGGGACGTTGCGCTGCCCGCCGTAGAGTAATGATGGCGCGTGCGCGCGTGGCCGGCGTTAGCACGGACGTCACGGGTAGCGCAACCGTCAAGCCCAGCCGGACGCAAATTCAAAAATAAGAGGAAGCGCGCGCACATTTCGCCTAAGGGCGGAATCCACACGCGCTCGGGGGATAGTATCAGGGGGATGACCCCCAGGTACCCCAACCGAATAAGAAACAGGTCAGCCGGATCGCGTCCGGCTGACCAGATGCAGCCACGCAGGGCAAGACAAGCCGACTATCCCCTGTAGCCGTATCAGCAAGAGGCAGCCGGATACGGCGACATAGGCGGACTCAATTAATGGGACAGGGCGACGTGTGTATCAGTGCACGGTACGCCCTATACGGTGACAAGACTCGCAACTACCCGGCCATACCGAAGACTTTGCGCGGGTGACGCAGGAACAGTGGCCGGTGCTGATGACAGGCTCGCACGGCATCCACTGTGCCTACGATAGCCATACCACTCGTACTCCAATAGGACAAGCCATACCGAACACTGTGGATGACTAGTCGGCTGGGACCCGCCTGTGGGGCCCGCCAGTCGGACTGGTCAGTGAGACCTTTGCCTCTCTGCCTATATAAGGAGAGGCAAGGCCTCAGTAGAAAGGGTTGGTCTCATTGCATTTAAGGCAATAGCTAGAGAATACAGCTCGAGGAGCACTTGTAGTTCGTATATCCCACATAGTCAGATCCAGCAGGAGTAGGGGCTTTACCTCATCATGACGGCCCCGAACCTGGGTACTTCTTGCGTCCCGCTACGCTCGCTTGTGTCCAATCCTGCCTGCGGACGCCGTCGATAGCTTCCCTACTAGTCCCCACACCTCTATCTAACCTCCTCAGGTACTGCCGTTCCCAATACAACGACAGTCTGTGAGAGGATCACACATACAATGACACTGGGTGTCATTCATCAGAAGAGCAGACATGCAATGACACTGGTGTCTCCTTATGTAGTCTGTGGGGAGAACACACATGCAATGATTCTAGCTGTGGTTCATCAGAAGAACACACAAGGAATTACACTTGTGTATCCTTATGTGGTTTGTGAGAAGAACACACATGCAATGACTCTAGCTGTGGTTCATGAAAATAACTCACATCCAATGACTCTAGATGTGGTTCATGAGAAGAACACACATGTAATGACACTGGTGGATCCATGTGTGGTCAGTGAGTGGAACAGACATGCAATGACACTGGGCATGGTTCATGAAAATAACACACATCCAATGACACTGGTGGATCCTTATGTGGTTTGTGAGAAGAACACACATGCAATGACACTGGTGGATCCATGTGTGGTTCATGAGAAGTACACACATGCAACGACAGTGGTGGAGCCATCTGTGGTCTGTGAGAGGTATAGACATGCAATGACACTAGGTGTGGTTCTTGAAAAGAACACACATCCAATGACACTGGTGGATCCTTATGTGGTTTGTGAGAAGAACACACATGCAATGACACTGGTGGATCCATGTGTGGTTCATGAGAAGAACACACATGAAATGACACTGGTGGATCCTGGTCTACGAAAAGATCATACATGCAATGACTCCAACCGTGGTTAATGAAAAGAGCAGACATGTAATGACACTGGTGGATCCATGTGTGGTTAATGAGAAAAACACACATGCAATGACACTAGTTGTGGATCATGATATGGTTTGTGAGAAGAACACACATGGAATGACTCTAGTTGTGGTTCATGAGAAGAACACACATGCAATGACACTAGTGTATCCTTATGTGGTTTGTGAGAACAACACACATGCAATGACTCTAGCTGTTGTTCATGAAAAGAACACACATCCAATGACTCTAGCTGTGGTTCATGAGAAGAACACACATGCAATGGCACTGGTGGATCCATGTATGGTCTGTGAGAGGATCACACATGCAATGACACTGGGTGTGGTTCATCAGAAGAGCATACATGCAATGACACAGGTGTATCCTTATGTGGTCTGTCGGAAGAACACACATGCAATGATTCTAGCTGTGGTTCATGAGAAGAACACACAAGGAATGACACTAGTGTATCCTTATGTGGTTTGTGAGAAGAACACACATGCAATGACTCTATCTGTGGTTCATAAAAAGAACACACATCCAATGACTCTAGATGTGGTTCATGAGAAGAACACACATGCAATGACACTGGTGGATCCATGTGTGGTCTGTGAGAGGAATAAACATGCATTGACACTAGGTGTGGTTCATGAAAAGAACTCACATCCAATGACACTGGTGGATCCTTATGTGGTTTGTGAGAAGAACACACATGTAATGACACTGGTGGATCCATGTGTGGTTCATGAGAAGAACACACATGAAATGACACTGGTGGATCCATGTGTGGTCTTTGAAAAGAACATACATGCACTGACTCTAACCGTGGTTAATGAAAAGAGCAGACATGCAATGATACTGGTGGATCCATGTGTGGTTAATGAGAAGAACACACATGCAATGACAATGGGTGTGGATCATGATATGGTTTGTGAGAAGAACACACATGGAATGACTCTAGTTGTGGTTCATGAGAAGAACACACATGCAATGACACTAGTGTATCCTTATGTGGTTTGTGAGAAGAACACACATGCAATGACTCTAGCTGTGGTTCATGAAAAGAACACACATCAAATGACTCTAGCTGTGGTTCATGAGAAGAACACACATGCAATGGCACTGGTGGTCCATGTATGGTCTATGAGAGGATCACACATGCAATGACACTGGGCGTGGTTCATCAGAAGAGCAGACATGCAATGACACCGGTGTATCCTTATGT